>CM057828.1:122353345-123553345 GCA_030068075.1 Paguma larvata | reverse complement strand
AAAACTTGTATAAGATAACATAGAAGAAAGCCTATGAATGACCTGGGGTATGGTAATGACTTTTAGATACAATACCAAAGACACGATCCATGAAAGGAAGAATTGGTAAGATACAACTCACTAAAATTAAAAGTTTCTGCGCTGTGAAAAACAATGTCAAGAGAATGAGAAGATAAGCCACAAATGAGAAAATATATAGAAAAGATACATCTGATAAAAGATGCTACCCAAAATATACAAAGAACTCTTAAAACTTAATAATAAGACAACGACCCTGCTAAAAAATGAGCCAAAGACCTTAACAGACACCTCACCAAAGAAGATATTCAGATGACAGTGAGCATATGAAAAGACGACTTGCATTATAAGTCACCAGGGAAACGCAAATTAAAGCAACAAGACATCATCACTACACACCTATTAGGAAGACCCAAATCCAGATCACTGAAAACATCAAATCCTGGTGAAGTTGTGAAAATATAGGAGCTCTCACTCACTGCTTGTGGGAATGCAAAAAGGTTGAAGGTGACTCTGAGTCTTTTGGCCCCAACATGCCTCTAGGCTGCACTGGTGGTATTGCTGGACTCTCCCGGCGGAGTGCACTGCTTTCACCTGGGATATTTTAATTGCTTTTGCCCTCAAGTTTCTTTTTTCATTACAGCTTATTCTGATCATTGCTGAAGACTGAAGTACTTAAAGTGTCATTTTGAAATATAAAATTATAATCTCTTTTTCCATTATTTTCCTAATAAAGTACCAATTATTTGACATGCTATTCAAGGCCTTTCATTGGCTGTCCCAAATCTACCTTTCATCTCTCCACTTATGCTCCCATCAGTTTGAACCAAATCACTTCCAAAATTTCCTTTTCTAACCTCTGAGTCTTGCTCATGCTGTGTTCCTCTTCTGGAAAGCTATCTCCTTATAACCACTTAAAATCATACCAGTATCTTAAGACCTTGTGTAACCATTCCTTCCCCCATGAAGCTTACTTTGAACACTTTAGCTAGAAGAAGGTTCTATTTTTAACTCCTTCATTATTATTATTATTATTATTATTTTTACCTCTTAAAACTCTTATATGCTGTCTTGTACTACAGTTAATTGTTGGATGCTTTAGCTCCAAGTTTGGATTGCTTCTTAAAGGAATGGGCTAAGTCAAAATTGTATCAATATGTCATTCATAACTCATGTTTAATAATTCCTACTAGGAATCTATTATTAGGCACTGTTATATGTATGTTACCAATGAAGACTGAGGCTTGTGGAGGTCATGTAACTTGTCAAGCTTACACAGTCAGCCATCGTTACAACCAGAATTGAACTCTGGCCCATGAGGACAGGGTCATTGTTTAATTCAGTGCTGTATCCTCAAAACCTAGAAGAGTTCCAGGCACATGAAGGGCACTTAATAAGTATTTGTTGAAGAAATTAATGAATTGTATTTCCAAACTACAGTTTCTTGAATATCATGTAATTAGTAAATATTATGTCATTATCTATCCTTAAAAATGAAGAGAAATGGTGGCTGTTCTCAACATCAGCTGAATAATATTAACATTGCCCAAATGCCTGTTATAGACAACTAAAATGAAAACTGTTGCTATACAAAACATAGGTTGAATAACGAAAATGTGATTTGATTTCACGTAATATGGTTTGCAATGGAGCTACAATAACGACAACAGACAATCTATAGAATTCAAGTCTCGATGTGCTCGTTGCCATGATAAAACCTAGTGTCCAGATCTTGATTTCTAAATATCGTTCTTCAATAAAGAAACTGTAAGTCTTCAAAGAAGGGTTGATCCAGGGCTGAGGCATGGAAAATACAAGATGAGCTTGGAGCATATTGTGATGTTATACAGTGACGAAATGCTCATAAAGGGATGAGAAATATTAAAAGAACACAGGAATGAATTGGAAAGAGTTCCCAATGGCCAAATATAGAACACAATAGGCAACAAATATGAACAAATATAGTAATGGATTATAGCCTTCAAAATAAAAGAAACATCCATGAATTAATATAGATTTAAAACAATTAAGCGGATAGAAGAAACATCTTTTTCCTTAAAAAATCATTTTTTATTTTAATTCCAGTATGTGTAACACATAGTGTTACATTAGTTTCAGGTGTACAATATACATTATCTATACATTACTCAGTGCTCATGATGAGTGTATTCTTAATCCTCCTCACCTATTTCAAACATCCTCCAACCACCTCTTCTCTGGTACCATCAGTTTGTTCTCTATAGGTAAGACTCTTTTTTTCTTTTTGATTTGTCTCTTTTTCTCTTTGCTTAGTTGTTTTGTCTCTTAAATTCATGTATGAATGAAATCGTATTTGTCTTTCTCTGACTTACTTCACTGAGCATTATACTCTCTAGATCCAACCATGTTGTTGCAAATGACAAGATTGATTCATTCTTTTTTATGGCTGAGTAATATTCTTGTGTGTGTGTGTGTGTGTGTGTGTGTGTGTGTGTGTGTCACTTCTTTATCCATTCATCTATCAATGGACACTGGGTTCCTTCTATAATTTGGCTATTGTAAATAATGCTGCAGAAATATAAGGGTTCATTTATCTTTCTGAATTAGTGTTTTTATATTATCTGGGTAAATATATAATAGTGAAATTATGGGATCATATGATAATTCTATTTTTAATCTTTAGAGGAAGTCTTCACAGTGGCTGTCCCAGTTTGCATTCCCACTAATAATGCATGAGGGTTCCTCTTTCTCCACGTCCCCACCAACATTGGTTGTTTCTTGTGTTTTGCTTTTAGCCATTCTGACAGGTGTGAGGTAGTATCTCATTATGGTTTTAATTTGTATTTCCCTAATGATCGGTAATGTTGAGCATCTTGTCATGTGTCTGTTGCTCATATCTGTGTCTTCTTTGGAGAAATCTCTGCTTCATGTCTTTTGCCCATTTTTAATTGGATTATTTGTTTTTGGGTGTTGAGTTATATAAGTTCTTTGTGTATTTTTGGACACTAACGCTTTATTGGATATATCATTTGCAAATATCTTCTCCCATTCAGTATGTTGTCTTTTAGTTTCGTTGATTGTTTGCTGTGCAGAAAAGTTTTATTTTTATGTAGTCCCAATAGTCTACTTCTGCTTTTGTTTCCCTTGCCTTAGAAGACATATATAGAAAAATGTTGCTATGACCAATGTCAAAGAAATGACTGCCTGTGCTCTCCTAGAATTTTTGTGACTTGAGGTCTCACATTTAGGTTCTTAATCCCTTTTTTGTAGTTATTTTTAAGTTTATTCATTTTGAGTGGAGGTTCAAGAGAGGGAGAGACAGAATCTCAAGCAGGGTCCACATTGCCAGTGCAGTCTGACTCAGTGCTCGAATTCACAAACCATGAGATCATGATCTGAGCCAAGATCAAGAGTCAGATGCTTAACCGACTGAGCCACCCAGGCACCCCTGGTCCTTAAATCCCTTTTAAGTTTATTTCTGTGTATGGTGTAAGGAAGTGATCCAGTTTCATTCTTTTGCATGTAGCTGTCCAGTTTTCTCAAAACTATTTGTTGAAGAGACTGTCTTTTCCCCTTTGGACATTCTTGCCTCCTTTGTCTAAGATTAAGTGACCATATAATCACAGGTTTATTTCTGGGCACCCTATTCTGTTCCATTGATCTCTGTGTCTACTTTTGTGCCAGTACTGTACTGTTTTGATTGCTACAGCTTTGTAGTATAACTTGATATCTGGGATTGTGATTCTTCCAGTCTTGTTCTTCTTTTCCAAGATTGTTTTGGCTCTTTGGGGCCTTTGTGGTTCCATACAAATTTTAAGATTATTTGTTTTAGTTCTGTGAAAAATGCTGTTGGTATTTTGATAGGGATTGCATTAAATCTGCAGATTACTTTGGGTAGTATGGACATTTTAACAATATTTGTTTTTCCAAACCATGAGCATGGAATATCTTTCTATTTGTTTGTGTTGTCTTCAATTTCTTTTTCTGTTTTTAAAAATTTTTATTATTATCTTTTTAATTTAAATTTGTTAGTTAACATATGTAGTATTGGTTTCAGGAGTAGAATTTAGAGATTCATCACTTACATATAAAACCCAGTGCTCACCAAAACAAGTGATCTCATTAATGCCTGTCACCCATCTAGCCCATCTCCCCACACCACACCTCTCCGTAACTCTCAGTTTGTTCTCTGTACTTAAGAGTCTCTTAGGTTTTGCCTCCATCTCTGTTTTTATCTTATTTTATTTTTCCTTCCCTTCCCCTATGTTCATCTGTTTTATTTCTTATATTCCACATATGAGTGATATCATATGATATTTGTCTTTCACTTAGCATAAGACGTTCTAGTTCTATCCACATTGTTGCAAATGTCAAGATTTTATTCTTTTAGATCTCTGAGTAATAGTGCATTGTATGTATACACCATATCTTTATCCATTCATCAGTTGATGGACATTTGGGCTCTTTCCATCTTTTGGCTATTGTTGATAGGGCTCCTATAAACTTTGGGATGCATGTGCCCCTTTAAATCAACTTTTTTGTATCCTTTGGATAAATACCTAGTAGAGCAACTGTTGGGTGATAAAGTAGTTCTACTTTCAATTTTTTGAGGAACCTCCGGACTGTTTTCCAGAGTGGCTGAACCAGTTTGCATTCCCACCAACAGTGCAAAAGTGGTACCCTTTCTCCACATCCTTGCCAACATCTGTTGTTTCCTGAGTTGTTAATTATACCCATTTTGACAGGTGTGAGGTGGTATCTCATTGTGGTTTTGATTTGTATTTCCCTGATAATGAGTAATGATCCTTTCATTTGTCTGTTAGCCATTGGATGTCTTCTTTGGAAAAGGGTCTATGCATGTCTTTTGCCCATTTCTTCACTGGATTGTCTTTTGGGAGTTGGTTTGTTAGTTCTTTATAGATTTTGGATACTAATCCTTTATCTGATATGTCATTTGCAAATATTTTCTCCCATTCCACTGGCTGACTTCTAGTTCTGCACTTTTCTGTGTAGAAACTTTTTATCTCAATGAGGTCTCAATATTTAATTTTTTCCTTTTGTTTCCCTTGCTTCTGGACACATGTCTAAAGAAGTTGCTGCAACCAACGTCAAAGAGGTTGATGCCTATTTTCTCCTCTAGGATTTTAATGGCTTCCTGTCTTACATTTAGGTATTTCATCCATTTTGAATTTATCCTTATGTATGGTATAAGAAAGTAGTCCAGTTTCATTCTGATGCATGTTGCTGTCCAGTTTTTCCAGCACCATTTGCTGAATAGATTTTTTTTCCCCATTGGATATCCTTTTCTGCTTTGTCAAATAGTAGCTGGCCATACATTTGTGGGTCTATTTCTGGGTTCTATATTCTGTGCCATTGATTTATGTGTCTGTTTTTGTGCTACTAACCATACTGTCTTGATGATGACAGTTTTGGGTCTATCCATCAAAAAGATCTAACAATTGTAAATATTTATGCCCCCAACTTGAAAGCACCTAAATACGTAAATCAATTAATCACAAACATGAAGACACTCATTGATAATAATGCAGTAGTAGTATGCAACTTTAAATACCCCCACTTACAGCAATGGACAGATCGTCTAAGCAGAAAATCAACTAGGAAACAATGGCTTTGAATGACACATTGGACTGGATGGATATAACAGGTATATTCAGAACATTTCACCCTAAAACAGCAGAATACACATTCTTCTCCAGTGCACATGGAACATTCTCCAGTATAGATCACATACTTTGTCACAAATCAGCCCTCAACAGGTATAAAAATATCAAGATCATACCATGCATATTTTCAGATCACAACACTATGAAGCTTGAAATCAACCACAAGAAAAATTTGGAAAGCCCTCAAATACATGGAAGTTAAAGAGCATCCTACTAAAGAATGAAAATGAGTTAAAAAAGAAATTAAAGAAGAAATTTAAAAAATACATGGAAGCCAATGAAAATGAAAACATGATAATCCAAACCCTTTGGGATGCAGCAAAGGCTGTCCTAAGAGGAAAGTATATTGCAATTTAGGCCTAGCTCAAGAAGCAAGAAAGGTCCCAAATACACAATCTAAACTTCACCTATAGGAACTAAAAAAGGAACAGCAAATAAAGTTTAAAGCCAGCAGAAGAAGGGAAATTATAAATATTAGAGCAGAAATAAACACTATAGAAACAGACAAAACACAATAGAACAGATTAACAAAACCAAGAGCTGGTTCTTTGAAAAAAAAGTTAACAAAATTGATAAACCCTTAATCAGATTTATCAAAAGGAGTGAGAAAGGACCCAGATAGATAAAATCACAAATGAAAGAGGAGAGATCACAACAAATAATACAAGAGAATTATATGAAAAATTATATGCCAACAGATTGAGCAATCTGGAAGAAATGGGCAAATTCCTAGAAATATACAAACTACTAAAACTGAAATAGGAAGAAATAGAAAATTTGAACAGGCCTATAACCAGCAAAGAAATTGAATCAGTAACTAAAAATCTCCCAACAAACAAAAGTCCTGGCCAGATGGCTTCCCAGGGGAATTCTACCAGATATTTAAAGAGAGTTAATACCTATTCTCAAACTGTTCCAAAAAATAGAAACAGAAGGAAAGCTTCCAAACTCTTTCTATGAAGCATTACATTGATTCCAAAACCAGACAAAGACCTCGCTACAAAAGAGAATTACAGCCAGATATCCCTGATGAAACTGGATGCAAAAATTCTCAACAAGACACTAACAAATTGAATTCAACTGTACATTAGAAGAATTATTCATCATGGTCAAGTGGGATTTATACCTGGGCTACTGGACTGGTTCATCATTCACAAATCAGTCAATGTAATATGCCACATTAATAAAAGAAAGGATAAGAACCATATGATCCTCTCAATAGATGCAGAAAAAGCCTTTGTATTGTCTTCAATTTCTTTCATCATTGTTTTAGTTTTCAGAGTATAGGCCTTTCATCTTCTTGGTTAACTTCATTCCTAGATATTTTATTATTGTTGGTGCAATTGTAAAAATGACTGTTTTCTTAATTTCTCCTTTTGCTGCCTCATTATTAGCATTTAGAAATGCAACAGATTTCTGCACACTGATTTTGTATCCTGAGACATTACTGAATTCATTTATCAGTCCTACTAGTTTTTCGGTGGAGTCTTTAGGGTTTCCTATATATAGTATCATGTCATCTGTATATAGTGAAGGTTTTACTTCTCTCTTACCAGTTTGGATGCCTTTTATTTCTTTTTCTTGTCTGATTTCTGTGGCTAGGATTTCCAGTACTGTGTTGAATAAAAGGGCTGAGAGTGGCCATTCTTGTCTTGTTCCTGAGCTTAGGGAGAAAGCTATGTTTTTTACCATTGAATATACTGTTAGCTGCACGTTTCCACATACGGCTTTTATTATATTGAGGTATGTTCTAAAACTACTTGGTTTAGGGTTTTCATTATGAATTGATGGTATGCTTCATCAAATGTACTTTTTCTCCATTTATTGAAATGATCACGTGGTTTTTATCCTTTTTCTTATTGATGTGATATATCATTTTGATCAATTTGGGATTATTGAACCATCCTTGCATAAATAAATCCCACATCATTGTTGTGTATGATTTTTTAAATGTATTGTTGGATTCAGTTTGCTAATCTTTTGTTGAGGGTTTTTGCGTCTATGCTCATCAGAGACATTCTACAGTTCTCTCCCCCCACCCCCCCGCTCTCTTTTGTAGGGTCTTTATCTGGAAGGCAGTAAGCCTAGATCTTGGGTTATAGAATCAGAGGAACATAAGAGTTCAAAAAGATCCTTGAAGAAGCTTTTCATGCATCCATATCACATTCAAGGGAAGAAAGTCAGGCCCAGAGAAGCTGAGTTACTAAAATAACATTATCTTGGGAGTGCTATTTCTAGAACTCACATGTTTTATCTCCCCATTCGCTTTTACTTCCACTTTATGGCACTGCTGAATTCAATGGCACTCTGTCAGTTGACAATTAATTCCATTTAATCTAATTCATAAGATAGTTTTCTTTACAAGAAATGTAATATTCTAATTTCTAATGTGCTTATAGTGACATTATGAAAATCTTCCTCAGTAAGGAACATAATCTTTTGCTTTTCAGGAAAACCTGAGTAGTGGTTTGAGAAGTAGAAATAAACTTTGACCATAGATTTGAACTTAGTTCAACTAAACTTCAAATCAATTTCAAGGAGCTCAAAGTATGATTATACATTATTCCCTTTGGTTAAAACCACCCTTTTATTTCTTCTTAGGTATAGGTTCTCTCTTGCTTGGTTGTTTGCTTGTACACACACACACACACACACACACACACACACGCACGTGTGCACACACACACACAGAGCACTCATTAAAACAGATAATGGGTCACTTTTTTCCCATTTGGTAGAATTGTCTGGGATGGCCTCATGGTATAATCATCACGCATTACAGGCTTGAACAAGACAATGATAGTCTTGGCATTCAGCCCATGTTTCCCCCTAGTTTTCATTGCCTGTAAGATCTCTGCACCTCAACAGAATCTGTACTTCCCCTCCTCCACTCTCCAAAGTCTGGGCTATGCATTTAGCAGATGGTCTTGTTATACAATCATGTTTAACAGGATTAGGCTAGATCATTGAATTTTAGGGATTTCTGACTATCACAGCTGTTTCTTCTCTGAAATGCTTTCACTCAATTAATGTATACAAGATACTTCTCGGGCCAACCCTCATTTTCCAATCAGCACCAGCACGGAAACCTGAATACATCCATATTTGGAATAGGAAAAAGAATTTGGGTGCCAGAAAGGAATATACTAATGACTCCTATTTATACATATGTACTGATGACAGCATTTACTATGAGAAATCTAAAAAAGTATTCAATGGTTAAACTAGGTATTAGGAAAAACATTCCAAATATTATTTCTATAGTAGAATCTCTTTATTTCTATAACTCAATCTTCCCATGTCTGTCCATTATACCATTCTTTTCTCAGGTACCCTGGATAAAAATTCCAGAGTTGTCTTTGACATCTCTTCCTTACTCGTCCCACCTCCTTTACTTTCTTTCATGGCCAGTCATTACCAAGTCTTGACTATTTTTCATTTACATTATCTCTTTAGTTCCTTCCATTGTTTCAGGACCAATTTATATTAAATTAAATGCCTTTAACTGGTTAAGAGTTTAAGAAGGAAGAACATTTTCCATTTTTGGCATCCAGTAAATCACAGTCATGAGTAATGGGAGAAGAAGTCCCTTATACATCATCTTCCACTTAGGGGTGGGAGGTCGGACGGGATGAGTGGTGGGGCTACATCATAGCAGGGCAGTAACCTCATGATATTCGCAGAAGCTTCTAGTGAGGGCCTAGCAACAGGACTTTTACAAGTGACTGTCAACCCAACAGAGTTTTAATATCACTGCTCCTACTTTCATATTCCTATTTGTCTGGGTGGGGGAAGCAAATATAGTGGGACTATGGAAATTAAATAAAGCAAAAGAAAATAACATCAACTATGTATAAGAAAAGAATGCCTCCAAAATATAGTCTTGTTTCAAAACTTGATCAGGGGGCACCCAATCAGTTAAGCGTCTGACCCTTGGTTTCAGCTCAGGTCATGATCTCATGGCGTGTGGGATAGAGTCCTGTGGTGGGCTCTGTGCTGACTGCAAGGAGGCTGCTTGGGATTCTCTCTCTCTCCCTCTCCCTCTCCCTCACTCTCTCTCTCTCTCTCTCTCTCTCTCCCTCTCCCTCTCTCTCTCTCTTTCCCTCCCTCCCTCCTCTCTCTCTGTGCCTCCCCTGCTCACTCTCTCTCATGATCTCTCTCTCAAAATAAATAAACATTAAAAAAAAAAAAAGAGTGGAGGACATCAGTGAGACCCTTAACAAAGAAATAAAAAAAGAGCAAAGCAGAGATGAAGAACACAACAAATGAAGTTAAAAATACACTTGATGGAGGGGCACCTGAGTGGCTCTGGTGGAGCGACCGACTCTTGATTTCGGCTCGGGTCATGATCCCAGGATTGTGAGATCAAGCCCCACATTGGGCTCCACACTGGGCATGCAGCCTACTTAAGATTCTCTCTCTCTCTCTCTCTCTCTCTCTCTCTCTCTCTCTCTCTCCTCTCTCCCTCCTCCCCCCCCCCCGCCTTGCTTGCTCACTCTCTTTCTCTCTAAGAAAAAAATCTTGATTGGAGAGCTGCCATTTATTAGACTATGTTCTATGTAGTCTCATTTTAACTTAAACACATCATCTCATTTCCTATTACATAAATAATGCCATTTTATCTTTAAACCAACTTATATATCTAATTTCACAGATAAGAAAATTGAAGTTCAGAAAGGTTAGGAAATTGTCTTATGCTTATACAGCTAAGAAGCCGTGGAGTCAAGTTTGAAACCCATTTCGTCCATCTCCAGAATCCAAGAATGCAGCTTTTCAACACTTGATGTGGCCTAATATGTCTGTGAAGTAAATTAGCGTTTATTCTATTCATGTCGGTCAAATGGATTTCCTTTTTTGTTCTAAGCCATTTCACGACATTTTGTAAAAACCTTTTCCCAGCTTAGAAAGTGCAAACATATACAACCAAATGATGGAAATATTATTCGCCTCATAATTTCAGATAAGGAAACGGAGGCTCAGAGAAATCAAGTCATTTGTCCATTGTCACCCCACCCATCAATGATGGATGCAAAGCTTAACTTGGGCAGTCTGATTTCCCTTCTCCTGTTCCCAGCCACACTGCTAACTTTAATAGGTTACTTTTTATATTAGTTTGATGTTTCCCAAAAAGAAAGATATGGAATATCATCTAACCTTACCCTATAAACTCTCTTGGGGTACACATACAAACACACAAAAAATACACATGCATACGTACACATATGCCCATATAAGTGGGAGCATATGTATGTGTGCATGAGAGATATTAAAAAGTAGTATTCCAGTGGATATGAACTGTATTTCTCTGCTATGCAGTGGATGGCATCATAATAACAACTGCATAATTGTAATAATGTTAGCATATAGTGGGCTGAATGCCTGCTCTCTGGTAGCCTTCTTTCTCCCTGAGACCAGGAAACTAAGTGCCTGATCTTGCTCAAACACAGAACATCTGTAACTTGCAGAAGACATCATGTGACAAAGAGTTAATGTAAATCAAACCATCTTTTACATGTCTGTGCCTTTGATTATTTCGGGTACTACGTGACCTGATTTTTCATCGGTCCGGGAGATGAAACAGCTGGAATTCACAAATAAAGGTATATCACACATCACAATCAACCTTATTCTTTCTCCCTGCAAGAGGCAGCTGGCTTGTATCACCAACATGTAAAGTGTATCTTTAGAGAGACAGAGTATGCTATGTAACGACCTGGGCAATGTGTGTGCCCTGCCATTATCACAGGTAGGTTGCAGAGCAGCGTGCCCAGAAGTGGGTAGATGGCAGGCAGTGAAGACCAGGGGAAACCAACACCGCTCTGCTTACAGACACAGCTGCTAACACTTGGTGCCTAAAATGAGGTAAAAAGTATTCACCTCAGGAATGGGATAAATTATCCCATCGGAAGCCATCAGTTTGGAGTAGCACAGTTTTTGAAGTGTGTTCCGTTTCATAGCAACTCCCAGGGGTTTGACTGATTTCAACGCAGAATGTCAAATCCACTGTCTGCTTGTGTACTTGTCTTTGCATGACTCTGCAGGTGACCAAGTAGACAGAGTGAAGAGTTTTGGGATTTTGTTTCTGATCTATTTAGAATGGAGGACCTGGCACAGGGCCACTGAGAGCCCACCATGCCTGTATGTGATTTCAAAAAGGTGGCCCCGCCCCATCCTGCATGGAGGGAAACGTCCTGGTCTGCGAATCTGCCCTTACCTGCCCATTGGCCAGACACAACCTGTACATGATTTGTAGCCCTGATCATGGAATTAGCCTGGAAGTGGCCCGGAAGTTTGTCGTGGGGAGTGGAGGTGCCTATCTCAGGAACCGCAGAGCTCATACGTTCTTCCTCAGCTGAGTCACTTAATTAGGACCAAATCATTACGAAATTTCCAAAGGTTAACAATATTTTTCTCATGATAGACTTAAAATTCATAAGCATAATGTTCAGCACCACGCTTGAATTTTTTCAGACGTTATTATGTTCTAAAAACAGTTTTACATTTAAAGATACCAGTGTTTTGATGCTCATACTTTACTGTAATTATTTGACTTTCTCACCCAGAGGGTCAGCTCTGTGAAGGTAGTGACAGTGTCCGCCTTGCCATCGTCCCCCCAGCATGATGTCTACTACGAGCAACAACACTAATACATATTTTTTGACTGAAGGAAGGAATTTCTTAATGTATTTTTCTTTTGGACCTTGAGACAAAAGGAACAAACATAAAAATAGCAATGAGGAAATAATAATCATTTTTATTACTTAATCTTTCTAAGAAAATATTTTCAATTATTTTCTTCACTTCTTACCGCGATTCTTATTTCCCCAGGGCCATTTTGTTTGGTTTATTTCACAGGGGCATCAATGTGGGTATTTATTGGCATGTCTGCAGAGTCCACAAGTCAACTCCTACTCTCTTTGGAAACTGTCATCCTTTGCCTCAGAGTCTATAAGATTCCTTTCCCTACAATTTGGGACTGGCATACACTGCAGACAGTCTCTTCGAGTGAGTAACACTTTGCAACATGCAAAGGCTGGAGCTGAAACTCCACTACGTGCTTGGAGAAATATGGTCCGGAGAGGGAGAGAGAAGCAAATGTGCAAAGAAAAGCAGAGGCGAGAGTAAGAGAGAGGCATAACGGAAGTCTTGACCTTCTAGGATCTCAGTTAGCCTCTTCCAGAGGCCTGGTAGAGTTCCTGTCATTAGGTTTCCTTGAGATACTCCTATAGCCTTAATATACCTATCTCCCTTCACGGCTTAAGCCAGGTTAAAGGGGGCTAATTCCTAACAAATGGGAGAATATATTTTAAATCGAAGTCAATGAGGCATCATTTTAATTGGACAGCTAACTCCCAGGAGATGTAGAACAGTGCATGAAAAATTTTAAAAATTGAATATTTCAATGGACCTTTCCTTAATTTTTCCAGATAAGGCCAGAGCATGTATTAGGGCCATGCATCCCAATGGCAATAACTACACAGAGGCGACCTGGAGAAAAGACCCTCAGGTTAGTCTGACAACTCGAAAAGAACAAATGGAATGCCAGGTTTTAGGCAACAGGTTCTCGTCAAAAGAACACTGCATATCCAACTATTGTAGACAAGGGAACTGTGCTGAAAGACTTGAGAGCAGTGTTTCTCAAACTAGGGTTCTGGGTAAGAACACAAATCCCTGAACCTCATCTCAGACTCCTTAAGTCAAACTATCGGAGGGGGTACCATGCATTCAGCCTGGATGAACAGACTCAGTAGGTGACTTGCCAGCACACAGTTTCAGAGCTCACTACTCAGGATGTGGTGTGAAGCCCTGAGGCAGGGACATCGCCTGGGAACCGGTTAGAAAGGAGGAATCTTTCCCACTCCCTTGACCCGAATCAGAATCTGTACTCTAACAAAACGCCCAGTCGATTCAATATTCATTAAAGGGGGAGCTTTGTTCTAGCTCATCAGTTCCCAGCTGGGTCGTACGTGGGAATCACCCAAGTGACTTAACCATGTTACTCCGGTCTGAGCTCTATCCCGCAGAGGTTCTGACTTTGGAGAGTTTGATTCTGGGTTTGGAGTGTGACCTGAATGGACGGATTTTTTAAAGTTCCCCAGGTGATTCTGACGTGCGGCCAAGATCGAGAGTCACTGCTTGTCGGGGATGACCAGACAGATCTTGGAAGAAAGTCAACTTGTTAAATAGATCTCGAAACTCCTAGATGGCACGATAATCCGAAAGAAGATTAATTTTGATTTGGGAGAGCAGGACCCCAGAGAGAAAGAAAACTGTGTTTCTTTTTAAGTTCCAGGTGGAACTGGTTTGGAAAAAAATCACAAGATAGACCATGGGGCACTAGGACACAGAGTTTATGAAATGAACTACAGAATTTGGAAAGCATGGCACCCAATAGCCTGTGGGGTAGGGGGAGACTGATATCTCCCAGGCAAAACCTAAAAAGATTGAAATTCCATTAGGCTGGAGTAATAAGATGTCTTGGCAGAAAATAAGCAATGACTAAAGGAATAAATAATTTCAGAAACCTGAAAACGCAACCTGTAAGTATCTGAGTCCTAACAGTGGCATCGAAGCACATGCTGAGAGTGGACCAGAAGAGGCCAAAATAGAATGAGGATCTAGGACATGTGGAAGTTTTGAGCAGCGGCCACTACACAGGCCATGGGATTAACCATGGAAACTTGAGCAATGCATCAAAGGCCGGGAGAGACCGAATTATCCTTCATGCAGAAGCTAGTAAAAACAGATGATGCATTTGGGCTGGATGCCCCTTTCCTGGTCCCTGGACAACAGGCCCACCCTTTGCCACTCCATTCCTTGAAAGAGTGGCCTCAGAGAGAAGCAAGGAGAAAGTCTTGAATCCAAATGAACATTTGCTCAACTGAGATGCAGTTTGAATCTGCAAGTGAGTGTGAGATTAAGGTTCTCCGAATCAATGGACACGGAGGCTTGAGAGCTAAGTGGAATTTCTTTAGGGAATCACGGAGGAGAGTTACACGCCTAATTCCTGAATTATGCCCGTGAATTTCAAATCCACTGGAGTGGTGAACGGAAACGTAGTCACCTGCCCATTAGGGGTTTTCCTCTGCACAGGTTTTCGGGGACTTGGTGTCACTATAAAGAGGCTTCTTTGAATGTCATTCTTTTGCCAAAAGATGGAGATCAAGGAAAATGTTACAGGAGCATGAATCTCAAGACATCCAGATTTCCGCTTGAGGGCCAGAACTGGGACCAGAACCCAAGTCTACTAAGAAGATGTACAGACAAACACTGGACACTCCAAGATGATCTTGAGGGATAAGAATTCAACTAGCGACATGAATGGTCCTGCCTTCGTGAGGAACATGTACTATATAGACAGACAGATAGACTGCATTAACTTCATTAGTATAAATCGAATCAGCTTCAGTAGATACGGTTAACAAAAGGCCTCAAATGAGCTTTTCCTGGTTGTTAAGAAGGGCTAAAAGAAGACATAATTAAGAGGTGACTACCAACACTGATCTACGTAGCTTCTCTCTTCCCTGTCTTCCTCCTCTTTCCCCACCCCCTCAACCCTCCACCCACCCCCAGAAGAAATATTCCTTGAGATAAAAATTGTTTCATGATTCTCTCCTTCCTGGTTTTTATTTAGAAGGCTTCAAAGAAAGTTGATGAACTTCCTAGGCAATCAGTACATCCCGTATTTCCTTTACCTTGTGGAAGGTACAGCCACCTGTCAAGTTCCTGGTACTAAGGTAAGAATATGACAAGCATAATGAATAGCAGTCGCTTTCCAAAAATACTGTTCATCTAAAATTATGACCTTTGAGTTGAATTTCATGAATCATCCTCACATATTTTGGGAAGAATTCACATAAAGGACCTAATTTTGGGATTATTTAAAATAGAGTATATTATGAATGACACCCTCTGCCCCCCCCAAAACCCTCCCCCTGCCACTAACCACATTGATTAGACTAGTAGAGCATAACCTAAGAAAATAAACTTAATTAGATGCTCTTGAAATTGCTGAAGGTAGGATGTATTCATACACAATATAAAAGTAAATCTGCTTTGAGCCCATTACAGCATCTATGGTGGTGCCAGGAAAGATTTCTGGCAAATTTTTATGAGAAGATGATGCAGTGTCCTTTTTGCCCGATGCCGGAGGGGAAGAGAAAACAGAAGGATGGAATTAGTGATGTATATTTAGGCAGTCAATGTATTGGAATGTTGCCCCAAACCAGAAAAAAACTCTACATATGGAAAGTACCCAATTAAAGCCAGTGTGGTGGAAAGAGACAGGTTTTAATAAATAGTTGAAGCTGTCAGTTAACTATTAGTGATTTCTAAGTATTTGTTGAAACCATCTTAAAATAAGTAACATGAAAGTGAAAACTCAATCATAAAACCAAGAAGTCTAACGTTCTCCCGGGGACTGCCAAAACAATCCTCTAAGACGAATTGTGCTTTCCTCCAGCACGCACAAACCATGAATTCTCTCACTGTGTAGTATCGTTTCCATGAGCCCTCACTCTGCATGAAGTAATTGAGAAGAGTTTACCATCTTTCTTATCAACCAGTTCCTTTCGCTTCACTGTGAAATATGCAATCTATTTTGAAAACCCGCAAAGCATGGCTGGAAAATATTTATGTTCCGAAAGCATGGGCTTTATGACAGAAATGTTGAGGCTCATGAGCTAATTAATAGGAACTATGAGCTTGAAAGGGAATCCTAGCGTTAAAATAAATTGCTTGAGCTGGCCCTGTGGTAAGCCGTCTTCATCAATGGACAACAACTTACTGAGGGGTTTTGAACAAAAACTTTTGCCGCAAAGTGGACAAGTTTTATGTCCGGTGTGGGTTTTCAAAAGCCACCTTGTCTTTCTAACACTGTCTCTTGGCGGGAAGGGGAAGTGTTGGTTTTGTCCGCCTTCCCTGTTTTGTCACTTAGAAATCACGCACAGAAGCCCTGGCCCATCCCTGGGTCCGCTTAACCTTCCTCTTCAGGAGAGAACCACTTTCGCACGATGTGCTGTCCCGAGAACGGGCTTCCTCCTGGGAAGTGGGCTCTTGTGGGAAAAGAAAGAGACCCTTACCTGGATAATCATTCTTGTCTATGTCTGAGTCTCCTCTGAGCGTAAAGCCGAATCCAGAAGGGATGGTCTGGGAGGCCCACACCCCTTGCAGGATCTGGGAAGCCTTGGGGTTTAAGCCCTCCTTGTTCCCGTTGTAAATGAGCACTTTGCCTCTTTGGTCCTTGCCTGCGAAGGGTGCCCCGATGGCAATGTCTGCAAATGGACACACATTAACATATTTTTTAAGTCAGGAAGAATGTCTTAGACATAGAATTAAGTACAATCAAAGAGCAGTATCGTAACATCCAAAGGGCTTATTGAGCTTTGCGTGAAAATTTCGTAAGACTGCAGCAACCAGAAATTATTTGTTGTCTTTTATCCACCTGGCAAATGTGTATCGAGTGACTGCTGTGTGCCGGATGCCGCAGGTGTGACAGTGAACAGACGCTGCTTTTAGAACCTTCATATTCAAGCGCAGGTAGTAGACGATTTGAATAAAGAAACAATCAAGCAAAGATGGAAAGTGACAAATTCTAGGTAGAAGAATCAAAAATATTAATGTGACCGAGAATGACTGGTTGTTATTTTTAAATATCTTTTTTAAATGTTTATTTATTTTGAGAGAGAGCTTACAAGTGAAGGAGTGTGAGTAGGGAAGGAGCAGAGAAAGAGGGAGAGAGAACCCCAAGCAGGCTCCGTGCTGTCAGCTCAGAGCCCAACGTGGGGCTCGATCTCATGAACTGTGGAATCATGACCTGAGCCGGAATTGAGAGTTGGATGCTTAACCAACTGAGCCATGTAGGGGCCCTAACGGGTTATTATTTTTAGATTAGGTGATTAGACGAGGTGTCATTAAGGCTCATGTTGAAACGGAAATCTACAACCAGATGAAACCAACTGTGTGAAATCGGAGGGAAGAGCACTCCGGGCGGAAAGAGCTGGCATGCAAAGGTCCAAGGTTGGGAAGCACGTGGCCCATTGGAGGAGCAAGGCTGGGGATGGTCTACACGGGAGTGTAGCCATGAGGCCCAGGGAGGGCTGGGTCATATTACTAGGCTGGGTAGCACAGCTGAGACACCTCTGCAGGGCACTTATGAGTTTCTCCTTAAAGGAAAAAAACAGTCTCTTTCATGAATGATTACATCGCCCCATGAGGTAGGCAGCACCCATTTTACAGAAGAGGACACAGAGAAACCTGGAAAAGACCCTACCACTAGACTCCCACTTCAATATAGCACTGAATGAAAATTAACTTCCACACATCGTGTTCATCAGGATTCTTCTAAACACTACACACGAGGGCTGCCTGGGCAGCTCAGTCGGTTAAGTGTCCAACTCCTGATTTCTGCTCAGATCACGATCTCATGGTTCATGGGATCGAGCCCCACATCGATCAGTCTGGGCACCATTTTTTCATTTCTTTCTCTTTGCTCCTAAGTAAGTCTGATAAGAATAATGGGTAAAATCGTGAATGGATTTTGACTACATGACAAGCATCATAATTCCAGCTTCATGTAACAGGTAAGGAAGAACTCTCCCAAATCTCAGACCATTGTGGCAAATGATGACAGCATCGCATGGCAGGTCCAAGAGACCCTTCTTTCACTTCCTCTAGGTCCGTCCATCTCTGTCTCGTGTTTCCTCCCAGTCTGGCATTATTTTGCCCACTTAAAAGAATGTTAATTTTATTTATTTCGAGAGAGAGACACACACACACAAACACAGCATGAGCAGAGGAGGGGCAGAGTGAGAATCCCAAACCTCGCTGTCAGCGCAGAACCTGACACAGGGCTCAAACACACGAACCCTGAGATCACGACCTGAGCCGGGTCGGTTGCCTAACCAAGAGAGCCACCCAAGGGCCCCTATTTTGCCCACTTTATACTCAACAACAGGGTTCAGTGAGGCAGAACATGCTTTATGCCATTAGAAATGTTTCTCTTACCTTTTAAAAATATAATGAACGGCTTGAGGAAAAAAAAAAAAGACAAATAGAGGAAACTCTGGTGAAAAGGATGACTTGATAGATAATGTAGCATTATTTATTTTGCGTGGTGCCCAGCGATAGGGCAGGTTTTGAAAGCAGCCTATCAGTTAAACATGACCTTGTCTCTATTTTAAATTATTTTCCTGGAACCATGAACTTGTAATATGCATTTATGTTTTACGGCATTTTAAAAAATTACTAACCACGGGCGCCTGGGTGGCTCAGTCGGTTAAGTGGCCGACTTCAGCTCAGGTCATGATCTCACGGTCTGTGGGTTCGAGCCCCGCGCCGGGCTCTGTGCTGACAGCTCAAAGCCTGGAGCCTGCTTCAGATTCTGTATCTCCCTCTCTCTCTGCTCTTCCCCTGCTCACGCTCTGTCTCTATGTGTCTCAAAAATAAATAAATATTAAAAAACAATTACTAGCCATACATTCCTGGGATGTATGTCTTTTTTCTCAAAGAAAACATAACATTACCATACCCCTTGGCAAAAGTACAAATGAATACTGATCTGATGTACATACCTAAGCTATTTCACTGGAGCAAATTCCTGTCACTCCCTTAGACCTTAAGAGACACACCATCCCTTGCTTCTTAACCGAAAGGTCCTGGAAATGTGTGTAAAACTTTGTGTGAGCTTGCATGTTTTTCTGAGGAGAGGATACTCGCTAGGGATTCATAAATTCCTAGTTTAAAGAATCATCATCGTAAACCAAGAATTTAACACTACTTTACTGCAAACACTGAAGCTGCTTTAAGCCGAAATTTACCAACCAATTAAAACTCAGCATAACCTATACGTAACCCATATGGGTTAATCACAAGGCAATATCTTGTTCATGTATCAGCATGCATTTCTTTGTCTTGACTCTTTGTACACACGGAAGATTCTCTAGTTTTCCTTGAGTCACTAACTCTAAATATTAATTTAAAAAACCATAGCCGCCTTTATTTCGAGCTGTTATATGATACCATATATAAACTTTAAATTCTCTTGAGATTTTTTGATAGTTTATTAAAAATCAATAACAGGGGCACTGGGTGGCTGAGCCTGTTAAGCATCCGACTTCGCCTCAGGTCATGTTCTCACAATTCATGAGTTCAAGCCCCACGTCAGGCTCTGTGCTGACAGCTCAGAGCCTGGAGCCTGCTTCCGATTCTGTGTCTCCCTCTCTCTCTGCCTCTTGCCTGCTCGTGCTCTGTCTCTCTCTCTCAAAAATAAATAAACATTTACAAATGACATGAACCAATAATAGTAGCTGTACCACACACACCGCCGTAAATACTTTTAAGAGGTCACTGTTTCCTTCATGTAACAGCAACATGAATTACGACACATAAACAAGTCCACGCATTAGTATGAATTACCGTTGTATCCGTCTTGGTTCAGGTCTCCTAAGTGTGCCACAGCACTTCCGAATCTGCCAAAAACCTCAGTGCCCGCGAGGATCTGCGGATCCCTGAAGACAAGCGCGCTCACTTGCAAATACAGGTAAACTTGCCCCACTTCCCTAGGACTGGTCTCAAATTCACGTTGCATGAAGAGAGGGGCCCCAATCAGTATATCATCCATTCTGCAGGGAACCAAGAGAAAGGTCAGTGCACCGGCAGACATGAGATTCTGTAAAAAAAAAAATTTTTTTTTAAATGCTTATTTATTTTTGATAGAACACAAGGGGTGAAGGAGAAGAGAGAGGGAGACACAGAGTCTGAAGCAGGCTCCAGGCTCTGAGCTGTCAGCAAAGAGCCCGATGTGGGGCTCGAACCCACACACCACGAGATCATGACCTGAGCTGAAGTCGGTTGCCAAACCGACTGAGCCACCCGAGTGCCCCCTAGGGGGTATATTTTTACTTAACTAGCTTAGGTCATTTCCATTAGTATTTTTCCTTTCCCCAGGGATATTTTACAATCATCCACTTTCTTTCATTGCTTGTTATGTCTGTGGGATAGAACGTTACAGAAAAGAAGACTTGTTACACTGAACTTTTAGACTGTGTTACAAATGACCACTTTAAGAAAACCACAGATACTTCAGCCTTTTCAAAAGATTTTTAGTGCGTTTCCAGAAAATGTAGCTATACAAGCAGAACGTATCAAAAGGACCTAAAAAAGTTTTCTCTCAAAGCGCATTAGTGTTTGTCTACAACAATAGAACGATTCATGTAAATTATAAAGTTTGCTTACGGTAATAAGGTTTAAAATAAATGTTGCTTTCTTCTTTCCTCTTGTTACTGCCATTTAAATAAAACAGAGACCAGAGAGGTTACGGTACTGCCCCAAAAGATAGAAAACAGAATTTTCATTTCAAATAAGACTTGATAGTTATTCTTTGTGAATGTAGATACTCTAGCAAGAAATTAGTAGATAATTTTTAAGGCTGAAAACATTCAAGAAACAAATACCGAAGCCTATTATTTAGAGATAAAGAGATAACCCCCATGAGAACAAAATACACAAGAGTTTAAAGGTGTTCCCTTCACAGAGCCAATGGGCATGAAGAGGAATAGAACAGAGCTTCCTAAACTACTGCAGCTTTTTAAAACTTAAGCATGCATTATTTTTATTCTATAAATCTTAAGAAAAGTTACATCAACCAAAATTCAAAATCTGATCTATCCTGAGGACCTCTGAAGATGCCCCAATCTTGGGAGGTGCAATAATCTGAAGAATGACTTCAGGAATCAAAAATCTGCCTCTGATTTTTCTGCCTACATAGATCAGGTAGCATGCAGAAACTTGCCCACTAAACTAAAAATATTACCATTCATCTAAAAGGCAGGAACAAGGTAGTACAGTTACTGAAAACAAAGGAAACCTCCTTTAAGATAGGAGACACCTGTAAGACACCGCAACATCACCCTGACCGTCTCTTTCTCCAACTTCTTGTCTTCCCCGTTAGTGGTCATCTATTACACACTGCCCCACACACAATTTAAGATATTGTGATAAGGGGCACCTGGGTGGTTCAGTCGGTTAAGCATCGACTTGAGCTCAGGTCATGATCTCACAGTTCAAGAGTTCGAGCCCCACATCAGGCTCTGTAATGACAGAGCCTGGAGCCTGCTTCTGATGCTGTGTCTCCCTCTCTCGCTCTCCCTCCCCCTACTTGTGCTCTGTCTCTCTCTCTCTCCCTCTCAAAATAAATAAATAAATAAATAAATAAATAAAAGATATTGTGATAAGTGACTCAAGGAATATAATGACGATTAGGTCAACCCTGCTCATAATTAATTTACAAGTCAGGTCAAATTACTACTCCTTTAACTCCAGACAAGGCAGAGTGGAAAAAAAAGCACACAAATAATCCAAACCAAACCCTAGAGATCCCAGATACGGGAGAGAGCTGGTATTTCGAGAGAGTTAAGCAATGCTCATGGAGAGACGACCTTGGACGTGAGCGAGACTCTGACAACTGGCTCTAGAGGCAGGCTTTCCAGGTGACAGTACTCTGAGCCCAAAGCAAGCGTCTCTGAGTGCAGTCAGGGTATAGACAGTGGTCCAGGTGGGGTCTGTGCTAGAGGGGTGCCCATGATTTTAATTGGAAAAATAAAATATACAAAATATACGAAGAATTCTTAAAACATACAAAATCACAATAATAATAATACACAACGATAACATATACAATATGATACCATTATATATTATGTAACATATCCTATTGTTGTCATATATAACCAATATTATATGTGTGTGACATATAATTGAGCAATAAGAAAACAACACAATTAAAAATTGGGCAAAAGATTTGAACAGCTACATCAAACAAGATTACAGATGGCAAAGAGCATATAAAAAGAATCTCAAGGTCATAAATCATTAGAGAACTGGAAATTAAAACAAAAATGAGATACCGCTACAAATTTCTTAGAATGGCTAATATCCAAAATGCCGACAGCACCAATGCTGGGTAGGATGTGGAGCAACAGGAACTCTCTTTCATTGTGACCAAGGATGCGAAATGGTACAGCGCCTTGGAAGACGGGATGGCAGTTTCTTACAAAACTAAACACAGGTTGACCATATGATACATTAACCACACTCCTAGGTTAATTATGCAAATGAGTTGAGAAAACTTATGTCCAGAAAAAGACTTGCAATTGCCAAAAATTGGAAGCAACCAAGATATCCTTTAGGAGATGAATAATAACCGGACTAATAACCTGTGGCACATCATATAACAGAATATTACTCAGCAATAAAAAGAAATGAACTATTCAGCCCCAAAATGACATGGAGGGACTTTAAATGCATTTTGCTAAGTGAAAGAAGCTAGTCTTAAAAGGCTTCATACTGTATGATTCCATGTTTATAACATTCTGGAAATGACAGAACTACAGAGACGGTAAAAACGATTCATTCGGCAGGAGTGAGGGGAGGGCGAGGGAGGACTAGCTGAAGCACAGGGCGTTTTAAGGGCAATGAAAGTATTCTGTAAGATACCGCAGGTGGAGACATGACATTATGCATTTGGCAAAACTCACAGAAAGTATAACACAGAGTGAACCCTAATAATAAACCACGCGCTTTAGTTAATAATGTATCAATATGGGTTGATCACTTATAACAAATGTACCACACTAATGCGAGACAGTCATAACAGTGGAAACTGAGGGTGGAGGGAGAGGGAATATATGTGAACTCTCTTTTAATTCCTACTCGATTTTTCCATAAATCCAAACTGCTGTAAAAAAAAAAAATAAGACCTACAAAAAAAAAAGATAACTGAAAAGGTAAGTTGAATCAGCTGATATGAGAAAAGCCTGAGTTTTGACGGTCTCCTGATGTAGATTTAAAACCTGGCTCTTTTAGTGACAAGCTGTGCCGTATTGAACAAGTTACATTTCCTCAAAAATGTGTGTATCATTGGATACGTCACTGAAGATCTCCCTCAGTCTCTGTCTCTCTGTCTGTTTGTCTCTCTCTCTCTCTCTGCATCTCCTTCCAAATGTGCGCACACATGTATACAGATAGGTCATACTATAGTATTTAATAAATGATCGGTATTGCCGAGGCACTGGGTTAGTGTTGAAGGAATACACAATATTTTTACATTAGAGCAACGCAGACAGAAAGAGCTCTTGGTAAAAACGCAAAACGCATCCCCTTCTCCCTCTCCTACCTTGTAGGAGCCAGAAACAAGGTGAAATGTAACTCTGGGATAGTCTGGGGCTGCCCGCTACTTCTAGAATAGGCTCTTATGTGTCTCCCACGGCAGGAGACCTAACACGTGGAAAAACCAGAAAACACCTTGAGTGTTACTTGGCCAACCTGTAAGAAGGAAGTGGGGGGGCAATTATAGACAGACTGGAGGAATGGCTATTATTTTTTCTTTTGTTTTTTAAAAAAAAATTATTTTAATTCCAGTATAATTAACATAACATTGTTATATTAGTTTCAGGTGTACAAAACAGTGACTCGACACCTCTGGAGTCACCTTGTGCTCATCACACGTGCCCTACTGGAGGGGAGTGGGGGCATGGGTAAATAGCAATGGCTACCATTTTGATCTCACATTCCCAAACCTAACTTGGGTTACTATACTTAGGTAAAAAAAATTTCTTTTCAGTTTTTTATCATTTTTTATTTATTTTTGAGAGACAGAACATGAGGGACGGAGGAGCAGAGAGAGAGGGAGACACAGAATCTGAAGCAGGCTCCAGGCTCTGAGCCGTCAGCACAGAGCCCCAGGTGGGGCTTAAACCCATGAACCGTGAGGTCACAACCTGAGCTGAAGTCAATGCTTAACTGACTAAGCCACCCAGGTGCCCCTGAATATTTTCTTAAAAATGTTACAAGCACATTGATTAAAAAAATAAATCCCCATCGCTTGCCAGCCTGCTCCCAGACCAGAGGAGAGCAGGGACTGGGGTTACTGCCCTGGATCTTCCCCTGCAGGTAAGTTGGCTGCTTTTCTCTCTGTTATTATTATTGCCAGTAGGCAGAGGCGTTCGCTAAACATCTAATTGTGTTGCTGCCTCATGGTTCAAAGATGTCTAAAGTCACTGGTCTCTACTGTAGAGATGGAGTGGGGCCATTTTCTCATTCTGTGAAGAAGGAACAACCATATAATTGGTCCCCAAGGGTGCAGACATGATGCACAACTGGCACGGTTGGCACAGTGCCTTTCTCACTGCCGACACCAAGTTCTAGAACGGGAAATTATTCCCCCCACGTCATTGCGAAAGACTAGCATGTCCATGGAACCTTTGGATTCTTGGGAGTATTAGGACCATATTGATTTATTTTGTTAGAAATATATTCCCTAGAGAGTTAAGTGTAAGTCTTCTAAAATGTTCTAAATGCCATAAAAACAGAGAAAGACATTTGTTTTTCATTTATAATGGTGTTTCTCATAAGGTTGAAAGACAATAACTGTCTTGGATCTAATTGGTACAATGTGCTTTATAGACTACTTTGCACTTAGTGTCAATATTATTTTATTACAGAAATCCTGCTTAAGAGCCACAATATATATTATTGTTTAAGCTGGTGTTTCTAAAGCTTGGTGTGCAACACATTAGCGAGTTGCGAAATCAATTCAATTTTTAAAAACAAAATAGAAAACAACACCAAATAGAGTGAATACATTACACACGAGAGTAAATATTGTTCCATAAAATTTTTGTTTCAGTGGGGTGTGTGTGTGTGTGCTGGGTTGCAAGGCCAAATGTATTTCTTATTATGGCCCTTAAGGCCAAAACCCTGAAAAAAAACCATTGCAGTAAGCTGTGTGCTATTAGACACTTTCACAATTGGTTTGTCAAATCCTGGTTTTGAATATGCCCAATTCAAGTTTAAGGTTTTAATATATTTATTAGTGAAGATATTTTTCAGTGACCTTCTGATACATAGTTGTGTAATAGGCTGGGTGCCATTCTAAGAGAATACATATGTATATGTATATCTATATCTAATCTATATCTATCTATCTATCTATACATCACCCAGCCTTTATTATTTTTTTTTAATCTGAAAACAATTAATGCTGAAGAAATAATATCAATGATGAGGTTTTCACTAAAATCCATCCTTTCTGTTGGGGTCATGTTGGTGGTTTGTATCAGACCTAAAGTATTATGTAAAGGTACTTTATAAAAGAATATATACACTAAATTTCATTTTATCTGAAATGTCTAATGTTTAAGCACACTTTTCTTTAAAATCTCTGGGTAGCATACACACAGGTTTTATTTGTGTCTCTCTATGTTTAAATCAGCTCTGATAATATAATACAATGCAAGGCTCAACTTCTCATCCTTCACATGTTGTTTGAGACAGAAACATTATAAATATTTTCCTGAAAAGCAAAGCAAAAATCCAGGGATAAAGAAAGGGAGAGAGAGAGAAAGAAAGAGAGAAAGGACCCATGAATGAGAGTATTCAATACAAAGAGTCCATCTAGATTTAAGGTTTCTGAGTAAGATGGTGGCGCGTTGATTTAATATATAAACTTTTTTATGTTTCTTTTTTCCCAGTAGTAGATATTGCATATTAAGGACCAGGATTAATTTTTGGAATGTGGTCATTTGTTAACAGACTACAGATTAGTAGGCATTATTCTGGAGCTGATATCAGCTGCATTATTTTATGGTGGGCAAAAACTAACATTACTTGTCATTTACATTACAGAAATCAATTTCAGTTTACAACTTCTTTCTCTTTTAGTTTTCTAGGTTTTCTACTTATTTCAATCATAAGGATAAAAGCCATATGGGATAACATGCTTGGGGCTAAATCTAGGGCAAAAACAGAGTTACCCAAAGCTGATTCCTTTCAAATACATTTTCTCTAAAATGTTCTCAAGTTAACGGACTGCTAAAATCTCTTTAAATTGAACTCCTTTGGGCCCCCCAGAAATGAAAAAACAATCCAATTGATTAAATTGTAGTTCTGGGAGTTTCTGAAATAGTATAAATACTGTAAATTTCAAAAGTCATAAGAAAAACCTAATTTGCTTGCTTAGGCTCAAGATGAAATATTCCGTTTCCCTTTGTTAAGTTTGTCCAGAAATTCCTAACAGTTTACATTGGCAGAGTTTATAGCTCTGGCTATCTTAAGATAACTAAACTAAAGTTAATTTCACCCGCTTGTTTATATTTTCAAAACAGTCACAGGCTTGATAATATCAACTACCAACCAGCATGCACACACTGTTTGGTCTAAACTTTTGGAGTGCCCTCATATACCTGGAGATGTTTTTTTAAATTAAAAAAAAAATTGGGGGAAATTTCCACCAAATTACTAATTTGGTCATCATTACTTAATGACACTGTCTTTTTTTCCCCCATGATACTGAGGTTTTGGAGGGAACTTGCTTTTGTTGTATGGCATGTACAAAAGATGATATAGGCTATCAAAGAATGTTTACTAGGGAGTCTCATACACAATAGTAGTTAATTATCTCTTGGCCGAAGAAGGGAAAAGTCTGATTTAATATCACAGAACATAGGGAGTCCTTACTTCTGAACCACCAACACTCAACTAGACAAGTGATATTCTTAATTCTATTTTGAATCACTGCAAAACATCTACTCAGATCCAAGATTTAAGAGATGCAGGCCTTAAAAAAAAATGCCTCGGGGCACCTGGGTGGCTCAGTCGGTTAAGCGGCCGACTTCTGCTCAGGTCGTGATCTCACGAACTGTGAGTTCGAGCCCCGCGTCAGGCTCTGTGCTGACGGCTCAGAGCCTGGATCCTGCTTCAGATTCTGTGTCTCCCTCTCTCTGCTCATGCTCTGTCTCTCTGTCTCTCAAAAATAAATAAATGTTAAAAAAAAAGTCTTTTGGAAAATTAGAAATTTGGGTAAAAAATGGGAATTGGAACTCAGTTTTAGTACTGAACTTTGATGGGTGATTAATGCTCACTGATAATCCCCTGATCACTGACTGACAAATACTGGGTAAGCTAGAAAGGGTTTTGTGAATTTCAAAAAAAAAAATATATATATATATAGGAGTTATAGACTGTAAAATTATTTGTGAATCATTACTAATGACTAAGTAAAATGCAGAAGACTAAGATGGCTATTTTAGTAGAATCCCACTGACTAATTTTTCTTAAATGCCATGACCCAAGAAATTAAAACTGAATCTTTTCTCCTGAATCAATTGGTTTTAGAATCACTAAAGGCAATCTTAAAGTTCTTAGGGGAAGACAACTGTGAAATTATGCTTTTATATTTTTATCAAGTAGAAGTAAGACCTTATAAAAATAATGGAAATTAATAGAATGCACACTTAATAAACAGGAACGTAGATTCTTACAAAAATAGAGTGAAACACTTAAACACATACATATGTTATTCTTCTACCACAACCCTTTTTTAAGGTTATTGGGATCTATATGTATTCTATACATATATGTAAATCTATATCAATATATGTGTAGAGACTATATCTGTATGTTTTTAATATATAGAGAGATAGTTAAATAGATCTATATATGTGTGTGTCTATGCATGTAATCTGAAATAGTCAAATTCACAGAAGCAGAAAGTACAACAGTGGTTGCCAGAGGCAGGGATGGAGGCAAAGGGGAGATGGGGGTCAAAGGGTACAACGTTGCAGTAAGGCAGGCTGTATTCTAGAGAGCTAGTGTACAGCATGGTGAGTACAGTTAATCACACCGTTGCTAGGAATTTGCTAAGAGAGTGGCTCCCTGGTGTTACCACCATACATACACACACACACACACACGTACACACATGCACACACACACATGCATATAGACAGACACACAAGGTAACTCTAATGGATGGATTGCAGTTGGGGGAATATAGACGGATCCTATAGATGGATATGTTAATTAGCTTGATCACAGGGATTATTTCACTGTGCCTATGTATATGTAAACATCATGCTGTATACCTGAAACATGCAATTTTTGTTTTAAAAACTAAAACATAAAAATGGTTATGGAGTGTTTCAGTGACAAATACACTAATTTCCCAGCTTTAAAATAATTTCTTAATGTTTATTTATTTTTGAGAGAGAAACAGAGAGTAAGAGGGGGTGGGTAGAGAGAGAGAGGGAGACACAGAATCCAAAGCGGGCTCCAGGTTCTACACTGTCAACACGGAACCTGACAAGGAGCTCGAACTCACGAACCATGAAATCATGACCTAAGCCCAAGCTGGATGCTTAACCGACTGAGCCACCAGGTGGCTCCCAGCTTTTCAAAAGTCAGTGGGAGGCAGCCAATCATTCTACTAACATATTAGACTGAAAGTTCCTAATTCTTAGAGATTGTAAGTCCTTGCACACTGAAATATTATGTATTTTTCCTACCGGTTATTTTATAGGGTGGGGAAGTCAACCGAAGGCCTGGGATCTAATTAAGACCTTGGTCTAATTATTGTGTGATCTTGGGCAAGTAACTGAGCTTTTGTGTCTCAATTTCCTCATGGGTGAATTTTATTTATTTATTTTTTTTTATTTTTAAAAAATGTTTACTTACTCTGAGAGAGGGAGAGAGCATGAGCAGGGGAAGGGCAGAGAGAGAGGGGGAGAAGAGGATCTGCTGAGAGCAGAGAGCCCAACGCAGGCCTTGAACTCACAAACCATGAGATCATGACCTAGCTGAAGTCAGACACTTAACTGACTGAGCCACCCAGGCATCATTCTCCTGCGTGAATTTTAGATAGCTTTGCTGGACTGTTGTTTGGGTGGTCCTATTGTTACCACACATATATTACACAGGAAGGCACTTTAAGAGGGAGAAAACATTGTTAATCATGCATGATAAAATTTTGTTGCTTAAAGCAATAATAGGTTTTTCAATAGTTTCAGTAGATAATAGACCTTTTTGCATTTGAAATGGCTAAGAAACTGGGGAGACCAGATATATCATACCCAGGAAAACTTTATTTGAGATAAGGATTTGGATTTCCTGTAAATCCCATGTATTCTTCTAATCTCTGCTAGAAATCTTGGCAGAGGTCAGAATGACCAAAGCACACTTACTCAAAATGAGGTTACGTGTGTCCTGACATGGAGTCACCACAGGAGCTTAAGAAAAGTCACTAACACATGCCTGATTTCTTGTCTTTCTTTTCCGGTTCTAAGATTTCTGAAGGATTGCAAGTTTATGTCTCTGCCCTGATGGGTTGTTTTGTGTCTTCCGTGGGGACGAATGCCCACCCAGTGAGGATGCCGCAGTCACTATTATTAGTGGTTTGCAGGCCCCCGTCTTGAGATCAAATATAAACCTAGACACAAGGTATCTATTTGAAAGCCAACAATATCAAGTGATTTTTCCAGAAACACAGTGCTACAAAGGTGATGGCAAATCATATCTTTGTTATTGTAATTTCAGACTTCATGTAAATCATCTGTATTGGGGATGAAAGATTCTCAGTCGCATCTATAGCTTACTCATGTATAACAGGACCTTGAATTTACATAGCATTACAGTAACCAAGAATGACAAATCGCATCCAGACCGAGAATCTACAGGCACTTTAAGAATGGCAACATTGGTTGGGGCGCCTGGGTGGCCCAGTCGGTTAAGCGTCGGACTTCAGCTCAGGTCATGATCTCGCTATTCATGGGTTCAAGCCCCATGTCATTGTCCGGGCTGGCTGTTGGAGCCTGAAGCCTGCTTCGGATTCTGTCTCCCTCTTTCTTTCCCTCCCTGTTCGAGTCTGTCTATCTCTCTCTCAAAAATAAATTAACATTAAAAATTTTTTTTTAAAAATGGCAATATCGGGGTGCCTGAGTGGCTCAGACAGTTGAGCATCTGACTCCTGATTTCGGCCCAGGTCATGATCTCATGGTTTGTGGGATTGAGTCCCACGTTGGGCTCTGCACTGATAGTTCTCTACCCCTCCCTGGCTCACATGTGTGCTTTCTCTCTCTGTCTGTAAATAAAAAAAAAATTTTTTTAAAGAATGGCAATATTAAGATAATAGACTCGCTTTTTCAATGCACTCTAAAGAATTAAGACTATACTGCCTACTAAAAAAAAGAAATAAGGGGCACCTGGGTGGCTAATTCGGTTAAGCGTCCGACTTCAGCTCAGGTCATGATCTCGCGGTTTGTGAGTTCGAGCCCCACATCGGGCTCTGCGGTGACAACTCAGAGCCTGGAGCCTGCTTCGGATTCTGTGTCTGCCCCTCCCAGGCTCATGCTCTGTCTTTCTCTGTCTCTCAATAATAAATAAACATTTAAAAAAAAAAAGAATGAGCATAGTAATTTTTAAGAACATGGAGAAATAACAAATTATCCCTGGAAAATTCCTGTGTTTGTTACTACCGTGTTATTTTGATCAGCGGGGGACCAAAGAGGTCCTTCCCTCACAAGCATTCTTGTTTTTTTCTTAACATGGCCAAAAAAAAAAAAAAAAAAAAAAAGTACTATCAGTGTTGCCACAGAGCTTCGCTGTGGACTGGCTTGAACGTGTTTCCAGGAAGGAGGCAGTGTCCTGCAGGGCATAGTGTTGACCTGGGGGAGAGCGGAAAGGGCTCCAGGCAGGGTGAAGAGACGGAAAGGCACACACCGAGTTACTCTGGGCCCCACTAAACACTGTGTGGCTCCCGGGGCGGAGAAGCCCTTGTGTGTTACCACCTGTTGAAAGAAACATACCTGCGCGTACCCCAGAGAGCGCCGGGGGCGTCCTCATTTGGGACATGACACCGTGTTTTAGATTCAAGTTCTTCGGCCTCACCGCTCCTTTTTTTTTTTTCTTCTTAAGTCACTAAAAGGCTCAGATAAATCCAGCCCATTGAGGCTGGAAATTACGAATGGTGGTCCTAATTGTTGCTTTCTCTTCACAGCTAGGCTGACGAGGAAAGCGATTTAATTTTACATCCCTCGCTTCCAGGATAAAATTGGCATTCAAATATACTTTGAATACGGTCAGAGGCGCAACTTCCTGCCACAGCTATCGCTCTGGCCCAAGGCACTGTCCTGCCCCCCTTCCCCCACCCCCCCCCCCCCCCCCCCCCCGCCTGGCTTACAGCAGTGGGCTCCCAGAAGGCCTCACGGCTGCCAAGACCCACCAGACAGAGCATGTCTGCTGAAAAGTCAGAGCAGGCCATTCCCTTGCTTAGAACCCTCCAGTGGCTTGTGCCATGTGTCCTTCTTGGAAACAGACTCATTCTGTCCATAGAGTCTGTGTGGTGCCGTGGAAGGCCGTTTATAAATGCAGCAGCTCACACACTTCTCTGATCCTGTGCCCCCTCGTCACCTCTCCAAGCCTTTGTTCTGTTCTTTGGCTCCTAGCAGCCCCACCTCCGGGAACCTGAGCACTCTTTCCCCTTGACCCCAGCTCCTGGCGATCTTTCCTCAACTTTCCGCAACCTAACACCAAGGTGCTCCCTATCTGCCCCATTTGATAACACCACCTTCCCACTATTTCCTGCCTCCCCGAACAGACCATCTTTTAGAGAAGTTTTCAGTTCAGAGCAAACTTAGGCAGAAAGCACAGAGAGTTCCCATAGGTTCCTGCCGCCATATGCACAGCCTTCCCCCCATCAGTGTCCCCGCTCGTGTGGTGCATGTGTTACTGTCCATGAACCTACGTGACCCATCGTCATCACCCAGAGTCTATAGTTTACATTGGTGTCACTCTTGGCGTTGAACATTCTAGGGATTGAAAAAAAATTTTTTTAATGTTTATTTTTGAGAGAGAGAGAGAAAGAGAGAGAGAGAGAGAGAGAGAGAACACAAGTGGGGGAGGGGCAGAGACAGAGAGAGAGACAGAATCTGAAGCAGGCTCCCGTGGGGCTCACACTCACGAGCAGTGAGATCATGCCCTGAGCCACAGTCGGACGCTTAACCGACTGAGCCACCCAAGCGCCCCAAACATTCTGTGGATTGGGAGAAATGTGTAACGACCTGGATCCAACACTGTAGGGTCTTACAGAGTAGTTTCACTGCCCTAAAAATCCTCTCTGCTCTGGTCGGTTCACTACCTCTTCTCCTCACTGACTTCTGGCAATCACTGACCTTCTCCCTGTCTCCACAGTGTTGCCTTTTCCAGGATGTCACACAGTTGGAATCATACGGTTATGCAGCCTTTCAGATGGGCTTCTTTCACTCAGAACATGCATTTAAGATTCTTCCCTGTCTTCTCATGCTTGACAGCTCATTTATTTTTAGCACTGAACAGCCTTTCTGTTTTTTTTTTCCTATCTAGTGTGCTCATCATCATCTAAATACATTTTACTTGATTTATTTAATTTTTGTCTGTAATTTCCACCCCCCATGTCTAGGATAGGCCTAATGAGGGTGGGGGGGTTCTATTTTGTTCTCTGCCATATCCCAGCACCTAGAACAGTGCTAGTGTCTATTAGATGCTCAAGAAATGTATGTCGAACGGAAGAAAAAAGGTATTTTCCAAGAGGTGCAAAAGTGCCTAAAAGTATCTCCAGTCATATGACATCACATAATACATGAAGTACGTTTCTATCTACACGAAGGTCATAGCTAATGTCTATCAAAGATGTATCTAATATGTTTGCTTAACCCGATCCTGGAAAGGAGTCGGAATTCTGCAGGTATTTGATTTCTATAAAGATGTGGCCTCTTCTGAGAGCAGAAGTCTATTTTGCCTCATTCGCCACTGTACTCTGGGCTCCGAAAATACTGCCTGGCACACGGTAGGTTCTCCAACAATATTTATTGGTGGATAATCAGTCTCTCTCGGTGTATTGGCTTTCCTATTTAATCATTTGTTTTAGGTATCAAGTCGGTGGTTTTAGTGAACCGAAGAGATGTTTTATAATAGTTTATTTTTGAAGTAATGACTTAAACAGCCGTCATTTATCATGGTGTTTGGTCCAAACTCAATCATAATTTACTGCTATAATCTGAAAAACTAGTTTTATTTCATCTTCTCCACGGGTGTTACTAGTATGTTGGTTAAAGCAGTGTCAGGAGAAAAAAATGTTTATTTATGTGCACATGTTTTATGAATGTATCCCCTGCTAAGGGGTAACGACAGACAGATGAGCAAATGCTTCAATGGCTTTGGATTTCGAATGGCCAAGGACTACTCAATTCATTAAATCAAAGATAAAGCTAAGAAAATCGTCCTTTTAGAAAGTAGATGTTGAAAAAAAAATGAAAACAGATGTTGAAAATCTCCATAAAGACATAAAATAGGATGATTGTATCCCCTTCCCCTGAACCAAGTAACGATTACAAGAGAGCCTCTATTCCGTTGAGGAAGTACGGAAGGATCCACTTCATGAAGGAAAAAAAGACAACATCTTTGTGGATGAATATAACATATGGTGACTGAGGAAGTTCTTACAAACTTACCCATCATTGTTAACATCTGACACCGTCACTGTATATCCAAAATAAGACGCCATCTGCAAAGGAAACCCAGAAGATGACATCGTGTATGTTCAGAAATAATTTTTATAGTCCCCTCTCAACTTCCCCCGAAGGATGAATCTCATTGCAGCCCACTTTCCCATTACACTCAGAAACTCCTGGACACGGACAGAGTCTTGAAGTCATGGAGTCTGGCCCGATGCATAATTTCCCTCTCCATACCCCCGCCATCTGCTCGGACGTCCTCTGCAGATGTCCAACAACCAGCCCATTCAATTTGCTGACACAGTTACCAGAATTTTCTGTGCAAAACTGGCCCTTCCGTAACTTCTAGTCCTTACTCCTATCTGGTTCTGCAGTCTTGAACCTCACAGAAAAAATCTAATTCCACTTCCACATGAAATTTCATATGGAAGTATTTGCAGCTCGTTCACCATGGTGGCCCCTCTTTCTTAGAGTTACCACGTGTGATCCCAAAGGAAAGACGAAACTCCATGAACGCACAGCCAGGAGAAGACTTAAGTAGGATTTACACTCTTTGCTTTGGGTTCTTTAAATCACTGAAACGTAAAAATGGTTTTAATTTCAAGGGAAATCATGTCTCAGTATCTATCAATTCATGTAGAGTTTATTGTCAACTAAGGTTTCTAAGTCTCTTCTGAGTGTAACTAGTGTGCCATAATCTCCCCACCTTTTAGCTCTTAAGATTTTGTTTTTCAAGCTATATTTTCAACATTTATTATCTTTTGAGATTTGGCCCATGGTTCAAGCTTGTCAGGATTTTTTTGTTTCCATATTTTGGCAGCCAGTGCTTTAGTTGACTTATTCTCCCATAATCTACTACTTTCCTCAGTCTACAGTCACTAGAAAGTGTGCTCCACAGAGTGCAGAGACTTCGGTCTGTGTTGTTCACTCTTCTGTCTGCTCTGCCTGACCACGGTCCAGCTCAGAGAAGGTGCCAGATACTCTTTGCAGAGGGACTAAATACATGGGTTAACAAGTGTCACTCAATAGTTCACTTCTCCTACCTCTTTTCTCTACTCCGAACATATATGGTTGCTAGAGAAAGAATGTTTGTGTCTCTCCCTCCCCCCCAGATTCAAATATTGATCCTAACCCCCAACATGATGGTATCAGGAAGCAAGGCCTTTGAGAAGTGATGGGATCATGAGGATGGAGATCTCATGAATGGGGTGAGTGCCCTTATAAGAGAGAACCCAGAGAGCTCTGAAGCCTTCCTCACACCATGTGAAGACGCAAGACTGTGGCCATGTATATGCATCAGGAAGCCAGCTCTCACCAGATACTGAATCTGCCTACCCCTTGATCCCAGGCTTCCCAGACTTCCAGAACTGTTGAGAGATAAACATTTGTTTTTTTTCTTAGCCACCCAATCTTTGGCATTTTTATTATAGTATTCTAAAGACTAAGATACAGGTGCCAGGTGCCAAATGCTCTTGGCAGAGGGAATGAATGCACGAGACAACTGTGCAGGAACTCCGTTCTCCCACCTCTCTTCTCCGTTCCAACCACCTACAGTGAAATTCTTACTCCTGGTGTGACGCTGGGTGGCCTTCACTCAGGGGAATTTCATCCCTTGTGTACTGAATTCTGAAGTTCAAGACGGAAGACGTGGAGGACACAAAGTTATAGCCAGGACGATATTAAAAATGTTTAAAGAGTTTCTAATGATAAAAATTGTGAAACAGAACTGGGCAAAAGAGAAATCTTGCCAGATTTTCAAGAAACCACTAAATATCATCACTGGAGAATGGCGAAAAATTTGTAAGTTCATCCAGGTCACTACTCTCCCAGCCTTCCTTCTCCACATTTACCGCCAGAGTGCGTGAGAGACACTGTTAAACACTTCATTGAAAGCTACAGAGTAATGGATGCACTAAAGCCCCAATTTGGGGGGGAAATATAAAAAATGCCCTGTGTTCATTAAAAAACTCTATCAATCAAAATTGCTTGATAATTGCATTATTCCGAATCTCTCTCTCTAGCTGGGAGTGGGGCATCTAAGGGTCCTCAAGCATGATCCAGGAGGCCATGCTGTAACTTGGCCAGATTCAACGTCGAGGCTTCCTAGAAATTCAGTAGTGTGGGTTTCTGGTTATGGGCTGCTCAGAGAAACTGATGCAACTCATGACGGGCCGCTTACACAACCATATCACATTCACCGTTTAAAGACGTGTGCCATATTTCTACAGGTCACAGTACCTAGGAAAACTCAGGGTGGTGAATGGAGTATGACCTCACAGGATGACAGGCAAGGAAGCTTTTCATAATAAGGCCTGAGCCAGTAACAGGGGGTGAAGAGTGATATCTGGCGCCTGGAAGGAAGGGAAGGGACCAGGACAGGTAGCCTGTGAACCTCCGCATAGTGCTGGTATGGGTGGAGGGCTCCAGTCACGGCGAGGAAGGGAGACAGAGCACAAGCCCACTGACTGTGACCAACACAGCGAGACTTAGAAGAAGCCTGTGTCTTCTCAGAGGGAAGGCACATCCCTGGAACTCACCAAGCACACTCCATACAGGGCTAGGACAGAACAGGATTGCTCTCATGTCCTAGCAGTTAGTGACCCCAGAGCTGGGATCCTGTCTGTCAGAGGCATGGTTATAATCCCAGTGCCCACAGCAGTTCCTAGCACATAGTAGGTGCTCAGTAAACATGTCTTTTATGAAGGAATAAATGGCATGAATATTGCAATTGACATGAGTACTGAGTGACATTATTTGATATTAAAAGGTCTTCACCTGTTCACCAGTGAAGTTCTGAATAAAAGTCATATCTGTAGAGTTAATGATGGAAACCTGAAATCACAGAAATGAGAAAGGTTATATCATTTGACAGAACTGGAGAAAAAAACACATTTTAAATTATAACTTAAATAATTTTTTTTTAATTTAGGGAACAGGGGTAAGTAGTTAACTCTCTGTAAAACAAAAACGTAATCCCATAGGAATAATCTTTAAAAAATCCAACCGAACCTTTATTTATGGTTACATCTGTGATATTTTCAGATAAAATGCATGCTGACTAATCTGAAAAGGGAAAATAGAAATTGAATTCAACTGAACGCTGGGAGCACATAACCTGCTGGCCAGTTGATTCACCTAATCATGATTTTTAATCCAAATTCATTTCTGTGTTTATGTTATTATGAAAAATTGATGATTATGGCTCTTTGCAAAAAAAAAAAAAGGGTTAAAATTAAAAATGCTATCCATATAGCAAAAATACTACTTTTAATTCTATTCAGCCAACCAAAATCTACAGATACGACATTTACTAGAGTTTTAAAATAATAAACATTATTTCAAATGTAACTTTTTCTTTTCACAAGGTGTCTTGATTTTCTTTTCCTAATGTTGCGGGAAGTAGCTATAACGGCTTTGAATTGTATCCCTCCGAAATTCACATCACCCAGAATTTCAGAAGGTGACCTCATTTGTAGATGAAGTAGTTTAAGGAAATTGAGACAAAGTCATTCCAGATTTCAGGCGGGCCCTATATCCAAGAGGATGCCCTCTTAAGAAAAGGGAAGGACACACAGACACAGCTGGAGGAAGGCTCTAGGAGGCCAGAGGCAGAGATTGAAATCTCGCTGATATACCCCCAGAAAAAGGAAGTGGCCACCTCAAGCCGGAACGGATAAGAAAGATCTCTTCCTAGACGCGCTGCGGGAAGCGTGACCCTGCCTGACGCTTCGATTTCAGACTCTGGTCTCTCAGACTGAGAGGAATATAATTTCATGCGGTCGTAAGCCACCCACTTTGTGGTCTTCTGTGGTGTTAGTCTCGGGAAACTAACACACTAGTGCAATAGCAACGGATTTTTCTTATTTCTACCATACGAGCCACGTGAAAATGCTAGCACGTCAGCCACCGTCACCTCTGCAGTTTTTCCTAGATTATGCACAAGGATCGTTCTGGCTTCATGGCCACGTTCAGATGTGCCCCACCCTTGGTTTAATGCCCAGCGGGTGCTATCCTGAAATTCTTAATAATTTAAACAAAGGGCCCGGCATTATCATTTCGCACCAGGTCCCACAAACTATGTAGCATGTCCGTACATAGATCAGGAAAAAAAAAAAAAAAAAAACAACCTCGCCTCACTTGTGTTTCTTCGTTTTCAGTAAGCAAGCAAGCACGGATTGGTAGGGGCTCACTATTAAAGGCATGGTAAGCCATTTAAAAGTTGAATGAAAGGAAACATTTCTTTGCATAAATAAGAAAATATTGTACCATGCGTTCTCGGTACTCACATATCCAAAATTCTGTGCTCCTCTTGGAACTCCGGCTACCAGTTCTGGGGATTAAAATAGTCATTTAGATGGGGAATTACTTATATTTTTAAGCGATTCAACAAATCAGTTAAAGACAGTGCTTTTTACGTGAGGAACCATCACTTCGGGAGCTAGAAGTGTGAGGTCATGGTTTTGTGTTTTGCTTCTGCTACAGATCACCGGAAACAGAACAAAAGGCGTCCTGTGAGATTTACTAGCCTTCACCACCCGTCTCCATGTGTTTCTGCCTCCACAGCGTAAGCCTGGCTTCTCAGCTCTGCGTGTGATTCGTAAGTTAAACCTCTTTGTCTGATGTCTCCAGCTTTCACTGTGGTGACATCTTTTGTACTAGTGTGAAAAGTACAGTTTCTGTCATCCTCATATGGCAAAACAAGTTCGATTACCTAAAGAAAAGTCATCGTAAATGATACGAGTCTGGCCCCCTTGGAAGTGTGTTTGCTGGCAGCAGAATTAGGGGGCAGCCTGGCAGCTCAGGGTCCCCCAGAAAGGAAGCTTCAGTAACATAAACAAAGGAGGCAGCTTTGGGGCAAAGGGTCCCCATAACTCAGGGCACAGTGATCAGACTCTAGATTCAGAAGATGATGGTTTTATTCTTGGGTCTGCCATATGCCTGGGATGAGTCGTTTAACCCCTCTTCCTGTCACCTGCAATCGGGTGGGAGTTGGAGTGGCTGGTTATCAAAGATCTTTCAGCTCTTGTTTCTACAAATCGAAACTATCCTTTGATTCATTGGGGTTAATATTTTAGTTTTCTTTGAGTAGGAAGGGCCTGGAAGAGAATACCCTTCCTATTTAAATTCCCCTTCCCCTCACCCCGCCCTGAAAGGTATGGTGCAAGTTCTGGGGTCAACTACATCCGGCAGAGTTGGGCGCTCCTGCTGTTAGGATGAATAATCAAAGAAGACTCATTTGGGGTCAGAGGCTGGACTTTTCAGATGTAAATCTACTCGTTCAATGGACAAGTATTTATAGCAAATGGAGTAAAAACTAGTGAGCACACTGGACAACAAGCTCTCATGGAGCTTACACTCTGGCTGGAAGAGACAGCCAATTTAACAAAACAGAGATGATGAAATGGCATATTTGAAGGGGAGAAGTATGGTGAGTGGAGATAAACCGAACGGTAAAATGGCCCGGGGGGTAATGGAGGTGGGATGGGAAAGGACTTAGAGCCTTATTAGGGCACAATTAGCAGGAAAGGACTTGGCAAGAAAAATACACTGGAGCAAAACATCAGGTAAGTGGAGATGTATTATGGAGACTTTGGAAAGGTATATTCTAGTCAGAAGGAATGGTAAGTGCAGAGGTCCTGAGGTAGAAGTGTGTCTGGAGTATTCAAAGAAGAGTTAAGAGGCCATCGTGGCTAGAAGAGAGGGAGTGAGGAGTAAAGGGGCAGGAAATGAGGTCAAAATCTTATGAATGGAGTCTTTTAGGTCATTGTGAAGACTTGGATTTCAGACCGAAGGAGTTGAAAAATCACTTGATCAAAGAAGTTACACAATAGGACTTCTGTTTCTAAAAGGCCACTGTGGTTGCTGAATTGAGATCAGGCTATAGGAGCACCAGGGGGAGAGAGAGAGAGAGAGAATGAGAGAGAGAGAGAGAGAGAGAGAGAGACCAGGTAGGAGGCTACTACAGTAAAGTCGGGGGACTTGGATCTGAGTACAAGCTATGCAGGAGGTGAGAAGTGGTCAGACTCTGGTCCTATTTTGAGAGTTTAGTTAGCAGGTTTACTCATAAATTGGACATGGATAGGGTGTGAGAGGAAGAGCACAGTACAAGGCTATGTTCCAAGGTATTTGGCTCAAGCACCTGGGAGGATGGCATTGCTGTACCCTGAGATGAAGATGATGGAAGGTAGACCATGTTTTGGGGAGATCAGAAGTTCGCTCCTGAGCACATTAAGTTAGAGCTATTCAAACAGAGATGTTGAGTACTGAATTGAGGTTCTAGATCTTAGAACACATATCCCTGAACCTAGAATTCAGTGTACTCTGGAGAAATACCTTGAACCTGGAACTCAGTATAAGCTACAAGAACAATGAGACTGGATGAGATTGCCAAGAACTCAAAGAGGAAAGAAAGAATTCAGGTATTTAACCCTGGAACACTTCAGTGAGATGAGAGAAATTAAAGGGGAATCAATAAAAGAGAGGGAAGGAGGGTGGGACCTCAAGTCACTCACTGTTTTTCAAAGAACTCCAACTCCTTCCAGTCTACTTAAGTGAGTAGTGAAGATGGGGAGTCTTGGACTTGGTGTGGTCTGATGAATAGATCCATTCTGATGAATGGGTCACTCCCTATAGGGCCTTTACTTTACATTATCATTCAAAACTTGGATCCATCTTCTGGATGTTTCTCTGATCTAATGGAAAACCACTATGATCTTCTACCATCCTTCCCAGTGACACTGAATGTTTGTGTCCACCCCCCCCAAAATTCATATGTTGAAACGTAACCCCTAATGGGATAGTCTTAGGAGACAGGGCCCCTGGGCGGTGATTAGGTCATGGGGCTTGGATCAGTTTCATGTTTAGAACTTTATCCTAGCACTTACTCCAATTGTTTGTCAGGTATATTGTGTTCACTTTTTAATGCCTGTCAGCCCCACTGGGACTATAAACTCTGAGATTAAGGGCCATCTGTTGACCTCTGTGTGTTCAACACTTAACACATAGTCCGGCACGTAGCAGGTGCTCAAGAAAAATAGGAAAAACGAACAGTAAATGCCTTAGGAGAGAGAAAAATGAGATCATACAGGAGTTTACAGAGGACGTGAAAGAAGGATTTCCAGAGGAGATATTTGAAATCGTACTAAAAAAAAAATAGCATTTGACCCCTGGAAGTTAGAGTGGCTACAGATTCAGGGGGCTGAAACCAGGATGGCAGCCATCACGAGGCGTGGAGGACAGAGGAGAGGGGGCATTTATGAGAACAGGGGTTCATTAGTTCTGTTATTTTGGGCTTGAACAGGTCCAAAGGGGAAAAGGAAATAATGTAGAGATTTGGGTTGGAGCCTGGTAGGGAATTTAGTATGGACGTGTCCAATGTCCATGGAATGTCCAGAAATTAAAGATGGCGGATCTTGACTTTTCAAATTTATCTGCCACTAATAGCATAGCTTTTGTGTAGGCCTTTTTTTTTAAGTTTATTTTTTTTAACTTATTTTGAGACAGATATAGAGAGCAGGTGGGGGAGGGGCAGAGAGAGAGGGGGAGACAATACCGAGCAGACTCCCCACTGTCAGCCCACAGTCCAGGGCGGGGCTCGAACTCACAAAACCTTGAGATCATGATCTGAGCCAAAATCAGGAGTTGGACACTTAACTGACTGAGCCACCCAGGTGCCCCTGTATGGGCCATTTAATCACCTGTATGTTTCTCATGCATAATAGGGGATGATTGGACTCGTTTTTTATTGATTACCTCGATTTCAGTATTATGAAATTTTTAAGACTTAAAATGCTGTGCTGAAGTGCATTTGGTTTGTTTTTCTACAGATATTACCACATACATTCTGGGATTCCATTATTACACATTCGTGTAGCAAAGAAAATTACATTTATAAAAGGGTTTTTTAAGTCCCTTTCCCTTTTCCCCCGTGCTTTATAAATGACTTACGTTCAATAATGTCTCTCACCTTGCTCAGAGTCTCCAGTAAATTCCCCAGCAGCAACGGAATAGCCTGGGTTAAAGAAAAGAAAAACTCATCACATGTTTGAAGGCTTTACAAATGAGCTATGTCTAGAAAAATGAAAGAACTACCATAGCACTGCTTTGTTCAGAAATCTCGATCAAAATTGTAACGTAAAAGTTTAGGGCTCTGAAAAAAAAGTTTAGGAGTCTGCACAGGGAAAAATTAGTGAAATGAATATGAACACTTCTGTACTAAATCCTGGACGCAAAACGGATCTGCTTCTTCGGAGCCTGGCAACACAATCAGATTCTGAGGAACGCTTCATGATCCACCTTAGAGAAAAAATGGCGGCCGTAGCATTTTAAGGTCGCTGATTCATCAGGATTAGACATGATACTCTGAAAGGTATCTTTTGTGCTCAACATTTGTTTGCTATCGAGAAGGTATCGAGAAGGTATATTTCCTAATTTCTTTAGTGATGGTTTTCCACAAATTTCACTTAGCTCTAAAGTGAGGGGAGGTGAAAAGCACAACTACATTTTGCTTAATTTATCAAGCAATCAAAATGCCAGTGGGTTACCAAAGGTAGAAAACAATACATTGACAATGACATTGTATGACTTCTGCATAATACATTTTGACAACATTCTAGCAACTGTAAGGTGTTTTGTTGTTGCTCTAAAAACTGGAAAGGACTGCCAGTTTGTTGCCCCTATAGCACTGGGAAGCCCCACTAATTCATAGTCTATACAACTGGCAAAATATTTTACCTGCAAGACACTGTTACAGTTACTGTTAGATTGCATAACTGGATACTATAGCCTAAGTAGAAACATAAAAAGTAACCATCGAAACTCCATTATATATGACACTGACTTTGGGGCTGAGACCAATGTTTTGTTGTGTGAAGGACATATCTTTCTAGCGTAATTTACTGAATTTATTTTTTAATTTTTTTTAACGTTTTTATTTATTTTTGAGAGACAGAGCATGAGCAGGGGAAGGGCAGAGAGAGAGAGAGGCAGACACAGAATCTGAAGCAGGTTCCAGGCTCCGAGCCATCAGCACAGAACCCGACGCGGGGCTCGAACTCACAGACCGTGAGATCATGACCTGAGCCGAAGTCGGCCACTTAACCGACTGAGCCACCCAGGCGCCCTTACTGAAATTTTTAAAATGAAAAATGGTTGTTGAATTTGAAGCAAAATCTGTTACAGAGCCTATAAAATAGGCTGAACCGAAAGAAAAGACTTCTATATCATGGCTGAACAAAAAGAAAGTCCATTCTAAGCTAGCACGAAAAGAAAATTTGTACAAGTTGCCAAATAACATCAGATAAGTGAGGAATAAAATTTGCATCTACATTTAATAAGTTTGCCTTTCGAGAAACCACAAATGCGTCGAACGGTGAACCTTACCGAGGTAACTATCATCATAGGAAGCTGGAGCCACGTCTGTCTGTTTTTCTCGAGCCAATTTTCTTAGAATATCCTTGAACGAGTAATTCGCAATAATATCTGCAATACTGGCAGTGATCACCTGACCTGTGTTCGAACAAATCAGCGCATTAGCTGAATGAATGCAAGCGGCAGACCTTCCCGGAGCAGACAGAGAGCATCTGAAAAACACATACGCCCTTGAAAACAATAAAGGAAGTGCTTGCATTTTTGCAGATGAGTTTTCCCACCTACCACTCAACTGCAGGTAAAGTTAGTTACTTCTAGGTAGAGTTTTCCACTCTGACAGAAGAACCAAAGATCACTACATCATTTTATCCGTCTTCCTGCTGCCTTCACAATACACACTCCTCACTCCAAATGGTAAAAACATCTGAGTAAAGACAGCTGTAGGAAAGTTTATGGATTAAATTTTTAATCTGGAACACTGCGGCTAGAAGACACATCATCCAACTTTGAGATCATCTAGCCAAAATATAACTTCATATGGGTGGGGAAACTGAGGCACAAAGGGCATGAACGCATTTTCTAAGGTCATGTGATTTTGCGATTAGGGTATCTGGCATCACAACCAAGGTCTCCTCTGGCATTCTATTAAGGCTTTTTTGTGGTCTCACAAGATACAGATTAAATAATTAATAGATTGTGAAATCTATCAGTTATGTTAAAGGAAGGAATTAATAATTTTTGAGCCATTTATTTTTTATGCTAAAATGTATAAAGAGAGCATAAAATTATGACAACAGGAGGCAGTGAGGTCCAGTGAGATCCAGAATTTTAGCAAAAAAAAAAAAAAAAAGCAATTCATGGCTTCCAACAATGATATGGTAGGAAGTTTGGCTAATATTTCCCAAATAAAGTCACTATTAAAAGTCTCAAAATATGATTGTATTGGGGTGGTCAAATATCCAAAAAGTGGCCAGCAATCTTCCACGGTTTCCATGCATTCTTTATTTACCATGGATATCCAAGGGAAAAGTGTGATATCATTCTTTTTGGGAGAAAACTGGAGACATGCTTTCAAGAAACTTACATTTAATAGTAATTTTAAAGCCAAACTATTCTTTGGGACTTCACTGATAATTCATAGTCTTTCTGTTTGAAGTCCAAAAGGAATAAAACTATCCAATCTGGCCATAAATATTTCCCAATGACTCGGCCTGAAATGATTGTTCTGATATTAAGGCAATGATATTTACACATGTATTTCTGAACAATGTCTGCAGAATTTGCCAATTTTCTCTGGGTTAAGGCTAAATATCCCCTTTCCTCCTCCTACATACATACTGCCTTTGCTCGTTTCGTTTAGTTGCTTCTAAAAACATTATAACCTTAAGCCTAAATAAAATTTTACGTTACCTATCACAGACAATGCTTCTATATCTCTTTGGTATGGCTACTTTTCAGCAAATCATCTGTATCAGATATTTTTTTTAACTTAAGGAAAGAAAAGAATTATCTAATTGAATGAATTAGAAGAAAATCTTTTACACACATACTTTTTATTTTCTAATCATCTGCTCCATAATATATATCGATTTTCAATGTGCAAAATAATTTTTTAATGTTTGTTTATTTTTGAGAGAGAGAGAGAGAGTGCATGAGTGGGGCAGGAGCAGAGAGAGGGAGACACAGAATCCGAAGCAGGCTCCAGGCTCCGAGCTGTCAGCACAGAGCCTGACGCGGAGCTCGAACTCAGGAACAGTGAGATCGTGACCTGAGCTAGAGTCAGACGCTTAATCGACTGAGCCACCCAGGTGCCCCAATGTGCAAAATAATTTTTAAGACTGAAACATTAATTATCTGGTGTTCATAGTTGTACACGTATGAGTTGAACTTAACAGTAATTTCACATACAATCTTATCATAAACCCATGTCTTTGATCCCTTCCATTGGCTTTTTAAAAAGTATTTGTAGTTTTTTATAATTTTATTTTTTATTTTAACTATGGCATAGTTAACATATAGTGTTATATTAGTTGCAGGTGTACAATACAGTGATTCTACAATTCTATACATTCCATAGTACTGGTCAAAGTAAGTGTACTCTTAATCTCCTTTGTCTATTTCACCCATTCCCCCAACCACCTCCCATCTGGTAACCATCAGTTTGTTCTACATAGTTAGGAGTCTGTGTTTTAGTTCTTTTTTTTTTCAATTTGTTCATTTGTTTCTTAAATTTCATACCTGAGTGGAATCATATGGCATTTGTCTTTCTCTGACTTATTTCACTTCAGCATGGTGAAATATTATCATACCCGACAGATCTATCCATGTAATTGTAAATGGCAAGATTTCATTCTTTTTTATGATTGAGTAATATTTCATTGTGTATATACCCCACTTTATCCATTCATCTATTGTTACACAGCTGGGCTGCTTACATAATTTGGCTATTGTAAATAACGCTGTAATAAACACAGGGGTCCATGTATCTCTTTGAATTAGTGTTTTTGTATTCTTTGAATAAATATCCAGTAGTGAAATTATGGGATCATCTGGTAATTCTATTTTTAATTTTTAGAGGAAACCTCCACAGTGGCTGTATCAGTTTGCATTCCCATCAGCAGTGCACGAGGGTTCCTTTTTCTCCAAAGAGAAGATTGAGGATCAACACTTGTTGACTTCAGCTATTTTGACAGGTGTGAGGTGATATTTTACTGTGGTTTGAATTGGATTTCCCTGATGATGAGTGATGTTGAGCATCTTTTCATGTGTCTGTTGGCCATCTGGATGTCTTCGTTGGAGAAATGTCTCTTCAGGTCTTTTGCCCATTTTTAAAATTAGATGATTTGTTTTTCGTTTTGAGTTGTAGAAATTTATATATATATTTTGGATACTAACACTTTATTGGGTATATAATTTGCAAATATCTTCTCCATCCAGTACGTTGTCCTTTAGTTTTGTTGCTTGTTTCTTTTGCTGCGCTGAAGTCTTTTATTTTGATGTAGTCCCAATAGTTTATTTTTGTTTTTATTTCCCTTGCTTCAGGAAACATATCTAGAAATATGTTGCTGTGGCCGATGTCAGAGAAATGACTGTCAGTACTCTCTTCTAGGATGCTTATGGCTTCAGTCTCACATTTAGGTCCTTGATCCATTTTGAGTTTATTTTTGTATACTGTGTGAGATAGTGTCCAGCTTCGTTCTTGCACGTAAGCTGTCCAGTTTTCTCAATATCATTTGTTGAAGAGACCGTCTTTTCCCTTTTGGATATTCTTCCCTCTTTTGTCAAAGATTAATCGACCATCTAATCATGGGTTTATTTCTGGGCTCTCTATTCTGTTCTGTTGATCTATGTGTCTATTTTTGTGCCAGTACATACTGTTTTGAGTACTGCAGCTTTATGGGATAACTTGAAATCTGGAATTGTGATACCTCCAATTTTGTTTTGCTTTTTCAAGATTGCTTTGGCTAATCAGCGTCTTTTGTGGTTTCATACCAATTTTAGAATGGTTTGTCCTAGTTCTGTGAAAAAAAATGCTGTTGGTATTTTGATAAGGATTGCATTAAATCTTTACATTTCTTTGGGTAATATGGACGTTTTAACAATATGTTCTTCCAGTCCATGAGCATTGAACGTATTTCCATTTGCTTGTGTTGTCTTCAGTTTCTTTCATCAATGTTTTACAGTGTTCAGGGTACGGGCCTTTCAACTCTTCGGTTAAGTTTATCCCTAGGTATTTTATTATTTCTGGTGCAATTAGAAATGGGATTGTTTTCTTAATCTCTCTTTCTGCTGCTTCATTATTACTGTGTAGAAATGCAATGAATTTCTGTAAATTGATTTTGTATCCTGCAACCTTACTGAATTTATTTATCGGTTCTAGTAGCATTCTGGTGGAATCTTTAGGATTCTCTCTATATAGCGTCATCTGCAAAGAATGACAGTTTTGCTTCTTTCTTACCAGTTTGGATGGTTTTATTTCTTTTTCTTGTCTGATGGCTATAGCTAGGATTTCCAGCACTATGTTGAATAAAGGTGGTGAGAGTGCTTGTTTCTGAGCGTAGGGAAAAAACTCCATTTTTCACCATTGAGTATGGTGTTACCTGTGGAATTTTCATGTGTGGTCTTTATTATGTTGAGGTATAGTCTCTCTAAAATGACTTGATTTAGGGTTTTCACATGAATAGACCTTGTACTTTGTCAAATGCCTTTTTTGCCTCTATTGAAATGATCATATGGTTTTTATCCTTTCTCTTACTGATGTGATGTATCACATTGATTGATTTGTGAACACTAAATCACCTTTGCATACTGGGAATAAATCTCACTTGATTATGGTAATTTTTCAAATGTATTGTTGGATCTGGTTTGCTAATATTTTTATTGAGGACTTTTAGATCTATGCTCATCAGAGATATAGGCCTGTATTCTCTTTTTCTTGTAGTGTCTTTATCTGATTTTCGTATCAGGGTATTGTTGTCCTTGTAGAAGGAATTTGGAAGCTTTCCTTCCTCTTCTGTTTTGTGGCATAGTTTGAGAATAGGTATTCACCGTTCTTGGAATGTTTACTAGAATTCACCTGTAAAGCCACCTGGGACTGGACTTTTGTTTGTTGGGAGTTTTTTTTAATTACAGATTCAGTTTTGTTTCTGGTAATCAGTATGTTCAAATTTTCTATTTCTTCCAGATTCAGTTTTGGTAGATTATTTGTTTCTAGGAATTCATCCATTTCTTCTAGGTTGTTTAGTTTGTTGGCATATAATTTTTCATAATATTCTCTTACAATCCTTTGTATTTTTGTGGTGTCGGTTATTAATTCTCTATTTTCATTTCTGATTTTGTTTATTCGAGTTCTCTCTCTGTTCTTTTTATTGATGAGTCTGGCCAAAGGTTTATCAATATTGTTTATCTTTTCAAAGAACCAGCTCCTGGTTTCATTGCTCTGTTCTATTGTTTTTTGTTTTTTAGTTTCTATTTCATTTATTTCTGCTCTAGCTGTTATTATTTCCTTCCTCATATTGGTTTTTGGCTTTGTTTGTTGTTCTTTTTCTGTCTCCTTTCAGTGTAAAGTTAGTTTGTTTATTTGAGATATTTTTCGTCTTGAGATAGATAAACTTCCCTCTTAGAACAGCTATTACTGCATCCCAAAGATTTTGGACTGTGTGTTTTCATTTTCATTTGCTTCATATATTTTTTTTTTCCTCTTTGGTTTCTTGGTCGATCCACTCCATTCATTGTTCAGTAGCATGGTATTTAACCTCCACGTATGTGAGCTCTTTCACAAGATTTTTTCTTGCGGCGATTCCTAGTTTGATAGCATTGTGGTCAGAAAAGATGCATGCTATGGCTTTGATCATTCTGAATTTGTTGAGAATTGTTTTGTGGCCTAATATGTGATCTATTCTGGAGAATGTTCCATGAGGACTTGAGAAGAATGTGTATTCTACTGTTTTAGGATGGAATGTTCTGAATATATCTGTTCCAAATATATAATTCAAAGCCACTGTTTATTTGTTCGTTTTCTGTTTGGATGATCTTCCAAAGTAGCATATTAAAGTCTTATCCTGTTATTGTATTACTATCAGTTACTTCCTTTATGTTTGTTATTAGCTGCTTCATGTATTTGGGTGCTCCTATGTTGGATGCATAAGTATTTACAATTGTTATATCTTCTTGTAGGATTGTTCCCCTTATGATTATATAGTGTCCTCCTTTGTCTTTTGTTACAATCTTTGTTTTAAACTCTTATTTTGTCTGTTATAAGTATTGCTACCCTGGATTTCTTTTCACATCCATGTGTATGATAAATTCTTCTCCATCTCTTCACTTTCAATCGCCAATTTCAATCAAACCAATTTCAATTGGTTTCCATATAACACCCAGTGCTCAACCCAACTCCCCTTCCATTCATAATGAGACCCTTGCTGAATAGAATTCTTGGCTGCAGAGTTTGAATATATCATGCCACTCCTTTCTGACCTGCAAAGTTTCTGCTGAAAGGTCCGCTGATTACTTTATGGAGTTTCCCTTGTATGTAACTGTTTTCTTTTCTTTTGGTGCTTGTAAAATTCTCTCTTTATCACTACTTTTTGCCATTTTAATTACTATTAGTCTTGATGTGGTCATCCTTGGATTGATTTTGTTGGGGACTCTCTGTACCTCCTGAATTTGGATTTCTGTTTCCTTCCCCAGATCTGAGAGGTTTTCAGCTATTATTTCTTCAAATAAATTTTCTGCCCCCGTTTCTCTCTCTTCTCTTTCTGGGATCGCTATAATGCAAATGTCATTATGCTTGATGGTGTTACTGAATTTCTTACATCCTTTCATTTTGCATTAATTTTTTTCCCTTCACCTGTTCATTTGCTTTCCATTGCTCTGTCCTGGTGGACAGATCACCAGGTCACTGATCTGTTCTTCTGCTTCCTCTAGTCTCCTATTTATTTCATCTCATGTATTTTAAATTTCATTTATCAAGTTCAACACTGATTGGTTCTTTTCTATGTTTTATATCTCTGTGATAAGGGTCATTGATATCCTCCAATCTTTTCTGTAGTCCTGTGAATATCTTTATGATTCTTAAATAAATTCTCTATTGGGCATATTATTTATATCTATTTTGCTTAGGTCTGTTGCTGTGATTTTTGTGCTGTTCTTTCATTTGGGACATATTCTCTGTCTCCTCATTTTGTCTAACTCTCTGTGTCTGTTTCTATGTGTTAGGAAAGTCAGTTACATCTCTTGCTCTTGAAAGTAGTGGCCTTACGAAGAAGAGGTCCTTAGTGCCCTACAGTGTAGTGTCCCTGCTCACGAGAACCTGGTGCTTCAGAGGTGTCTCCTATGTTTGTTGTAGGTGCCCTACTGCTGTAGCTGAGCCACTTTTTCTTTCAGTACAGTCTTCTGTAATGGCTCTCTTTGCCTCTCGTGGACAGTGTTTGGTCCCTGTGCTGTTAGTGGGCTAGTCCGGTGCTGCCTTGGGCTTGAGTTGAGTCAGATGAGGTATTGCCAGAGAGTTAGTATCACTGAACTGAAAAGTATTTTCTCCATGTTGTTCCCTGAGAAGCTTTCATTGGTGGGCAGGCCTTTTGGTCACAGCAGCTGTCTGACAGGTGTGTGTGGTTATCTTTCCCTCTCCCCAGGCCAGGCAGGAGTCACTGTGGAGTAGTGCTGCCCATTAGGGCTCCTTGCACACTGCTAGGCTGTGGCACCACTTTGGATGTCCTCTGGCCAAGAGCGCGAAAGGGATGGATCCTCAAAATGTAGGGGGCAGGAGACAAGGTGTTAGCAAGTTCTTTGCTGGTCCTTTGTGGGAGGGGACCTGCAGCAACTGGGACTGAGGTGGGTCTGGCTGGAGGGGGCAGATCCGCTGAAGTGCACAGGGCGGTGGCGGTATTAGCAAGTTAGGGAGGGAGTACTGGCAGCACCATGCAGGTTCCTGCGGATGGCCATGTTTATGCTGGGGGTCGGGGAGGAAATGGTGCCTGCCAGCTCTTTCGTTTCTGGAGAAGTCCCCCAGTGATCTCTGCTCCTTCAGCACACACTCTGAGTTTAGTGAACAACTCTCCTGCTAGGTATTTTTCAAGATGCTGCTTCTATGCTGTATCTCCAAGGGGGTGTTTATTGTACTGTCTCTTTAAGGGCAGTGACTGAGTTTCCTCTTGCCCTTTTAGGCTTTCTCAGAGCTGAGCTTGCTGATTTTCAAAGTTCCAGGTTTTAAGTCCCATTGGTTATAAGACTTTGTAAAAGGCAGCCCCTCTGGTTTTCAAAGCCAAACGTAATGGGGACTCATCCTCCCCCTGTGGGATCCCTGACATGATGGTCTGTTTCTCTCCCCTCTGTGAGTGCAGCGTCCCTCCTTCCCAAGGACAGCCCTGTGGGTGTGGTTAGCTCCCTACCACATCTCCCCCCTTCCTACCCTCTTCAGTGTGGCCACTTCTCTACATTTAGTTTAGAGTTTGCTCTGCCGGTCTTGGGGGTGTTTTCTGGGTTATTTACAGTGATGTGAGTGTTATCTAGTTGTACCCTTGGGATAAGGTGACCTTAGGGTCCTCCTGCTCCACCGTCATTCCCAGATTCCCAAAATTTTTACTCTTCCATTTACGATCGGATGTCTTCCATTTTAAAAGAAAAACTTCCCTCAACTATTCATCTCTCTCATAGTCTACTCTATCTTTATCCTAAACTTTACAGCCAAAATTCAGGGAATATTCTCTGTCGTCTCTATGTAGGCATCCCATCCACATCCATGGCTTTAATTGTCACCAATATGCACGTGATGGAAGTCTGTACGTTAGCCTAGATAGCTTCTCTGAGCTAAAGCCCATATATTCAGACATGAAAAACCCCAGACGTCTCAAACAGTTTCATATTCAATGTAACCCAAAGCAAATTCATAATCTTCCCTCTTCAACCCACTCCAACTTGTCCTCTTCCAGGGTTCCCCGACTCAGTGGGACTCACCTATAACCATGCAGCTGCGGAAGTCAGAAATGTATGCTGGGCATCCTCCCTTTCCTCACCCACACATACCCAACTAAGCTTCCCTCTAAAGCATTCCCTCTAAAGCATCTCCCAAATTTCTCCTCCTTTTCAATCTACACTATTCCCACTCGAAGAAGCAAACATCTTCATCTGAACCTTATAGCTAGTTTACCTTAAAAACATGTAAGTAACTTATCACCCTATTTGCTCGTACCTCACTTTGGCCAACCTCTAATTCATCTTCCATATGGCGACCAGAGCGATCTTTTCATCACACAGATCTGAACGTAACATCCCATGCTTAACACTCTCCAATGGTTTCCCATGATTCTCAAGACGAGAAACAAATACTTACTGTGGCCAAGGCCGTCTATTTACACACCTGCAATCCACCAAGGATTTCTTGTTGTTTTGAGGATAAAGAGAGAGCTGCTTCCCTTAGCTTGCAAACCCTTCATGGCCTGGGGTGGGGGGAGCTGCTTCATACCACTCAGCAGCTCCTCCCCCATCTCCTGATGACTTCCCCTCCATCTCACCTGACTGCTCAACTTCAGGCCACAGAACCTTTCCATATAGTCCCTTCTCTCTTTGCTAGTTACCTCCCAGCAAAGTTCAGATCTCAGTTCAGGGTTGCTGGTTTCCAAGTTAGTGACTTCGGGGCAGCTTCTGGCCTACATGACACCTTGATAAGAATCAGAAGGCATCATCCCCTCTGGGCAGATGCTGTCCCACACTTGGTTCAGGGTTCCCTCAGCAGAGAGCCCAGGTTGTTCAGAGGACAAAACATGTGCACGCAGCCACCCCTGGAGAAGCCACCTATACTCTCATGGCCCCATCATGACATACCTTTCCTTCCTAGCGAGCGTCACACGTGGAGTGTCTCAGGTATTTGTGTGAATATTGGATTGATGCCTGTATCTTCCCTTAAGTATTAACCTTGTGAGGGTGGGAACGACATCTGTCTATACTCATCACTGTACCCCCAGCATCTAGCACAAACCTGGCCTAGCCTCCATAAATACTTGGTGAACAAATATCATTTGTATACAGTTGGAAATGATGCCTTATTCCTTTGAGAAACTATGAAAACGGATATAAAATTAATGTAACAAAAGGTCAAAATTTGGTGTTACGTGTGTTCCATCTAACCTTGTGAGAAATGGGCATTTCTTCTCTGTTCCCAGAACGTACCTTGCCAATAAAAACTTCCGGGTCCTCCTACGATGAGATCTCCATTCTGTAAAACAGAAACAGCAACAATTGGAAAAGAAAAACAGATTTTTTTAAGGTGATAAATCATTGTTAATAAACATTGCTCTAACAATTCGTTAGACATAAAAAAGCAATTTTTAAATGAGGCCCTTGTATCTGAGTCGGGAGGGTCATTTTATTTTCCTTTTTTTCTTTTTTTTTCAATTATAAATAAATAAATATATGTGTTAGCATATTAAATAATTTTCATTTGACTCAATTAGCTAAGTTGAATTCTCTCCCTTGAGGATACTGAAATTCAGATTTCTGGCACTGCTTCAGGTAAGCAAAATACGTACATGTTTAATGCTGTGTAATTTAGCAGACATGGTCTTTTGAGCCTTGGCAACAAAAGAAAATATGGTTTCTATTTATCTCAAGGCCACAGCAATGCCTACTTTTTCCATACATCTGCAACCACCCTCTGTCCCCTTCTCAGGAGAGAGTGCGAAAACCCCAGACTAGCAAATACAAATTTTCCCTTCTCCTTACCACCCCACCTTCCATCCTCTTCGTCCTTAACTTTCAGTGGGGGGGTGGGAGGAGCGGGGGGAAGGACAATGATAAAAAGAGGGCCATGAAAAAGTAAAACTCTGTATGTTGATGGATTTTTTTCTAAACTGTTTTCGAAACCACAAAATCTCTGTCCCTTATTATCTTACTAGGTATCCCTGTAATTTTGTGAAAGGATGTGTGAATCTAACGTTTGTGTTAAACCTAATCAGTCAATTACAGCTAAGAGATAAAGCAATTTTTTTTTTTTAGAAACACATTTCTCTCCCTGAGTTGTCGAGATTTTTCATTCGAAATAATTATCGCCAAGGTGGGAGAAAGACAGTTGCTTTTCATCATACGTATTTATGGGTTATCTTAATAGGTTTGTCCCCTGCATCGATGACTTCAATAAAAGTAAAGAGTGAGCAAAAACATTTAATGAAGTTGTCAAAATAGGCGGGATACATACCTAAAGGTTCTTTTGTTGGTGGGTCATTATTGGGGGTAGGGAGGAGAGCAAGAGGCAGAGAGTAAAGAAAAAAAAAAAAAGAAACAAATCAAACAGATAGGACAACTACTAGAAGCTACGAGCCCAAATGAATTCACCTTGTAAAAATCCAGACTAAATCCTGCTTGGCAGTAACCTTGGCCTTCAGGGTCAGCGTTACCTAGAGTGACCAAAACAGAAATGTTATAACAGCATCATTCCCAAAATGTATTTTAATAACAAGGTCAGGATATTCTGTTGTTTTCCCTATTGATTTCTTACTTGAAAATGATGAGGGCGCCTGGGTGGCTCAGTCGGTTAAGCGGCTGACTTTAGCTCGGGTCATGATCTCACAGTCTGTGAGTTCGAGCCCCGCGTCGGGTTCTGTGCTGACAGCTCAGAGCCTGGGGCCTGCTTTGGATTCTGTGTCTCCCCCTCTCTCTGCCCCTCCCCCACTCACATTCTGTCTCTCTCTCCTTCAAAAATAAATAAATATTTAAATTTTTTTTTAATTTTAATTATCAATATGTGCTTTATAATTATTTTTTAAAACATTTAAAAAAATTTGAGATGGCATCCAGAATAACCAAAATAATTTTGGTATCTTTCGCAGTTAAGAGGTTCATCAATGGTTCTATTATGCCACAATGAACGAGGTATACAATCTGCTCAACCGTTCCGCCACTCGTGTAGTTGGTCACAGCCCACACGGCTTCCTTTTGTGTCTTGAAGTCTGCCTTAGAGAGAACACCAACAAGGAATGGAACTAATCCATGATTCACAACTTGCTGTATCTGGTCCTGGCGACCAGCTGTGATGTTTGACATCGTCCACGTAGCTTCCTTCTGAAATATCTTTCAGGCTGCTGAGAAACTAGGTGAAACTGAGAAACTCAGTATAATGATTGAAGAATGTGGAGGTTTGGACAAAATTGAAGCTCTACAAAACCATGAAAATGAGTCTGTGTACAAAGCTTCATTAAACTTGATTGAGAAGTATTTCTCTGTAGAGGAAGAAGAAGATCAAAATGTCGTGCCAGAAACTACCTCGGAAGGCTACACATTCCAAGTTCAGGACGGCACTCCCGGGACCTTTAACTTTTAGATTGTACAGCTGAGGCATAAAGTTGTTTCTCGTGTACTATGTTTGGTATCAGTTCGTCTTCCTGTTTCTCTACTAAGAACTCTTTTTAAATGTGTTTTGTTATTGTAGCACTTTTTACAATGGAAACTCTACGTGAACAGTTCCAAACTGTACAAACTATGTGAAGCTTCTCCTCTCAGCGGGTTTCTTATTTCTACGTGGAATCTCCTATCTTGCAGTGTCCTGTAAATAAAGATTAAATTCCACCCTTTTCTTTAAAAAAAAAAAAAAAATTTAACGTTTATTTTTGAAAGAGAGAGAGCACAAGTGTGTACTTTATCCAATATGATTCACTAACTGAATGTCCAATAGAACGTTATACAGTTTTTAAAATTACAGGCAGGTCAGCATGCGGATTCCCAGGGTATTGTTATCAAAAGTCTCTAGGACACGAGGATCGGCAATTTACTACTTGTCACTTGTACAGAGTTTCTGTAGCTTCTAAAGTGCTTAAAATAAAATAAAAAGGGTAGTTCAGTGTGTGTGGGGGGAATCTCCATCATTATGTAGTTCAATATGAACGTGCAAATAGTTATTCCTTTTATATCAAGGATATTCCTGAATGGAAACTGAAATAAGAAACCAAGGAAGAAAATGCACATCATTATAGGAAACATTTATAGGCTAGCTAGTCTATTCCAGAAGCTTTTTAATAGATCTAGCCTTTCTAGCTTTTTCGAGAAGGTCTTTTGTTTATTCTTTCCTTTGATTAGTACTTAACTAATTTTAGCACTGCCATCATCCATTCTTCTCTAGATGCTCCCTGTATCTTTTAATATGCTGTTCTATCACATATACTATACTTTTTATCGTAAAAAAAATTCATATTTAATGAAATGTCCATTAATGTCTTGTGGGTTATTTTTAAGCAAAGTTTTTTTTTTCATTATTGAGGTATACTTAATATGCAAAAAATTGTACATTTTCATGGATACATTTGGATGAGTTTGGACATATGCAGACACCCACAAAACCATCCCCAAAATCAAAGTAAAACAAGTATTTCTATCACCTACAAAAAATTTCTTGTGTCCCTTTGTTTATTTGTTTGTTCGTTTGCAGTAAAAACATTTAACATGAGGTTTGCCCTCTGCAATTAAAAAGAATTTTTTTTTAAGGTTTATTTATTCTTGAGAGAGAAATAGAGCATGAGTGGGGGAAGGGCAGAGAGAGAGGGAGACACAGAATCTCAAGCAGGCTCCAGGCTCTGAGCTGTCAGCACAGAGCCCGACGCGGGGCTGGAACACATGGACTGTGAGATCGTGACCTGAGCCAAAGTTGGATGCCACCGAGGCGCCCCAACCCTCTGCAATTTTTAAGTGCACAACAACTTACACTGTAGTTTTGTAAAATTTCTTCCAACTACATTTTGTGGTCTGTAGTTCTGAATGCTGTAAAATTCCCTAAAGGTTTGTCTGTATAACCTCGAATGCCTGGTTACCAGTTTTCTGGAAGTTCATGTTGTGTAAATACTTAACATGCATTCAGAAATATACATGAACAACCTGATATGTGATTCTGTAAGCATATATTTGCAATCTTGAGTATATTTAAGAAATGTATTTTTCTAACGTAAAAACCTCTTTAGAAATCATCTTGTTTAGGGGCGCCTGGGTGGCTCAGTTGGTTAAGCGGCCGACTTCAGTTCAGGTCATGATCTCACGGTCTGTGAGTTTGAGCCCCGCATCAGGGTCTGTGCTGACAGCTCAGAGCCTGGAGCCTGCTTCAGATTCTGTGTCTTCCTCTCTCTCTGCCCCTTCCCTGCTCACACTCTGTCTGTTTCTCTCTCTCGAAAATAAATAAACATTTAAAAAAAGATCATTTTGTTTAATGTTTATTCATTTTTGAGAGAGAGAGAGAGAGACAGAGCATGAGTGGGGGAGGGGCAGAGAGAGGGAGACACACACACAGAATCCAAAGCAGGCTCCAGGCTCTGAGCTGTCAGCACAGATCCCGACGTGGGGCTCAAACTCCCACACTGTGAGATCCTGACCTGAGCTGAAGTCAGCCACCCAGGTGCCCCTAGAAATCATTTTTTAAATCAAGTCTTTCTTTTCATTTTTAATATAGGAAACTACTCAAAGAAGAGGAAATATTACCATTCTTTGAAATTATTTTGCTTCAAAACAGGAAAACAATTTAAAGAAAATACAAATACTTTTTATGAAACTCATTGTGAAAAGAACCAACTTCAAACGTTTACGTGAAGTGGTGATTGTAATAGAATGTGAGGTAACTTTTTTCTCTTAGAGTTATACTTTATGAGAGCTGAAGGAATCGTTCTTCCCGGAATTTCAGAGCATTTATGAAGTTTACAACTATGTCCCAGAAGGAACTCAAGAACCAGGGAATCATGCTGCTCCCTCACTATTTGTTGGCTTTCAGAGGAGAATGGAAGGCAGTGTGTAAATCACCCCCACTTGAATTATGAATGGTCATAAGAGCAGGAGGCACGCCATGAATATGAATGAGCAGATTAGTTCTGTATTGCCCAGCACGTCGGTGGGGTATGTTGGTGGTAGCGCAGGAGCAGGAGAAGGTTCCTTCAATTCTCTTTTGAAAATAATATTGCTGATGTTCCTCTTCTGTGATATTGACCATATGCTCACGAACAAGCTGGCTTTGTGTAATGAACCATAAACTCCTGGGAGCAGGGCAGGAAGTCAGCTCCTCCTCGGGTGAATTTCTGGAGGAAAAAGTACCTGTAGCACCAGAGTGGCCACGAGGAAATTAAGAACCATCAGTGTGTACCAGAGATGAAAGGGATTCTTGGCCACTGACTTAGCTATTCTGCAGTTCAATAGAAAGTCCATTTTCACCTTCGTCAAGCTATTCGTTTATTTAGGAAAATAAAGAGTAGGTAAATTGTCACTCAAGACACGAGCCCACTATGATTGGTATTTTCAGATAAAGGTTCAGACTCGTGGCTCATGAGCGGGCCATGTCTGTATTTTAACCTGAGTTCTCTCATCACAGGGGCACTCCGTCCAAAAGGCAGGGCAAGAGGCAGTGACAAGTCTTATAAACGATCCCCCTCCACGTTAGCTGAAAGAGTTTGATAGATCACGCAGGCCAGAGGAGCGTGAAGGATGGGCTCATCATTTCAGCTATAATAGTCTACCAAGATAGGGAAGCATCTTTAGCAAATCGGGAGAAACAGGATATGAACAGGATTGAGGAAACATGTTCAGTGTTAAGTCTCAGCCCTCCCATTAGTTTTCTGAGTGAATTCGGGATTTTATTTCTCTCTCTACCTGACTTTTATCTTTAGCATCATAGTAACGGCCTCTCTGGAACCAAGAAACACAACACCCTGAGTAGAACATGACTCAAAATATGCCTCCCTGGGCTGCTGCCCTGTGTGTGGCACGCTCTCCCTGCCGTGCTCCAACAACCCTTCCCTTTCTCCAAGCTCCTTTCTCCAAGCTCCTCCCCCAACCTGGGCCATGTCACCCCCTACTCTCTTGCCTTGTTATGGTTTTCATCGTTGCACTTTTCACTATCTGACTTTATATGATGAATTTATTCTTTTTTAAAAATTTTCTTTTCATTGATCTATAATTGGCATATAACATGTTTTAAGTCCAAGGAATATAACACAAGGATTTAATATTTGCATATACTACAAAATGATCGCCACAGTAAATCTAGGTAACACCCATCACTACATATAATTACAGTTTCTTTTCTTGTGATGAGAGCCTTTAAGATCTACTTTCTTGGCAACATTCAAATATACAATTCAGGGAGTGCCTGGGTGGCTCAGTCAGTTAAGCATCCGAGTTTTGATTTTGGCTCCAGGTCACTGATCTCACACTTCCTGACATCAAGCTCCATGTCAGGCTCTGCACTGACAGCATGGAGTCGGCTTGGATTCTCTCTTTCCCTCTCTCTCTGCCCCTCCCCCACTCATGCTCTCTGTCTCTCTCAAAATAAATAAATAAACAACTTACAAAATATATAGTATCATGGTTTTTTTGTTTTGTTTTGTTTATATTAGAGAGAGAGTGTGTGAGTGGGGGAGAGGGGCAGAGGGTGAGAGAGAGAGAATCCCAAGCAGGCTTCAAGCTCAATGCAGAGCCCAATGGCGGGGCTCGATCCCAGGAACCATGAGATCATAATCTGAGCCAAAATCAAGAGTTGGAAGCTCAACAAACTAAGCCCCCAGGTGCCCTTACAATATAGTATTGTTAACTATAGTCACCCTGTTGGATATTATATCCCCTGGACTTACTTGTCTTATAAATGGGAATTTTTACCTTTTGACTCTCTTCACCAACTTCACCCATCTCCTCACCCCCCACCTCTGACAACCACCAGTCTATTTTCCATATCTGTGAGTTGGGGGGTTTTGTTTTTTGTTTTATTTTTCATTAGGTTCTGCATATAAGTGGTCTTCTTCTTTGGTTATTTGTCTTTCTCTGTCTGACTTATTTCACTTAGCATAATGCCCTCAAGGTCCATCCATGTTGTTGAAAACGGCAGGATTTCCTTCTTTTTGTGGCTGAATAAAATTCTGTTGTACATACACACAACATCTTCTTTATTCATTCATCCATCAATAGATGTTCGGTTGTTTCCATGTCTTGTCTAATGTGCATGATGTTGCTATGAACGTGGGGGTGCGGACACCTTTTTTTGAGATACTGATTTCATTCCCTTTGGATCTGTACCCGGATGCAGAATTGCTGGTTTGAACATCTACATGTTTATTGTCTGTCTCTCCTACTAGAATATAAGTTCCTTAAAGACTGTGTTTTATTTTCTCTTGTTCTGCGCTTTATTCTCTAAAGACAGAATAATAATTAGTACTTAGTGTGTTGAACGGATACATAATCGAGTCTCGTTATCAACAAGGAACCTCTGTTTTTAAGCCATTTAAAATAAAGTCTTAATTTCACAGATAATTCATTCAGCTGACATTTGTCATAATGCGAGGAAGTGGCTAATTTATTTCAGTGTGTTTAAACAGAAGCCATCCTCTTCTCCTTGCCAAAATCTTCCCCCCAAACCATCTGAGTTAGCTGTTCCACTTTGTTCTTTAGATGAAATCTCAGTGGCCTCTTTATCAAGCCTCTAATATCACTGATTCATTATCTTGTTTTATTTCTGGTATTTGCTCATTATCTTGCCTAAATTAACCTTGGATTTAAAAAATATTCATGCAAAATGGGGAAATTTTACTTATAGTTTTGGAAATCTAATTTGGGATTGGGTTTTTAAAAATCGATTTCCTGAAATCAGTTACCAGAATGTTCCTTCTAAATACCTTTCTTTTCTCATCGTGGTTTTTCAAACTATCAAGAATAAGGACAAAATTCCAGTGGTTGCTCCCTGACAAATCCCACTGATCTCCACGACACATGGAAAACTGGAAGAGTTCACAGAAGGACTGAGTAGATCCAAGAAGTCGGAACTCCTGTCCCAAAGTCGAGAGAGTTCAAGCAAGAAGTGATTAAAACAGCAGTGTCCCAAAGATGGAACTCACCAGGCTTGCTTTCAAAGATACTTTGCTAGAAGATCCCTAGAATGGCCAAATGAGACTTACTCTCTAAGCACGTAGAGTCCTTTTAAAAATGGGATTAAGAGGCATCTGGGTGGCTCAGTCGGTTGAGCGTCCGACTTCGGCTCAGGTCATGATCTTGCGGTCTGTGAGTTCGAGCCCCGCGTCGGGCTCTGTGCTGATGGCTCAGAGCCTGGAGCCTGCTTCGGATTCTGTGTCTCCCTCTCTCTCCGCCCCTCCCCCACTCATGCTCTGTCCCTCTCTGTCTCAAAAATAAACATTAAAAAAAAATTAAAAATAGGATTAAACATTTAAAGGAGAAAAGCATATCATACGGATAACCAGAGCACACAACTGCCAAAGAAAGCAACAGCTGGCAGAAACACAGGCTGGACAGAAAACTGCTCTCAGCGTGTCCCCAGTTCCAAGCACGCTAGCCAACATCACTCCTGCCATGAACGAGTCAAGCGGGTGGTCAGTATTCTTTAGATCGTGGTGTGAATTCTGAATAGCAACCGAGAGTTTAAGGCCTCAACCAATCAATTCTACTGCAAACTCTCTAAAGGGAATTTCTACAGCATGGAAGAAGACCAACAGAATTCTGTATCTTAGCCTTCATGTCAGCAAGACGTCATGAAAGACTGCCCACAGTCTTCCCCCGCCATCTCTTTCTCCTCATCAGTGGTGTTCTGATACTGCCCGCACAGTCTACCACAGGAAGGCTCTGGAGCGAAAGTGCAGTTTCAAGGAATAAGGTCACTTACTGTTACGACAAGGCGAATACTCCGCATACGCACTGAAATTCTGAATTGCTACATAGCAGGTGCCGACCGGGTCCTTCTCTGCTGTTGGTTTAAGAGTTCTCCAGTGATACAAAGGAGCGCAGGCCTGTGATGCATCAAAGACAAAAAATATTTTTGTGACATCCATTCCTCATACCATGATATGATTGAACTTGTTGACTAAGGTATCTAAATTCGTCACAAACTTTGTTAAATTAGTTGGTGAATTAAGTGGCCTCCAGCATACTGGTAAGTACCTCAGTAGTCAGACTTAAGGAAACTTCCAAAGCCTTTTTTTTTTTTTAACATTAATCCACCGCAGCATTGGAATAAATTAAACATATAGAAAGGAATGAGCTTTGGCCCCCAAAGGATTTTAATTAAATACGTGTAACCTGGCAAAAGTAATTTGTAACAGCAAAGAACTCACATTTTCTTTTCTTTTCTAAAATAAGTGGACCTGCCTAGAATCAAATGATCCTTTCAGTCAATAAATCAGTGTGGTGTCTTAAAAGGAGAGCTACTTCCTTTGTCTACTTGTTGCTTTAAGAAATTATTTTCGAATTCAAAGATGGAGACGAGTTTGTAAACCTCTGTTTTATGGATTTCCCTGGCTTATCACTGACGTATGTCTTATGACGTTTTAAACAATGACTTTCATTTGGGCATGCTACTCCCTTATCACAGTGTTGACTTTATTTTTTTAAAAGTTAATGGTTTTTATTCATGACAAAACAAAAATTAATTTAAACAACAGAAAGGAAATATGATTCTTGCATGAAATATTCTGGTTACTTCATCAGAAGCTTGGATTCTTAATGAAAGCATGATATTTGGAAGGATATCAAATACAAAAGAGAATATGCGAAGTCCTCTTTAAATTAAACAACATCAATCTTGTTACGAATGAGAGAGGCAATAAAATAAATGTGTAGAAAATTATAGGCCTCTTTTTGACTTGTTTTGCCAGCGTGAATCCTCCATAAGTGTGTTTTACCTGATTATTCAAGCACTCATTTCAAAGGACACAGAATTAGAGATTCCGAGAATATGGAACCACTAGCCTACGTGTAATTTTGATGACACCACTCTTAAAACAATGCCAGGAAAATGAAGGCAGACATTGATTTTGAAGTCCTTTCATGGGCGACTGGTTAAGTGTCTGACTTTGGCTCAGGTTATGATCTATCTGTTTGTGAGTTCGAGTTCCGCTTTGGGCTCTATGCTGACAGCTCAGAGCCTGGAGCCTGTTTTGGATTCTCTGTCTCCCTCTCTCTCTGCCCTTCCCCTGCTCACGATCTGTCTCTCTCTCTCTCTCTCAAGAAAATGAATTAACGTTGAAAAAAAAAACAAAGTCCTTTCATGACTCCAAATGCGTCCTTGGTAATCTGTCCAATGCGCAACTACTTTTAGTGAAAATATTTTATTTATCTTCTCATGTAAGAAGAGTGTTTCCACAACTTGACTCTTTAGGTATTGTGAGGTCTTGGCTGATAACCTAAAAACCGTTGATCTCACCCACATTTTTTCATCTTAGGGCCTTTTTAATAAACTAACAAGCTATGTGCTAATATGTTTAACATAAGATTCCAATGGCAAAAAGCAGGGGTGTGGGCAGTGTGGGCGCTCACCTGTGCGGTGCAGTATTTTCTGAACACTGGCCTCACCTGCCAGATCCCCACCCCTGCTCTACCCCCCGGCACACTTAGATGCCAGGAAAATTCTTCCCACTACTTGCCTAGAAAGTTATCCTATTTATATCTGCTCGGTTTCACACCGATGTGAAAAACACTGATGAATTTGGACTTTGAATCAAACTTAATACATACACACACGACATCTGGCTATTCAAAAGGATACTTCGGTATTTTGAAGTTCTAATAATTATCACGTAGGGTAGAATTTAATTCTTTACCCTAAATTTCAGTGCTCAAAGGAAAAAAAATAACTTGAAAATACTTAATATCGGGGCACCTGGGTGGCTCAGTCGGTTAAGCGGCTGACTTCAGCTCAGGTCATGATCTCATTGTTCATGGGTTCGAGCCCCGCGTCGGGCTCTGTGCTGACAGCTCGGAGCCTGGAGCCTGCTTCAGATTCTGTATCTCCCTCTCTCTCTGCCCTTCCCCTGTTCATGCTCTGTCTCTATGTCTCTCAAAAATAAATTACGTTTAAAAAAAAAAAAAAGAAAAGAAAATACTTAATATCATCGGGTTTTCTTTGACATAAATTTGAATGCATGCCCCCAAATTAACTATTTTTATTATGAACCTGGCATATGATTTTATTTTCAGAGGTCCTGAAGGGTTCTACAAATACTGGATAAATGCACAACATGCTACAGATAAATTGTCAAGACTTAAAAATACCAATACAGTATCCAAAAGATGTTTTTAATGCCAAATAGTCATTAGATGGAATTAGCTTTCCAAAGCTATTCACGTGCCATACGCCCCTAAAGGATAAAGTTTTTAGCAACTGTGGAATATGAAAACCATATTAATGCAAGTAGAATTCTATAGAGACCATACTGTAAATTCTGGATTTGCAACTGGAGAGGGCTGTCCGTACATTACCTGCTTGCATCAAAGTCTCTTTGGGGGGTTAGCCACAGACCAAATTAAGCAAGACATTTCCTTCAGATACCTTTTTCTTTTTTTTTTAATATTTTTTACATGTTTATTTATTTTTGAGAGACAGAGACAGAGTGTGAGTGGGCAAGGGGCAGAGAGAGAGGGAGACACAGAATTTGAAGCAGATTCCAGGCTGTGAGCTGTTAGCACAGAGCCCAACGTGAGGCTTGAACTCACCAACTGCAAGATCATGACCTGAGCTGAAGTCAGACGCTTAACTGTCTGAGCCCCTAGATACTTATTCTTACTAAATCATAACTCAGGAAGATTTAAAAAATTCCTATAAGCCAAAGTTATTGCCTAAGCTGTTGTAAGGAAATGAAAGCCAATGGTTTAAAAAATTCTCCCAAGAAGAAAATTTCCAGATCAGCTTAATATAGTCATTTATTTCTCAGTAGCTTAGACCTGTATCATTGCTTGAAATAAGAGAATCATAAAGTCATAGCATTTTAAAGCTGAATGGTATCTACTTGAGAGTGAGATTTTCTTAATTTGAAAAAGTATTAACGTACTCAGAGAACTATGTAGTTAGTAGTTATATTTTTTAAGCTTTTTAAAGTTTCCTTATTTATTTTAAGGTGGGGAGGGGCAGACAGAGAGGGAAAGAGAGAATTCCAAGCAGGCTCTGCACTGTCAACAAAGAGCCTGACGTGGGGCTCGAAGTCATGAACTGTGAGATCACAACTTGAGCTGAAATCAAATGTTTAACCAACTGAGCCACTCACACGTCCAGTTTTTGAAATATTTAAAAATATCTAACTGATACGGAAAACAAGCTTTATCTCCTATAACTTTAAATGCTAGAATAAATTCTTTCATTTTAAGCGCTCAGTTTATTTTTCAGAATGCTGATAAATTTGTCTTTAAAACTCTGACATGTCCTGGGGCAGTGGTGGGATCAAGCCCTGCTTCCAGCTCCCTCTCTCTGCCCCGCCCTCCCGCCTCCACCCCTGCCCCCCGTGTCTCTCTGTCTCTCAAATAAAGGAACTTTAAAATAAAAAAGAAACATAATTTGTAAAAACAAAATAAAAAAACCAAAACCTGAAAGTACATGAAAGTAGTTTTGTAAATATGAGAACATAACATTCCAAAGCATCGCCACGATTCCTACTTACCACAACTTCCCCTTTGTGAGCTTTCACTGTGGCTCCAAACCACTGATTCGATTTAAATTCTATAGGTTCCTTGGTTCCATTAACTCTGATCTTTCTGTTGTCTGACAAGGAGGACATGGAACTGTTAAGAATTCGTAAACTGTGGCAGCCAAGTATAATATGTAATAACGAACACGTCAATTAAAAATATTTGAAAAAACAATGTTCAGACACGGGGGGCGGGTGTCCAACCAAAACTTTTCATTTATAAAATACCAAATGAAGATGTATTTTTGAACATGACGTTTCACAACTTCACTCACAAGAAGCATTTTTTTAACCCCTTTTATTTTCAGAGATCGCCATATTGTAAACTTGACATGAACTCGAATAGCCTCAAATCTACGCATTTGTCATTGATTCGTAAAATATCAAAGACCAAATATTTATAACTGCCCCAAGGAGTTCCAAATCTTTCCCAAGAGGGAAACACATAGGAATTTCCCTGATGGGAGAAGCACAACTTTCTTGGCATGAGTCAGCAGGAACGATTGTGAAGGACTCCAAAGTCTTGGTTCTTAGCGGAGTAACATGTGTCCACGCAGCCACAGAAAACAACACCTCGATGCAGTTTTATATACACTTTGCAGATGTCAGAAGAAGGGGGGCCTTCTGGGTAGAAACTCGACCCAATTATAACACACTTCAGGTCTTAATAAAAAGCAGATAGCTTTCTTTTCACTCTTGATTCCCAGTCTGCGTTATTTCCCACGTGGCTCTAACCACATGGTTCTCACTGGAGCTTCAGCGCTAACAGCTAACGGATTTCAAAAGACATTTGCACCCGGGTATCTTATTTGTATGTGTTTCCTTTGGTATGCATTTCATTTTTCTTCACTGACTCTATAATAAACGCATTACAAAATGAACTTTCAACTCCTATTAAGTGAGGCCAAAATACACATGTAATTAACATGAAGTCGAGTTTACATATGATTACAGACTTTTAAAAATTATATACAGTCAATCTTAACCGAAAATTTATTTTTACGTGTTAGTAGAAAGTCATGAATTTCCTTCTTAAAACTTGTATGCTTTTGTCGTCTGAGCTTTAAAAAAAAAAAACAAAAAAAAAAAAACGCGAGTTCTGTAAATCCTTACCCAAAATGCATATGACTGGCAGTGAACTGAGCAGTTTACAGATTACAGCATAAACTTGAAAATATAAACATTTCTATTTACATCTAGGCACTGTGGAAAATTGGAGACCTCAGAAACAATGAATTTTATCATCGTGAACTGGGTGGTTGGGGGCGATTCATTCAATCTTTGGAGTTTGGGTTTCTTCTATAAAATGAGCCTGCAAATACCTTCCCCCTTTCCTCTTTCACAGGTGATCAAAGTCATAAAGATTACATGAGCTAAACAAACTTGAAAGTGCCTTCTTTATAAGCTGAGAAGCTGTACGCTCAGAAATCATTAGTCATAACAACCGAAAATCCAAATGCTTTACACATATCTCTTAATTAGAAACCTGGAAACTCAACCTAAGTCCAAGAATTGGAAAGAACCTCACAGACACACACGTATGATGGTATTATTAGTGATTTTGGGTACTCAGCCGTGAAATTAGTGACACCTTTCAAGACTGTCCATGTGACTCTGATTAATTACAGGGAAGAAGGGCCACACAGTGACTTTGGAATATCCAAACCACTAAAAAGCCATGGAAAGACCAGCCCCTCAAAAATTTCAAATATCGTTAAAGGAGATCCCAAAAGAATGTAAGAAAAGCAGCCTGCCGGGAGGAAGGAAATGGATCCTGGGGAAAGGCAGAAGCCAGTTCTAAACTGGCCTTGTGTTGCTAGAGAAAATCACGTGACTTTGCCTCTGTGACACCCGAGGCATCTTTTCCGCTGTTCGGAGGTGGAACAGTGTAATAACTGGATTAAAACCGTCAACCGTGGGTTATTGTCCAGCAACAAATTTCTTCTGGACCAACAATACGAATGAATGGGCTTCACTAATCCCTGCTAATTCCATACCCAATCCAAGGATTACAACAGAGAATTCCACTGTCCAAGGTCTACGTCCTGAGATGAACTGTAATCTAGATGTATCATTCCTTGATCTTTGAGGTGGGCAAATCACCTTTTCTAACTTCTGCTTTATCATTTTTATAAGTTCTCCAGCGTTAATATCAGAATTTCATAAAATTTCAAATGAATGAAATATCTTCAGAGGGACTGTGCAACTCAATTTCTCGCCTTCCTTTGCTGAACAAGATTCTTTCACGCCAAATACTCCAACACGAGGCTCTGTGCTATCGCCTGCCCACCGGTGCTCCGGAAACCTCCCCCGCATGGACACTGTTTTTGATTTGAGTCGATCTGATCTTTACTGAAAACACCCCCCAGGTCATATCTGGAAGTACTCGGCATGATTTCAGCCCTGCTGAGCCCTCCTCTGTAGAGCAAAGGGCTGACAGCCTGAAACATACATTTTTCTAGACATTCCTACAAGGAGGACTCTTGTTGACTGAGAGGCTCAGGAGAGGTCTGCTGAGAGAAGATGGAGAAGCCATTATTTTCTGGTGGCAGCTGCAGGCACACACGTGGGCATCAGCTGTGACGGATGTGGTGTTCTTCCCACAGCTCTTTAAGTATCCCTCGCTCATAACCCCCTTGGTGCACCAGTCAGCAGAGATGAAGTCCTGAACTGCCATATTCCTTCATCTGCAGGCAGTGACCTTCCTGACCTCCACACCCCCAGTCTTTCCAACGACCAGGTGGGCTGCTTGATCTTCGTGTGCAATTCCTTCCTAGTTGTAATACTCCAAGTGGTTTTGTTTTCCCGACCAAACTCCCACTGATACACTGATGACAAGGGGTAAACAATTAGAAGAGAGACACGTGGCTCTATAGCAGAAGGAAGGCACTGGTTACCCAAAATGCACTGTCAACCCCAGAGAACTCTTGGAAGGGCCTATGGTCATGGGAGATGGCAGAGACTGATAGTCACCTAAGCAAGTCTCTCCTTGGCGAATCACAAACTATGGAGAAAACAAAGCCATAAGCTAGGAAAAAATTTCCTAGTGAATGCATGTGATTTAAATCTTTCTAAGCAGTAAAAGGCTAATGGGGCGCCTGGGTGGCCCCGTCGGTTAAGCATCCAGCTTCACCTCAGCTCATGATCTTGGGGTTTGGGAGTTGGAGCCCTGTGTCCGACTCCGTGCTGACAGCCCGGGGTCTGTAGCCTGCTTTGGATTCTGTGTCCCCACCCCACCCCCGCCCTGCCCCTGCTCACACTCTGTTTCTCTCTCTCTCAAAAATAAACATTAAAAAAAAGACTAGTAATAAAATTAGTAAATAAATGAAAATCCTGGTGAAAGTTTTTTCAAAGAAAGGATCAGTATATTTAATATGTAGAAAAATTTCCCAAACCAATAAAATAAAAGATCAACATTCTACAGGAAAAAGTTCTAAGGGCTTGAATGGGAATTATGGAATCAAGAAGAAATTAAAAAGCCTTTAAATTCACGGAGAGGTCCTGAGCCGCAAATTAAAACAATAATGACTGAACATTTGTCATCTACCAGTTTGGAAAAAAAATATTAATATTCACTCTGTTTGCAAGAGAGTAACTCGATGTACCAGTTCGGAAGGGCCATCTGGCAACACACACCAAAGTTTTAAATGTAGATTTTTTTTAACCAAAGAATTCAACGTCCAGATTTGGTCCAATGGGAATAATTACTCAGATGCCTTAAGATGCAAAGTGAAGATATTTGGCATCCTGGTTGTGACAGCAAAACTGGAACTTAAGTATTTATATGTAGGGATTCAAATAGAAATTTCTGTTATCTATAAAATAGACCACTACCCAACTGTTTAAGTATACGTGACAGATTCATCTGAACTGATACAGAATAATGTCTACTATATATATTTTTTTTCTTTCTTTTTTTTTTTGGTGAGTTCTCTCAAGGCTTTAAGAAGTAGACAAAGGTAGGGGCGCCTGGGTGGCTCAGTCGGTTAAGCGGCCGACTTCAGCTCAAGTCATGATCTCACAGTCTGTGAGTTTGAGCCTCGTGTCAGGCTCTGTGCTGATGGCTCATCAGAGCCTGGAGCCTGCTTCCGATTCTGTGTCTCCCTCTCTCTCTGCCCTTCCCCTGCTCACACTCTGTCTCTATGTCTCTCAAAAATAAATAAAAGTTAAAAAGAAATTAAAAAAAAAGAAGTAGACAAAGGTATAAGGACTTCATATAATGATCACTTCCATTCCTATCAGGCAGACTTGATAATTAGGCTTCTTTGCATTTACAACCATTACAGCACCCTTTAACATCCATCCCCAGTTCCATTGCCTTCTTCTCCTTCTCCAGAGGTATCCACCATCATGAAATTGATGCGTATACTCCTGGCCATTTAAAAACGAATGCCCATGATGAATATAGAACAAGCAGTCTGCCATCTTTTTTCTGTAAAGGTGAGACGATAAACACTTTAGTTTTGCATTCTCTATGCTCACGTAGCAATCACCCCTCTCTGCTCTTGTAGCAGAAACAGCCATAGACAGTACGTAAACGAAGGGGCTTGGCTGTGTGCCAATTACACATCAGGTGCGGACACAGAAATTTGGAAAGGTTTCTACCTTTCACGTGTCATTAAATATTATTCTTTCACAAAATTTTTCCAACCGTTACAAAAGGTAAAAGCTACTCTTCGCTTACAGGCCACGCAAAAACAGATAATGGGTTAGAGTTAGTTGTAGTTTGACAAGAGTTTCTTACGGAGGATTCTTTTCTGTGTTCCTTTTAATTGGAAAAAATATGGTACTGTACTGTCTATATGTAGTAGTCTGTGCTGGTGTTTGACAATTTTATGTTTGTGAGAGATACCCACGGTTAGATAGATAGGTAGATAATACGTAGTAGGGAGGGAGGGAGGGAGAGAGGAAGATAGACAGACAGATAGATAGATAGATAGATAGATACATACATACATACATACATACATTTAGCTCATTCTTTTTAATTCTTAATATTGTATCCCACTCAATATTCAGCCTATTTTATTTTATCTTAGCTTATTTATTTTGAAAGAGAGAGTCTGTGTGTATGAGTAGAGAAGGGACAGAGAGAGAGAGAGAGAGAGAGAGAGAGAGAGAGAATCCCAAGCAGGCTCCATGCGTTCAGCGCAGAGCCCGACGTGGGGCTCCAGCCCATGAACTGCGAGATCACGGAAGAGTGTCTCCGTGGCGCCACACTAGAGACGACATTGCTGCGTCATACAGACTTACCACATCTGCTTTATTAGCTTTCCCAGAGTCACGACAGCTCACAAAGACACCAGCTGCACACAGGAGAAGGGCCCTCAGCTCTCGTCACTGGAGGCTTTTCCAGTGTTTGGCGATTCTGTTTTCACTGGCATTTCCCTGATTATTAGCAAGTTGATTCTCTTTTCCTATTTATGGCCCACATTACTGTCTACTTCTGTGAATTTCCAGCTCATATTCTTGGTTCACTTTCTTTTTCAGTGATTTATTTTACTGATTTGTAAGAAATCGACATATATTCTGGGTATTGATTCTTTCCCCTACATAGATGTTGCAAATACCTTCTCCCAATTTTTGCCAGTCTTTTAACTTTGCTTATCAGGTTGTTTTCCCTCTGGAATTTGTTTTTTTAGATGACATGGCACAGATATTTATTTATTTATTTTTACACACTTATTGATTTTTTTTATTTTGAGAGCGAGATAGAGAGTGTGGGTGGAGGAGGGACAGAGAGAGAGAGAGAGAGAGAGAGAGAGAGAGAGACGCAGAATCCAAAGCAGGCTCCAGGCTCTGAGCTGTCAGCACGGAGCCCCATGTGGGGCCCGAACCTACGAACCACGTGATCGTGACCTGAGCCCATGTTGGACACTTCACTGAGCCACCCAGGCCCCCTCTTATTTATTTTCAATAAGGCCAGTTGTCCCAACACCAGCTATAGAACAATCCATCTTTTTTCTTGGAGAGTTGGAATTCCCCCTGGCGGTGCTGAACTCCTGATATGATCTGGCCCCTGCCCGCCCTGCCAGCATCAGGTCCCCCAACTCCCAGGTTCATTCAGTTGCAGCCATGTTGATTTTCTGTCTCTTGAGCGTGCTCTGCTTTTGCTGTGTCCTCGTTGTATTTACTGTTCCCTCTGCCACAGTTTTCCACAGGGGTGAGCACCATCTGAGGTGATCTGATTTGCTGGTTTGCATGCTTCCTGTCCGTCTCCTTCAGAATATACATAAATCCCATGAGGAGGGACATTCTCTGCTTCAACTCTGTACTGCCCACTTTCAGGACAGTGCCTGGCACATAGTACTCCCTGCATTAAGTGTTTGTTGAATGAATGACCAAGCCCCCATCTATTTGAAAGTTCATAACTCTAACATATTGTTTAGAATCATCTCCCTTTCAAGCGCGGGTGGGGCGCTTGGCCAGTTCAGTCAGTAAAGCATGGCAACTCTTGCCATGGGTTGTGAGTTTGAGCCCATGTTGGGTGTAGAGATTACTTCAAAAGAATAAAATCTTTAAAAAATAAAATATGATCTGGAAAAAAAAATAAACCGTAAAGATAAAGTCAAGGGCCACTCGGGTGGCTCAGTCAGTGACGCATCCAACTTTGGCTCGGGTCAGGATCTCACAGCTCCTGGGTTTGAGCTCCGTGTCGGGCTCTGTGCTGACAGCTCAGAACCCGGAGCCTGCTTCGGATTCTGTGTCTCACTCTCTCTCTCTGCTTCTCTCCCGCCTCTCAAAAAATGAATAGGCCAACCTGGAAAACTTAGATGAGTGGTAGTAATCAAACTGACTTGGCTTGTCTTACTTTTCTGGGCTCTGAAGCCAACTTTTGTCAATCAGTAGCTTCAATTTCTGGGCAATCTGGGTACCAATCCCTGCGGGTGGCAAGCCTACTCACTTTTGGTTCCTTTTTCATGGGAATATTCATTTCAGGGCAGGAGTGAGAGAGTGTGGAATATGTGGCACATGTGGGCTCCAAGCAGGTTTTTCTAATCTTTTAGTCAAATGGGAGGAATTACAAGAAGTGAAGATAGATCACCACAGGGGAGAAAGGAGCTGAAACTGACACAGGTGCGGAAGAATATTCTGGTAGACAGGGGATTTTTGAAAACTCTTTATAGATAAGTCCTCGACCTCGTGCTGGAAGACAGTAAGCTTCCTTGTACCTTCAGTCACCACTTTAAGTGAACAGCCTTAGGGATTTTCTTAAAGCGGTGGCAGGAGCTGTCCAGACATTCCTAATCAGGAAAAGGGAAAAAGAAATCTTTAAACGTTTGTTTGTCATCTTTCCCATCATCAGCGTGTGCTGTGACAGTTCAGTGGAAACTACATACCTGAGAACAGAGATTACTCCTTCGTAAAATTCAAAATAATTTAGCGGTGGCAGAAGCACTCCTTGTCAAAAAGAAATAAATCCAAGAACGGAACCTGGGTTGATTTTTATGTCCCGAAAATGAAACTTCCCAGTGTATGATTCCTGATACCCTAAAATCACTCTTAAAAAAAAAAAAAACAACAACAGTAAAGGGGCACTCGGGCGGCTCACTCGGTTAAGCGTCCGACTCCAACTCAGGACATGATCTCACGGTTCGTGAATTTGAGCCCCGTGTCGGGCCCTGTGCTGACAGCTGAAACCTGGAGCCTGCTTCGGATTCTGTGTCTCCCTCTCTCTCTCTGTTCCTCGCTCCCCTCCCCTCTCTCTCAAAGACAAATAAACATTAAAAAAAATTAAAGAACACCTCTGTAGCCTTCATACTCTTGCTCATCTTATTGTGGTTTTTTAAATATTTGAGGAAATACCACCTTCATTTGTGTTTCCATGTAATGTTCAAGAAATGTGTTATTCTGTTTTCCCCCCAGTAGTATTGAGATATAACTGACATGTAGCCCTGGATAAGTTTAAGGCGTACAGCATCATGATTTGATTTACGTATCTGCGAAATGATTACAATAATACATTTAGGAAACATCCATTTTCTCCTACATAGATTCAAAAAAAGAAAAAATAAATTTTTTTTCCCTGATGGTGAGGACTCTTAGGATCTACTCTCTTAACACCCTTCACGTATGCTCTACAGCGGGGTTGGCCACAGTCCTCACATAGTACATTCCGTTCCCAGGATTTGTTTACCTTATAACTGGCTGTTTGTACCTTTTGATGACCTTCCTCCAGTCCCCCCCACCTCTGGTAACCACAAATCTGATCTCTTTTTCTGAGCTTGTTTTCCTTTAGAGTTCACACAGAAGTGAGATTATACAGCATTTGTCTTTCTGTGTCTTTTTTCACCCAGCAAAATGGCCTCCAGTCCTAGCCACGCTGACTCAAATGGCTAGGCTTTCTCTCCTTGTTAATGGATGAGTAATATTTCAACGAATCTATATACCAGATCTTTATCCATTCATCTGTTGATAGGCAGAAATGTGTTATTCTGATTAAATGAATCTTCTACACATTTATTTATAGATGTATACCGTATACGTATACAATATACAAGTACGCGTCTACGCGCACAGACAGACATGCACTAAATAGTTTTCCTGTCTTTACCTAGTAGATCGAATCTAAATGCCCTGCCCTCCACAGCATAGTTCTGGAACCCCACACCTGAGCTCCAGGTATGGCATTTTCTTCCATTCAGGTAACGTCCTCTCTGCTCCCTGTCGAGTCTCCCCCCTAGGCTTCAGACATGATGTTTCTCTTGCAAAATTCTGCTCTTCGTTGTTGGCCAACTAATCCAAATCGCTTCCTTAAAAACCTGATTTACAGAGAGTAAAATGGTGGTGGTAACGAGATGGGGGAAAGAGGAAAAGGATGATAGCGTTTAATAGCGCAAACTTGTACTGAGTAGCAAACAGGCCACAGAGATCTAGCACGTGGTGTAATCAGTATGATTAATGATCCTCTTCTATAATGACGTAATACCATATATATATATATCTTTATTCCATATTATAATATATAAATGTATAAAACTGACATAGCTTAAGTTTATGATTTTTATGTCAAATTTATCAAATATAAATAAGTAAATAAGCAAATAAAATAATTAAATGAATACGAATGGACCCACGCATTATGTCTCAATAGCAAAACGATATAAACAAACTATTAAATCTCTGTCATAAAAAATGCTTTAAATGTAGTTTCAAAATCTTTCTTCTCAAGTTGAAATTCTTTCAGATTTTTGTTCTTAAGAATTCAAACAATATAAAGTAACAACACTCGTATAAAGAATTCTACAAGTTCACTGGAATCCTACTCCTTGGACATAGCAGCTGTTAAGTTTGGTCAACCCCTCCAACCTTTCAGAGTTTAAGGAGCTTCTGGATCATTCCTCTAGTTTAAGCCATTTCTTTTCTGGCAATCATGAAAGTTTTATTAAAAAATTTTTGTAAATTTTTATTTAATTTTGAGAGAGAGACAGAAAGAGGGGAGGGGCAGAGAGAGAAGGAGACACAGAATCCGAAGCAGGCTCCAGGCTCCGAGCTGTCAGCACAGAGCCCGAAGTGGGGCTCGAACCCATGAACCAGAAGATCATGACCTGGGCTGAAGTCGGACGCTTAACCGACTGAGCCACCCAGGCGCCCCGTGAAAGTTTTATTTTACACTATTTTTTTCATATCACTATTTAAATGCTTCATCTCATACATATTATATAGTTTTCCTGATCTGGGTGGGAACGTACATCTTCTGCTACAATTATTTCCACATCTATTGTCTTGCCAAGAATAAAGATCACATTTCCAAGTCCAAGTTTTTAACAACCAATAGTGCCTAGCCAGTGTTTTCAGACATTTGTTTTGCAATAATCTGAATGAGTCGTCTACATCGTATAATATAGCTCGAAATGTTTTTCATATGCAAGTTAACTCAGGTCATATGGAAGGTTTGTTCTGGAAAATACATATGGAATTTTCTTTGTACGGTGCAAGTGATTCTCGGGGTGGATATTCCGCTAATTTATGATGCAGCTAGGGGAATATCTCTCCAAAGGGACATGGTAGGCCATCTCTGGCAGACCAGATTAAAAACAAAAGAAAAGAAAACAGACGTCCCCGGTATGAAATGAAAGTCTGAAAGGCAGAGCTGGGTAGAGCTGAACTGCTGGGCAGCGATGAGCTGACTTCATCCGCCTTCACACACTCCACTGACGTGCCCTGGTTAGAAGAGTCTTCTCTCACAGCTCACCGGCCTCTGGGACAAACAGCTGACACAGGCGCACGCACGCGCACCCACGCACACGCACACACATCGCTCGTCAGCTCTGACCTGTAATGATGCCCTCTCCGAAAAGCTGTCCCTAATACACACGAATTGATACCTGGTAAAATGGTAGCCCCATGGACTAAGCCAGGAGCTTGGAATGCATCCTTGGCAATCAGCAAACCTGCACTCCCAAATTCCATTCGCTCGTCTGTTCCTGTCGACTCTTCCTTCCGAAGCCCTCTCTCAAGTCCATCCATTTCTTTCTCTCCCTGTTGCTACTCCCTACTTGAGACCACCTTTTCTTTAGCCTCAGTCTCTGCAACAGTTTCCTACTGGTTTCCCTTCCTCCGGGCTTGCCGCATTGATTACTTTTTCCTTTATGTTTATTTATTTTTGAGGAAAAGAGACAGAGTGTGAGTAGGGGAGGGGCAGAGAGAGAGACACACACACAGAATCTGAAGCAGGCTCCAGGCTCTGAGCCGTCAGCACAGAGCCTGATGTGGGGCTTGAAATCACGAACGGTGGGATCATGACCTGAACTGAAGTCAGACGCTTAACCAGCTGAGCCACCCAGGTGCCCCAAGGCTTGCCACTTTTAAATTCATTCTCTTGGGGTGCCTGGGTGGCTCAGTTGGTTAAGTGGCTGACTTCAGCTCAGGTCATGATCTCGTGGTCTGTGAGTTCAAGCCCTGCATCGGGCTCTGTGCTGACAGCTCAGAGCCTGGAGCCTGCTTCGGATTCTGTGTCTCCCTCTCTGCACTCCCCTGCTCACTCTCTATCTCTATGTCTCTCAAAAATAAATAAATATTAAAAACAATTTTTTTTAATTCATTCTCTATCATGCCACCCTTACCTCGTGAGAGTCATCCCTTCATTCCCGACCACAGTGATTTTCTTTGAGCTCCTTGAACGCCTCAGACTTTCTCTCAGCTCTAGATTTTCTCACACTCGGAATAATTACCTGGTCTCAAATGTCTTGGCCATAGATACAGCTGGGGAACCGACAAGTCTCAGTATGACTTCCATGCCACCTTCAGACTTGCAGGAACACAGCATGCTTCTGTTTAGTGCCCAACAATTTATTTGCTTCAAGAAGTAATGAAAACCTCTCAGCATGGGAATCTCAGGAAGCAGATTAAATGACATAAATCTCTTCAATATGACCTCAAAGCCATGCTTTTAAATACAGGATATGATTGGGTTTCAGGATGAAGGCTGTATAAACTGGCCTCCCAATAACGTTTGAAAATGTATTTACACTAATTCCTGTTATATGCTTTCCTTTTCCTTGGGCTCTCATCTGTGTTGCCAGAAGATGTAGTAAAAAGGATCCCACCCGTTCATCTAGCAAAATGGTTCGTTTTGTGGTTTAAAAAAAAAAGAATCACTATTCCTAATGTTACCTAAAACAGGCATTTCAGACAGAACTCAAACCTCCTGTGTCTGCAGTGAATCCTCACGGAAGATTAACACTCGGGATGGACTCGTTCCCTGGGAGATCTTAAATCCTATCCCAAATAAGTAGAACAATAACATAAGGTGAGCAGAAGCAAAAAATTAATTCCTCCCACCAATAAACTCAGATTTGTAAGGTTGCGCGATCCCTGCGCACTGCCTGCGAATCAATGCCGTGACCTCGCTGCTCCGTTCATTCCGCCCCGGAACTTCTCTTCACACTTCCGCCTTCTGCTAACCCGCCGGTGCTCCCTTCCTACGCTCGGCTCACACCCTGGCTTCCTGTTTCACGGAGAGAATGCAAGACGTGAGCAAAGGCCATTGTCTTCATCCTGTCTCCAGACCCACCAAGCTTCTCTCAGTGGTGCCCTCGTTGTGCTGGTGTCCTGTCCCTGAGGAAGAGCTGCCCCTGTCCCCTCCGTCTGCGTCGGAGCCCCCACGCACCCCTTTTCATCCTCTCCGGGTTTCGTTCCTACAGGTCCCCTTCTCTTTCAGTCACTGCTGCTTCCCTTTCAGCAGGATGATTCCTATTAGACGGCAAACATCCTATAATATCTTCTCAATGACTCCATTTCCCTGAAGGTCCTTGGCCCTTGCTGTCCCCGTTGGGACTCTCCCCTTCTCTCTCCACACCTCCACTGCAACCACTTTTGTTCGGCAGCAATAACTTCTTGTCGCCAAAGCAAATATTCACATTTCCATCCTCACTGTACTCCACCTCACAAGACTTGCTTCACTGGCTTCATGACTTCTTCTACCTCATTGGCTCTCCTTCTCAATTCTCTAATATTTCTCCAAATGTCATGGTACCCCAGGACTCGCTCTCAACCTTGGTCTCCCCCTTCCTGTTCCCTTCCCTCCTCTCTTGGCTGTGCTTTGCCTCCCCCTTCTCCTGCATACTCACCCCCCAAGACATGGTCTTCAATATTATCCACACACTCATGGCTTCCCAGTCTCGGTCTCCAAGCTTCCTGCTTGAGCTCCAACTTTATTCATCCACCCTCCCATGTGACCTCACCAATAAACAGCTCAAATTTCACCTGTCTGGATTCAACCCCTGATTATCTTCTTCCAAGATTTGCTCCTTCCCCCGTTGTTCCCCTTCTCTATCCTGTTCCCCTATCACTCAGGTCAAAATTCTCTCTTCCTTTCTGCACCTTTCGTCTGATCCATAATGAAATTCTACCACTTGCACTTTCAAAATGAATTCCGGACCCAACCATTTTTCAAGCCGAACTGCTGTCGCCAAACCCAAACCATACTTCCCTGTCACTGGACGATGGGGCTAGTCCTCCATCTTGTCTCCTCTCCTTCTGCTCTTGCTTGTCTACCATCTGTTAAACTGAGCCTTGGAAAAACATAATTCGAATGATCTTACTTGTCTACTCAAAACCACCAGTGGCTGCCCATCACTCCTTGAATAAAATCCAAAGCCTTGACCCTGGCCTTTAAGGTTATGTAACCTTGCCCCCACCTGGCCCTCTGGCTTCATTTTCTGTCTGTCACTCTTTCCCTGACATGCTTGGGCCCAGCTCAGTGCCCTTTATCTATCTCCCAAGGATACTCTCATCTCCTGACTTCAGCCATGACTTTACTGTAGGCTGGAACACTTACCCGACCCTCAATACTTGCTTCCCTCCCTTACTTCATTTAGGTCCTTGTTCTGATATACCACCTCCTCAATAAAATTCTAACCACCTGTGTAAGCAAAATAACAGACCCCCAAAATGTCTGTATCTTAAACCCTCCCCCCGCTCCTCAAACATGTGAATATTTTAGGTTGCCTGGCAGAGGGAACGAAGGCTTCACATGGGATGAAGGTTGCTCATGAGCTGAGTTTAAAATAGAGAGATGACCCTGGATTACCCAGGTAGGACCAATGTCATAACAAGGACACTTTAGAGTCGAAGAGGGAGGCAGGAGAGGAGGACCAGAGACTGGACAGCGGGAGAAAGACTCAGTCTGACATTGCTAGTTTTGAAAATGGAAGAGGGCTATGAACCAAGGAATGTGGGCGCTCTCTGGAAACCGGAAATAGGTTCTGCCTGCAGAGCGTCCAGCAGGAACACAGCCCTGCCAGCACGCTGATTTGGGCCCGGTCAGACCTAGTCTCCACTTTGGCCTCCACGACTCTAAGATAATCAGTTTGTGTTGTTTGAAGCCACCAAGTGTGTGGTAATTTGTTACAGTGGCGCCGGGAAACTAATACCCACCCAATCGAAAATAAACACACAGGCGGCACACACGCCACTCTCTGTCCCCTTGGCTTTACCTTTCTTTTTCTCAGTCTGTCACTGGCTGTGCACCGTAAACCCCACAAGGGTAAGGAAGGCCTTGGGCTCTGTTCAGGGCCATACTTCTACTCTTTAGACCAGCGTCTGCTTGCGGAAAGTTACTAACCCCATTCTAGTCATTGAAATTTGATTTTATTGTCTGCTAATATGAAGCTTCACTTTGGACTCCATTGTTGTCTTAAGATAAAATTTTTAGAAATAAAGGTGGGCTAAAACGAACTGAAGGGTGCCTGGGTGGCTCAGTCGGTTAAGCGTCTGACTTCGGCTCAGGTCATGATCTCACAGTTCACGAGTTTGAGCCCCAGATCGGGCTTTGCGCTGACAGCTCAGAGCCTGGAGCCTGCTTCGGATTCTGTGTCTCGCTCTCTCTCCCTCTCCTTCCCCACTTAGGCACGTGTGCACTCTTTCATGCTCTCTCTTTTTCTCTCTCTCTCTCAAAAATAAATTAATATTAAAAAATGAACTGAGGGGCGCCTGGGTGGCTCAGTCGGTTAAGTGGCTGACTTTAGCTCAGGTCATGATCTCATGGTCTGTGAGTTCGAGCCCTGCGTCGGGCTCTGTGCTGACGGCTCAGAGCCTGGAGCCTGCTTCGGATTCTGTATCTCCCTCTCTCTCTCTGCCCTTCCCTTGCTCACTCTATGTCTCTCAAAAATAAAATAAAAATGCTAAAAAAAAAAAGTTTAAAAAAAATGAACTGAGATGTACTTTGAGGGGGAAAAGACACTATGATTTTAGAGCACGTCCCCCAAGGAGGACGAAAGGATGAAGGACAGTCAGTCTTCCCAGACAATATCTGTGGTAGAAAACAGAGGAACAGGTTAAGGACTGATTTTTGGTAGAAAGTTTTACTCAAATCCCTGTGACAGAAACGCCTTGATTTCCTTGCCATTTATGTGCTCTCTGCCATAAGTGAGAGGGTTGGGACTGTAGCCCCAAAGAGCTATGCCATTTCAGTGTCCCCCAAAATATGTCCTACAAAATATGTCCGTTTTAGGGATAGAAGAAAAATGAGTTTTAATCACATTTTTTCAAAGCCAACCTCTTTTACTCCATTTTCTATCTGGTATTCTTTTACAGGTTGTAGATAACAATTTTGTTAAGTGTAGATAAAAAAAGTGTGAAGTAAGTTGTCACGGCCAACCTCCTGGGCACGCTTTGGCCTACAGACGTGAGGAGAAGCGGTGAAGGTCAATTCCAGGCAGAAGCTTTAACAAACTGTGCAATTCTCTACCTGCCTTTACAGCAGGAGTGATCTTGAAAGCTCTCATCAATAAGGAACCTCCTTAGCCTGCGTCCTTGGGTGACTCGAATAAACAGAACCTCCTTACCAACTTACATTAAACATACAAGGGCACCTGGGGGGCTCAGTCAGTTAAGCTTCCAGCTCTTGTTTTGGGCTCAGGTCACGATCTCATAGTTCCCTGAGTTTGAGCCCCGCGTCCGGCTGTGTGCTTATGGTGCGGAACCTGCTTGGGATTCGCTCTCTGCCTTTGTGTCTGCCCCTCCTCTACTTGTGCTGTCTCTGTCTCTCTCAAAATAAATAAATAAACTTAAAAAAATTAAATATACATGTGAGCAAGTGATACACCTGAGTTGTTTGAAGCCAGAGATTTGGAGTCATTCGTTACTACAGTAATACCCCAGTATCTTCAGCCTAAGAAATGCGAAGATAAATGGTGACTAACCAATAAATGTTCTACCTAGAAATCCAGTGAGTTTCCTTAGTCCACGAATCCTCAGTGCCATTCCTAGGAGAATATACATTGAGAGTCTCACATAAGTTAATTTGTAATGGTTAATTTTACGTGTCAACTTGACCGGTTCGTGGGGTGCCCAGATATTTGACTAACCGTGATTTGGGGGTATGTATGTGCGGATGTTTCCAGATGAAATTAGTATTTGAATTGGTAGGCTCTGTACAATGGTTTGCCCCCAGGAGCACTCCCCTCTGTCGTGTCAGACCATCAAGTCCAGGTTCCTGTTAATTCAGGAACAATCGAGAATGAAAATAGGCAATACAACTCCATGTTCTTATTTTTACACATACAAGTGTTACTGAAAACATCCTTGGTCTTCGTTGTGTAAACATAAACACCTATATAGAAACAGCACATTTTAAAACTACTCTACCGTCTACACTCAATCGTCACAATACTTCAGTGAATGCAACAATTTCACTTAGAAATTTTTGCATGCTTACTTTTACTAGTTTTCCTGATCACAAATACCTGTTCATAGTTTTGAAAATGAGGTAAAAATGAATTTAAAAACATAAAAAAGAAAAAAAGGGGCGTCTAGGTGCCTCAGTTGGTTAAGCATCCATTGATTTTGGTTCAGGTCATGATCTTGTGGTTCACGAGATGGAGCCCTGTGTTGGGCTCTGTGCTTAGAGTATGAGGCCTGCTTGGGAGTCTCTCTCTCTCTCTCTCTCTCTCTCTCTCTCTCTCTCTCTCCCTCTCCCTCCCCCACACTCATGCTCTCTCTCTCTCTCAAAATAAATAAACTTAAAACATTTTTAAAAAGAAGAAATAAAATTCGGTTTTAATCACACTTTCCGAGGACAACCTCTCAATGCATATCCGTTCTTGGTCTCTTCGACGTGTCTAGATGCAATTTTGACTTTTATGGTTTTCACCTGACATCACGACAAAACCATTTTCCCATATTAATACCGATTCTTGGTAGACTTCAAGTTTTAAGATGATATAATACTTGATCGTGTGACTCTGCCACAATTTACTTGACTACCCACATTTAGGATGTTTGAAGACTTTATTTTTCAGTGTTGACGCCTCCTTTCTCCTAAAAACCAATTGGCAACAACTTCGCAATTAATGTTTAGACATTAACAGGTTTTAATAGACATCAAATAGGCTTTAGAGCCTATTTCCCATTGGGAATGGTAGGAAGAGAGAAGCCAGAAGTAACAGAAAGTCATTACTGGGAGAGAAGCTGTGAGCCCAGGGTGAAGCTGTGAGCCCAGGGTGAGTGCGGAGATGGGTGTCTATGTAATACACGTTTGAGAGATACCCCGTGCTGTGATATACTGTGAATGGCGCCATAACCGGACTAGCGGGAGCTGGCTTCGCCTGGCTACACCAGGGCCAGTGCTCTGCATGAAGGCGGGCTGGGCGAGGTTCCTGCATAAACCTATTCCTGTAGCAATGGTGTGTGCCTTTCCAAACTCTACACATCCTGGAAACCGAGGCGGATGGATACAGAGACATTTGCAATAACGTACACAAATCTGTGTCCTTATGTCAGATATCCGAGGTAAAGAATAAAACTGAACGAATGTTATTATGTACGTGCCCGGCAGTGTAGTTACGCTGACTGTAACAATGACAGGAAATGTCTGAAGCGAGGTCCCCTTAGTTTAATGATACCAGCGAGGGGTCCCATGCCTGAATTTCAGTAATAATAAGAAAATGACACAAGTCTAATGCTTCACTGCAAAGATTTATTCATATTCAACATGTTTTCATCGACAGTTCTTACCAAACATACTTTAACTTTTTTTTAACGTTGATTTACTTTTTAGAGACAGAGAGAGACAGAGCACGAGCCGGGGAGGAACAGAGAGAGAGGGAGACAGAATCCAAAGCAGGCTCCAGGCTCTGAGCTGTCAGCACAGAGCCCAACGTGGGGTTTGAATCCACAAACCATGAGATCATGACCTGAGCCCAAGTCAGAAGCTTAACCGACTGAGCCACCCAGCCCATAAATATATAATTCTTTACTTAAAGAATAACAAAGAAGATCCTACGTGTTGATCTGACCAATCGTTCCCCCTTATTTAGGGGCAGTAGCCTATGCTCCTCAAAGATAATGTGTGTCCTTATACTGCCGGTTATTATTACATCAGACCTTCCAATAGTCCGGAAGCTTAAAGACCATAGGCTCATAGCAATGGCCACAAACCCAAACTGAATCTCCACATCCAATATACAACTCTCTAGCATTCTCCATAAAGATTTTCTTTTGCATTTCCAGACAGTAGGATTCACTCTTGGCGATAGATCGTTCTATGGGTTTTGACAAATACACATAGCATGTATCCACCGCCACAATCAAGACACAGAGTTATATTGTGTATTGACCCCCTACCCCCCAAACTCCCTTGTTCTGCACCTTTGGAATCAACACCTCCTTTCCACCCCCAACACCTGGCACTTTTACAAAGACTTATTTTGTAATCTATGCCTTGTTTCTACTGAAAACAATTAAAAGGCTTAATGATCACTTTTACCAACATTTATGGACCTAGAAAATTTGGCAGACCTTTGGGGTCATACACTTAGTATCAGAAGTCAGCAACTGGACTTTCTGCAGAACTGAGATTCAGCTCTATTTCTTCCAAACTGGTGCAGAGGTACCTGGCTCAAGTCCAACAAAGTAACACCAGTGTGTTTTGTAGAATATTTTAAGTGTAAATCACCTATCAGTGAATTGTGATTTGCTTATGTACCTTAAGTATCCACAACCGAATTAAAATTATGTTTCATCTAGTTTTGGATTTCATTACACAGGTATCCCTTGCTTGATGCATTAAAGATGTTCTTATAAGGCTACTTACACTTATTTATAAGGCTTTTTATACTTAAACGGAATTTTGAAAATTAAATATTATTTTCTAGGTGAGTGCTTTTTTATGTTTTAATGTTTATTTATCTTTTGAGATACAGAGAGAGACAGAGTCTGAGCAGGGGAGGGGCAGAGAGAGGGAGACACAGAATCCGAAGCAGGCTCCTGGCTCTGAGCTATCAGCACAGCCAGAGCCCAACATGGGGCTTGAACTCATGAACTGCGAGATCATGACCTGAGCCGAAATTGGATGCTTAACCAACTGAGCCACCCAGGCGCCCCTCTAAGTGAGTGCTTTTAATGGGATCAATAATTAGTCTCCTCTCTAAATTCCTCAAAAATCCATATATATATATATTTTTTTTCTTTTCTTTTAATCTGGTTGGTTCAGTCAGGGAACACTTGATCTGAGCTTTTCTGGTAATATTGGCAACGCTCTTTATCAACACACTTGCACAGCTACAGGACTCTCTGCACACAGCAGGTAAAGTCTGAAGGCACACATCTCAACCAGTCACCTTAAATGTCCAAGCCCTTTTTTCTTCTTTCAGAATAATTTTAAGATGATTTCCTACCTTTTTTCCCCAGAACGCTGCAGCTGCTACACGGGCTATTCCTGCCAAAAGCCTGGAAGCCTGTTTCATCACACAGACTTCTAGCTTCTTGAAAGAATTTTGCAGATCAGGGGAATGCCCATGCTACTCAACCAGCCGCACGGCAGATCTGTTTCCCATTTCGAGTTAGAGTTTCAAGGACTTCCTTTTCCTAATTGCTTCCTCGGTTGCTATGTGCTGTAGGGACGGACCACTGCCTCCTCCCTTCTCGTATCAGGACTCGGGTGTGTTGTGTCGTATGAAAGTCTGAGCCAATTGGGAGAAGCTTAGGGAAGGTGGCTGCCTCTGTCATGGCTGCGTGTCAGGCATGGTGGCCATGATGGGCTGTTCCTAGAATGGGTAAACCATCCAGCGAAACCACCCTCAATGATTCAGTGGAATCAACATTGAATATATATATGTATATACATGTTTCTGATTAGCAAAACTTACACTAATTATGGCATGATTAATTCTTAATGGAGGTCGCACTGAGGCTGCCTCCTCCCCTCTTCCACTTCCAACTGAACTCCCCAAAGCCCAGATGTCTGCTGTCCATGAGTTCTGTCACACTGGTGTTATTTCCTCTGTCATCTACTTGATAGCTCTGACCTACATTTTTCTTCTCTTTGTTCCTGAACAAAACCTGATTTCTTTCTGAGGAAGCTGGAAAAAGCAAGACTTATGCGACCAATATGTTGCCCAACCCTCCTCACATGAGAGAGGACACACCCAGTATTATCAAAAAGGAACCCTTGTACCAGTCCCAGCGCCAGATGCCTGAAGCTGCTTCTTATTGTGGGCTCACTTAACACAAAATAAAACAGACCCCCAACACAAAGGCTTCCGGTCCTGAAGCTAAAACACGATTCCAACAAAAATCATACCATTTCAGAGCTTTGAAATATCCTAACCAAAGTGTCTTCCATTTTAAGGTTTTGTTTTGTGGTGGTTGTGATCGTTTAAACATAAAGATAGCAGATATAGGCCAGGCAAATTCTAGTACTTTTTCTCAGATGACTTCCAAATTGCAATGGAACCTCCCACCTCTTCCTGTTCATTCTTTCTGTGGGTCCCTAATTGCCAGTGGTTCCCAGCTGTATGGCCTCACCATTACTCTTAGCGTTATGATGACTATCACGGATAATTAGCACATGCCATTATCTTTCTCCTCAAAATGGTTCATTTGTGTATTTAACCAGCTACTTACACACCATGTCTTCGCTCTCATTGTCACAATTTGCCCTTCCTCATTCCAAAGATGAGGCTCTATTCATCCTGTTTCACTCTTCCCCCTTCTCTGGGGCAGACAGGCTGTAATGTAGCACCTTTATTTACCTCACCCATGGGTTTAGAAAATGTAGGAAAAAGAAGAAATGAACCTGGGGGTAGATTCAGAAAGGAGAGGCATGGATTTGGCAGATGCGGAGTTTTAAATTGTCTAAGGCCTGGGGCACAGTTTAGGAAATTCCTGAGGCAGAAGTGAAAGAGATCCACTCGGTGATGGGGGAATTTTATTCCAATGAAGTAAGAGGGAAAGACAGAAGGGAGATGAGAGAAGTGCTTTTTTCGCAACCACTTGATTTTGTACAGAGCAGGAAAATTATCTACTCTTTGCACTTCGCCCCTCCCCCACTGCCAGATGCCTCGGTAAGCTCTCCCTTCTCCGTACTTGAAAGGACCACAGATTTTAATAGTATTCATGCATTTGAAGTGTGAGGCTATTCCTGGCTTCCTGTTTTTGCATTTATGGTGAGAAGTAATTTTTAAAATCCAATATGGTACGGTAATATCCAATTCTTATGTGAAAAGGTAAAAATAAAATAAATGATGATTTAATGAAAAAAAAAGAAAATGAACCAAATGGAAGTTTAAAAAACAAAAAAGGCAGTTGACCTTACATAAACTGAAGTTGAAGATCACAACCAGATTCAGGGACTAAATTGTAGGCCACTTCCTTCAATGCCTAGGTTGAATTTAGTTGGTTACCACTGTGACCACGAAATTGTAGACACCCCAGGGGCCTGAACAAGTTGAAACAATGTCATTAAAGGGTCAAATTTACTTCGAACACCTTGAATTCAGATGTAATAGTAAAAGCGGACCCGGAGTTAAAACACAGGGGAAGCGAGGACTATCTTTTCAGAGGATATTTGCAATAGAATATGTATTTCTGCCTGAGACATCACACTATGATGTGAGCGTCAGTTTGTGGGTGTCCAGCCCTCAAAGCCACGACTTCCTCTTTTGGGAAACTAGATGGACAGAAAGACAGGAGGCAGGTGACTGGGGACAGTGAGGGGCCACAGCCCGCTGGGAGGAGCTCTGGCAAACCAGGGGCGTGTGCGACCCATCATTCCTACGGAGACAAAGTCTCCTTCTATGACCTTTGCTTTCCACAGCCCCGGACCCAAACCACTTTTCCCTTCCAGATCTTCGCTACAAGACTATTTTCATTGGAATTTGTGAAGGTAATAGCGGGGCGAGGGAAATGGAGGTGGGAGGGGAGGGCAAGCAATGTCTCAGCTTCATAGTATTGGCCTCTGAGTTTGCACCCTATCCGGTCCAGGCTTCTGGAAGGGTGAAGAGGCAGGCTCTATAGCAGGCCAACATTGTGTCCACAGCTTACCATCGCACGGCCTTGCATGTACCTTTTTTTAACGCGTTTGATGTCAATTTTCTTATTCCTAAAATGCGTTTTATGGATGAGAACTAAGCGGTATACAGCAGGCGATCAATACATATGAAGCATGTCGGAACACTGACTGCCAGACCCTCGAGCCCGCAATGCCTTTGTTTCTGCCTTTCCTCTTTGCTTTCAAGATCACACTCGGCCCAAAGAACAGAGGCTTCAACTGGAACTAGCTATACTGGCACCCGGTGCCCCTCCTCTCTGTCCCTGCTTTCCAGCAAACGGCGCCCATTGGCACTTCCGTTGTCTGGGGCGCCCGGCTATGAAGAAATCGGTAGAAATGATGTGTCCTGTGCTAGCACCCACTCAGTCGCCAAGGTGAAGGGGAGCTGGGGTTCCCAGGCCATTCCCAACAGCAACCAAGGTTCCTGGGCCCACAGTACCCCCTGATGGCTAACATGGGGAATTTTCTTCACTCAAAGATCCTTCTCAGTGGGACTCCCCCAAGCTTTCACAGATCACCGCTTCGTTCATTTCATCACAGGCCATTCACGTCTCACAAACATGCGGTTTCCTAAGTTTTATTCTTTTGTTCTCAAGTTTTGATCAATTATTCCAGAAACATCTATCTCTCTCCCTGCCTTTTACCCCTTATTTTTGTTCCTTTTATGAATCCTCAAATCACTGTGGTTATGGTTGCTAAGTATAATTGTAGGATAAGACATCTGTCTATCAAAAAAGCCCCCAAAACATCCTTAAAACCTCCACTCATTTAGAAGTAAACTAAGACACAGTGGAGGACACGAGAAGTAATTTCTAAAACCCTTTGAGATATCCAAAGGTCTTCCTCAGAACTTGCACAGGAGATGTCATTCACCCCAGCTCTTGCTCCAAGTAACTCTGATCTTTTCTCGGCATCCTTATTATTTTTCTATTTACTTAATTGCTAAAATTGTACTAGTTTGTCCCCTACCGTTTCATTGCAAATATAATTCGGCTCCAATAAGGGTTGAGTGCATTCCTGTGGGCCATTCTGGAAACCAAAGCACAATCTTTCAGCATTAGTTCTCCATGGGAAAGTGAATTCGAATCTCCAAACGGTTGTTTTAGAAGGAACTTTTGGAAAATTACCTATTGTAATTTAGCACAAGAAATTTTTGGTTGGGAGTGTTCAGTTTTTAAAAATTCATATTGCTGTGTGTGTTCTCTGCTTTTCATCTATTGAACCATCCCGTCTACTGGGATTAGCACTTAGAAAGGTATTCAGATGGGGCTTATCTGGGCAGACATCGGTCCTTCTTTTATCAAAGGAAAAATATACTAACCAGATCCTGATTTGGTATGTTACGGCAATGTTCTAGAAGGTTGTAAAATTCACATCCATAACTAGAGACTGCTTCTCGGTAAAAAGACACTAACGTTTGTTAAAATGTAAATACTTATGTCCCTTAAGGTAAATTCAAATAATTCTAATGCTTTATGTCCTTACTTATCAAGGCTTAAGTTTTAAAGACTTTAAAAGAGACAAATGATTTCGATATGGATTATTAAAAATGCCATTAATTCGATGCTTCATTCTTCTGATTTAGGGAATTTATTTTCAAGCTAGAGGTCAGTTATCAGAAGCATCTAAAATCCCAATGAAACAACTAATTGAAAGACTTCTTTTACAAATTAGCACCAAGCGGCTTATTTTTCTAATTTCTACTGAATTCAAAAGTTAAAGCTTGTAAAAATTGGCATGAAATAACCGAGTTATTTAATAAAATGGTAACTGAACTCTTGTGACTATATTTAGATACATATGAAAAACATAATTCGAAAATGCTTTTTATAAAATATTTGCCTTATTTGGTCATCATTCAAGGTAAGCCTTGCATAAAATTTTTTCGTTTGAAATGATTTCCATATTGAAAGAATTGAAATTATTTTCTCTTTTAAAATAAAAAAAATGCAAATTGGGTAACAACAGGTAAATACCACCCCTCCAATTTCATTCAAGTGCTGTGAAGACCGATTTTCTACATACATTTAAATGCACTCTAATGCAACGCTAATGAAGCATGACATCATCAAATAGTTGTGTGATGCAAAAGGTATTTTAAGCGGTTGATCGTCCAAGAACATTATTTGTGTTCCCATTTTTCTGAAAAGAGACAATCTGGGTTTTGATAATGTATACCTTTTGAATTCATAAAGTTTTAGAGGTACAAATGAAAACATTCAGTGTTAATGTTTTTGAAAGCATTACGTTTAAATTATTTTCTCAGGACCCAAAGAGAAAACACCAGAGGAAACAGAACCAGCCTGAATTGTTTAAAATGTATTTGCCCTTTAATTAAATACGAAACATCTGTCTAGGGGTTTTGGAAATGAATGTAATCCATCCACACTCTGCCTGTACTAGCTTGCATCCAATGTCCAATATTTTGAAAGAAAATTCTTTCTTTCTGTAAAGAATTAAACGGCAACATGGAGCGATGTCTGGTCTCTAGCAGCCGAGTCTTGCCTGCGGAGTCTGGGCACTGCAAAGGCTAAGTAAGGATCGTTCTCTTCCCAGACCTGTCCTTGGGAAGCGACCAAACTTTCTTCACAATCAAGATTAGGGTGGAACACTTGTGTTCTTTCAAAGCACCCACTCACCCTGAAAATGCTCATTTTGGGGCAATAAGGAAACAGAAGTTACTAGGACGTATCCAAATACTCAAGGTCAAAATACCAAGGTTCCCTGTCTGGGGTTCACCGTGCATTTTCCTCCCCTTCACTCAGGCTTAGGGGGAGGGACCTGGACAGCCCACGACACAAATGCATCAGACAGGCCCAATGAGGAGAAACAAAGTGGGCAGTTAACGCCAGGATGGCTCTGGTTCTTTGAAACCAGGACCCACGTTGAGAATGACAAATATCACTTACTGGTGTTGTCAAACGGTATCTGCTTGCACTGTGCAGACCCCTCGGCGGGCCACGGACAGTAATAGACCGCTCCCCCTTCCACGATGTCTGGCTGGCTGGTGTTGGCTTTGGGCGCCCCCACCAAGACACTCGCTCTGCGAAAGGGTGGGAGAAAAAATCACTCCTTGGGAATCATAAAAGCGTGCGCATGCGATGCAGTCTCCGCAGCCGCGTGCTCGCGGAGACCGGGGTGGGGGTCATTTGCGATGGAGACCGACTGTCAAAGTCGATTTCCCGTCGGAAACCTAGGGGCGCCTGAAACCTGGTTTGAAGAGGCTGCAAACAGTCCTATTTCTTCTCTAGGTGGAGCTCTGTATACCGTGAGATGAGAGACGGAGAAAAAATAGCAAAGGACAGAGCCCAGCCGCTTGCGGCAGACAGCACTTGCGCCCAGACGCTTAATTGTTACAGGCTATGCATAAACAGACTCGAATCTGTTCGGTCCCTTTGTACGATGCTCGAGTCTCTGCTCGGGTCCCGGGAGCTCCCCCGGACTGGCGTTTTCTATGCAAGCGGCACATCATTGGTTCAAAGTTCACAAGGCACGTCTAGCATGGAAGGGGAGGGCGGGGGACAAGAGGTGGGGAGCCTGAGCGGACCCCAAGTGCGCAGCCGGATGGAATCTCGGGAATCTCCCTCCATCGGGCTGCGGGCACAGGCGCGGGTCCCCCCGGGAGAGGGGCAGGGCCCCAACCTGTGGCCGGGCTCGCCCCCCGCGCGCGCTAACTCCCTGCGCGGGGCGACTTACGTGCGGGCGGCAGGTATGTGGAAGTCCACCGCGTAGCCGAAGTAGCTGCCCTCCGGGCCGCTGTACACCGTGAGCTTGTCCACGTCCAAGTTGAACGCCTGCGAGGCGGGGGTCCACAGCACGCCCAGCGCGGCCGAGAGGCACCAGAGGGGCGCGAGCCACTGCGCCCGGCTGTCCCGGGGGACCGCGGCGGGCCCCGGCAGACATCGCCCTCCGCCCCGGCGGGTGCTCACCCGGGGAGCGGGAGCCCAAGAAGCCGGCCCGGCTCCTGAGCGGGGGCGGCGGTCCCCAGATGCTCGCGTCCCCGGTCGGTGCGCGCGGCGCGTCCGCGGTGACAGCCCCCGGCGCTCCGCCGCGCGTCCTCTGCGGTCTGCTCTCCGCCAGCTGCAGGGCTCAGGGACTGGCCGTCCCGGGATGCCGGCCCTCCTCTGGCGGCGGGCGGGGGGCCGGCGCGCTCGCGGCGCCTCCTAGCGGCGGGTCCGCGGGCTGCGAGGGCCGGAGCCGGGGACTCCGGTCGCCCGCGCCCCTGCTGGAGGCCGGCGCCAGGCGCCTGCTTCGGCCGCCCGGCCGGCCCCCGCAGTCGCATCTCGACAAAGATCTGAACCTCGCACATGCCAATTCAGGCCATCGCTTTTGGGAGAAATGCCTCCCCCGCACGGGACGAGAGTATGCGCCAGTTTCTCCCAAATGGAATAACGTGAAAGCGTACCCCAGCAGCAGGCGTGTCTCCGCAGCGCCTCTGCACCCTGACGACCCCTCTGGGTCCATGCTCTTCATAAGAGGCTGAGGGCTTAAATCCAGCAATACTCTCCACCTCCACCCCTCCCCCCACGCCCAACACCCCCAACCCCACCCAACACCCTACACCCTACCCGCTTCGACCCCCACCCTCCACCCAGAGGTAACTAGAAACAAATCCTAGAGACTTTATTTAGGTCTTCCTCAAAGGCCCGTGGGGCATGTAAATGACTTGGTACTAAATCTTCGGTGGCAAAGGCCGGTGTAATTGTGATCAAGAGTAACAAAGTTAGAAATGTTCGAATTTACGATTTACTCTGGGGTGGAGGAGGATCAAAGGTATAGCTTGGAAACTGCGGGAGTTCAAACTTCAGTGCCACTGCAGGGACATGATGGATCTCTTTTTGAGTCCTCTGTCCGGGGGAGGGAATGAAGAATGAGCAGGTGAAGAGGGAGAAGAGAGAGATGTGGTATACATCTTTACCTAACACGCGCTCTTACAGGGAAGCAGGGCTAACGCGCCAACAGGGCGATTAAGCGTAAATCTGGTTGGGGCTGGGGCTGAACGGCAAGGAAGCGTAGAGACCGGGAGAGGTGAGCAGTTTCCAAAAATTCTTAAAGGGATTGGGTGGTAGATGTAGACTTGGGCTGCAATTGCAATAGGAGGCTTGGATTTAGGCACTGTGGGCTGAAATGTAGAGGAAAAGTATTACCAACACCAGGCTGGGAGGAAATTGTTGTGCAAGGGATAGAATAAAATACAGGGTTAGGGAGTGGCAGGAAGTAGGGATGGATCTCCGGAGACAGAGGACCTTAGAAACAAGAATATTTTATTGAGCCTAAAAGAGCCAGTTCTAGAGCAGAGGCTTGACATACCCACAGGGATTCAAAACATTTCCTGGCAGGGAGGTGTGGGGGCGGGGGCGGGACGGGGGCGGAGGGGCGTGGCCGTTGTTAGAAGGAAAGGGAAGCCAAGAAGCCATTGCCCGGATGTGATGGGTGATGAGGACCTGGACCTGATTAAAGAAAGCACGGAAGGGAAGGCCACCATGTTACTGAGAAGGGAAAAGGCCAGAGGTTAATGGCAGAATGAAAGTGAAGGAGAGTCGAAGGTGAGTCTGAAAGTATCCACTTAGAAGAGAAGAATACACACTGTAACAACAGACAAGGGGAGGATGGGGGTCACGTGGTGAGTCAAAGGCTGCACTTGTTGAATCTGAGTTACTGGCCTGGGAGTCCCAGAGGCTCTGGAAGCATCCATTCCAGGCAGTAGTCAGTCCGGCAGTGCAGATTTGGGAGGCTAGCCACAGAAAAACTCTGAGCCCCCTGAGAAGCTGGACTTTCTCGTTTCTGTCACGTCAGACCCCACTTGGTAGATTGATTTGAATTTTATGTCATTGTCCTTGTTGTCTTATCCCTGTAAAAATAGTAAAAATTAATAGGCTATCTGATTACCTGGCAAATCATCCCATCTGGATAATTTCCTAACTGGATGCGCCTTTCCCAGACAAGGACTTAAGAGTCCATGGTAGAAAACCTTTTTCTCAGTCCAAGAGTCCATTTGTGTTGGACATTGGAGCCTGCAACTCTGGTCAGGGTTACAATGTTAATAAAAGTGATGTTCCCTGTAGTAAATCTCAGTGAGTAATTCATATGCAACATACACACGGGCACACTGAGAGCCTTCGCTAACGTTCAGACTAGGGGGTAACCTTAACTCCTTCTTTGCTGACACTGACATGCTGAAATTTGGAAATTCCTCATATTGTAGACAAGTCGTAGGTAGGAAAGCAATACCTAAATTGGTACAAAGTACTAACATTATCTTAGACACTTGTTGGCCGCCATGTTGACTTAGTGGACAGAAGTAGCTGTATATTATACAATGCTTTGATTTGTATAGGCAGAACATCACCAGAGTATCCCCTTGCTTTGCAATATTTCCAGTGTATTCCTTATCTTTTTTTTTTCTGTCTTTTTTTTTTTTTTCCAAACCCATGTGTCAAGAGCTGACTTTCAGTGGATCACAGTGAGGGAGCTACTGTGCTTTATGAAATCCCCATCTTTATGTTTTCATTCAAGATAGAGTAGGCAGGGAAATAAAATTCTACTCATTACCATACAGTTTGGTACATGTACTGTTCCTCTTTTCTAATACACACTTGTTCTTAATTTACACAATAAGCCTATGTTCTTAATAGTGTCAGTTTCTACTATAGATGAGGCCTATAGATGAGGGCATTAAGGTTCGAGAGAATGCAACAATATACATATTTACAGAGCAAGGTCCGATATCAAAACCAGTTCCTCATGCTATTAGGTCTACAAGAATTTTTTTTTTAAGTTATGATAATAATGAGAAGTCACCTTTCTAGACTTAGTAAGCTATTCCATGCGGACCTTTTGGGCATGCCTGTGAGTAGTGGCTGAGCGGTGACATAAAGCAGCTGGATACTTCTCCAAGAGGTCCTGGGACAAGGTTTGGTGGCACCCTGGTATTGAAAGAGTGGAAGCTCTCTGATCTCCCTGGAAGGCCAGAAGGCTGGGAGAGCAGTAAGTCTCCCAAGAAGACAGGAAGAAGAAAAAAAAAATCCAAAAAACAAAACAAAACAAAAAAACCCTATAATAATTACAGGGCAGGATAAGTCTGAGTAGGTGTCTTGTACATTTCACATTCTGACCTTGGGAACCAGGCCAATCAGTAAGGCCTGGGGTGCTGTCAAAGAAACACATGGACAGTGACAGGTCTCATGCTGAATGAGAAGTTTGACATTTTAAAGATCTACCAGCGGTGATTTATTTGTCAGAAAAGCAAGTCTGGGAACTGTTTATCATGCATGTGGGTATGTGTGTATGTTTAATCCTGGGAAAGGTATACATTGTTTTCCTAAAAAAGAGAAGGACCCAAAGGTCAAAGATGGAACAGATTTGGCCCAAACTCTCCAAAAATAAATAAGTAAAAGGCACCACAGGAAAAAATGATCTCAGGGTTGTAGCCATGTACTGAGTACTTAAAAATAGAGATGCCTAACATTTGACCAAATACGTCGTAACTTAATAACCAAGTGTTATTCCTACTATGTTTAAATCGAGTTCTTTATAGGATAAAATGCAATCCTGCCTTCAAATCAGGGGGCTAGAGAGTCCCCACAGGACTATTTCATTCATACAACCACGTTTTCAATATGTCAATTAAACCATTTACAAAATACGGCGATGTAAAAATGATGTGTTCTAGAAGGTTCCATCAGCCTTAAAAATGAATACACCTAAGATGAATGGTAGTTTTTCAATCTCGTCTTGTAGTTTGGGGTAATTGAGGTGATCTTGGGTTTTTCTTTTGCTCAACTATGCTCAGCTTTTCTGCATTATTAGAACAACAGGTACTAGAAACTGGTCAGTTAAACTTACTGAGGGCAAACTCCGAAATCCATGAAGTGTCTCTGCTAACATAAGCGTATGTCCACAAATTTTCTGTTCCAGTAACTGGAGGGCAGCTCTCCCTGCGGTAATGATCTTTTGGATAATTTTGTTTGCAACTCTCTTTTGTGACCTCCCTTCACCACTCTGCTGGCCACTTTTAAGTTAAAAGCGCTATGGCCGCAGCCCCCATGTTGGCGTGTTTTCAAGCACAGCCGATAGTTTAGCTGAAGGAAAATTCCCACTCGTCAAAAACAGACTCTGACTTGATCTCTTTTTAGAATGAGCCTTTAAATACAGCTCTGCTTTAAAGAAAAATAAAAGTAAATAAAACAAGTCTTCCTCTAAAGGGAAGGTAACTAAGGAAACTAATGCTCATTCACATTCTTGACATTTAGGGATAAAGAAAGCTTCCTGAGAGGCAAAGCCCCAGGGACACCTTTTGCTCCAGAATCCAACCTACGCTTGTCTGATGGGTTGGTGAGGTGGGTTACTTTTAGGTTACTACTGGCCAAAGTGACTAAAGCAAACTTCTGGGGGGGGAAAAAACCTCATAACATCTTAGCTGTAAACTTGGAATATGGCAACTAGGAGTCCAGTTCTCCCAGAGCTGATGTTTGGCACCTACGTTTCCAGTGCCAAATATGGCTGTCAGGATATATCCAAGGGGCTGGTGATTATTATTAGATTTCAGTAAGGTTCACACTTTACCGTGTTCAGGGCAGTACCACACTCGTCTTCGGGGCACTTAAAATGGGGAACCAGGCATTCCTCCCACCTGTGCACACGCCAGGTGTCTTAGTCCATTTGGGCTACCAAAGCAGAACACCACAGACTGGGTGGCTTAGCAAAAACAGAAATTTATTCCTCACAGTTCTGGGGGTTGAAAGTCCCAAACTGGTGGTTCTGGGGAGAGCCCTTTACTGGGCTGCAGACAGCCTTTCTTTTGTTTCCTCTCATGGCCACATGAAGAGAGTTCCCTGAGGTTCCTTCCGGAGGACACCGATCCCCTTCATGAGGACTCAGTCCTCACGACCTAATTACCTCTCAAAGGTCCCACCTCCTAATACCATCACAATGGGAGCTAGCACTTCACCATATGAATTTGGGGGGACACAAACATGTAGGTCATTGCCCTGGGACTTGAAGGCAGAGACTTTCCCGAGGAATCAAGACAAGATGAAGGAGCAATGGTGTGGGTTTCTGGGCCAGAAACAGCAGCTACAGCCCGAAGTATCCAGATACCTCCTTCATATAGCTCTGCAGGGAGGCTGAGCGACTCACGTGAGGCCCCAACGCTCTCCTAAAGTAGGTGGGAAGCCATAGAGGAAGTTGCAGGAGGAGGGGAATGCTGGGGCATCTGGTTTATTAATACGAGTGTATTTTAAACCCCAGGCTAGATTGCTGTGTTTATTCGGCCTTTGGAAGACACCACAAGGGTGCCTAGGACTGCCCTCTAGTGTCTGTGAGCCGATGGAATTTTCTGATGAAAAATGATCTAATCTCGCAACCATGTAGGTGACTTCTTTTTCATTAAAATGTTTCCCCGCACCGAGTTGATCGCTCCTACAGTCATCGCCATCTTTGTTTTCCCTTATTACAGCTTTGCAAATCATTAGGCAGGAAAGAAAAAAGGAGAGATAAAAAGGATGGAAGGAAGGTTAACCATTCAACAAATATGAACTCGGGCTATGTCTTAGGGATCGTGTCAGCGCTGGAGATACAGTCGTGAGCTAACGAGGTAGAGTTTCTCCCTTTGTGGAGCCTGTCTAGTGAGGAGGCAGGTGGCTGACAAACTAGCAACCTGGTAACAATATAATTAATGGATAAACTGATACGTGCCAGGAGCAAAACGAGAAGGTGTGCTTGGAGGGTAATGGGCGTGAGTATGTTATCTTCTAAAATATAACGTGGGTAAGCTTTTATGAGATATTTTTCCTCAATGAATACAGCCATGTGACATGCCAAAGAATGAAACGGACTCTCCATGCCATAACTTAAAAAAATATATACAGTCAGGGCGCCTGGGTGACTCAGTCAGTTAGGCATCCAACTCTTGATTTCGGCTCAGGTCATGATCTCACGGTTTGTGGGTTCCAGCCCCATGTCAGGCTCTGTGTTGAAAGTTCGGAGCCTGCTTGAGATTCTCTCTTTCCCTTTCTCTGCCCCTTCCCAGTTCTCTCTCTCTCTCCTTTTGAAAATAAAGAAACTTGAAATAAAGAAAAGGTCAGTTTTAGTAGAATTCACCAACGTACATAGAATCAGAGCGTTCAGGGCTCCTAGAGTACCAGTGTATTTTGCCATCTGTGTAACTTACCTAAAGCCTCCTCCTTACCACAACCGTGAGTCACCCATGCCCATGGCCTTGATCATTTCAATTCCATCTGCTCAGGAATGCCCTCATCTATTTCCAGTCTTAGCAGCCTTCAAGAGAACAACTTGAAGGTTCGAAGTGAATTTCTTGTCTTCTCCTTAGACTGCTTAAAACGTGACTAATTGACTTAGGTTGACCTTTCTGGTTTGTATTGTTTTGACTTATTAAAAAATATGTCTTTTTCCCAAAGGCCTCTGGGCACAGGCACAAAAAAATAGAAATATGACAAGTTAAATTAAAACCAGCAGATGAAAGTTCAAATACCCTCATAAAGGAAAAAGAAAAGATGCCAAATAGCATTACTGGAAGGAGAAAAGTAAGCCACATGGATGACGCTTAGCCCCATTATCAACTGGTTTGCAAGAAGGTTTTGTTCAAAGTAGATCTTAGAGTGACTTCCTGTAAAATCCCTGAAAAACTTTTGCCGCTGCTTCTCATCATACGAAATCAGGGAAGTAATGGGAATCCCAGAAAGAGATGGGTTCAAAATTGTAATTCTTTTAATAATAGCGTCGGGATTGCTGTCCTTAGTCCATGTGATCTCATGCATTTGCATCTTGCTCTTGCAAGGTGAGAGATGAACCCTAAACATAGTGAACGTTTCGCTCTTGAACTTACTTACCATTTCTTTGCCTCAGTTTCCCCAACCTTAAAATGAAGATACTAACAGTATATCGCAAGGATTTATGGGGATTCAAAGAGTTAAAAGGCATAAACCTGTATGAAAGCCCATATGAAAAGAAATATAGAGGGGGCACCTGGGTGGCTCAGCTTGATTTTGGCTTAGGTCATGATCTCATAGGTTCGTGAGATTGAGCCCCATGCCAGGCCCCGTGCTGACAGCACAGAACCTGCTTGGGATTCTCTCTCTCCCTTTCTCTCTGCCTGTTCCCTGCTTGCATGTGTTCTCTCTCTCTCTGTCTCTCTCTCTCTCAAAAATAAATGAATAAGTAATTAAAAAAAAGAAAAACAATAGAAATGTTAGTCACTCTTATTACTTACACTTCTATTTGGCTATGGAATGGCATTATCTTTTCCTCTTAATTATCCACATGTGCCTACCCTTCACCAAGGACCTCAGGTACTCACCGTGTGCCAGATCCTAGCCCGGAGATGATCATTCTCTTAAGCACGGTGCACTGCTGTCTTGGTTGAATTTTCTTAGTTAATACTCCTTTGGGCAATAGTAGTTTGTAGAGAGGTCATCAAAAAAAATCTTGAGGTTTTTTGGGTAACAAATCATGGTTTAGGCATATTAATTTAAAAGTTATGTAAAGGAGAGAAAAACAGAGAATAGTTGGTACATAATTGTATTAGTCTACATGTGAAAAAATAAAGATCAGAATTGAGGTGATACAGGGGCACCTGGCTGGCTCAGTCTGTTAAGCGTCTGACTCTTGATTTTGGCTCAGGTCATGATCTCACGGTTTGTGAGATCCGAGTCCCAAGTGGGACTCCTTGCTGTCAGCGCGGGATTCTCTCTCTGCCTTTCCCCCTGCTCATGCTGTTTCTCTCTAAATAAACAAACAAACAAACAAACAAACAAACAAACAAACATTTTTTAAAGAAGAACTAAGGTAGGGGCACCTCATTGGCTCAGTCAGTTAAGCGTCTGAATTCAGCTCAGGTCATGGTCTTGTGGTTTGTGAATTCGAGCCCCGCATGAGGCTCTGTGCTGACAGCTCAGAGGCTGGAGCCTGCTTTGGAATCTGGGTCTCCCTCTTTCTCTTCCCCTCCCCAATTCATGTGTGTGCTCTCTCTCTCTCTCTCCCTCTTTCTCTCTCAAATAAATAAACATTAAAAAAATTATAAATAAGTAAATAAAAAGCAAGTAAGGTGGTAGAAGGCAACAGCAATGGGTAGTCAGAAGTTTTGTTTTTAGTGTGGTGTGTGTAGGTGTGATTTTTAAAAATTTATGCTTCTAGGGGTGCCTGGGTGGCTTAGTCGGTTAAGCGTCCGACTTCAGCTCAGGTCATGATCTTACGGTCTGTGAGTTCGAGCCCCACGTCGGACTCTGTGCTGATGGCTCAGAGCCTGGAGCCTGCTTCTGATTCTGTGTCTGCCTCTCTCTCTGCCCTTCCCCTGCTCATGCTCTGTCTCTGTGTCTCTCAAAAATAAATAAACGTTAAAAAAAATTAAAAAAAAATTTATGCTTCTATACTTTTAAATTTTAACTTTGAATCTCTTGGGTTAATGTCTTAAAAAAAACCTCTTAGCTATGATGTTTTCAAGTATTGTTTCTTCTCCACTCTCATTCTTTTTTTTTTTTTTATGTTTTTATTTTAGTTTTGGAGACAGAGAATGTAATTGGGGGAGGGGCAGGCAGAGAAGGGAACAGAGGATCCAAATCAGACTCTGTGCCTACAGCAGAGAGTGTGAAGCGGGGCTCGAACTCCTGAACGGTGAAATCATGACCTGAACTGAAGTCGGATGCTCAACTGACTGAGCCGCCCAGGTGCCCCCACTGTCATCTCCTTTTGAGACTCCAGTTAGGGTACGTCTGACCTTCTCATAGTATAGCCTTTTAGAAGAATAGAAGATTCTTCTAGGGAAACATGGCCATCGTTATTGGCTACCAACCTTTCTCCTGGATGTTGGCTCGATAATTCCTTAGTGACTTAGAAATACTTCAATGTCTTTGAGACTATGGGAAAAAATACTTGTCAACTTTTTAAAATTATACTTAGCAGGACGGGTTAGTGGAAATATCTAATCTGGCGTTACCAGAGTTTGAGTCTGGATAATTGGGGTGAATTACAGTGTTCCTTTTAGAAATGTAAAAGTCTAACGTGGGACTTAGTTTAGGGAAAATGGTTTAGCTTCAGATGTTTTGAATTTGAATGAAGGAATATTCATACACACATGTAGAGTTGTCCAATCGTTGGTTTGAAATACAGGAGAGAATCTTGATAAGTAAGTCAACTGATTCTTGCATTAGATTTTGCAAGTGGAGAAGAATATTTGCAAAAACATTTATCTCTTGCTCAAAGGTCCAGATTGCAGAAATAATAGGTGATGTGCATGCGAAGGGGTCACTAATATTTATTGCTTATGAGCTTGATGCTCTTTCCTCTAGATAGATAGATATAGATATAGATATAATCTCTTTTTATAAAGATAAAGATAATCTCTTTTTATAAAATCTATATATAAAATCTCTTTAACATGTTTTTAAATATTCCATTTTAAAAATGAGGAAACAAACCTTATGGGCTTAAGTAACTTGCAGGAGGTCACATGTCTGCAAAGTGGTCAAACTTGAGGGTAAATCACAGAAGGTCTCTCTGATTCTCAAGAACTTACTTTTTCTATTGCTTCATTTCCATTTTCTAGATTTGAGGTAGGAAACTCTCATCAGCCTCTTTGAAAAATCAACATAAGGGGCATTCAAATAAGTACTATCACTGTGTGGGCCTGGCGACAACACCTAGTAGCAACAAGCAGACCCAGGGACCAGCCTGTGTGTCTAACATCATTCTCCGATAAAAGGACTCAGGGCCCCTTGGAGAAATGGCTGTCCTAGGGCTGGGGGAGGCAATATATAAGATCAAACCGGAGCATCTTGTAGTGCAGAGAATGAGGGAGGACTCAAAACACAAACAGATGGGGGGGCACGTCAAGGGGACACGAGAGTCAACGTAAAGAAGGCCTCTTGGACAACAAAATAAATAATACAGGACTGGCTTATAGCCCAAAGTATAAAAGAAATCATCCCTGTTATGGACTGAACTGTGCCCTCCCCCGGCCCCACCAAGTTCATATGTTGAAGCCCTGCCCTCCAGTGCGAACGTATTTGGAGACAGGGCCTCCTGTCTCCAGGAGGTGACACTTAATTTAAGGTGGTAAATTAAGGCTCATTTGGGTGGGACTTTAATTCCATAGGACTTTAACCCAATAAGAAGAGGAACAGACACCAGATCTCTCCCTCCCCCCCCCACCTCTGCATTGCACAGAGGAAAGGCCAAGGAAAGATATAGTGAAAGACGGCCACCTGCAAACCAAGAAGAGAGGTCTCATCAGAAACCAGCCCTACTGTTCCCTTGATCTTAGACTCCTAGCCTCCGAAACTGTAAGAAAATAGATTTCTTTTTAAGTCATCCCGTCTGTGGTACTGTGTTATGGCAGCCCCAGCAGACTCCTACAAGTCCATGGTGATATAAATAAATGATTGAATAAGTAAAGAAATGGGGAGAAGAGACAAATTCCCATAGGGAAGAATTTTTTTTAAAAATTATATGTAGACTCTGCCCCCTTGAGAAGGTGAAGCGTAACTTCCTATCCCCGGAATGTGGACTGCGTACAGTGACCTTCCACACCCAGTATGGAAAGGGGTTAAATGCTCACAAGATTCACATTTCCAGTGACAGGAAATTCATGTTGGTAATGTACCTTTGACATGACGTGATGGGTCTTGTCATGACCCGCTTTCACTGGGGTTAGTGGGATCAAGAGAAAACCATCAGACAAACCCAAATTGAGGGACACTCTACAAAATATCTGGCCAGTATTCCTCCGGAGTGTCAAGGCCAGCCGAAAGAAGTAGTCTAATGAGGAGCCTCAGACATGACAACTAAGTGTGCTGTGGTCCCCCGGGTGGCCTGGAGACTACTAAGGACTGTGTAAAAACGAAAGATGTCCGAAGAAGGTATGAGCTTCGGTTTAGTAACGTATCAATTTGGTTGGTAAGTTTGACAAATGTATGATACCTAATATAAGCTCTTAACAGTGGGGGACGCTGGGCACAGAATATTCTACAGAAACTATCTGTACTATTCTGTTTTGCCAAGTTTCTGTAAATCTAAAGCTATTCTAAATTAAAAAGTCTATTTAGGCACACCTGGGTGGCTCAGTCGGTTGGGCGTCCAACTTCAGCTTAGGTCACGATCTTGCAGTTCACAGGTTCAAGCCCCGTGTCAGGCTCTGTGCTGACAGCTCAGAGCCTGGAACCCTGCTTCAGATGCTGTGTCTCCCTCTCCCTCTGCCCCTCCCCTGCTCATACTCTGTCTCTCTCTCAAAAATAAGTAAAGATTAAAAAAAATTTTTTTAATTTAAAAATCTATTTAAAACAAACATGCAAAATTGCATATTTGTTATATCTTTCCTATAGTTTCTGTCTTATATTGTTTCTCTAAACATTCCAAAGTGAATTTTTTTAATGTTTTTTTACTTATTTAATTTTTGAGAGAGAATGGCCACCTGACAGAGCCACCCGGGCACCCCCTCCCCCCTGCAAAGTGAATTTTTATCTGCTTTATCTTGGGAGGAGAGTTTCGTTTCTTCTCACAGAGAAGCACCCATGTGTACAGTTAATATTGTGCCGCATCTTGGCAGAGGCCCAGGAGTTAAGGAAGGCTGGAGGCGGGGGGAAGGCCAGCTCAAAATGGACTGTGTTTATCTGTACGAATGAGGAAATCCTGCAGGTACACTTTTTTTAAAAGCTTATTTATTTATTATTGAGAGATTGAGAGCGTGCGTGCGCACCAGCAGGGGAAAGGCAGAGAGACCATCCCAACCAGCCTCAGCGCCCGAGGCGGGGCTCGAACTCACGAAATGAGAGATCAAGGCCTGAGCTGAGATCGAGTCCGTTGCTTACGGGACTGAGCCCCCCAGGCACTCCTGCAGGTATACTTTACAGGTGCACGTGCAGTCCCTGTGTCTGAGACGTCTCCACAGCCCCAGTCTTCTCTCCCTTAGTCATCAATTTCCTTTCCCCTTTGTAGAGAATCTCTGAAAATTCCTGAAAACAATATTTGCTTTTAGAGGCTCTGGATGAAATCCTCTATTGTCTGTTTTCCTTTGAATCCTCTTGGTCTCCCTTTTCCCACAGAGAGACTCCCAGATTTTTCATTTTAAGATTATGTTACTGAACCAGATGATCCAACTTCATCCTTTGCTTCTCAGGCTCCAAAGTGGGGGGGGAAAAAAAAACAACAAGAAAAGGAAGAAACCCATGCCGTGGGATTTAGCAAACACTTCTACCTCTTCCCTTCCAGACCCTGTCAGCTGGGCTGTTCCAAGAGCACTCAAAGTAAATCTACGACTCCAAACCCCGTTCCTCCTGGATTTTAGGGCTGGCTTTCGACCAAAAACTCGCTCCAGCTGTACTGGCCTCTGATTTTCTTAACCCTTTCCTCTTTACGTTTTGAGGGACAGAGGAGAGGGGATTACTTCCTTTTCCCTCAAAGTGTGCTATGCCGGCCGCTGAGATTACAGCAGGAAGTAAGGCAAGCGGGGTCCCTGCCCGCTGAGAAGCTGCAGTCTAATGGGTGGGCGACACCCGTGAAGCACTTACTACTCCTGAGCGTCCTGGGCCTGTGTGATCCCACTTAGTCCTGATGATGTAGCCACTATTGTTGTCCTCATCTACTGCCACACAGATGCTAACTGACTTACCCAATGTCACGCAGCTGGTGAGTGATGGAGACGCCATTTAAATCCAAGGGCCCAGTTTCCACAACACTTGGATCCCTCACGGTTACAAATATTGGTAAAAATTGTTCTTTGGGGGCAGGTCAATACTGCCCCCTGTTTCTGTCTTTCTTTACCTACTCTAAAGAAGTGTATGCTGCTTAAAAAATACGTATCTGTAAGGTCTCTTTAGTATAATTCTAAAAAGACAAAGCAGTTCTTTTCTAAGGAAAACGATACAGTTGGCATTCAATAGTTGCTTATGTAGCGTAGTATATGTCCCTTCTCTTTCCCATTTCTAGGGGGGACCTCGCACCCCCTCTACCTTCCAACCCCCGCCCGCCTTACAGAACATCGAGGCATTTCAGGTGGGATGGACCTCAGGGTGGGCTCCGATTGGTACTAGCTAGATAGCCTGTAACATCTTTCTGGCCACATGATTGGTAGGAGTGAGGTTAGTGCTCAGGTATAAACCAATCACGAGTCTCTTTCTCCTCCACATTAGGAGGGAGAAAGCACGTACCCTGATTACTGCTGGCCGGCGTCATGGAGGAGGCACGGAGAGCAGCAGAGATAAACGAGCCAGAGATCTGGCCGGACCACGCCTTACATCTGCCTGGCTTCTCAGCTTCTCCGTAATGTGAGTCGTAAATACTCTTTATTGTTTAAGTCACTTCGAGTTGGGGTTTCTTTTAGTTTCATTGGAAATCATGCCATCTGATACAAAGAATTTTTAGGTTAGGCATATAAATTCTAAATCAGTAGGTTTTTCAAAAACAAATTTCGCTAGAAACTAGGGGAAAACACCAAAACACACTGACTGATCTAGAAAGCTTCGAACATTCAGAGAACAGTTACAGACAAACTCGAATCTCTGACTTAGGTGGAAAAAAAATAAGAAAGATGAAATCCACGCAGCCCAGCGATTACTCGGTTTCACACATGAAGATAATCAAGACTGTGAGTTAATAGGTTGGGGCCAGATGTAACAGATGCTTAGTTAATTGGCACACAATATGCTGGTCTCAGATGGTAACATACGATTGTCTTGGATTTTGTTGCTAAAAACACTGCTGTTTTTGCCAAACAACACTGTTTTGGAGGTTTGCCACCACAAACACAGAAAGCTTTGCTGTGATGAAAATGTGTCCTTTTGGTGGGACCATGAGACACCACTAGGTCATAATAATGTGAGGGGCAAGACATCAGCCTGTATGTCTTCAGTTAATCACATCCTCCCCCAGTAAATTTAAAAGCACAGCTTCATTCTCAGTAACCAGTAGCTAAGAGTGAAGTAATAAGTGAGGCGAGTAGGACCTTAAAATGTACAGGAAGTCGCGTTCTGTCTGAGCGTGAGCACACATCCAAGGACATTCCCTCCATATCCGATATAATGTTCATGCACATATCCCCTCTGAGGACGCAAGACCAAAGCTAATCGAGAATCAGTTGAGATGTAGCACAGACTTTTACCAAATAGGGAAGACACAGTTAGGAGAAAATCAAGCTCTCTGTTAGGAGAAATCCCCGTAGTTTTTAGCTTCCCGGTTAGCTTCGTTGGCCCAAGATGCCTGTAGAATAACATAGTGAAAACGACAGCCTTCCGCTCTCCTCCTAGAACAAAATATTAAGAAAATAGAGGTCTGGCTCCAGTGGTAAAAACAGAAGTGGTTAGAAGCTTTTGCTTTCCATTTCTATTTTTTTTAATATTAACCACTGTCTCTGACAATTGGGACACAGATGGGCATAAATCATATATTTATCCCATAGGAAGAAAATCTGTCTGGATCTCTGCCCTGTTCTATTAAAACTGATGAAGGTGAAATTCACGTCTCATGCAAGTATAACTTCCCATACAAGCAGCGCCTAGGCTCTGGACAGACTGTGCCCCCAAAGCCAGTTCTTAGGAGTTTATGGAACTTGGAACATATTTTTCGATGGGAATAAATGTGGATGCCAAAAAGCCAGCCCACCTAGTTCGTTCATGATGGCTTTGTAATGGAACGGTATACCGCAACACTCAACCATGATGTTAATGGTGCTTCTGGGGTGAAATGGTTCAGACCGCACTGGGTTGCTGTCTTTCTCCCTGGATGCAGTGGGGTTGAGGTCCTTCTTGGCTATTCCATAGGGACATAGCAGAGTAGTGTGGAGAAAGTCATTGATGGGTAGGAACAGGCAAATCCTAAGGTCTCTGCTTATGACTCCTCTCCTTTTTTTTTTTTTAAAAAAAAGCCTATTTATTTTTGAGAGAGAGCACAAGCAGGGGAGGGACAGAGAGAGAGAGAGAGAGAGAGAGAGAGAATCTCAAGCAGGCAGAGATAGAGAATACCAAGCAGGCTCCACACTGTCAGTTTGAAGCTCGACGCGGGGCTCGATCTCACAAACCATGAGATCATGACCTGAGCCAAAATCAGGAGTTGTATGCTTAGCCAACGGAGCTACCCAGGTGCCCCATGACTACTCTCCTTCTTAAAACTTCTTATCTTTGGGGTGCCTGGGTAGCTCATTCAGTTAAGCATCTGGTTCTTGGTTTGGGCTCAGGTCATGATCTCATGGTTCCATAGGTTCGAGCCCTTCATCAGGCTCTGCACTGGAGGTCTCCCTCTCTTCCTCTCTGTCTCTGCCCCTCCCCCACTCATTCGCTCTCTGTCTCCAATAAGTAAACTTAAAAAAGAAATTCTTTGAAGACATCAAGGATATAGATTTTGACTACGGTCACTTCATAGACACAGGAAATGATAGGGCATAATTCACCTCAAAGACCTGGGGGGGTTTCAGTGAATCTTGACACAAGCCTGGGCTCTTCTGATTTTAATGAAGACCTATGAGTTCTGTGTACAAGAATTTTCAGCACCTGCAGCCTTCAGCAAGAGAAGTCAGAATCAAAAAGATGCCAAACAGTAACCTGACATGAGCATCACTGTAACAAAGGCCTCGTCATAATCTTATTTTCCTTTTCAAGGCAAACAAAATTTGATTTCTCTTTGAAATGTGAGCAGAGTTAAATTTTGATTTATTATTTTTGAATTTTAATTTAGTTCAATTTTATTTTAGGAAATCCACATTAATTTTTCCTTGAAAAACCTAAGTACACATCTTCAGTATATTTTTTCAGTGTGAATAAAAATCCTTCAATAAAATAAAATAAGTTATATATAGCTTTTGGTCTGCTCATAGTTATAAGTTTGAGAAGAGCTGGAGGTTTTTCTAGCAGCATTCAAAATGGTGAATTTAAGACTTACTCATTTGAAAGGATTAATTCCTTTTTTAAAAATGATAATTCCTGTTTGAAGATGACAAAAAACTAAAATATATTTGTGGGGGTTTTATGTGTATCTTAGTATACAAAAGAGAAATTTCATAAATATGTAACATTGATACATAAACGTAGAGTAATATAATATTTCTATTTTAGGTATTATTTAAGTGAAACGTGCATGTACGTTACCAAAGCTAATAATAATCCCAGATAATGAAATTATTATTTCTTATTATGACACTTGGCCCAGATTGTCATTAATGAAAAAGTATACTTAGTAATCTCTTCAGGACTGGGAACACTACCTTCCATGTTCTTGGAAACTCTCTAAAAACCCAGTCTCTTGCTCTCCATCGTTTTCTGTATATCGTAATACTATATCTATATCTTATACTTGAGCAAAATCACTACTCACTGGTAGTCTGTCTTCCCTTTTCTGCTGATTACCCCCAGCTACTCAATATTCTAGTTATCCTCTTCAAGTGTTGATGTCTGTCAGTATTCTCTGCTACTCTTAATTCTTTCTGCTATTCCACTGTGATAATCTTTGCTCACTTCACCAGCTTTCTGTTATCACAGGCTTCCTGAAATTCCACCATGCTCCAGTCTCCTGGCTTGGCAGGAAAGAACCAAGAACATAAGCACTGGATAACCATCGCCTGAGCACATTCCGTGGATGTCAGGCAATATGCTAAGTGCTGGGGACGAGATACATGGTCTCTTCACTCAAAAGTTAAAATCCAGGCAGATTGAGCAAGATGTTCAAGATGTTCCAGAAGCTTCTGTCCTCTGCTAGGAAGGGAAAGGGCTGTTGGAATGCATACATTGGGGGCTACCTCGCCTGCCACATTTACCTATCAGATGTGTCCCCGGAGCACTGTATGGGCGCTAAGTAAACAGGCCATGCCGGTCGCACTTGACAGAGCGACAAGCAGACATGCAAAGATGGTGGCCATTTTATAAATACATTCATTTCAAAATTAATTACTCTGAGAACATTCCAAAAAAAACAGTCCCATTCCTTTTTGACCATGATGATGTGTCCGTACTTTGAGGAAAACTGCTTTGGACTTGATTCTATCAGTCAGTCACTCAGCCCGTTAACATGTTCGCTGAGCACAGGTTGTTATGTGCCGGATTCTGGGCGTTCGGCTGAGAACAAAACAGAGCCCCCACCCTCAGGAGTTGGCAGTCTATTAGAAGGAGTGTAGATGGGGATCCATTAGATTGTCCCTTGCCTCATTTCTCTTAGGCCTGCTCTAATTTCCTTTAAGTCCTATGAGTACTCTAAACAGCTACTTTGGTTTGCCTAGTAGAGTCAAACATGAAACTCCTAACTTCAAGGCCCCCAGTGCGTGACAAGGCCCCTGACCGTAGCTCACTCAATGGCAGTGACAGTGGCTCCTCTGCTACTTTGGTTGATTTTACTGGCTCTGTGTGGATCATTTTCAGTAGAGAGACAGTGGTAACCTTAACGACTCTGAATGGAGTCACAATAGTATTCTTTTGCCAAGTTCCTGTACAAGATAGACTGTCTGCCATTTTTGTGTGTGTTCCTGTGAAACTCATAAAGGTGGACGCGGTCCATAATAGGACTAAGAGTTTTTCCAGAGATATTTTAATTTGATGTTGGGGAAAACAAATGGTAAGCCAAAGCCGAGGTACAGCCTTCAAAGCCCTTAAGGGCAAATAATCCAGCAGAGTGGGGTTTGAACTGTGTGAGATTCCCCTCTCCTTCATCCTAACACTGCGTCCACCTTGCTCTAATGCATTGAGAACATGATGCGTATCCTCGCATCCTCATTCAGGACCCTATGCTAACATGCACTGGAAACAAGGACTTTCTTCCAAATAGCACCGTCGGGTTTTCTCATTATTTCCCACACTGTGATTTCCAGAGGGAACGAATACCATCCTGGTTAGGTTGGTGTGTTTTTTTGGTTTGGGGCCCATCTGTGTCTACTTGATTTAGCCACCCATCGACAACCTGGGGGAAGAAGAACACCCCTATATTGACACTTGAGACCCTGTGGTCTTCTAAGTTCATTAGGGTGCCCACTTGGCACTGTGATGGTTAATTTATGTGTCAGCTTGTCTAGGCTATCATGCTCATATATTTGGTCAAGGTTGTGACCTCACAAGCCTTGCGAGGCTGTTTTTCAATGAGCTCATCTGGTCATGATCTCATGATTCGTGAATTCGAGCCCTATGTTGGGCTCTGTGCTGACAGTGTGGAGCCTGCTTGGGATTCTCTGTCCCTCTCTCTCTCTGCCCGCCCCCTGTACATGTTCTCTTTCTCATAAAATAAATAAACTTTAATAAAAAGATATTTAAATGTTATCCAACAAGACTTTTAGTGGCCTTAAGTCTGCCTTGACATTACACTATGTTGCCAACTAATGGGCATGTCCATTGATTGACCGATTTATTTAGAAGAATTTGGACCATTGGAACCCATTCTCCTCTTGATCAAATTGAGCACTTAACACCAGGAACTTTAAAATGAAATGTGACCTAATTATTGGAAATCGTGGTCAAAGAAGGACATCGTGGTAACAGTAGACTATCTACCATCTGTTCTTCTACCCAAGCCCCCATTTTCATGGATGGGGATGTAGGTGGCTGGCAAAAGAGCTGATGTTAATAATATACTCTGGATTTATTTCCCTCCGTTACCATCTTTTTCCTTGCCTTCTCTGTGGAAATCCTCCAGAAAAAGTTGTCTCTCTTCATTGACATGTTTCCCATAGTGGTCACATTTTTCCCAGGACTCGGCTTTCTTATAGTGCCCACTATTCCACTGTCCTTTCCTTCTCATTACTGTCAGAGCAGAGCCTTGTTCCCACTGGTTGCTCTTCATGTTCTGATAGAGAGTGTTTACAAGCCATTGGTCTGTTTACTCAAGTGTGCTCAGAAGAACAGTGACTCTAATCCTATTGGTTCAACTTTATTTAACTTCCTAAATGAACTGTTGAGCATTCTATCTCGCTAGACTAAGCTGACCAGAACAAGATTATATGATTGAGTATATGTTTTAAAACCTTTGAAAATGATCAATTTGTAACTTTAAACACATTCGCAGATTAGCTAAGCATATAACACATCCATAGGTGACCTGGTCCCATATATCATGGATTATCTGGCCACATAATACTTCTACAGTTTGACCACATAATATCAGAATTTAGTCCCCATTTTGTTCGCCGGTTTTGTAGAGCATTGATCTAGAACAGTAGTTCACTACCTGGGCTATGACTCTTGTGAGGTTTTTAACAAGTATTGTTTCTAAGCTTTGTGCTAAAGTTCCACCTCTGAATATTTTGATTCACTGGGTAGAGGAGGAGGCCCACTGATCTATGGACATAATATCCTATGTGATTCTGTTGGCAGACCAAACAGCTGACTGTTCTAGACCTTCCAAGTCTGGTTCTGTCTGTCCACTGTACACAGTTGATCTGCCATGTGGATTATATCAATTGATACTCTAATATTAACTCCAGAGTAGAGCCACTTACTGAAAGACACATGCACTACATATTCCTAACAGAATTCAGTTGTAATGACTCACCATAGCTCACTAGCCAGAACACCCCCTTTTGTATCAATCATTGTTCCATTCCTGCTGGTTCCCTGCCATCCCTGGCACCACTATTAACCTAACAGCTGGTCGGTATTAAGGAAACTATCCCTATACACATATGAGGAGTTCCATAGCTAATGCTGGGCCCCAGGGGGAGGGAGTTAGGGAGATTTGCGAGTCTGGGCTCGCCTCCAAACACAATGTACGTTCTGCCCACACCAGCTGCTGGAAGACCCTGACTTCTGAATCTCCAAGGCAACAAGAGAAGCTATCTTCAAGGTCTTCCTGCCCCATACATTCTATTCATGTCCATCTTGATCACCAAAACTCAAGATTCCCTTCTCTACCTTGGATCCCAAAGTGTATGTTAGAAGACATTCTGGGCATCCAATGGCATTAAAATCAGCCACTGGGAAGTGTGTGGGTCAAAGAAGTAGTTGGGGGAACCCTTATATCACCTCAGCAGGGTTTTAGGGGAGTGTTAGGGTTTGCCCTGGGTAGTGCCACCCCTCCCTTCATGGTGAGAGAGGGAGCAGGAAGGAGGTGGTATCTAAGTGATTCATCCCACTAAAACTCAAGGGGGCAATTGCTTTTAATAAAAGCTTTTGCAATCACTTTCTATGGCTTTGGGGGTATTTCCAGACTCTATGCCCACCCCCTGGTTCAAATCTTCTCACTTAGGGCTGGCTTCTTGCCTTCTAGCCAATGGCCACACTCACACCTGTGTTTTCTCTCCATCTCTTCTTTCTCCAACCCTACCCTCTTGGGATTGAATTCCTAATAGGATATAATCATTTCCTACCAAAGGTGCTGGTTCTTGGGTGTCTAGTGGTCAAGCAACCTTTTTCCCAGTACCCTTCCCGGGTTCCCGGGATGGATCATCATAACTCAGGCCCAGCATCCAAACTCCCATTCTGTGGGTAGCTCAAGGGGCTAGACCCAAAACAAACAGCAAGACTCAGTAAGAAAAATCGATACTACTTCCTGCAAGTAGGAAAGAAACTGTAGAAGACTGAGCCCCAGTAGGGTTTTCCCTTCTGATTCCCCTAGCAGTTACCACCCGTACTGAGCCATTTCTTAATCACTTTGTCATTATTTAACTCTTGACTTCTTAGTTCTTTCATGTTACTGGATTGTTAGTCCTTTGAGGACAAGAAGAACATGCTATACCTTCCTTTGTGTCTTCCTAGTATCTGGTAGTCTTCTACTTGAGACGAAGGACAAGTATCAATACACATGTAAGCACTAAGAAATATGAGCATCTGCATAAGTAGTGCTATCTCCATATACAAAGATAGAATTCAATGGGATGAGCTCAGAAGTTTTTCGAGTTAAATGATAAGTGACCTCTAGAGAGAGAGGAAGGGTCTGCCCAGTCCTTTTAGGAAGGTGTAGCATCTCATGTATTCAACAAAAGGCTTCTTTGTGAATGGTTGAGGTCCTACTCTGAAGTGAGAGCTCTAAGCAAAGAACTGTAGATTTTTCCAGATCTCTCCCCGAAAGTGATAAAGATGTACAGTGGGTTGTGGTAACAATCTTCAGTACTTCTTCAGTAGTGAACCTAGGATTGTGTTAACTGGGGTTGGCTAGAGACTCATGTCTGGAATCCTCTTTCTCCAGGCCTTTGTTCTGTATCAGCTGTGACCTCTTTTTTCTTCCTTTCTCCTTCTTCCCTGCTTCTCCCCTCCTCCCCCTCCCTCTCCCCCTTCTCCCTCTCCCCCTCCTCCCTCTCCCCCTCCCCCTCCCCTCCTCCCTCTCCCTCTCCCTCTCCCCCTCCTCCCCCTCCCTCTCCTCCCTCTCCTCCCCCTCCCCCCTCCTCCCCCTCCCTCTCCTCCCTCTCCTCTCCCTCCCCCTCCTCCCCCTCCTCCCTCTCCTCCCTCTCCCCCTCCTCCCTCTCCCCCTCCTCCCTCTCCCCCTCCTCCCCCTCCCCCTCCTCCCCCTCCTCCCCCTCCCTCCTCCCCCTCATCATCGTCATCTCTGTAACTAAGCACAGAAAATAACTAGCCTTTGCTCATGTTACTGCTCCCAGTACAGCTCCAAGTGACGGAGCTTTGTGAACCAATCCTTAGGGAAGATTCTGCCCCTGCCGACATGTCTGCAAATGCTGGCCAGCCTCTTGAGGTTGATGCTATATCTGCGTCTTTTCTCTCTACCTGGACCAAACCATGTTTAGATTCTCTCTGCAGGCTTTATTCTCTTTGGGAGGTGAGGATCTCTTTGTCTAGCCAGCTTACTCTGTGCAGGTATTTTAAGCAGCTTTGGTGGGAGCAATGCCTTTCTGCTTAGAGTCTGCCGTAGGGTTGAAAGTGGACTTCCGGCACAGCCAGGAGACTGCCTGCGGCTCAGAATCGCACGGCTCAGAGGCATTGTCCTGTCTGCTTACGTTGGGCTCCATGATCTCTGGGAACCATAGTGAGTAAGGGATGAGAAGAGGGTGGCTGTTGCTGTTTATAACTGAGGGTGAAGGTGGTTTGGTGACAGGCGAAGGAGGGCTTGGTAAAGATCCCCTATAATCCATTATCGGCTTATTTGATCATAACAATACATATGATTTGGGATCAGTGAATAGACTCTGTGCACTAGGGAAGCATAACAAAAATGTACTAAGGAAATAACATTTTTGTTTCTAGATGTGAGATAAAGTAGGAGGAGACAGGGGTCCCTGGGTAGCTCAGTCAGTTGAGCATCTGACTCTTGATTTCAGCTCAGGTCATGATCTCACAGTCCGTGAGTTCGGGGCCCATGTGAGGTTCTGTGCTGAGAGTGTGGAACCTGCTTGGGATTCTCTCTCTCCCTCTCTCTGTCTGCCCCTCCCCTGCTGGCATTCCTGTGCATGCATGCTCTCTTTCTCTCTCTCTCAAAATAAGTAAAAAAGAAATAAACTTTAAATTATTATTTAAATTTTTTTTAATGTTTATTTATTTTTGAGAGACAGACAAGAGTGCGAGTGGGGGAGGGGCAGAGAGAGAGAGGGACACACAGACTCCAAAGCAGGCTCCAGGCTCTGAGCTGTCAGCACAGAGCTCAACACAGGGCTTGAACTCACGAACTGCGAGATTATGACCTGAGCCAAAGTCGGACGCTTAACTGACTGAGTCACTCAGGAACCCTAGAAATGAACTTTAAAAAATTAGTAGGAGGCAGAGGCAGGTTGATGGGGAGCTAGCCCAGGACGGGAGGCAGAGAGGTCTGTGGCTGCATCTTTGGGGGAAAGGAAAAGTTACTGAGACCAGGTCATGGAATGGAAAGAGTGAGGGAAGAAAGGTTATGTACCAGAAGGGTCCAAAAGAGCATCGATGCTGCGGCCGGCACCTGGGAAACCGGCAGATGCGCGCGGGCTCTGTGTGAGTCCACCAGCAGCCTCAGGGACACCCGTTTCAAGCAAGCTTGCAGCCGCCCCCTCTCACTGGCTCCTGTGTTGTTGGGTCGCGGGTCCTGGGCTTGGCGGGAGCCCCGCACTCCATGGTGGGCCCAGATTTTATGGGCTGATGTTTCCCCCACCTGCTTATTTTTCCTCAGACGTTCTACCAGCAGCTTTCAGACTTCTGCTTGCTGCCAGCCGAGTGCACGTCCAAGGACTCGGTGACTCTCCTTCAGCAGTACCGGGAATCCAGGGCTCTCTGTATGGCCATTCAATCCCTATTGAATCACGTATCTCTAGCGGATACTCTGTATACGTCTCTTATACCTCGTCTACAAATTACGATAGTGGCCAACAAGTAAGTTTTTTGTGGATTCTTCAAAAAACCTACCGGCTTGGTTTCTTTTTCAGTTTGCAAGTGGAGGGGACCAGGGCTTGAGCAAGGGGGTGGGAAGGAAGGAGATGCATTTTCGGTGCTACAGGAGGATTTTCTGGTGCGGTTCGGCGGTTTTTGTTTTGTTTTCGAGAGCGGTAAAGCCCAAAGCTCAATTTGTTTTTGATTAGTTGCAATTGCTGCCAACAGACCCTTTGTCTTGGGCAAAGCCAGAGAGGAATGTATGGGGCAGTAACGCAATCCCAGAGACTTGATTTCAGCTCCGTAATTAAGGCCACCCATGATAAGCACAGCTCGCTCTCTGTCCAGGGGGCTGAGGCAGTAAGTGTAAAAGGCTGAAAATCAGGCTGGATTCAGAAGACAGGGTTTTGAAAGCATCTGGAATGATGGCTAAGTCGGCTCTGGGAATGTAGGTGAGCCGTTTTGCAGTCTGAGAGCCTGGGTTTCTGAATAGGCCCGAGTGACAGGGGTCCATCTCTGTTGTCATGAGGTCCCGGCCAAGAGCCGTGTGTGTATATCTGTCTGTGTTTTGAATTTAGCTCTAAGAAGTAGAGTTAGGGAAGCAGAGGCTGTCTTGTGTGCTTCCAGTGTTCCAAATTTTTTTTTTCTCGTAACAGCTCAGACGTTCTAAATCTCATGTGGAAGTATTCAGAAATACAATAACTGGAAAGACTTTAGTCAAGCCATTAACAGCTGGCTGGCACTGAATAGAGAAACGCGAGACCATCCCGCTGGTACTGATGGACCTTCGTGTGGATTGCGAAGCCTCTCCTGGTCACAGGAAGAGGCGGCCCCGAGGCTCGTCCTTCGCTGCCACATCTGTCTTCCCTGAATTTACTGCTTCCTGGGCCCGAAAAGAATAATGAAAGTATCTTTTCTTTTGCCCATCACGGTTCTGGGACCCACCTCTGCCCCCCTTCTTTTCCCCTCTCCCCTAAAGGAAGACACTTCAAAGTATCTATTTAAGTTAGAAACACTTCAAATTTTAAGGAAATGAAATAAAAATAAAATCCCTTAAGTACAGATCACAAAATCTATCCTGGTGCCATCAAGTTCATTACATAAGGACATGATCCTAGCAACCAGGGGATAAAATTTCAGCATGTAAACCCTAATCATTGAAACGACGACATCACAAATGTCGATGTATTAACTGCGACAGAGCCATGGAGCTAGCTCCTCCAGTTTTTCCTGACAGCACTAAAAACATCGCGCACTAATTTAACTGCATACCTTGCCTTTTATGAAACCACTTATATTGTATTTTCCACGCAAATTGTCGAGACATTAAAATGTAGAAACCATGCACGGGGAACATTGCTTGGGTCCGAGCAAACTGGTGCACATTCATGTCTCAGGGGCAAAAGATTTTTCTCCTATTGCAAGAAGTGCTCGTGTCTGACTCAAAGTATTTTGGAAATCATTCCACAGTTATTAGGAGTTCTAAAGGCAAAATTCAATGAAAAATTCTAATATTGTTTTTTTATACACATACCTTTATAGGAAAAATTAGAATACACAACTGAGCATAACCGAGAAAGTAAAAGGAATCTGTAGTGCTTCCTTCCCAGAATGAAGCCCTGTTAAAACCTTGCTGCACATTCTCTCCTGTCTTTTGCTGTGTTTGTAAGTATGTGTGTAGTCGGGTGACCAGTCATCCCAGTTTGCCGACTGAAGAGTTTCCTGGGATATTGGGCTTTCAGGTTTACCATGAATCCGTTCTGGACAAACTGGTAGAGTTGGTAGTGCCGGGGCCCCTGTGCAGACGCACAGATATGTGGTAATAAATAACACTGCTTTTCTTAGAAACTGTGGATGCAAGGTCAACGCTAAGTTTTTTACCTGCATTATCATTATTGTTAATTTTCAAGAGAGAAACTGGAACTTGGATGTTCCCTTCGTGAGTGTCCTGTTACATCCTAAAAGTGTTTTTCCGTTGGGGCTGGATAGTAAATTTACATTTACAGGAATGTTCCCTGTATACCCACAGAGTTTTTATCATGAATGGAGTTTGAGGTTGTTGAATGCTCTTTTCTGCATTTCCTGAGACGGTCATCCTTCATGTTTTTAAAATGGTGTATCACGTTGATCTGTAGATGTTGAACCATCCTTGCATCCCAGGGATAAATCCCAGTTGATCATTTGTTGAAGATTTTTGTGTCCATATTCATCAGGGACATTGGCCTGTAGTTTTCTTTTTTTACCATGTCCTTGTCTGGTTTTGGTGTCAGAATAATACTGGGCTTGTAAAATGACTTTGGAAATGTTCCCTCCTCTTCTGTTTTGTGGAAGAGTTTGAGAAGAATTGGTATTAATTCTTGAAATGTTTAACATAATTCACCAGTGAAGTCATCTGGTCCTAAATTTTTACTTCTTGGGAAATTTTTGTTTACTGATGCAATCTCCTTAGTAGTAATCAGTGTGTTCAGGTATTATCAGAAGTTTCTATGTTTCTATACATTTTTCCATTTCCTCTAGATTGTCTAATTTATTGGCATAATTGTTCATATAAGTAGTCTCTTATAATCTTTTTTATTTATGTGGTTTTATTTATAATCTCTTCGATTTCTGAATATAACCCTGTTTTTATTTCTACCTTGATGAGTCTAACTAAAGGTTTGTTCATTTTAGTTTACCTTTGGAAAAAAACAACTCTTGGTTTCATCTCTTCTATTGTATTTTTTAGTCTCTATCTCATTTACTTTTGCTCTGATCTTTATTATTTCCTTCATACTACCTAACTGTGGGACTTAGTTTACCCTTCTTTTTCTAGTTTCTTGAGTATAAAGTTCAGCTGTTTATTTGAGATCTTTCTTCTGTCTTAATGTAGACATTTATTGCAATAAGCTTCCCTTTTAGAACTGCTTTTGTCCCATAACCATTGGTATGTTGTATTTCCTCTTTAATATGTCTTCATATATATATTTTTTTGAGAGTGAGTGCACGTGATAGGGGGAGGGACAGAGCGACAGGGAGAGAGAGAATCCCAAACCGGGTTCACGCCTAGGGCAGAGCCCAATGCGGGGCTCAATCCTCCAACTGTGAGATGTGATCTGAGCCAAAATCAGGAGTTGGACACTTAACTGAGCCACCCAGGTTCCCCTGTCTGTAGATATTTTAACACTTCTCTTCTGATTTCTTCTTAGACCTGTTAGTTGTTCAGAAGCATGTTCTATAACCTCCATGAATTTGTTAGTTTTCTAGTCTTTTCTTCTTATATTCGATTTATAGTTTCATACCACTGTGGTCAGAAAAGATACTTGGTAGGATTTCAGTCTTCCTAAATTTAAGGCTTGTTTTGTGGCCTAAAGCATGAACTGTGTTGCATTATTTCCCATCGTGCTCGAGAAGAATGTGTGTTTTGTTGCTTTTGGATGAAACGTTCTGGAAATGTGTAAGTCCCTCTGGCCTAATGTGTACATTCAGTCCAGTGATTTCTTATTGATTTTCCATCTTGTTGATTGTTGAAGGTAGGGTATTGAAATCCACAGCTATTACTGTATTACTGCCTGTTTTTCTTCCAGGTTCGTTATATCTGGTTTCTATATTTAGGGGCTCCTATGTTGTATGAAGAAATATTTACAAATATAAATATATAAAAATATACAAATATAATATAAATAATATATAACGTATATAATTGTATATAAAAATACATATATAAATATATAATTACATATAAACATATATAAATATATAATTATACATAATATATATAAATATTTACAAGTGCTATATCATCTCATTAGATCAATCCCTTTATCATTATATAATGACCCTCTTTGTCTGTCGTTACAGTCTTTGAAAGTCTATTTTCTCTGATGGAAGTATAGCTACTTTTGCCATCTTGTTAATTATTTTCTGGCCATTTTACAATTCCTCTGTTCCTTCTTCTCTTGGTCTCTTCCTTTGGGACTGGATGATTTTTCTGTAGTGATATGCTTAGTCTCCTCTCTCTTTGCCTTTAGTGTATCTGTTACAGGTTTTTGCTTTGTGGTTACCATGAAGCTTATATAAAACATCTTATTTTAACCTGGTAACAACTTGATTTAGAATGCATATTTAGGCTTTACCTTTGTTACCCACCTCCATGTTTTATGTTTTGATGTCAACAGTATAAATCATTTTATTTTGTATACCCTGTAGCAAATTATGTAGGTATAGTTGTTTTTAATAGTTTTGTCTTTTAATCTTTGTGCCGGGTTGATATGTTAATTACTCACCAACATAACATTAGAGTATTCTAAATTTATATTGACCTTTATCGACGTAATTTATACTTTGATATGTTTTCTTGTTACTGATTAGCATCCTTTTGTTTCAACTTGAAGAAGTCCCTTTCCCATCTCTTGTCAGACCAGTCTAGCGGTGATGAACTTGTTTCATTTGTCTGAAAAACCTTATCTTTCCTTAAATTATGAAGGACAGCTTTTCTTGATAGAGTATTCTTGGTCGGAATTTTTTTCTTTCCACCCTTCGAATTGCCTATGGGGGTTCTTTTAGATATAACCAGTTGTTTTTGTCTTACTACCTTAAAGATTCTCTCCTTGTCTTTAACTTCTGCAAGTTCATTACATGTGTCTCTCTGTATTCATTTAACTGGAACATTCAGGCTTCTTGGTTATAGATGTATGTTTCTTTCCCCTGGTTAGGGATATTATCAGCTTTTTGCCTCTTCTTATTCTGTGACTCCTATAGTGCAAATACTGGTCTGCTTGATGTTGTTCTGTAAGTCCCTTCATCTACACTTGTTTCATTCTTTTTTCTTTTAGCTCTTCCATTTGGGTGAATTCCATTATCCCATGTATGAGTTCAAAGATCTCTTTCTTCCACTTCATCTATTCTCCTGTTGAACCTCATTTCTTGAGTTTTCAGTTCAGCTATTTTATTCTTCAGCTCTGTGATTTTGTTTGGTACTTGCTTAGATCACTTTGTTGACTTTCTCACCCTATCCATGCATTATTCTCCTGAGGTCACCGAGCATCCTTATGACCATTATTTTGAAGTCTTTATCAGGTAAGTAACTGATTTCCATTTCATCAAGGTCGATTTCTTGAGTTTTCTTTTTCTTTTGTTTGCAGCATATTCCTCTGTTTCTTTGTTTTTTCCTTGACTCTCATTGTGGTTTCTATGTACTAGATAAAATGGTGACCACTCCCAGCCTTGAGGGAGTGTTCTCCCATAGGAGATGAACCTTATCATTCAGCCCTGCCCTAGCTCCCTAGCTCTTGGTTTTTCCTCTGAACATTGTGATTGTCCACGTTGCCTTTGTTCTCTGTGGCTTCCAATACTTGAGGGTGCGACAAGACTTTTCAGTGTCCAAAAGGGAAGGGTCTAAACACCTAGGTGCAAGCTGATTAGAAGCTGGGCTGTAGACAGCATCTCCTTTAAAGAAGGTTTTTTGTTGTTTTTTTTTTAATTCAAGTATAATTGACACACCATGTTACATTAGCTTCAGGTGTACAACATAGTGACTTGAGAAGTTTATACATTCTCACATACTCATCACAAGTGTAAATACCATCTGTCACTAGGCAGCACTCTTTTAATACCCTTGACTCTATTTTCTATGCTGTGCCTTTTATTCCCATGACCCTATTCATTCCATAACTGGAAGCCTGTATTTCCCACTCTGCCCTCACTCATTGTGCCCATCCCACCACACCTCTTCCCTTCCAACAACCCTCAGTTGGCTTTCTGTATTTATAGGTCTGCTTTTTGTTTGCTTATTCATTTATTTTTTTAGATTCCACGTAGGAGTGAAATCACTGGTCCTCGTCTTTCTTAGTCTGACCTATTTCACTTAGCACAGTATCCTCTGGGTCCATCCACGTTGTCACAAATGGCACCATCTCATCCTTTCTTATGACTGTATAATATTCCATTGTGTGTGTATATGCACATCTTTATCCATTTGTCTATTGATGGAAGTCACGCTGTGCATCTTTTCTGACCACAAAGGTATGAAAACTAGAAATAAATCACAAGAAAAAAACCTGGAAAAAATACAAACATGTGGAGTCTCAACAACATGATACTGAACAACCAATGGGTAACAAAGCAGTCAAAGAAAAAATAAAACACACTATACACACACACACACGGAGACAGGTGAAAATGGAAACATGATGACCCCAAATCTCGGGGACACAGCAAAAGCAGTTCTAAAAGGGAAATAGATAGCAATAGGCAGCAACTTTCAAAGTTCACAAGTAGAGGTCTTTCAGGGAGGACTGGGAGATAGGTCTTTCTGTCTGCTCCCTCTGCGCTGAGCGCTGGGAGGGGGGGGGATCGCCATTTTCTTTGTTTGTTACAGTCCCTTGGGATCAAGTGCTATGTCCTCTGGGTGGCAGCTGCCAAAGCTCACTTTCTGGAGACTGAACTGGAGCGGGACCCAAAGACGGTGTCCTCTGACCTCCCTGGTTCTGGAGAAGACTGCAGTCAAGGGCACAAAGATGGTGTCCACCGACCTCCCCAGTTTGTGGAGAGGATTACAGTCAATGCCTAGCTTTGTATTAATTTAGAAGTCCGAACCTCAGGCTGAAGCTTTTAAGAGGAACAGATAGGCCTCTTTCATGGAAAGACTGGGAGATCGGTGTATCAGTCTGCTCCCTTTATGCTGAGTCACCTGTGCCCTGGGCGGACAGCCACAGTGACCTCTTGTGATCCTGCTCTTTTGCTATGGCCTTGGGGGTCTTGTGGACCCAAGAACTGTTGGCTTTCAGAGTTAGGTGTTTTGGGGGCCCACCTCTCAGGTGAAGTCTTAAAAGTTGGGGCACTAGATGTTCAATCCAACCTTTCACTTCTAAGAGAGAAGCTGGGATTTGTGAGTTCCTTCCAACTGTATGTTACTATACCAAGGGTAGGAGTTACTCAGCTAGTTTCTGGATTTCTTTCAGAGTTGTTTCATATATAGCGGGAGATATGTTGTGTTCATGGAAGGAGAAGGCTCCTTTTCTCCATCTTGAACTGGTTCCCTTACAAGGACTCTTCTAATGTCACATGCATTTGAATATATTTTCTTACTAGGTGTGAGGTAGGAACATAACTAATTTGCTTTCCTCAAATGGACACACACTGACACACAAATACTCCATTGAAATACCACATCTTAAACACACGTATATATGTGTGTTCGTGCACTCATGAGTGCATTTCTGCAAGTTCTGTTTGGCTACATTAATCTCTCTGCTGCTGGGTCTGTGTCACAATATTTTAATTATCATAGATTTTTTTAAATGTTTACCTATTTATTTTGAGGGAGAGAGTAAGAGTGCAAGGGGCAAAGGGGAAGAGAGAATCTCAAGCAGCTCCATACTCAGCGTGGAGCTGGACATGGGGCTCAGTCTCAGGAATCATGAGATCACGACCTGAGCTGAAATCAAGAGATGGATGCTTAACAGTCAGAGCCACTCAGGTGCCCCTCATTATCGTATTTCTATGAGGACAGATGGGCAGAAGAAGTGCAAGTTAATCCTAACCCTAATGCAGGAAATACGAGAGTAAATATGGATCAATAGGTAAAAATTTAGCCATGGAAGAATTTTTCCAACTCAACTGTGGTTTGTTGTGTTCAGTGGGATGAATGCTGTGTATTTCAAGACGTGTTGATGTTTTACAGTTCCCATAGAGACAGACTGTGGAGACCCACAGTGAGGTTTTACCTTGCAAAGTTCTTAATAGAAGTAACAGACAACCTTAGCCTCATGTCTGTTTTATTGCCGCACAGCATAACAATGTCTGATCGTCTGGTATTCTCTCACAATGAGCATACTGAGATACTTCCCCCTTTCTTTCTTTTCTTTCCCTTCTTTTCGTTCCTTTCTTTCCTTCCCAACCTTCCCTTCCCCGCTTCCCTTCCCCCCTTCCCTTTCCCCCTCCCCTTCCCCCTTCCCTTCCCCCTCCCCTTCCCCCTTCTTCCTCCCCTCCCCTTCCCTTTCCTTCCCTTCCCTCCCTTTCCTTCCTTTTCTTTCTTTCTTTCTTTCTTTCTTTCTTTCTTTCTTTCTTTCCTTTCTTCCTTCCTTCCTTCCTTCCTTCCTTCCTTCCTTCCTTCCTCCCCACTCCCCTCTCCCCTCTCCCTGCTCCCCCAGCCATAAGCAGTCTTCATGCCCAGTGCAGAGCATCTGACTTCAGCTCAGGTCATGATCTCACAGTTCGCGGGTTCGAGCCCCATGTCGGGCTCTGTGCTGACAGCTCAGAACCTGGAGTCTGCTTCTGATTCTTTGTCTCCCTCTCTCTCAGTCCCTCCCCCACTCATGCTCTGTCTCTCAAAAATAAACATTAAAAAAAAAAAAAGGCCTGAGCCGAGATCAAGAGTTGGACTCTTAACTGACTGAGCCACCCAGATGTCCCATTCTTCATTTTTTAAAATTAAGTTCCATGTCTTTCCTGGTTAAATAAGGAAGTTTGAAGGGATGGAGAGGTTAGAACAACAATAACAAAACTGTAGAAAAGAAATAGCTGTAATCGTAAGGGTCTCACAAAATCTGGAATTTTGGTCTCATTTGGCTCAATGAAGTAATCTATGTTTTCCTTTTTATCTTTAATAATGATGCTAACAGTAATTAAAGATACAAATGATATCAGTGGCACTGCTTAACTGTAGCGATAAATGTTTTTCCTTGTTTAGTGAAGCTATTAAATACCTCAAGCTGGTTTTATCGGTTGGCTCAGGAAGTGTAGTTGAAAGCATTTAGAAAAAAGACAAATTATTCCTCTGCAAGTGTTAGTGGCTGCAGATTGATTTCTCAGCAAAAACATGTCTGGCCTGTTTGCCATTTGCTTTGTCTGTACACAAATGATGAACATAGTTCGAAAAGTTTATCAGGTTTTAATAAACAGGACAGTTGTTTTGCGGTCTAGTCCTTAAGAACGTATAGCGTTTTTTTCCCCCTTTCAGTTACAGCCTTGCAGTGTTCCAGCAAAGGCATCCAAAAATAGCCAACTGAGAGACAAAGACCTTCTAAATTCAGGCTTTGTTGGGGTTTATAATCAACTCCATGCATCTTAAGAACTTAATTTAGTTCAGAAAGATTGCAGTGAGCAAATGAGCTTTCAAAGTCAAATACAAGTCAAACATGTGAAACATGTATCACGTTGGTCAGTGCGGAATAATCCAAGGGGCGGATCTTTCATAATCAACAAAAATCTGCAATATACCATTTGCTCTCAAATCCTACGGCACAACTCTGCTAGGAGAACGCCCCACACTGAATGTTTCTATCCCGCTGAAATTTATATACCGAAACCAAATCTCCAATGAAATATTTGGGAGTGGGGCCTTGGGGAGGTGTTTTGGTCATGAGAGCAGAACCCTCGTGAGTGAGAGGAGTGCCCTCATCACAGAGACCCCAGAGAACCGCCTCGCCTCTTCCACCGGGTGAGGACACGCAGGAATGATGTTTGTCCGTGAGCCAGGAAGCGAGCTCTTACTGACACCGAGTCTGCCAGTGCCTTGATCTTGGACTTGCCAGCCTCCACGAACAACTGTGACTAATTCTCATTGTTTATAAGCCACTCAACTACAGTACTTAGTTATAGCAGCCCAAACGGACTAAGACAGAGACATTTCAGTCTCTGACTTTTCAATTTCTTTCTCACATGCACTTTTTAAAAGTTGCGAATTTCTTCTATGATGTCATTTATTCATTCGTGTCGCAAATATTTTTCAAGTGCCTGAGGTGTGCCAGCCAGACACGAAGTGGGCTGGCAGAGCAGCAGGAGGTCAAAGTCCTTCAAGTCACGCGGCTTATATTCCGTGAAAGGAAAGACAGACAATAAAAATCATGAGCCAGTAAAGACCTAGCGTACCAAGTGGTACAAAGTGGTGTGGAGAAAAGTAACACAGGGCAAGGGAGATAGCAAACATGTGGTCCGCAGTTGGCAGGGGGTTGTCGATAATTTATTTAGAGCAGATAGGAAGCCTCATCGGTAAGATAGTGTGTAAAGATTTAGAGGAAGTGAGAGAGGGAGTGTGTGGGTATCTCGAGGAAGAGCGTTCCCTGAGAGCAAGAGCAGGAGGCCCGCAGGCCGTGCTCCGTGGGTCTGGAGCACAGGAAGCAGTGTGGACGGAGGTTGGGAGGAGGGGCTGGGAGGTGAGGCGGGACCAACTGGAGAGGATGGGGGGCTGTGGGGCGTAGGGGACTCACAGGCTGTGGAAGGGTGCTGGTTTTCCCGTGAGGTGGGAGCTCTTTGGGGTGTCTTGAGTGGAGGCGTGACTTTTGACTCTGACCTTAACAGGATCCCTCAGCTCCTGTATTGAAAATAGATCCTAGGGGTGCCTGGGTGGCTCAGTGGGTTGAGTGTCCAACCCTTGATTTCGGCTCCAGTCATGATCTCATTACAGTGAGATCGAGTCCCGCGTCGGGCTCTGTGCTGACAGTGTGCCATCTGCTTGGGATTCTCTCTCTCTCTCTCTCTCAAAATATTTTTTTTAAAAAGGAAAATAGATCTTGATGAGCCAAGGTGGGGGATTCAGAGGTCCCATTTGGAGGGTTTTGCAATAATGTAGGAAGAAGGTCATGGAGATACAAGGAAGTGATTACCTTCTGGATGTGTTTTGAAGGCACAGCCAACAGTGTTTGCTCATGAGCTGGAGGAGAGGAATGAAGGCAGCGGGAAGGTTGTTGGGCTGAACAGCTGAAAGCAGAGAGTTTAGCTAACAAACGGCAGCGACCGTGCTTCCTTCAGAGATGGCTCCGGCTACGTCTCTCGGTTTCTTTAACTTTGGGCCGCACCGCTTTACCGATTCCATTTTTTTCATAATTAAAAAACTAAAAGAGCAGTTTTAGGTTAACAGAATAATTCGGCAGAAAGCACAGAGATTTCCCATGTGCTCTCTGCTCCCCATCATGTGCAGTGTCCCCCACTGTGAACACCCCCCACCAGAGCGAGACATTTGTTACAGTTGATGAAGTGACACACATCGGAATCACCCGAAGTCCATAGTTTACTTTAGGGGTTTGCTCTTGGTGCCGTATATTCTGGGGGTCTTGACAGATGTATCCACCATTGCGATACCCCACAGAATAGTTTCACTGCCCTAAACATCTTCCGTGTTCGGCCTCTTTTTCCCTGCCCGCGAACGCCTGGCAACCATTGATCTTTTTACTGTTTCCAGCTTCCCTTTTCCAAAATGTCCAATAGTTGGAATCCCAAACTGGGTACGTTTTTCAGATTGGCTCCTTACACTCAGCAGTAGGCATTTACGTTTCCTCCGTGTCTTTTCGTGGCTTGACAGTTCCTTCCCTTTTTTGTGCTGTTGGAATATTCTCTTGTCCGATGTCCCACAATGTCTGTATTCGTTCACCTACTAGAGGTTATGTGGGTTCCTTCCAAGTTTTGGTGATTATAGATAAAGCTGCTATAAACATCCCTGTGCAGGTTTTAAGGTAGACACAGCTGTTTGACTTTTTTGGGTAAATACCGAAAAAGTGTGATTCCTAGAGCATATAGTAAGATGGTGTTTAGTTTTGTAAGAAACAGGCCAAACCGTCTTCCAGGGTGACCGTACCATTTTGTGTTCTGCTAACAGCGAATGTGTTTGTGACGTGCCCCATCCCCTCCCCCAGCATCCGGTATCGTCAGTGGTCTGGATTTTGCCCATTCTAATAGGTGTTAAGCAGAATCTCATTGTTGCTTTGACCGTTTCTATTGTCAACGGTTGCCACAAGTCTGTTTCTAAAAACTAAACCTTGTCTTTTCCAAAAAACCTGATCCTCCTAGATTACTAAGGCCTTTTGGACTTCCTCTCAGATTTTTAGAAACAGTTGCTTGGGTCTCAGATTAGACAGACCAACAAACAAGGCTCTAAATCGGGCCTTGCTAGTGGCCAAAATCATCTGAGACCCAGAGCCTGCCGGTCACAGCTTCGGTACACTTGGCTCTCTTCCTGGCCGTTTGTGTCTGTGAATGGCCCCGTGACTCTCAGCATGTTAGTTTCTAAATAAGATGATTCCCTTTGGCGTTACCGATGTTGCCACTCTCTGCTTGGTCTCTCAGAGTGCGTGAACATTTCAGCCGTGGTCCTGAGGCTACTCAGTCTTAACTTTGCCCCTCCAACCCTAACTTCTCACCTAAATTCTAACTCTGTATTTCTAGGTACCTAGAGAATACCCCCCTCGCCAGTTTGTCTCTCTCTACTTTCCTTTCCGTGTCTCCGACGTTGCGTTCTCTCTGGGGTGTGCGGGTGATAGTCTTGTGTTCATCTCTTTTCCTCACACCCCCCCTTGAATGCATCCCTGCGTCTTTGCCCATCAGAGTGTATCCACCGGTAGGAGCAGTTCTCACCTCGGCTACTTGCACCCTAATCCAGCTGAGGAGTTCTTATCCAGAGTCCTGCGGTAGCTCCCTGGCTGGGCTCTGGCCCCCACTTTTGCTCCTTTATGATACACCCCCATAGAGCAGCCAGAGTGACCCGTTTCCCCCGGCTTTCTTCAGATGTAATTGACATATTGTATCAGTTTAAGGTGTACAACATGTTGATTTGATAACAGAATGAATGATCTTTTTTATTTTATCTATCTATCTATCTATCTATCTTTCATCTATTACTACTATTTTTTAGAGTGTGAGCAGGGAGGAGGGGCAGAGGGAGAAAGAGTTTCCTAAGCAGACTCCATGCTGTCAGCACAGAGCCCAATGTGGGGCTTGATTCTACCACCCTGGGACCATGACCTGAGCCAAAACCAAGAGTCGGCCACTCAACTGACTCCAAGATTGAGCCACCCAGACACTCCAAGAAACAGTGATCTTTTGAATGCGGTCCTGTCACTTCATGACTTCATGTTCTGCAGTGGTACCCCATCGCTGTCAGAGTCAAGTTCAAACTTCTCTCCACGGCCTGAAAGTCTGTGTTAGCTCCCGTCTGCCTGCCTGCCTTAAACTCACCCCCTCCCTTGTCCCTCTCAGCACCAACTCCCCATGCAAAGCTAGTTCCCACCACAGGGCCTTTGTACCTGCTGCTCCCTCTGCCTAAAATGCCTTCCCAAATGGTTCTTTCACTAGCTCATTCTTCTCATTCAATTCTCAGGTTTCCCGGACCTTCCAAGGTGATGTGGTTATCACCTCTCTTATCAGTCCCATTCACCCTCTACCCCATTTCCCAGTTTTATTTCCCATATGACATTTATAAATTATTATGGGAAATTATCTTATTGCCTACATGTTTGCAGTCTGCCTCTCTCCAGCAGAATGTAAGCTCCCTGAAGACAGCATTCTCGTCTTCACCCCCGCTGGGCCTGGAGCTTAGCCCAGCGTCTGGCGCATCGTGGGAGCTCGGAACATACCTGCTTAATAGATACATTTGAAACTCAACACTTCTCTCTGGTAACTCCTCATCCAGTTTCTTCCATCTGATTCCTAGTGATTTTCTTCTTCAAGTTGCATTTGCCCAATCCTGTACATGAAAGATCTGGAGTCCTCTTCATTGCCTCCCTTTCGTTTGTTTCCCCACATCCCATACAACCCTCAACGCAAGTCCTGTCCATCTTTCTTCACTGTGATTTTTTTTTCAGATGCCTTCCTCTCTTTCCTAATCGTGGCCCATATCATCGATTGTTTTTCCATCTTTGGTCTTTCTGTATTTTCCTAACATTCTGGAGAGTGATGCCAGGCATGTTTCTAAAAATTTGTTTTCGAATGTTATGCCCAAATAGGGTACATTCCTTTTAAGAGTTGGAGGCACGTACAAAAATATCACTCTGTGTAATGGTTGCCAAGTAGAAGCATAAAGAAGTATATGTGATTAGGTATTAGAGTAACTAATCAACTGAAAGATATTACATATGTATTTTGCTGTTGAAACCGGAATCCTTGAATTTTATCCAGAAACCACCCATTTAAATTTAAACTAGAAAATGTGTCCTTGGTCAGCTGGTGGTATTTAATTCTGAACTAATAACTGCACAAGCCAATATTAAGCCTTTAAGGTAGAAATTTTAAGGAGGGAACTCTGGTTTCTCTGTCTAGCATTGCCCATGGGGCTCATTGCTTTGACTCTAGTAACCAGTTCCAGTGATTAAGATGAAACTATTCTTTGACCAGAATGATAGCACTAGGTGGTATTAGTTTGCTATACCTTCCTCTTGGCAAGGCAGAATTTTTATTTATTTATATATTTTTTACTGATTGCTTGTTCCCCAAGTGATCAGAAATTTGGTCTCCTGTTGGTCCCTCACAAGGACCTGTTGGCCATACACGAATGGTACGGAGTTTCAGTATGGCAGATTTCCCAAGAAAAATTAAGGAATCGACATTATCATTTATTTATTTTATTATTATTTTTTTTAATGTTTATTTATTTTTGAGACAGAGAGAAACAGAGCATGAGTGGGGGAGGGACAGAGAGAGAGGGAGACACAGAATTCGAAGCAGGCTCCAGGCTCTGAGCTGTCAGCACAGAGCCCGACGCGGGGCTCGAACTCACAGACTGTGAGATCATGACCTGAGCCAAAGTCGGACGCTCAACCGACTGAGCCACCCAGATGCCCCGACATTATCGTTTATAAACCAGGCTCTTGTGAAGTTGGCTTGCGTGAAACAATCTCCCATATGAAGTCACACTCAGATTAAGTGATGCATTTGAAATGCTGGATGTTCATTCTGCGTTTGGTCCAGACACTCCCTGAGATGGCTGTGAGAAACTGTACCTTTGGCTGCTCCCAGGGGCCCACACTCCCTCATGCTCATGTCCTGATGTCATAGTCACTTTGCGTACTTTCTCTGCACTTGGCCGTGTGTCTAACCTTGGCTGTTGGAACGCCAGCTAATGAAACACGGGTGGAGTCTTGCTTGGCACTAACACTTTGAGAATTGCCCTCTGGGAACCCTCCTTTTTAGAACCCAGCTCCTGTGTTGTGCAGAAGCTTACGCGGCTCTGTGGAGAAGCCCGCGTGGAAAAGAACTGAGGAGCCGGCACACACCCCCGGGTGAACTCCCGGGGCCAGCCTGCAGCAGCTCAGCCACGCGAGCAAGGCCATGGGGAATCTCCTCCTCTCCCAGGGTCCCAGCCCTGAGACATAGTTCTCCCTTCTTGAAATAGCTTTGACCTTGCTACTCTCATGTCAATTGCATGTTCTTGACATACAAATACTAACAAGCATAATACAGCCCTCATGCAGCATTTGCTCTGTACCAAGCACGCAGATAACTGGTTTATGATGTGTGAGAACAATTCTGGGCTAGTATAAATGTCAAAAGTTTTTTTTAAGTTTATTTATCTTGAGAGAGAGAGAGAGAGAGAGCGAGCAAGCGATCAGGGGAGGTGCAGAGAGAGAGAGGGAGAGAGAGAGAATCCCAAACAGGCTCAGAGCCTGACATGGGGGCTCGAATTCAGACTGTGAGCTCGTGACCTGAGCTGAAATCAAAAGTTGGTCGCTTAAGTGACTGAGCCACCCAGGCGCCCCACATATCAAAAGGTTTTATCTTTTTCCCCACCAATCTCTGGCTTGAACTGTAATTTGCCAAATGTTCCTTTCTCATCCTTCCACAAATTCTTGGCTAGAGTAGTTCATTCAGCAAATGTTTATTGAGTTACCACTATGTGAACGCCGGTGATACAGACGTACACGAATCAAGTAAACATCTTGGTTCTCATTGAGCCTACATTCTATTGGGAAAATATAGACAATAAAATAAGTATATCATTTGGCTTAGAGTTAGTTTTGTGATGGTAACAACCTTCAAAAACAATGACAAAGTTTATGTTATATGGCCTTGGTAGGTTGGCTGCTGTTTCTGTGAGGCTTGGGATATATGGGTAAAGAGATGTCAAGAAAAGAGAAAGGAAGTGCAAAGGTCCTGAGGCGGGAATGTGCATGGTAGTTTGAAAACAGCCAAGAGACCAGCTGTGGCTGGAACATAGGAGTGTCTCTGTAGGGTGGTTATAGGAATAAGATCAGAGAGGAAATGGGGGGCTATGGGTACAGATCATATCTGACAATATAAACCAGTGTAAGGACTTACGCTTTGATTCTGAACAAGAAAGGCAGCCTTGGAGGGTTTTGAACAGGAGACTGACATGATCTGAACTGCATTTTAATAGGATTTTCCTGCCTGCTGTGTTAAAAAAATAAGCTGTAGTGAGCCAGGATATAAGTGGGGAGGCTTTCTGGAATAATCTAGGAGAAAGAGCATGCTGGCTTGTACCCAGAATGAAAACAGTGTGGTGGTGAGAAGTAGTTCGATTATGGTCGTATTTTGAAGGTAAAACTGACAGCCTCCTTTGTTGGTGTGATTGTGTGTATGGAGCGGGGTGGGTGGAGATTAAGAATAATTTTAAAAGCCTTTAACTTTCAGCTCACTTAAAGTTATGAAATGAATCTAGTCTAAAGCTTGAATTTCAAACTCCGTATCAATCTCACCTCCCTCCATTCCCCACCCTTACTGGGACTCTGTCTACTCGGATGAGGGGCAAAGGAAGTGCTGGGGGTGATCCTCCACTGGGCCGGGCAAGGAGGGGAGAGGGGAAGGGAAGGAACCGGAAGGTCCTGCAGCCCTCTCCTGGCTGGCGGCACTCCTTGCCTGGGTAACACTACCTTCCTCTGATCCTTCCACTTGGGGGTTCCCAGTGGTGCTCTCTCAAGGGGGAACACGGGTGAGCTCTTTGCAGTGTGGTGAGGGGCTCCCTTCTGCAATTCCCCGATATGTGAGACGCTCGCTCCCTGGGCTGCGGTCCTAGCTGGGCCACCTGGAAATAATCCAGCACAACTTCTCCCCCTAGGGCCCCTCATCAGTAGAAATGAAAGTGGTTCCAGTGTGGGGTCACAGCTTCCCCATTCTCTTCCTTCCTGATGGGAACAGCATACGAACATACCCCCAGGACCTCTGTCGGAGGAGGTCTCTCATTGTTGTACGCACCCACTGTTACCAAAAGTGTTTGTCCTGATGCCTTTCATGCGGTTTTAGGGAGGGGAGCCCCCCTCCCCACTCCCAAACCTGCTTTGAGGAGGAAATACCCTCTGAATATTGAACTCCCACAAGGATGGTCATCCCACAGACCCTCTTTTGCTCCTCCTCTTTCTCTCACTTTCTTGAACAAAGAAAGCAGGTTGGTGGTGGGACGGCGGCCGGTGAACCAGTGTGGCATTGCCACAGTAGGAAAACCAGTACTAGACTATTTTAGGTCAAGATGGCAGAGAATTGATTACAGAAGGAAGGGTGCTAATCGGCTTGGCCCCTGGAGACCACAGACTCCTTGCTTGTCAGTCTAGCTGTGCCTCTACCTTGGGGACAGGTAGGTCCTGATACTCAAAGACTTGGATTTGAGCCCCTGCTCTGTGACCTTGGGCCCCAGTGTCTGAGTTGCTTTTTCACCCGTGTAGTAGGGATATAACATGAACTCTATCAGGTACGCTCTGTCTGTTTTTCTGGGGAGCCTCCTGTGTGCTGTTTGAAAAGAATTCCCCCATCTTGGATTTTGCCCGTTTGGGTGAAAAATCAATTCATGACATTTCCCTTACTCAAGCAGGTGATTATTAGAATGGATTACTAATGGGTATTGTATTGAATAATGATTCGACACTCCACAGCTGAGTGTGTTCTTTCAAGGTGTTATTAGAACTACAAGAGGTAAATGAGATTTGGTTGCTACCTCTTAGAAGTCCAAAACTCACTGCAGTGATTATTAACATTGTAAGTGAGGTCACGGACCCGCCTTGGGGAATGTATGAAAACTGTGACCCTATTCCGCAAGAAGTTGGATTGTTGGGGACCTAGAATATTTTAATGTAGTTCCATTTTTCTGTCTAGTTCCAGTAGATTTGTGTACCATCTTCTTTGGAAAAAGAGTATTTTTGGTTGGTCACGGTACGGAATCATTAGTTGGCAAATGAATAACCTCAAAATCAATAATAAAGATTATAACACACCCCATTTATGGAGTATTTACTTTGAGCCAGAAAATTCATGGAAAATATTTAGAATTCCCATAACAATTTAGAATTTCACAGGTGAGGAAAACAAGATAGAAGCAAAGCAACGTATTCAAGGGTGTAGAGCCCACTGAGTGGTGGGACTTGTGCCAGGGGTCCACTATGACCTCAGAAACGTCCACTAGTGTAACTTCTGACTTCAGCATCGAGCAAGATGGTATATTTCAGTTAGGATTCTGGAACTCTGCCATGTGGGAAAAAGTGGTACCAACCTTCTTGAAATTATAAAATCAAGCAGATAAGAAGTGTGACAGTACCTAAATAAGACCTTATGGGAAATTTAGTACATGATAAAAAAAAAAAAAAAAAAAAACCACCAGTTTTGTTTGTTTGTTTGTTTGTTTTTCTGGAGCATTGTGATTTTGACATGGCCCATTTCTCCTATTAAATTCGTATATGATCATATGTGCGTTTATGTGACAAAATGTTTTCATTTAATTCTGCACGACAGCTAGCAGTTGCTCGCGTTTGCTTTCTCGCTCGGAATATTTGTTTGGAATTCGTCGCTTGGTTTAATATGGAACACCAGTTAGTGTGAACACGAAAAGAAGTGCGTTGACAGGGAGGAAAATATTATTGCAGAATGTAACCACTGTGTTGATAGAATGAGTTAGTGTTCTTCAGTAGAGATGTTTAGCGTTAATTCTGATTTGGAACGTGGCGAAAAAAAATACTTGTACTGAGAGTCTTCCCCTCAGAATCCTTTCCTAGCCAAACATTTTTTTCATGCTTAGAAAATTGTTTTAAATTACATACCCTGATATGATACATACTGTGTTTATATGCCAGCTAATCACCCAGTGCATTTTTTTTCCTCCAATGAGTTATTTTTATAAATTTGGGACTGGTGTAAATTTGGTGTACAGTACAAAGTGTGTCCCAGGTCTGTGTGGCAATTCTGCGATTTTCACATTCCATCTTCTTCACGGAGAAGAGGTGAGCATTGATCGTCTGGTATGTGCTGGAATGCTGTCTCTTTGATATCTTCTTTAGTATGTGTAGCAGCGATCACTAAGTTCTTATGCATGAAGATGAATATCCTTTTCTGCCTCATTTTACGTATGAAATATATATACAAGTATTTAAGTAAGTTGCCCAAATCCATACCAGGAGCAAATATTCAGAGACGAGACCAGGCTTTTTTTTAATCTCATTGTACCTAGCTGTGCAAAGTTGTCCTATCTTCGAAAGCATGGGTGCCATTGACTGTTCTCCGGACTCAGGGCCACCATGGCTCACTGGCGTTCAGGGACAGGGTCCAAGGGAGAGACAAAACCAGCCTAACACCTCAGCCTTGCTATATCCTGATCATGTGATTATGGGCAGTAACTTCATCTTGAAACTTTAGATACTACGCTTGTAAGATGGGAAAACTTCTATCCTCGCATTATTGAAAAGTCTTAGGGCAAGTCCAGTGGCTGACGCAGAGACACCATAAAAATGGTATCAGTAATTATAACTGAAAGATTTTGAGAAGGTAATACTTGACACACTGTGGGAACTAATACTGAGATTGACCCGCAGTGTGGCCTTTTTCTCTAGTTGGCCTCTTTTTTTTCTGATCGTTATCAAGAATCTTTATGCTGAGGAATTAAGCAAGAGAAAATGTTTTCAACTGGCTACCACTGAGTGTGAATGAGAGTCGAGAACAATCACAGCTCAATTCATTTAACTTTGGTAACAAGTGTGTGAGGCAGGCATAATTATTCCCATTTTATAGCAGAGGAATTCGAATTCAAACACCAAGCGAGGTAGCCAGCACACTGCCTGGTGCCTAGCAGCTAGTCGCGGCATGTTTGCTAAATGAATAAGACAAGTAAGTGATAGAGCCAGGATTTCAAATCCAGTGTTCTTTATGCTTTATTGTTCATCTTCCTGGAATGGACCAGGGTGAGCCTCAAATATCAGTGGTATCCCGTGTTTTTTTCAGCAATAATGTTTGATTTTGAAAGAAGAGGAATATGTTGGTTTCAGTAGCCTTTACCTGTCTCTTAATTTTGTCTATGATTGTTATACATCCCTATCATTAACATCCTTTTTCATTTGAGATAGAGTTGATCTATAACATTGTATGCGTCCAAGCTGTAAAATTTAATAATTTGATATATGTATACTATATTGTAAAGTGATTATCATCACTTTGCAAGTTTGGTTGAGCATCCATCACCGAACATAGAGTTTTATTCTTAGGATGAGAACTTTGAAGGTCTACTTTCTTAGCAACATTCAAATATATATTACAGTATTGTCAGCTATCGTCACCATGCTAAACATTACATCCCCGGGGCTTGTAACGGAAAGTTTGTACCTTTTGAGCACCTTCATCCACTTCCCCTACCCCTCACCCCACACCCAGCCTTTCCTCTGACAACCACCAATATGTTCTCTGAGACTATGCGTTCATATTTTTGATCCACATATAAGTGAAATAATTCAACATTTGTGTCTGACTTATTTCACTCTGCATAATATCTTCTAAGTCCATCCATATTGTCAATAATGGTAAGGTTTACTTTTTTCTCCTGGGTGAATAGTATTCCATTGTAAATGTATACCACATTTTCTTTATCCATTCATCTAATGATGGACTTCTGTCTACATACCTTGGCTATTGTGAATAATGCTACAGAGAACATGGGGGTACACACATCTCTTCGATAACATGTTTTCATTTCCTACACCCTGAAGTAGGGTTTCTGGATTGTGTGACAGTTCTGTTTTTAAGTTTTTGAGGAACCTCTACACTGTTCTCCATAGCGACTGAATTGGTTTATAATCCCACCAACAGTGCACAAGGATTCCCTCTTCTGCACATCCTTGCCAGTTTTGTTATCCCTCGTCTTCTTGATGATGACCATTCATATACGTGTGAGGTGATACTATGGTTTTAATTTGCATTTCACTAATGATTACTGATGTTGAGTACCTAAACATTACTGATGTTGGCCATTTAGATGTCTTCTTTGCAAAAATGTCCATTCAGTTTCTGTGCCCATTGTTAAATCAAATTGTTTGGGTTTTTTATTGAATCGTAGGAGTTTTTTAAAAATAAATCTTGGATATTCATTCATTATCTCAAGGGCTTGCAAATATTCTCTCCCATTCTGTAGGCTGTCTTTTCATTTGATGATGGTTCCTCTTACAGTGCAGAAGATTTTAAGTTTAATGGAGTCCCACATGTCAATTTTATGTTCTGTTTATGCTTTTGGAGACATATCCCAAAAAACCATTGCCAAGGCCAGTGTCAAAGAGCTTCTTCCCTGTGATTGCTTCTAGGAGTTTCATGATTTCAGGTGTTAAGTCTTTAATCTATTTTGATTAAATTTTTGTTGATGGAGTAATACAGGGGTCCAATTTAATTTTTTTCTGTGTGTATTTATGCAATTTTCCTGTGACCGTTTGTTGAAAAGACTATCCTTTCCCTACCAGATACCCCTTATCAAATACTAGTTGATTATATATGTGGGGGTTTCTGTCTCTATTCTGTTCTATTGGTCTTTGCGTCTATTTTCACGCCAATATCACACTGTTTTGATACTAGTTTGAATTCAACAGATGTGATGCCTCTGTCTTTTTTTCTGATTTCTCATGATTTCTTTGGCTTTTTGGGGTCTTTTATGGTTCATTACATATTTTGAGACTGTACTATTTCTGTGAGAACTGTCATGAGAATTATGATAGGTATTGTACTGAATCTGTATATTGCTTTGGGTAGCACGGACAATTTGATACTAATTTTTTCTTTCATTCTATTAATATAATGTATCACATTTATTGATTTGTATTTGTTGAATCATCCTTGCATCACAGGGATGAATTCCACATGGTCGCGGTGTGTGATCCTTACAATAGGTTCTTGACTTTGGTTTGCTAACATTGTGTTGAGCATTCATCTCTGTTCATCTGGGCTATTGGTCTATAGTTTGCCTTTTTTTTTAAGTGTCCTTATCTGGTTTTGGTGTCAAAGTAATACTGGCCTTGTAAAATAAGTTTGCAAGGGTTTCTGCCTCTTCTGATTTTGGAACAGTAATGAGATGGATTGGCATTACTTCTTCAAACATTTGGCAAAATTTACCCGTGAAGCCATCTGGTCCTGGACTTTTCTTTGTTGGGAGGTTTCTAGTTCCCAGTTCAATCTCCTTACTAGTAATTAGTCTGATAGATTTTCTATTCATGATTCAATTTTGATAGGTTTTGTGTCTCCAGGAATTTACCCATTTCTTGTAGGTGTTTTGACACATAATTGTTCATAATAATCTCTTGTGACCCTTTATATTTCTGTGGTAGCCACTGTAACTTCTTCACACTCATTTCTGATTTCATATGAGTCCTCTCTCTTTTTTGTCTTGGTGAGTCAGGCTAATTGTCACCTAAAAAAATTTTCAAAAACTCAGCTCTTAGTTTCACTGATCTTTTACAGTTTCTGTTTGTCTCTATTTCATTTATTTCCCACCTGACCTTTGTTCTTTTCTTCCTTTTTCTAAATTTGGGCTTAGTTCTTCTTCTTCCACTTTCTTGAGGTATAAAGTCAGGTCGTTTATTTGAGAATGTTCTTACTTCTTAATGTTGTGTTGATTGGTGTAAAATTCCTTCCTACAGCTGCTTTTGCTGCATCTCATAAGTTTTTGAATATCGTATTTCCATTTTCATTTGTCTGAAGATATTTTAGGAATTGTCCTTTGATTTCTTCTTTGGCCTATTCAGTAGCATGTTGTTTAATCTCCTTCTATTTCTTGCATTTTCCAGTTTTCTTTTTGTAACTGATTTCTAGTTTCATACCATTATAGTCAGAAAAGATGCTTTATAAGATTTTATTTTTTATATAAAAATATTTTTAATGTTTATTTTCAAAAGAGAGACAGAGCATGAGTGAGGGAGGGGGAGAGGTACTGCGGGGGAGACATAGATTCTGAAGCAGGCTCCAGGCTCTGAGCTGTTAGCACAGACCACAACAGGGGACTTGAACCTACAAACCACAAGATTATGATCTGAACCAAGTTCGGATGCTTAACCAACTGGGCCACCCAGGTGCCCCTATATGATTTTAATCCTCATAAATTTATTAATGCTTGTTATGTGATCTATGCTGGATTATGTTCCATTGCTCTTCAGAGGAATGTGCATTCTGTTGTTTGGGATAGAATGTTCTGGAAATGTGTAAGTCCATCTGGTGTAATGTGTAGCTTCAGTCCAATGTTTTCTTACTGATTTTTATCTGGATAATCTATCCGTTGTTGAAGATGGGGTACTGAAGTTACTGTGTTGCTGTATATTTCCCTTTTCATATTTGTTAGTATTTTTTCTTAATATATTTAGTTGCCCCTCATATGTTGGTTCATAAATATTTATAAATGTTACATCCTTTTGTTGGTTTACCCCTCTTTTTATATAATGATCTTTTTTGTCTCATTAGGGTCTTTGACTTAAATCATGTCTGATAAATGTATATTATCTCTGCTTTATTTTGGTTTCATTTGCATGGAATATCTCTTTCCTTTCTTTCCCTGTCAATCTGTGTGTGTCCTCAAAGATGAGAAGAGTCTCTTGTAGATAGCATATTGTTGGGTTTTGCTTTGTTTTTATCCATTCAACCACTCTATGTCGATTGATTAGATTAATAATTTCATTTACATTTAAGTAATTGTTGATAGGTATAGACTTACTATTGTCATTTCGTGATTCTTCATGAGCCCTTTGAAAACTGTCTCTCATTATAGCCTTATGGGTCTCATGAATGAAAGCCCTGTTAGTCTACAAAGCTAGATGTTTTGGGAGCCCATTTCTCAGATGGAAATCTTGAAAGTTGGGGGACCAGATGGGGTTCAGTCTCTTCACTCCTCAGTTGAAGTTAGGAGCTGTGAATTCCCAGTCGACTGCATGTTGCTCTGCTGGGGGTGAGGCTTACGGCAAGACTATGACTTGTTTCATTGTTTTTTCAGGGGTGTTGTTGTTCACTTGAAGGGCTGGAGTTGCTCAGCTAGTTCCCCAATTTCTGTAGGTAGTGGTAGGTGTTTTTGTTCCATATGTAGTGGTAGATTATGTGTGTCCTTAGGAGGGACGAGTGAAGGAGTCTCCTATGTCACCATCTAGAACTGAACTCCCTTCGTCACCCTCTTTTTTGTTGTTGCTATTTGTGTATGTGTTTTCCTAATTCTCCTGATTATCCTCTCTCCATATATTTATGTTTTAGTCCTTTAACATTTCTCTTACCAAAATGTGCTGTCAATTATTGTGTAAGAAGATAATTTAATGTGTTGATTCCCACTAACCGCATTTCAGCCACAAGCTGGGCTAAATTGGCATATGAATTCTTTCTTGTAACAAAATGTATCTATAACTTAAGATTAGGTATTTTAATCAATTTTAAATGTACAGTTTAGTGGCATTAATTACTTTCACAATGCTGTGCAATCGTACCACTAGCTCCAAAAATTTTCACCATTCTAAACAGAAACTCTGTACCCAGTAAGCACTCATATGTATTTTTAAAGCCATCAATATAACCTGAAGAAAAATATATTCATGAGGGTATTTCAGATATCAAGTTCCAAGCAGGAGAGCACATTTTGCTCGGGAAATCTAGCAGAGGGTTTCATTATAGATTGCTTATTTCAATTCCATTCTCCATCCCAAATCCCTGTTTCTTCTTGGCTAACAGAATTCTGTTTGCTTCAGGAACCCATTCCTCAGAATTGGAACCTAAGTGACAGTTTAGTGTAAATACTGATTAGTCTAGACCTTCAACAGGTCTCAGTTCTCCTTGTGTGATTGGTTTAGATTTGAACATGTTGCCCAGTTCTGGCCAATGAAACATAAAAGGAAATAAACTGGGAGGTGTCTAGGAAAGCCTTCCTTTCCATTAAAAAGATACCTAGGAGGAGAAAGTTTCTCTTTTTTTTTTTTCCAATGTTTTTTCATTTTTGATAGAAACAACGTGCGAGTGGGGGAGGGGCAGAGAGCAAGGTAGACACAGAATTTGAAATAGACTTCAGGCTCTGAGGTGTCAGCATAGAGCCCAACACAGCGCTTGAACCCACAAACCATGAGATCGTAACGTGAGCCAAATTTGGACGCTTAACTGACTGAGCCACTTAGGTGCCGCAACTTTTTGTCTTCTTTTGATGGAAGTTGCCATAACTGGATGTGTGGCTTGGAGCTATGGCAGACAACTGGCAACTGTGATGATTGCCGCCCTGAGCACAAAGTGGATATTATGAGACAGAGTGGAAGTGTAGGAAAACTTGGCTCCTTGGTGGCACTGTTAAAATACTGAATTAACTAATCTTGGAACATTTTCTGACTAGAGTGGTATACAGCCTTCTTGGTTTGTCTTTCTCTATCTCTCTGCTCCTCCCCCACTTGCTTGCACAGACTCTGTCTCAAAGTAAATAAGTAAACATAAACAAAAAACTTTTTTCCCATTCTGTGGGTTGTCTTTACATTGTGTTGTTTCCTGAAGTTGATGTATTTCCACTTTATTTTGTTGCTTGTGGTTTAGGTGACATATGCAAAAAAATCACTGTCAAGACCAATGGTGAGGAGATTTTCCTTACGTTTTCTTTTAGGAGATTTATGGTTTTGGTCTTACATTTAAGTTTTTAATCCATCTTTGTGAGTAGTATAAGACAGGTTCTAGTTTCATTCTTTTACATGTGAATATGCAATTTTTCCAGTATCATTTATTGAAGAGACTGTCTTTACTTCATTGAGTATTCTTGGTTCCCTTGTAAAATGTTAAGTGGACTGTATATACATTGGTTTATCTCTGGGCTCTCGATTTTGTTTTACTGGTTTCTGGATCTGTTTTATGCCAATGCCATACTGTTTTGGTTCATAATATAGCTTGAAATGACTCAGTGTGATGCCTCTTGCTCTATTTTCTTTTTCTCAGTATTGCCTTGACTATTTGGGGGTCTGTTATGGTTCCATATAAATTTTAGGATTCTTTTTTCTAATGGTGAAAAAACATCTTTGATGTCTTGATATGGGTTACAGTGAATCTATATATGGCTTTGTATAGTATAGACATGTAAACAATATTAATCTTTAAACACAGGATACATTTCATTTCATTAGTGCCATCTTCAATTTTTTTCACCAATTCCTTTTTTTTCCCGTCAATTTCTTAAAGTTCAGTGTAGAGATCTTGCACCTCTTTGGTTAAATTTATACCTAATAATTGTTTATTTTTAATTTTTTAGTTGTTTATTTATTTTTGAGAGAGAGAGAGAGAGTACAAGCAGTGGAAGGGCAGAGAGAGAGGGACACACAGAATCCAAAACAGGGGCTCCAGTCTTAAAGCCTGACGTGGGGCTTGAACTCGTGAACCATGAGATCATGACCTGAGCCAAAGTCGGATGCTTAACCGACTGAGCCACCCAGGTATCCCACAATTGTATTGTTTTTGATGCTGTTATAATGGGATTGTTTTCTTTCTTTTTACATAATTCAATGTTATAGTGTATGGAAATGCTGTGATTTTCATATGTTAGTTTTATATTCTGCGATTTTAATGAATTCATTAATTGGATAGAACACAATTTTGATGGAGTTTTTAGGATTATACACACACACACACACACACACACACACACACACACACATATATATATATATACACATATATAAATTCTGTTCTGTGCATATAGAAATAGTTTTACTTCTTCCTTTCCAATTCTGATGCCTTTTATTTCTTTTCCTTGCCTGATTGATCTAGCTAGGATTTGGAGTGTTATATTGAATAGGACTAGTGAAAGTAAGCATCCTTGTCTTGTTCTCGAACTTTGAAAAAAAGCTTTTAACTTTTCACCATTGAGTATGACATTAACTGTGGCTTTGTCATAGGAGGTCTGTTGCATCCCTTTTTATTTCATTTCTTAAGAGTTTTTACTGTGAATCGGTATTGATTTTTGTTCAATGATTTTTCTGTGTCTATTGGATAATCATTTGATTTTTTTCTTTCATCCTTTTAATAGGATATTTTACATTTATTGATTTGTGCATGCTGAACCATCCTTGCATCCCTAGGGGTATATCCCTAGGGGTACTTAATCACGGTATGTGATTCTTTTAATGTACAGTTAGTTGACCCTTGAACAATGTGAGTTTGAAATGTGCAAGTCCACTTATACATGGAGTTTTTAAACAAATACAGTGTACTTCTGTAAATGTATTTTAGAGATTTTAACATTTTTTCTCTAGCTTATCGTATTATAAGAATACAGTATACAATATATATAACATACAAAATATATGTCATTTGTTTATATTATTGGTAAGGTTTCTGGTCGCCAGTAGGCTATTGGAAGTTAATTTTGGGGAGAATCAAAACTTATATATGAACTTCTTACTGTGCAGAGAGGTCAGCATTCCCCCCCCATGCCCCTCCCCCTTATTGCTCAAGGGTCAACTATACTGCTGAATTTGGGTTGCTAGTATTTTGGTTTGCTAGAATGTTGGCCTGAAGCTTTCTTTTCTTATTAGGTCTTCCTCTGGCTCTAGTATCAGGGTAATACTATTCTTTTAAAATGAATTTGGGAGTGTTCCCTCCCCTTTGATCATTTTGGAAGAGTTGGAAAAGGATTAGTGTTAATCCTTCAATGTTTGATGAAAGTCACCAATGAAGCCATCTGGTCCTGGGCATTTCTTTTTTGGGGACATTTTTTTTTATTACCAATTCAGTCTGTTCAGTCAGAATTGGTCTGTTCACATTTCCTGCTTCGTTTTCATTCAGTTTTAGTGGTTGTATGTTTCTAAGAATTTTCCATTTCCTCCATGTTGTCGAGTTCATTGGCATGTAGTTGTTCATTGTAACTTTTTATAATCCTTTGAATTTCTCTGGTATAAGTCTGTAATAAGTTGTAATTCATTGTAACTTTTTATAATCTTTGAATTTCTCTAGTATAAGTCTGTAATAAGTTGTAATTCATTGTAACTTTTTATAATCCTTTGAATTTCTCTGGTATAAGTTGTAATGTAATAAATGAAAGACTCCTCTTTCATTTATAATTTTGTTGACTTGCATCCTTCCTCTACTTTCACTGGTTAGCCTAGCTAAAGGTTTGTCAGTTTTGTTTATTTTTTGAAAGAACCAACTCTTAGTCTCTTAGTCTTGTTCATCTTTTCTATTGTTTTCTCGCTCTCTATTTTATTTGTGCTCTAATGTTTATTATTCTTTCTGCTGATTTTCAGCCCAGCTTGCTGCGCCATTTTTTGTCTCCCCGAGGTGTAGATTTAGGGCTCTCTTGAATGGGATTAGTGCCCTTTTAAAAGGGAATTGAGAGAGCTCCCTTGCCCTTTGCCACCATGTGAAGTGACACCTGTCTAGGCCATCTAGGAAGTGGGGTCTGACCAGGCAACAAATCTGACTGTACAGTGATCTTGGACTTCCCAGCTTCTGAAACTGTGAAAAATAAATGTTTAACAAACATTTTAAGCTGCCCAGTCTCTGATAATTTGTTATAGCAGCCCGAATAAAATACTCTATAAATTGAAGAAACAGCCATCTATGTGTCTTCTTTAGAGACATGTCTGTTCATGCCTTCTTCTCATTTTAAATTGGATTATTTGTATTTTGGGTGTTGAGCTGTGTAAGTTCTTTGTATATTTTGGATACTAACCCTTCATGAGACATGTTATTTGCAAATATCTTTTCCCATTCAGTAGATTGATTTTTGGTTTTATTGATTATTTCCTTTGCTATGCAGAAGCTTTTTATTTTTATGTAATGTCAATAGTTTAGTTTTGCTTTCATTTCCCTTGCTTCAGGACAAATGTTGAGGAAAATGTTGCTATGTCTAATGTCAGAAAAGTTATTTCTTGTTCTCTCTTCTAGGATTTTTATGGACTCAGGTCCACATGTAGGTCTTTAATCCAATTTGAATTTATTTTTGTGTCTGGTGAAAGAAAGTGGTCCAATTTCCTTCATTTGCATGTAGCTGACCAGTTTTCCCAACACCATTTGTTGAAGAGACTGTCTTTTTCCCATTGGATGTTCTTTCCTGCTTTGTCAAAGGTTAATTGTCCATATAATTGTGGGTTTATTTCTGGATTTTCTATTCTGCTCTACTGATCTATGCGTCTATTTTTGTGTCAGTACCATAATGTTTTAATCACTACAGCTTTGTAGTTTAACTTGAAGTCTGGAATTGTTATACTCCCAGCTTTGCTTTTCTTTTTCAAAATTGCTTTGACTCTTTGGGATCTTTTGTGGTTCCATACAAATTTTAGGATTTTTTGTTGTAGTTCTGTGAAAAATGCCGTTGGGTGTTTTGATAGGGATTGCATTAAAACTGTATATTGCTTTGGGTAGCATAGACATTTTAACCATATTTGTTCTTCCACTCCATAAACATGTCTTTCCATTTCTTTGTGTCATCTTCACATTCTTTCATCAATGTTTTATAGTTTTCAGAGTACAGGTCTTTCAACTCTTTGGCTTGGTTTATGCCTAGGTATCTTATTATTTTTGGTGCAGTTGCAAATGGAATTGTTGAACTAATTTCTCTTTCTGCTGCTTCATTATTAGTGTATAGAAATACAGATTTCCGTACATTGATTTTATGTCCTGCAAGTTTACTGAATTTATTTATCAGTTCTAATAGATTTTGGTGGCATCTTTAGGGTTTTCTATATAGTTTCATGTTATCTGTGAATACTGAAAATTTTATTTCTTCCTTACCAATTTGGATGCCTTGTATTTCTTTTTGTTATCCAATTGCTGTGCCTAGGACTTCAGTACTATGTTGAATATAGTGCTGAGAGTGGACATCTTGTCTTTTTCCTGAACTTAGGGGGAAAGCTCTCAGTTTTTCCTCATTGAGTATGATGTTCACTGTGAGTTCTTCATATATATGGCCTTTATTATGTTGAGGTATGTTCCCTTTAAATCTACTTTTTTGAAGGCTTTTATCATGAATGAATGTTGCACTTTGGGTCAAATGCTTTCTCTGCATCTATTGAAATAATCATAGGGTTTTTGTCCTTTCTCTCACTGATGTATCACATTGATTGATTTGCAAATATTGAACCATACTTGCATCTTGGGAATAAATCCTGCTTGAAGGTGGTGAATGAACCAACAACCTTCATGTACCAGCCAGGCAGAAAGCCAAGCCATGTTCTTAGGATGTAAAACAAGACAAGCAAGAAGGCAATAGATTTTTGGGGGGAGAAAGGATCAATAACCAATAGATCTGGATTTGGAAAGGAAGAGACGATGTGAAATTTTATTTCCTCCTTCTCTGGGCTTAGCAGGTAACCTATTTACAAAAACTCCTAAGGCTTCTCCCTGTGTTTAAGAAATACTTTAACTATGGCTTTTAGTTTAGCCTTTGACTAAGGAGTGAAAGATACCTGAAAGATACAGGATCACCTATCGCCTTGGGTAGATTTATTTTTAAAAGGTAACTGTTTGGGGCGCCTGAGTGGATCTGTCGGTTAAGCGTCTGACTTCAGCTCAGGTCATGATCTCACTGTTCGTGGGTTCGAGCCCTGCGTCAGGCTCTGTGCTGACAGCTCAGAGTCTGGAGCCTGCTTCAGATTCTGTGTCTCCTTCTCTCTCTGCTCCTCCCCTGCTCACACTTGGTCTCTCTCTCAAAAATAAATATTTAAAAAAAGTAACTGTCTCTTCAAAAAAAAAAAAAGCCACAAAAAGGGAGGGGAACAAAACATAAGAGACTCTTAAATACTAAGAACAAACTGAGGGTTGATGGGAGGCCTGGGAGAGGGGTGAGTGGGTAACAAGCACTGAGGGAGAGCACTTGTTGGGATGAGGACTGGGTGTTGTATGGAAACCAATTTGACAATAAATTGTTAAAAAAAAAATAGTCTCTTCAGAGGGGAAAGGCAGTTCAGACAGGATTACTAGGATGAGTTCTCCACTAAATGGTAGAGTTGGAAACAGTAGGAGTTACGTCAGTCTTTAAGTCTTTTGTTCTAGGTATCTTTTCAACTCTTTTGCATTAGCTTTTTTGGCACCAATTTCAGTGAAACTACTTGGGAAATTTGAAACCTTCAGGAGACTTCTGCATGCCATTTAAAATGGGTATCCTATTCCACCTAACTTGGGAACCCTTGTTTTCAAGTGCACTTCTTAAGTGATATTATCTAATTAGAACGTTCCTCATAAAGGCCATTCTATCCCTCGTAATTTCCCTGAGGGCTGGCCGCAGTATGGTAGGACCATAACTTCAAATGGAATTAACCCACATTTCTTTCTGGCCTAATTTTGGGGCCTCCCTCCTGATGATTACCAAGCCAAGTTCTCAGGACATGAAACAAGCTTAGTAAGATATTGCTATTTTTGCTAGATATCTGCAACTTCCGGGACTGTAGTTCTTAGGTGTACAATACACAGGTGTACTAGGAAGTGGTGCATTTGACTCTTGAGAATTTAAGGATCCCATTAGCTAAGACTTCAGGTTTCTCAGAACCGAACTGATACCCAGAAGAAGGCAGGTGCCTTAGGGTTGGAGATTGTGCATGGTTAACAGTGTACCTCATTGTGCAGAAGTTTCTTGAGGTTGGTGGGTGACGTAGTGTCAATCTAACTCATGCTGTTGCCAACTTTTTCCATTATGGGAGTCTTCTTGGGGTGGTGAGCACTCTAAAAACCTTTAGATATTGGACCTGTGCCCACCAATTTTTGCAGCTTTTTGGTTGCCAAGATCCCTGTTAGCAATAGCTTTATCTACACAAGACAAGACAAACAAATGTGCACCTCAATGTATCAAAAGTCATACCATATCAAAGAGATATTACCGTGTCTAGGACACAAGAAGGCCCTTTGTGCACCCACCACCAGTTTCCATGGAAACTTACTGAGGTTTTCCACCTAGGGAATTGCGATCTGAAAGGCTAGAGCCTTAAGTCTAGCAGGCCCTTCTGACAGCTCAGCCGGGCTCTGTGCCAAACTGCCAGTTCATGTGGGCTCCAGGCATAACCCTCTGCCTTCTCAAGTTGACCTGTCCTGTAAAGGAAATCCAACTCATTTGGGAGCTCAAATGCAAAAATGCCTGGCGCTCACAATTGAGAGGAGCTTACCCACAGCCCACAGAAATGGCAAGAGAGTGAACTGAAAACCTTCTCAGGTCTCATGTCTGTGTTTCTTGTGGTCCCTAAATGCTGCCGGAGTTCACTTCACATCCCATCGCTGCCACCAAATCTGTTAAAGAACAAAAATTCAACCAAGTAAAATTTAAAGATCTAACTGTCTTTATTAAATGACTTATGAATCAGGCAGCATCCCATCTAGTAAAGAGGGGGGCTCTGAGGAGTTGTACAAATTGGAAGGTTTTTATAGGATGGAGGGTGGGCCAAGGGAGTTAGTAGTAAAATAAAAGGAAGGATTGTTTCAGGCAAGATCAACTTTCCTTATGGGGAAAGTCAGGAGATCTCATTTTGCATACCATTTCATCTTCCTTTGGGGATGGAGAGGGCCCATGTGATTTATCACCCCATTGATAATGATAGGAAAATTCCCGATTGACCAGCTAAGACTATGTTTCTGGAGGAGGTAAAAACGGCAGTTAGATTAGGCATTAAGGCCTTAACCTAAGTGATACCATTTTAGGGCTGCGATGTTCTTTTTAACAGTTCTAATAATTTTTGGTAGAGTCTTTAGGGTTTTCTATTTAAGGTGTCATGTCATCTGCAAATAGTGAGTTTACTTCTTCCCTGCCAGTTTAGTTTGGCTGCCTTTTATTTCTTTTCCTTGTCTGATTACTGTGGCTGGAACTTCCAGTACTATGTTGAATAAAAGTGGAGAGAGTGGTCATCCTTGTTGCTAATCTTAGAGTAAAAACTTTTAGCTTTTCACCATTGAGGATGATATAAGCTATGGGCTTGTCATATATGGCCTTTAATATGTTGGGGTATGTTTCTTCTATGCCTACTTTGTTGAAAGTTTCTATAATAAATAGATGTTGAAACTTGTCAAAAACTTTTTCTGCATCTATTAAGATGATCCTATGATTTTTATCCTTCATTTTCTTAATATGGTTTATTTATCTTGATCAATTTGCAAATACTGAATCACTGGAATAAATTTCATTTGGTTGTGATGAATGATCTTTTAATGTATTTTTGAATTTGGTTTGCAGTATTTTGTTGAAGACTTTTGCACCCATGTTCATCAGGAATATTGGTCTGTAATTTTCTTCTTTTGTAATGTCTTTGTCTGGTTTTGGTATCAGGATAATGCTGGCTTCCCAGATTGATTGGAAGCATTTCTTCCTCTGGTATTTTCTGGAGTAGCTTTGAGAAGCATAGGAATTAACTCTTTTTGGAATAATTTGAGAAGCACAGGTATTAACTCTTCTGTAAATGTATGGTAGAACTCACCAGTGAAGTCATCTGGTCCTGCACTTTTGATTGTGGGGGCGTTTTTTTTTTTTTTATTACAGATTCAAGTTTGTTACTAGTAGTCAGTCTGTTTAGATTTTCTATTTCTTATTGATTGAGTCTTGGAAGTTTGTACATTTCTAGGAATTTTTTCCACTTCTAGGTGGTCCAATTTGTTGAAGGGTAGTTTTTCATAAAAGTCTCTTATAATCTTTTGTATTCTTTCATGTCAATTGTAACTTTTCTTTCACTTCTGATTTTATTTGATTTCTCTATTTATCTTGAGTACTATGATTGAAGATTTATGACCAATTTTTTTGTGTTTTCCAAGAATCTGTTCTTAGTTTCATTGATCTTTTCTGTTATTTTTTAAGTTTCTATCTTACTTATTTCTGCTCTGATCTTTATTATTTCCTTCTTTCTACTAATTTAGGGCTTTATTCTTTTGTTCTTTGTATAAAGAGTAGACTTACTTTTTTTTTTTTTTTTTTTTAAAGACCATTTCTTTTTGCGGGGTCACCTGGGTGACCCAGTCAATTAAAGCATCAGACTTCAGCTCAGGTCATGATCTCATGGTTCGTGAGTTTGAGCCCCGCATCAGGCACTGTGCTGACAGCTCACAGCCTGGAGCCTGCTTTGGATTCTTTGTCTCTCTCTCTGCCCCTCTCCTGCTCACACTCCGTCTCTCTCTCTCTCTCAAAAATAAATAAACATTAAAAAAATTTTTTAGACTATTTCTTTTCTTGAGATTTTGTTTTGTTTTCTTTAGACACAGTCCTGTATTGCTATACACTTCCCTCTTAGAACTGCTTTTGCTACATCCCAAACATTTTGACCTGTAGTGTTTACATTTTAATGTCTCTCTAGATATTTCTTGATTCCTTCTCTGATTTCTTGATTGACCTGTTGGTTATTTAGTAGTATATTGTTTAGCCTCCATTTGTTTGCATTTGTTTTAGTTCTTGAAATTGATTTCTAGTTTCATACCATTGTGGTTGGAAAAGATGCTGATATAGTTTGTCTTATTAAATTTATTGAGACGTGTTTTGTGGCATAATATGTGACCTTTCCTGGAGAATGTTCCATGTGTTCTTGAAAAGAATATGTTTTCTACTGTTTTGGATACAATGTTCTGTATATATCTGTTAAGTCCATCCAATGTAATTTATCATCCAAACCTGTTTCCTTACTGACTTTCAGTGTGGATGATCTATCTATTGATGTGAGATATTAAAGTTCCTTACTACTGTTGTATTAATGTCAATTTTCCCCTTTATGTCTGTTAATATTTATTTTATATAATTAGGTGCTCCTCTGTTGGATGCATAGATATTCACAATTGTTATGTCCTATTGTTGGATTAAACCTTTTATCATTATGTAATGCATTTTAAAAAAATCTTGTTACACTTTTTGTCTTAATGTCTATTTTGTCTGCTATATGTATTGCTACCCAGTTTTTTTTTTCTTCATTTGTATAGAATATTTTTTTCCATCCCTCCTTCACTTTCAGTCTGTATGGTCTTTAGGTCTGAACTGAGTCTATTGCATGCAGGCGGCATATAGATAGATCTTTGTCTTTTTACCCTCTCTGTCATCCTATGTCTTTTGATGGGAGCATTTGGTTCACTTTCAAGTAATTATTGATAGGTATATACTTAATGCCATTTTATTGCCTTCTGGTTGTTTTTGTAGTTCTTTTCTGTTCCTCTCTTCTTCTGTGGCTGTCTTCCATTGTTATTTGATGACTTTCTCTAGTTTGGATTGTTTTCTCTTTTTGTATATGTATTACAAGTTTTTGGTTTGTAGTTGTCATGAAGTTCATATGTAGCATCTTATGTACACAGTAGTCTGTATTAAGTTGATGGTTGCTTAAGTTTGAACACATTCTAAAGCACTACGTTTTCCCACCTCTGTGTTTTATGTGTAAAATGTCATATTTCACATATTTTTGTGTATCCATTGATTAACTTTTGAGATAATATTAAATATAATACTTTGGTGTTTTAACCTTTATGCTAGCTTTATAAGTAACTGATCTACTAACTTTCCTGTGCGTTTGCTTTTACCAGTGAAATTTTTTCCTTTCATAATTTTCTTTCAGTTACAGCCTATTCTTTCTCTACTTAAAGAAGTCCCTTTGAGGCGCCTGGGTGGCTTAGTTGGTTAAGTGTCTAACTCTTAATTCCAGCCCAGGTCATGATCTCATAGTTGTGAGATCAATCCTCCCATTGAGCCCACTTGGGATTCTCTCTGTCCCTCTCTCTCTGCCTCTCCACCACTTGCTCATACGTTCGTTCCCTCTCTCAAAATAAATAAACTTAAAGAAGTCCCTTTAATATATCTTGCAAGACTGGTTTAGTGTTGATGAACTCCTTTATCTTTTGCTTGTCTGAGAAGCTCTTTATGTCTCCTTCATTGTGAATTATAACCTTGCCAGGTATTCTTTTTTTAATTTAATGTTTATATTTGAGAAATAGAGTGAGGGAGCATGAGAGGGCGAGAGGCAGAGAAAGCGAGACACAGAATCTGAAGCAGCTCCAGGCTCTGAGCTGTCAGCACAGAGTCTGACACGGGGCTTGAACTCACTCACCAGTGAGATCATGACGTGGGTTGAAGTTGGATGCTCAACTGGCTGAGCCACCCAGACACCCCAAAGTTTCTGCTGACAGATTAACTGATAGCCCTATGGGGTTTCCTTTATATGTTACTAGTTCCTTTTGTTGCTTTTAAGATTTGTCCATCTTTAATTTTTGCCATTTTAATTATTATATGTCTTGGTGACATAACCATCTTATTTGGGAATCTCTGTGTTTATTGGATCTTCTTGTCTGTTTCTCCAAATTATAGAGTTTTTAGCTATTATTTCTTCAAATAAGTTTTCTGCTCCCTTGGCTCTCTCCTTTCTGGGGTCTATAATAAAATGTTGCTATGCTTGATGTAGTCCCAGAGCTTCCTTAACCTATCTTCATGATTTTATGTACTTACTTTTACTGTCCAGTTTGGTTGCTTTCCATTAGTGTCTTTCAGCTAGCTGATCCATTCTTCGGCATCCTCCAATCTGCTGTTGATTACTTCTAGTGTATTTTTCACCTCAGTTGCTGTATTCTTCAGTTCTGACTGGTTCTGACTGGTAATTTTATATTTTTTATCTCTTTGTTGAAGTTCTCACTGAGTTTATGCACTGTTCTCTCAAGTCCAGTGAGCAATCTTTATGACCATTACTTCGAAGTCTTCATCAGGTAGATTATTTATCTCCATTTTGTTCTTTCTCTACAGTTTGGTCTTGTTGTTTCGTTCAGAACACAGTCCTCTGTTTCCTCATTTTGTCTGACTCTGTTTGGATTTATTAGGTAGGTTGGCTATGTCTTTTCATCTTGAAAGTATTGTTCTTATGGAGAAGGTATCCTGTGGTTCTCCTGTGGGTTGTGTAGGTCCCTCTGTTGTGATTGAGTCGTGAGTGCTGTGTATCCATTGGTAGGTAGTGTTTGTCTTCTGCATGGCTGGTTGAGAAGCCCTGCTGCAGCTGTCATGGGTGTACTGGTAGGCAGGATTTACCCACAGTGCATCTTGCCGAGGGACTGGGTTGCAGTTACAGCAGGTGCAGTGATTTTTTGGGTTAGCTCAGTCCCTTCCCCAGGGCAGAAGATAATTTCAGAAGGGCTACCACGGGCAGGCAGGTGAGTCGCATGGGACAGGTCCACAGGGGAATGTTGTAGTAGGGCAAGCTGTGCTGGTGAGTAGATGGGAAGTGTTGGAAGTGACCTCACAGGCATCTGGCTCTCTAGGCTGAAGGAGGGCCAAGAAAATGCATCTGTCAGCACTTCTGTTCTTGGAGAAAGCTCCTGCAGAAACTTGCCCCTATAGCCTATGTCCTAAAATTAGTCAATAAATCTCCTTTACATTTAACCTAGGCAGTTTTCAAACTCTGCTTGCACTGGGTGTTGTGGTGTTAAACACTATGCTGGCTCTTGAGAGATTTGAGTTCCTATTGCCCTCCAGCTCTCTTGGAGTTAAGTCCCGCTGATTTTCAAAGTCAGACATTATAGGCGGTGGTGCAGGTCTCCAGGGATGAGGATTCCCAGTGTGGGGCTCGATCCCCTTGCTCCTTCCTGCTTAGGATATCCTTCGCGTGGTGGGTAGCCACACTGATCGTTTCGTTACTTACCATGTCTCTGCTCTTCATTTTCTTTTCAGTATGGCTTTCTCTTTATGACTTTAGTTGTGGAATATCTGTTCTGCCAGTCTTCAGGTCATTTGCAGTGTGTTGCAATACATGTAGTTGTTTCTGCAGTGTGTCAACGGGCCATGAGCTCAGGATCCTTGTACTTTGCCATCTTCCCTCTCCTGAGATTATTATAAAATCACGAATAGGTTTTTATCAAATGCCTTTTCTCTATTGAGATAATCATATGGGTTTTTCTCTTTTATATCTGTTAATGTTGAAAAAAATACTGATTTTTAAAAAAATCTTCAGTGAACTTAATATTTCAACAATACTATCTATGTATTACATATAAGCACACGTACACATACACTTGTGAATTTACTCATGGGTTTCATATTTGTATAGGATTTTTGTGTCCATGGAAAATATTTGGTTGTAGTCTGTTGTAATGTCTTTGTCACGTTCTGGTGTCCTCTCAGGGCCATTTTGTCTTCCTAAAACCAATAGTTATTCTTTTGTCTATTTCCCAGGAGTACTTGTTGACAATCGGTTTTATTTTTTTTTCTCAGTGTTTGGAAGCATTTGCTAGTGAAGTTCTCTAGGCCAACAGTTTTCTTTAAGTGACAGCTTTAAAGTATTGATTAAACTCCTTTAATGGATCTAAAATTTTCTTCTCATGTCAGTTCTGCGTTCTGCTTTATTTTTCAAATTAGTTCATTTCATCTAAATTTTTAAAATTATTGGCCTAAAAGGTGGTTCATAATACCCTCCATTTTACCACCTAGAGAATTTATGGTTATGTTTGCCTTTTCATTCTTAATAATTTCTCTTTTTTTTTTGATCAGTCTTGTTAGTTTTTTTTTTTTAAATCCATTCTGTAGTTTTTAATTTCAGACTTTTTTTTTCAATTTTTAAAGGCTTCTGCTATAAAACATTTCAAACACATAGGAAAGTAGATAGTATAGTTAAATAATCCCCGTGACCCTATTTCATGGCCTTAATTGTCATTACTCAAGTCCAATCTTGTTTCATCTATATCCCCACCCCCTACCCTCCACTGTATTATTTAAAAGAAAATCTCTGATATCCTAGCATTTTCTCTGTGTTTCGGCATGTCACAACAAAGATAGGAACACTTACGTACAACAGTCACGTAATCCTAACATAGTCACACCTAAATGTTAGCAATAACCATTTCTGTAAAATATCCAGTGTGTTAATATTTTCAAAGGCCTCATGCATATACATTACACTTTGTTTAAATCAGGATTAAAATAAGATCTACACAAGGTAATTGATGTCTTTAAAATATCTTCTTTATAGTCTTTGTCTCAGTCTCTGTATCCGTCTGATTTTTTTTCTCTCTCTCAGTCTGTCTGTCTCTTTCTTCTGGTCACTGTTCAATAAACCTGGTTGATTGTTTTGTAGAATTTCTCAGTCAAAAATGTTTTGATTTACTATGGTAAAATTTAGCTGGTTCCTCTATTGTCTGTATTTATTGTAAACTGGATTGAATTTTTTGGAAATAGTATTTCATTGGCAGTGGGGTATTCTGTCACGAGGCATATAATGTCAGGATCTCTCTCTTATTAATGTTAGTGTTCAATGCCTAGATTCAGCAATTCATGAAAGGTCGCAAAATGTTGATGGTCTAATTAAACTATTCTGTCCTTATTTAATACCTGAAATACTTCTATTAAGAAAAACATTCTCTTGTTTATTATTTGTTTACCTAGTGTACAGTTCTTACGAGAAAGCCTGAATAAGTGCTTGATTATTTTCCTCTGTTTATGAGTTTCTCAAAATGATTAGCATTCTCCATTTGAGACTAATTTGTATTTTTTTAATATTATGAGCTCATTTTAAACATATTTATGTGTCAATCCACAGCAGTTATTGTCCTTACTGATGGTTATGTTTTTCTATCTTTTACTTCATTTGGATTCACCCTAATGAACTTTGACAATTCCTCTGTTACTTGTTGGACAAACTGTTCCAATCTCTTCATGTACATTTTCAGTGCAGACATAGACTGAGCCACTTCAGGAATCCTGGCTCCTTTGAGCGAGGATTGGTATTTAAAGACTGTGATCTGGATGTTGGAAGCCATTTAAAGTTAAAGATAGCTTAGAGAGCTATGTATTAATTTTCTTTTTTTCTTAAACCTGGCTCACTTTACTTATTGTCTTTCTGGCCTTCATTAACATTTCAGTTTGCCACTCTTGCTCAAAACCAACTGTAAAAAATCAACATATTGTTCTAAATGCACAAGTATTCTACAACAGGGTAAAAGGTAAAGAACTTGAATTACTTCACAACAAGAGAAAAAAAATGGGGAGGAAATTATCAAAAAATACAATTAATTTCACTTGTAAATCTCGGTCTGAATTTTTTTTTAATAATTTATTGTCAAATTGGTTTCCATACAACACCCAGTGCTCATCCTAACAAGTGCCCTCCTCTGTGCCCATCATCCATCTCCCTACTCCCACACCCCCCTCTCCCCTCAGTTTGTTCTTAGTCTTTGAGAGTCTCTTATGTTATGTCTTCCTCCCTCTCCGTGGTTTTTTATTTCTTCCCCTCCCCCCTGGTTTTCTGTTGTCTCACAAAGCCCACCTATGCGTGGAAACATATGGCATCCGTCTTTCTCTGCCTGACATATTTCACTCAGCATAATACCCTCCAGTTCAATCCATGTTGCTACACATGGCCAGATTTCATTCTTTCTCATTGCTGCATAGTATTCCATTGTGTGTGTGTGTGTGTGTGTGTGTGTGTGTGTATACCACCTGTTCTTTATCCATTTGTCAGTTGATGGACACTTGGTCTCTTTCCATGATTTGGCTATTGTCGAAAGTGCTGCTATGAACATCGGGGTACACGTGCCCCTATGCATCAGCAGTCCTATATCTCTTGGGTAGATTCCCAACAGTGCTATTGCTGGGTCATAGGGTAGTTCTATTTTCATTTTTTTGATGAACTTCCACACAGTTCTCCAGAGTGGCTGCACCAGTTTGCATTCCCACCAATAGTGCAAGAGGGTGCCTATTTCTCCACATCCCCACCAGCATCTATAGTTTCCTGATTTATTCATTTTAGGCACTCTAACCGGTCTGAGGTGGTACCTCAGTGTGGTTTTGATTTGTATTTCCCTGATGATGAGTGACACTGAGCATCGTTTCATGTGTCTGCTTGCCATTTGGAGGTCTTCTTTGGAGAAGTGTCTATTCATATCTTCCACCCATTTCTTCATTGGATTATTCGTTTTTCGGGTGTGGAGTCTGGTAGTTCTTTATAGATTTTAGATACTAGTCTTTTATCTGATAAGTCATTTGCGATTATCTTTTCCCATTCCATTGGTTGCCTATCTGTTTTGTTGGTTGTTTCTTTTGCCGTGCAGAAGCTTTTTATTTTCATGAGGTCCCAGTAGTTCATTTTTGCTTTTAATTCCCTGCCTTTGGAGACGTGTCGAGTAAGAAATTGGTGCGTCTTAGGTCAAAGAGGCTTTTTCCTGCTGTCTCCTCTAGGATTTTGATGGTTTCCTGTCTCACATTCAGATCCTTCATCCATTTAGAGTTCATTTTTGTGAATGGTATAAGGAAGTGGTCTAGTTTCATTCTTTTGCATGTTGCTGTCCAGTTCTCCCAAGTTTATCAATTTTATTAGTTTTTGTCAGTGAGCCAGCATCTAGATTTGTTTTTTTTTTCTTATTCTAGATCTGGTATTTCATTTTTATTCTTTTATCTTGTATGATCACAGTTCGGTATTTTTTAATATATTCAGAATTATGCAACCTTCACCACTATCTATTCTAGGACATTTTTATCACCACCAAAAGAAACTCCATACACATTATCAGTTTTTCTCCAATTCTGTTCCCCTACTCCATTTATCCTCAACCCCTGGTGACTGCTAATCCCCTTGCTGTCTCCATGGCTTGCCCATTCTGGACATTTCACGTAGACGGAATCATATATTATGTGGTCACTTGTGACAGGCTTCTTAAACCTATTGTAATATTTTCAAGGTTCAACTATGTTGTAGCATGTGTCAGTAATTCTTTTTATTGTCATGTAACAGTATATGTACATAATATATTTATTCATCCTTCCATTATCTGAAGGACATTTAGGTTGTTGCCATTTTTGGCTAGTATGAATAACATCACTATGAACACCCACATAAAAGGTTTTGTGTAAATATACATAGCTAGGATTGAATTGCCGAATCGTATGCTAACTCTGTATTTAGTTTTTTGAGAGACTGTACAATATTTTTTTAAAGCGACTTCATCATTTCATATCCCCCGCCCACAAGGGCCCCCATTTCTCTACATCTTTGCCAACACTTTATTATCTCTTTAATATTATGTATTCTACTGGGTGTGAAATGCTTATTTGTGGTTTTGATTTTCCTCATGACTAATTATGTGAGAATCTTTTAATGTGTTAACACTATTGCTGTATGGACATTTGGGTATCACCTTTGGAGACACATCTCTTCAAATCATTTGCCCATTTAAAAATACTTGTTTTTTATTTGAATGTTTATCTTCAAATACTTTGTCCCATCTTAAACCATTGATCTGAGGTCAAGGTCATGAAGACTTATTTCTGTTTCTTCTGGGAATTTTAGAGTTTTTAGCTTAGGCCTCTAAGCTTTAGATTAGGCCTCTGATCATTTTATTTTTTGTATATGGTGTGAGGTAGGAGTACAAACTCATTTCTTTGCATGAGAATGCCCTTTTTAGAAAATCTTGTTTACTTTCTTTGGTTTACTTTGGGTTTGAGATGAAAGTTGAGCTTTCCAATTTCCACACCTTCTACTTTTCTAATGTATGTAAAGCTGTTCACGTCCAAGTGTTGCTTTAGTTACATCTATAAATTTTGCTGTTTTATGTTCATTATCATTCCATAACACATATGCTCTAACTCCCAATTTCTCTTCAACCCCTGGGTTATTCAGAAGTGTATTGCTTAATTTCCAAACTTTTGGAGATTTTTCTTGACTGCTTTATAGTCCAGCATGTAGTCTTCTATCTTGCTAAGCGTCCCACATGCATATGTAAAGAAAATGTACCCACAGGTTTTAGGTGTGGCATTCCACATCTATCATTTGGAGCTATGGTCCAGTCACGTTAGTAAAGACACTCCAGTCTCCCAGCTGCACCTGTACATTGAGAAGCAGACAAGCCCTCTCTCCACACTGTGCTCTGTTTAAATAGTCCTTTTACAAATTCTGGGTCTGAACTGTGTTATGCCGTGAAGTTTTGGGATGGTCTGTTAGGTAGCAATAGTAAAAAGTATACGCTATTTTGTAGGCTCAATGTTGATGAAACAATCTGTGCTTTTTCATAATCCTATGGAATTTAGGACCAGAGTTTGTTTTATATACATTTGGAAGTAGCCAAGATTAACAACAGCGAAAAAGACATTGTACAGCTGTACTTTTAGTAGCTAGAATCACAGTCCTGAACATAATGTCACCAAAAGTCATACATAAAACTTTGTGCCACTTTTTTCTTATGCTAAAGCCTACTTATATTAGAATTGTTAAATTTCAAATTGCTAGGCCACAAACCTATTGAACTAAAGTAAATTTCTAAAAGAAACAGGATGGGGCTTCTTATCTCTGTCTACTCAGGTTCTAGCACCCCTGGCTGAGTAGGTTACAGAGCTCTTAGGTCAGCATATGGTTTGGTCTCCCTTTTCAAGGCAGTAGTTCTTGAGCACATCATAGAAATCCCTACAACTTGCTGCTGGGCAGAAATGCTGGAAAATACGAGTTTCTTTTGAGTAGCTACTATAAGAAATGCAAAGCTACAGTTAAAGAAAAAAGTGTTTATTTAGACCATCCACCGGGATCATAATAAATAATGCAGTATACTAATGTAATAACGGATGTTCTCATGCACTATCACATAAATATACAAGAAAGCTGGCTTACAGGCCTGCTGGGACAAATTTGGAAAAGTGTATTTGGCAATACGGTTAACAGTGTTAAGACTATCAAACAGATTCTCTTATCATTTTTGAAATACGTCCTCTATATGTCAGTGAATAAATGGTAATGTTCCTTTACAGTTTCTACTTTTTATAAACATGCCAGAGCTAAGCCAATTGGCAAAGAATCCAGGTTGATAATTTATTTATCAGCATTTCTAATGGAAACCAGATTTTAGAAAAGAAAGATTTAACTCTTCTGCCTTTCAATGTGGAGGCTGACAGAGTGCAAGCCAGAATCACTGAAATAATAAATTGTCTGAATGAAATAAAAACCCAAAGAAGTTTATAAATAGTAAGTTTGGTGCTCAATATACAAATACCATACAGTATTAGGATGTTTGTAATTTGATAAATGACCAATTATCTGACTGTAAAAGGGATGAACTTTGATTACAGCTTAATTTTACTAGTAAATTTCACCTAAAGAGTTAAAAGAGGGTAACCTTTAACATAAAACTTTAAAACAATAATTTAAACATATCTTAAACACTGAAAATGTGTTTTTAATTGTTATTTACAGTTAATCAGTGATACCAGTGTAGAGCTTAATGTAGCCAGCTGCCAGTCCTGTGTCCCGCTTTCACCATCTGCTATTACAATCTTCTCAATCTGTAGGCAAGTTAGTTCAGGGAAGGGGAACGATCTGTGGTCCACAGTAACTCAATGTAGGGCCATTTGGTTTGGAGACAGCGTTTAATAGGAGTATCATCTGTCTGTAGCATGGGGTCTTCAAATCCCATCACCACTGCGGTCCCTTCAACATACATGACCTGTTGAACAAAATACAGCCACAAAGGTCAATCAAAATTCTTAGCCAATTCTGATAGTATTAGATTTCCAGAGCTGGAAGCAACTGGACTGTGTGTGATGAAATTTGCTATTATATTAAATAATTATGAAATGCTATTCTACGTATACTCTGTACTGCATGAAAAAGCAATGAGGATGTCAGAACACGCTTGACAGATAAAACTAACCAGGTATTTTATGTATAGTCATAATGATCACATAAAATATACATGGGCAGGGGGATATTAGAAAAAACTTTGATTTAGTTTACAATGAACTTATACAACTATCTATGAAATAATATACGAATACCCTAACTCATTATAAGGGCTATGTACATTAAATGAGTCAATTTCTTTTTGTGAAGAGAAATTCCAATTATAAAAGGAACAGACTGCCTTCTTCCAAAGTGCATATAATTATTTTTATATATTCAGTGTTTGATATGCATGACTGTTATGTTCATCCAATGTAAAAGTTAGAAGCTGTTTGACTAAGTAGCCCAAAGAAACAACTTTCTTAGCTTTAAATGGGAGTTTCTGTGAAAACACATCTGTATCTTTATTTCGGTTAATATATTACTTTCTAGTTTTGATGAAATAAATTTGATATAATAAAACTACAACTCACACTTTTCAACTCCCCTCAGCCACACTTCCTTTTCTGAATAACTGTCCACAAAGACAGTAATCGTTACTACAATTGTCAGATAAAATAGGACCTAAAGTTGCTTATGGCATTAGAGCAGACCTTCTTGGGCAAAGTACTGGACCTGCCTCTGTGGCCTCAGCCAGCCTGGCGGGTCATCCTCCCTCCCACACGGCCAGCATTCTCATTTTGTCTGTGGCTCAGATATTTTTGGTAGTTTCCTACCCTGTGGGAAGTAGTACTGCTCCCCGTACTTCTGCATATATGTATACAACTTAACATACACATGCCTGGCTTTACTGTACTTCCATAGTGTTGTCCCATTAATATTTCATCTTTGATTTCCGATCTTTTTGTTAGTGAGACACTTGTCATGAGCATGCTTCGGAAACTTACTATATGCAGGTAGCATGGCCGAGCAGACCAGGGGCCTTGGAATCAGGAACTCGGTTCCAACCCCTGCTCTAACAATGACGTGCTGTGGAACCCGTGGTGAGTCACTTAATCTCCCTGTCACTGATGCCTCATCTGTAAAATGTGGACCACATTTGACCTACCTTGTAGGGATTGTGTAAGCAAGTAACTAATTAGTGACCATACAATTCTATTACAAGGCTATGTAAAACTTCAAAATCGAGATGAAGCACTCATTAACACACTGGAACAGAGCATCCAAGTTTTCTTATTAACTAAATTATCTTGTGAAAAAAATCTTTGCACTCCTATTTTGTTATGGAAAATAACTTTTAGTTTCAGGTTTGCTCTAAAATATATTTAATGTACACTACAATTGTGTGTGGCCATCCTCTGTGAAACCAGCATGGGCATTTCAAATTAAAAAGGTATGTTAGACCTTATTCTTTCTAATAGTAGCTGTATCTGTTGCAACTGTAATTGAATAAATGCAAATATTATCTACATATTTTATGTGTAAACAAAGCTAATTACCCAAAAAGAATGAATCATCGAGACCAAACTTTTGATATAAAACAGGCCGAACCAGGGTGCAGATGGACATGAGTCACCTGGGTGCTGTTGTCAATGATTTGCAAAGTGGAGCAGGTACAAATGCAAGCTCCCAGAGGTAGACGACCTAATCTGCAATCCTAGCTCTGCCATTTCCGGGCTGCTTGACCTTGCAGCGGCTTACTTCTCTGTGCTGCCACTCCTCCTCTAGAACGTGGGGAAGGATGTACACACCCAATACTTACTTCACTGGGAGGGTAGGAAATTTCAGATAAACGCTCAATAATGTTATTAAATAGTTAAAAATATTTTTCTCAAATCAAAAATCTGTGACACCTTTCTCCATGTAAATAGATCAGTAACTATCATTGGGTGAAACGTGATTGGGTAATACCTCTACAGTTGAGAGCAACAAAATGTATGCAGATAAAGTTAGCTATTTTCTCACAGTGCAACTATTGTTCCAAAACATTTACCAACTCAGGTGAAGACAAATTACTATGTAAGTCATCATACCTTTTCATTATAATTTGACTGCTTCAATCCATTGTAGTGGTAGACGGTAAATGACTCAGGACCACTGGAACCCTATAAAAAATAACAGACTATTAAAACTTTATACTCTGATACTATACCTAAGGACAATAATGTCACTTTTTGTCAGCCTGCGAACAGCTATGCACCAGTATTTCCCATTTGGCTCACGATATCTGTTTCAGGGTTTCCACGCCACCCACTTCATTTAAATATTGTTAACTTTTAAATAGTGAAAAGAGCCTTGTGGGAAATGAAATGCAAAATTATAGTGTTTACAGCCTTTAATAACATCCAATAAAGAAAAGAAATCCTATAACTTGCTATTATACTAAACTTTCAGGAATGCCTGATCATGTTAGCCCAAATGCCTTATCCTGGGTTCTCAGCTAAAGATCAAGTTCACTTCTCTTAACCTGGCATTTGAGGCCCCACCAGGGCCACCTGGCTCCAGTGATTTCCTTGCCGTATCTGATACAAGGATGCACATGGCCCTGCAGTCTGCCTTAGAATTTTTTCCTTTTGGAATGTAGAGGAGAGAGCTGCTGGGAATGGTGACTTCAACCTTCTAGAGCAAGGATGAGAGAGGGCCCGGCCCACCTACCCTCCTGGAGACTCACTGCTTCAGTTCTTGAATTTGTCTAAGCTACTCCCCGCGGCTCTGACCTTCCCCCCAACTTCAGTCAATTCAGGCTGTGCTTTGCAACCAAGAATCCTAAAATACAGGACCTGGTCTACCTTTTCAGCTGAATCTCCAACTATTCACTTTCCTGAATTCTGTTATGACAAACATATGAGTCATTGCCCATGAAACGACCTGGTGTTGTCAGCTCTTTGCACATTCATTTTTTTAAACTCGTCTTTCCTCATTTTTCAAGATCTAATCTAAGTTCTCTTACAAAAAATAATTGTATACATAGTCAATGCAATTAGGTAATTTGGGTATTTCAGAGTTAATGTACCTTAACGCATAAAGTATTTTACTGTCATGGATACACAATCTTTAGTTCCACTTGACAACTGGGAGAAAATGCTGAACTACCAGCAGCAGGTAGTGTGACATGGTGGCCAAGTATCTACTCTGGACTCCTCCATCAGCCACTGTCTAGCTGTATGACCTCAAGCAATTTTCTTAAATTCTCTAATCCTCAATTTCCTCATTGCCAAAATGAGTGAAAATAGCACCTAATTTATAAGGTGTACCTGGTGCACAACTGTGAGCTCGCAAAATGATAGCTGCTTCTATTATCATGATGAACAAATGGCCTGGGAACGCTTACCTGTACCCCACCCCCGCCTCGGGCCCCCAGACTCCCCTCCAGCGCCTCCGCTCGAGCTACAGAAACGCGCTTCCATGGCACCTGCACTGAGCATCTGTGAGGTTACAGAAGTCAGACAAATGTTTTCCTGGCTGTCCTTCCAGGCCCAGTTTTGCAACTCTACTTTGGTTGATTACATCGTTGAGTGTCACTATACTGATCTGTTAGGTATGAAGCGGTAGAAATGAATCTGCATAGGCGGGAATGGGACACATTTCCTCTGAAGCAGCAGGGCTCCAGCTCCGGCACCATCAGACTCCTCTGGAGGGACCCGAGAATCCGCATGTCAAACAAGCTCTTGGAGACTACACTTTGAAAGGCAAGGAGACTAAAATTATCTTTAACTACTTCAAGGAATACTATAATTAAAAAATTTTCTTGAATAAGTTCTTAGACTACTTCTAAGATGTACATTTCCAAAAGAGGGGTAACTATCTCAACTTCATTTACGTTTCCCCAGCACTTTTCAAAATCTCGCCCTAAATTTACTGCAATTTTTAATTTAAAGCTATGAAGTTAAGGGCTCTAACTTACTGAACATTTCTTAAGCTATCTAAAACCAAGTATTAGGTTCCAAAAACGAACTTTCAGAAAACCCTGGTAGTTGGGATAGGAACAGACTGGACCTCACAATCCAGTGGCCATTCTAGTCACGTCAGGAAAAAAAATTGTGTTCTCATGAAGCATTTGCCAAAATTTGAAGTCTAACAGCGATCTTGTCATAAACTTAGTTTTCGAAATCGAGCCCACTGTCTATACTCACGGTAGCTGTGAGTGATCCAGGCTTAGAAATTATGGGCTCCTTTTGCTTTCTTAATTGCCAAGAGTGAACGTTAATATCATCTACTCTGTTAAAGATAATTTAAACCTGAAATATCAAATTAACAATTCTGTCTCGACATTTTCCCTCCACTATTTTGCTCTGATTTTGCTTCGTGGCAGTACATCTCCTTTGTAAGAGAGGTGAAAGAGAAATTGGCATTTCTATGGAAACAATGATCTGTAACTTAAACCGTGCTGGGATCTGATGAAGTGACCCCACTGTACCTGGCTAACTGTTTGGTTTAGCAGTAACATCCTTCCCTGGGAAAGGAAACATGAAGAAAACACAAGCAGAGGCTGTACACCTGGCTCTGTAGACGATGCGAACGGTACACTCCTATCAAAACCAGATGGAAGACATGTCCTAACAGGAAACAGCAGGGCTCCACTCAAAGGTTCTTCTTTCACTCAACTAAAATTCTCCTGAACCCCAGTAGTTTCCACTACATATGAACTCCTTTACCTTTATTTAAACGTATTTCAAAAGTTCTAAAAAGATACATACCATCTATGAATAACAGTGACCTGAGAGCAGGAGAATAGGGGTGCAGGTGGATAAAGAGCATCTCTGTCTTTTTACTCCACACATGCCTGAATGTCGTACGTACACTTTTCCACTGCCCCCTCCCCACAAGTGTTGCATTACTCTACTGAAGCATACACAGCCTCCTACCCTCTCTGTAGGGGAAACTATTTCATCTTCTATCTCCATGTGAGAACATTTTGAATCTGTTTCAGAATTTTTTCCTACTATCGAAAAATGCTCATCCCAATGGAACAAAACCATACGTGAATTTCTTCAACTATGTTACCTGATCAGGAAAAAATTCTTGAAGGAATGGACCCAATAATATGATTCCTAATCCTTCTGGATCTAATTTAGTCTTCATGAGATTTATACTATGGAAAGAAAAAAAAAAAAGGAAAACTGTGGATACCAAAGGAAAAAAAGCTTACTGTTCTTCTTTCACGATTACATTACTAGCACTATAACACATCTGACTGCCAACAATCATAAGAACTGTTCTTTTTAGACCCTTAATGACAAATACACAGGAATGACATCTAATTTGCCAAAACTTGGTTATTTTTAAACCAGAGTGATCTGTTGCTATTTAGAATTTAAATTACAATGATGACTTTGGAATATTGTTCCTTATTAGGTAAAATCATTTAAAAACCTCGGCTTATAAACTCAGGCTTATAACCTCCCAAAGGCGAATTCTCTTTCCTTCATAGGTATGCTTGAATTTAACAATCAAATGAAGCACTTTACTTAAGAAAATGTTTATTTTAAGCTCAAAGAGAAAAAGGAACAACATTGAAAGGCAAGCTTGAAATTCTTCAACAAAGTAAGTAGAAGGGTAAAGGGGTAAGATAATTTCCAAGGAGCCCAAGTGCAGTGACTTAGAGCAGGGGCAAGTACTACACTGGTCCAGGAGCAGCCGGGCCTGAAGGCTGCTTGTTCGGCCCTTACCATGAAGGTGGAGCCAAGACTGGCGAAAGGGGTTATGTGACAAGAAAGAAGGCAAAGTTTTAAAAATGAAAATGGTCTTGTTAGAAAATGTTGACTGTCCATGTTCTCATCCCAAATTATTTATAAATGCTGGGTTAAATATACCTTACTATATACAGTATGCAAAGGACAGGACATTTGAATGTGTCTGAGTAAGGACAGCAGGTTATGACATGAAACAAATAAGATAATATTTAATATTTTTAATACATTAATCCTTAATATGGTCCTGTTAGTTTATAGTCACATATTATAAATGTGACTAGACCAATATACAGAATGAAGAACTTGGCCCAATCTCTCAGCTACTTCTAGAAAAACAAAACAATCTAACTCAAGTGTACTGACTTTACAATTCAAGGTATGTTATGTATGCTGATGAAAAAAGGAGAATCAAGTAGATGACATATAGTAGATGACATATACATAGTAGATGTATAAGAATATGAAAGAAAATTAACTTCTTTTCCCTTTCTTTCCGTCTTATTACAGTGATATAAACAAGATGGTCTCCACTTGGAAATCTGTCTAGAACACACACAGTAATTAGGGTTCTACCATTTATTGGACTAGTTCACCTCGTTCAATAACACTTCGTATTTAGCTTACTATTCAGGATCTGAAACGAGGTCCAGCGCTTTCATCACATCTTCTAGAAGTGAATCAGGTATGAACCCATTATCTGCGGAAAAAAACATCGTGGAGTAAGACTTCTGCCAGGACCTGCTATGAGAAAAATCACCTAAGGGGCAACTGGGGCTATTATTATCAGACACTCTCTTCTTTTAGCTTTCTTGGGCACAGAGGCAAAGATTCACTTTAAGGTGAGCTTCTAAGAAAAAATTCCACATGCCTTCTACCTGAGAATTCCAAGGAAACTTTCAAGCCAAATTACTTCTTAAACAGGCTTACAAATTTCGACGATAAAACAATGGGAACCTTCATATTCTCTTTAAGAAATCCAATGAAAATCAGTCTTTACCAACAAATTCCTTTATTTATAATGTCATTTAGCTTTTTGAAGGAAGGTTAATTATGAGCTGTTATTTAGGTATTTGACACTGTAAGACCAGGAGCTCTCCCTATAACAGACTTGATTTAAATAAAAGCCATAGATTTAATGGGAAAAATTCAAAAGTTGAAATTCAGAATAGAATCAAATGGTCCTTTCCTTGGGCTTGTTGCAGGAACAGCATTGGGAAATGGCCCAAATTCAGATGATGCAATGGAACATGACACACAAAGAAAGCGTGTAGGTCAATTTGAAATCGCAGTTTTAACAAGCAAGTTCATTGCCTTAAATGTGCAGTGCCGAGTTTCTCTACCCATTTACTCATTCTTGAAGACTGTTTCAGCTTTAAATCAACTTCCAACACAAGATCCTTTTCGGGAATTAGACAATTTCAAAACAAAGTCTTTTCACGGAGAACGAGATGTACAAAAGCCTGGCTTCTATAATCCTCCTAGAGAAGCTGTTCTTTCCCGATGTGGCGTATACTCTGTCTCTATCAGAAAGGAAATAAAGACTTTAAAGACTTAAACCTCTTAAGTAGATGCTTACCCATTTGAACCAAAATTGGCCTTGACTAAAGGCAGAGTCAACAGGATGATTAAAAATGTACAATTGTTCAAGGTGAAGGTTTGATTCCAAACTGTCAAGTTATCAATAATTTGAGGTCTATAGAGAGTAAACTTGTTTGAAGGTACTTGTGAAAGTACTCAAGCTTTGTTAGCCTAACCATGATGAGTTTAAAAGGCAGAAAAGTAATCTGCCTAGTTAAGTCGGAGCTAAAAATCAAGCACTCAAAATGTAAACTAGGCTCTACTTGGCCACTTGTTGCCAGGAACAATTCTCTGCATCAGTTTCCTTGTTTCCCAGCTATCCTATATATCCACTTTGTAGAAACAGTGTGTATTACAGCGTTCTCCAGGAGCACTGAATGCTGGGCAGTTTTCTCTTTTCTTGCCATAACTAGAGATTTGGCTAACTGGCTGTATAAACTATGCAAAAAACAACTAGGAAAACAAACAACCTTTTTGACTCAAACATGATTAACCTCAAGCATGAGTATTCCAACATATTTTTAAGATACCTAGCAGTATCTCAAGCACAGACATTCTGGAGAACAGCAGTCACCAGCAAACCAGGGATTCTACATTTGGGACATACAGTAGTTTAAAGCTAGAGGATAATGTAATTTTCATAGTGTATCAAAGACTTTTATTATATTCAAGATGAGAAGCGGCGATCTGAAAATTACCCTTTTAAAACCTTAATTTTGATGTTACTTTAATTAATCATATCAAATCAACTATCAAATTCTTCAACATAAGGAATTTTAAAGTCTGAAAGCGAATGAAACTTAAATCATCTAGTATTGAGGCAACGAATTCGTTATAGAATATGGAAATAGAGACACAATGGTAAGATCTCAAGACCAACAACAGAGTAAATGTGACTACAATTTGCTGACTAAACAAACCTAAGGAGCACTGTGGAGCTTGAATGCTTTGCTAAATTAAGCAGATAAACATAAAATGAGCTTCCGTTGGTTTTAAGGCTCTGAAGACAGGGACCAGGAGGTGGGAGAACGTAAGAGGGGGCACCAATTGTGATCCTAAGCAGTTACCATGCAAAGATTCGAGTACAGCTGAACTGTGTTCGAAAGGACTTGAAAGGAGAAAAGCTGTGTATTTAAGAACTTTTGGGGGCGTCTGGGTGGCTCAATCTGTTAAGCGTCAAACTCGATCTCATCTCATATCATGAGCTCACCGTTCGTGAGTTCAAGTCGCATGTTGGGCTCTGCACTGACAGCCCGGAGCCTGCTTGGAATTCTCTGCCTCACTCATGCTATCTATCTGTATCTATCAATCAAATCAGCAGCTTGTAAAAAGCATCAGGTTCCTAAAGGCTGAGAGGAGGAGTAACTCGATGTAAAAAATCAGTGATGAAGGAGAACAGTCAAGGGAGTTAGTAGCTTCCTGATAAGCTCATAAACATTTGCACCAATCATGATTTCTGTTCTGAAAGATAAGCGAATAAAAGGCAGAGCCTGGCAAGTCTTTTCAGCAGCTAAACTGATGCTGCCGGAGGAAAGCAAATAAGAGGAATTAGCAGAGAAGAGACGACTTGTGAGGGTAGGGGTAGGCAAAACCCCACCGCACTTAGGACGGTACATTTTCAAGCCACTATACGTGTCAAGAGAGTCAAGTTTCTTGGGAATAGAAAATAAAACAGACTTAAAGATAACTTAATGCCATTTGTTTTAGTCAAATAATTTTTACTAAATGTTGTATTATACTTTACCTAATCTTCTCAAAAGTTTAAGGGGAGGAGTTAAGATGGAGGAGAAGTGGGGGGACCGGATTTCCCTGTCCCTCAAACGCAGCCGCACTGAGGTCAGATCACTGGGCACAACCAGGAAACCAATCTACGGCGTGGCAGAAGGATCTCCAGAGTTGGAGGGAGACAGCGTGGCAGGATCGAGGTGCCTGAGTGTGAGCTGGGGGAGATAAAACGGTGGAGGCATGGAGGGAAGGGAACCCCGTCTAGGGAGAGACCAAAGGGAAAGACAGTGAAACTGCGGTACTTACTTGGTACAAGGGGAAAAACCTCTCGGACCGTGGAATGGGGAACAAGAAACAATAGAGAGTGACAGTTTCTATTTTGCAAACAGACTTAGGAGCTGAAGAACAGAGGTTTCAAAAGTGGGCGACTTTCTCTGGCCCGGAGTGGCCCTTGTGCATGCCGTGGGGGCGGGGGCGAAGGGGGGGTGGGAGCCAGAGGTGATAGCGATCTCAGGGGGGCACTTCGAGAGAAGAGTCTCCTTCCTCCAGGAATGGGGGAAGAGGCTTCATTGCCTACCTAAGGGCAAAAGACCCTGCAGGCACCTGCCAACGGCCTTCAAAGCAGGCTGAGTGGTGCGACCCCAGAACGCAGGGGGGTGGGGAGGATGATCACACAACATCCCTCAAAAAGAGTAAGAAGACTGAGTTCATACCATGCATATTTTCAGATCACAATGCTATGAAAATTGAAATCAAGAAAAAATGTGGAAAGCCCTCAAATGCATGCGGAAAAGCCCCTCCTACTAGAGGCACCTGGGTGGCTAGTCAGTTAAACATTTGACTCTTGATTTCAGCTCATGTCATGATCTCACAGTTCATTAGTTCGAGACTTACATTGGGCTCTGTGCTGTCAGAGCCTGGGATTCTCTCTCTCCCTCCCTCTGTCTCTGCCCCTCCCCCACTCAGGCTGTCTCTCTCTGAAAATACTTTAGGTCAACCAGAAAATTTAAAAATATATGGAGGCAAACGAACATAAAAACATGGCAGTCCAAACCCTTTGGGATGCGGCAAAGGCAGTGCTAAGAGGAAAATACATTGCAATTCACGCCGTTCTCAAGAAGCAAGAAAGGTCCAAAATACACAACCTAACCTTACCCCTAAAGGAGCTAGAAAGGCAGTAGCAAAGAAAGACCAAAACCAGCAAAAGAAGAGAATAAAGATGAGAGTTGAAATAAATAATACCGAATCCAAAAAAAAACAGTGTAACAGATAAATGACTCTAAGAGCTGGCTTTTAAAAAATAAACAAAATTGATAACCCCCTAGCCAGACCTCTCAAAAAGGAGAACCCAAATAGATAAAATCACGAGTGAAAGAGATCCCAACCAACACTTGAAAAATACCACGATTAAAGAATACAATGAAAAATTATATGCCAAGCAACTGGACAATCTGGAAAAACTGGACCAATTCCTAAACACTCACATACTGCCAAAACTCAAACGAGAAGAAAGAGAAAATTTGACCAGACCCATAACCAGCGAAGAAACTGAATCAGTGATCAAAAATCTCCCCAGTAAGAGTCCTGGGCCCAACAGCTACCCAGGGGAATTCTACCAGACATTTAAAGCAGAGTTAATATCTATTCTTCTCAAACTGTTTCAAAAAGGGAAAAGCTTCCAGACTCATTCTATGAAGCCAGCATTACTGTGATTCCCAAACCAAAGGCCCCACTATAAAGGAGAATTTTTACAGGCCAATATCCCTGATGAACATGGATGCAAAAATTCTCAACAAGATACTAGCAAATCAAATTTGACAGTACATTAAAAGAATTATTCACCATAAATTAAATGGGATTCATTTCTGGGCTGCATGGCTGGTTCAATATGTGCAAATCAACCAATGTGATACATCGCATTAATGGAAAAAAGGATAAGAACAATATAATCCTGTCAATACATGCAGAAAAAGCACTTGACAAAATATAGCATCTTTCTTAATAAAAACCCTCAAAGTTGGGATGGAAGGAACATACCTTAAGATCAGAAAAGCCATCTACGAAAGGCCCACAGCTAATATCATTCTCAATGGGGAAAAACTGAGAGCTTTCCCCCTGAGATCAGGAAGCAGGACAGGGATGTCCACTATCACCACTGTTGTTTAACATAGTGTTGGAAGTCCTAGCCCCAGCAATCGGACAACAAAACGAAATAAAAGGCATCCAAATTGACAAGTCAAACTTTCACTCTTTTTGCAGATGACATGATACTCTATGCAGAAAACCCAAAAGATTTCATCAAAAAACCTGCTAAAGCTGATACAGGAATTCAGCAAAGCCACAGGATATAAAATCAGTGTACAGAAATCGGTTGCATTTCTGTACAACAATAATGAAGCAACAGAAAGAGGTATCAGAGAATCGATCCTATCTATAATTGCATCAAAAACCATAAAATACCCAGGAGTAAACCTAACCGAAGATGTAAAAGATTTGTACACTGCAAACTATAGATAGCTTATGAAAGAAATGGAAGAAGACACGAAAAATGGAAAAACATCCCATGCTCATGGATAGGAAGAACACATATTATTAAAATGTTCATATATTTGTAGACCCAAAGCAGTCTACACATTCAATGCGATCCCAATCAGAATAGCACCAGCATTCGTCACAGAGCTAGAAGGAACAATCCTAAAATTTGTATGGAACCACAAAAGACCCCATACAAAAGACCCCATATAACCAAAGTTGTGTTGAAAAAGAAAACCAAAGCTGGAGGCATCACAACCTCAGACTTTAGCCTATATTACATAGCTATAATCATCAAGACGGTATGGTATTGGCACAAAAACACACATAGAGCAATGGAATAGAACAGAGACCCAGATATGGACCCCAAAATATATGGCCAACTAGTCTTCAACAAAGCAGGAAAGAGTATCCAATGGAAAAAAGACAATCCCTTTAGCAAATAATCCTGGGAGAAGTGGACAGCAATATGCAGAAAAACAAACCTGGACCACTTTCTTACACCATACACAAGAGTAATTAAAATGAAAGACCTAAATGTGAGACAGGTAACCATCAAAATCCTATAGGAGAAAACAGGCAACAACGTTTTGGACCTCAGCTGCAGCAACTTCTTACTTGACATGTCTCCAGAGGCAAGGGAAACAAAAGCAAAAATGAACTACTGGGAGCTCATCAAGATAAAAAGCTTCTGTACAGCAAAGGAAACAATCAACAAAACTAAAAAGCAACTGAAAGAATAGTAAAAGATATTTGCAAATGATGTACTGGATAAAGGGTTAGTATCCAAAATCTATAAAGAATTTACCAAACTCGACACCCAAAAAACAAATAATCCAGTGTAGCAATGGACAGAAGACGTGTATAGACACCTCTCCAAAGAAGACATGCAGATGGCAGTCACACGAAAAGATGCTCAACATCACTCATCATCAGGAAATACAAATCAAAACCACACTGAGATACCACTTCACATTGGCTGGAGTGGCTAAAATGAATAACTCAGGAAACAACAGATGTTGGCAAGGATGTGGAGAAAAGGGGAACCCTCTTGTACTGTTGTGGTGGAATGCAAACTGGTGCAGCCACTCTGGAAAAGGGTGTGGAGTTTCCTCAAAGAAGTTAAAAATAGAATTACCCTATGATCCAGCGATTGCACTACTAGGAATTTATCCAAAGGATAAATCAAAGGGGTGCATGCACCCCCAAGTTTATAGCAGTGCTATCGACAATAGCCAAATCATGGAAAGAGCCCAAATGTCCATCAATGCATGAATGGATAAAGAAGTTGTGGTATAAATACAATGGAATACTACTTGGTGATGAAAAAGAGTGAAATCTTGCAATGATGTGGATGGAACTGGAGGGTAGTAGGCTAAGCGAAATAATTCAGTCAGAGGTGGACAGATATATGATTTCACTCATGTGGAATCTGAGCAACTCAACGGATGAACACAGGGGAAGATTAGGAAAAATAAGATAAAAACAGAGAAGACGACAAACCATAAGAGACTCTTAAATACGGAGAACTGAGGGTTGATGGCAGGGGCGGGGGTGGGGGGTCGGATGGGTGATGGCTGTTAAGGAAGGCACTTGTTGGGACAAGCACTGGATGTGATATGTAATCAGTGGATATTACTAATGAAGCCACGACTACACTGTAGGTTAACAAACTTGAAAATAAATTTTAAAAAATTTAATAACATATAGCTGCAATTTAATCTAACACACAGAAAATAGTATGCAACTTTTGTCATTAAGGTAAGTTATGACATTTTCCTGTTTCTGTGCTTCTTGGCCTCTTCACCTTCGTGTTGCCACTGGTTTGCTCATCTGGCTCCCCAGGAGACAGGCGCTCTCGCACAGGAGGGATTCTGTAACCCCAGAACTAGCACAGTGCTTGACACAACTCACTGCTCAATAACATTAGTTACGCTTAATTATTCAAGTTAGTCCTAACTTCATATTTCAACAAAGTACTCCTTCCAGGCACTATGGTTCAACCAAAAATGCTTTGTAAATATATTTAGTTCAGAAAGAAAGGAGTAAATTGTGGCTTCTCCTGCAGAACCACTTTTATTCCACGACAGAAAGCTACAAAACAAACATGGTGGTGGGCTAGGAAAAACTACAGCGAGGCACCTAAAACAAAGAGTGATGACCATGTGACTGCAAGGTGAAGTGTGGCAGTGACGAAAGGGGGAACAGGGAAGCAGCAGAGGAACAGAAAGGAAAATGGTATCGTTTAAGAGAAATAGGGAAGACTGAATTGAACCAAAGGCAATTTCTGGAGAATGTTTAAGGACTGATGAAAGGTAACCAATCTGCAAGTAAAATTATTCTCAAAGATTACACAAATGGCAGCACACTAAAATCAGACGAAAGATGGCAGTCAATTTATCTCATCAACTTAAAAAAATAGCACTTAAAAAGCTCTTTTTATATAAAAAAATATAGCCCTGGCCCAAACTGGGTTGCCTCATGAAATATAATTTCACAAGGGGGAAGGTGAGAGAGAAGAAAGAGAATAAAGAGAAAACAGAACAAATCCCATGGTGTGTAATGCACAAACTTGGGTCTATCATTTCAAATACCATCTATGCAGAATTCAGTGCTTTGAATGAAACTAAGCTCTGTACCATTTTTTTTTTAACAACATGGTCAATTTACTGAGTAACTGAATAACCAGGTAAAGTAGATATTAAGTCCATTTTAGGCTGGAGGAAACTGAGGTTAGGAACTTGCCCAATATCACACAGCTGAATAACATGTAGGATTTGAATCCAGGCTGTCTGATACCAACAGAAGTGTCTTTAGCAGTTTAGAAAGACATTTTACTTTTAATTTTTAATTATAGTTGACATATACTATCAGATTAGTTTCGGGCATTAAACAGTGATTTAATAATTTTATATGATACAAAATGTTTACCATGAGAAGTGTATTACAATTACTGACTACCTCATGATCCTCTTCACCCATCCTCCCGACCTCCTCTTCTTTGGGAACCATCAATTTGTTCCCCCTGAGTCTGTTTCTCTTGTCTTTGTCATCATGGTTATTGTTGGCTTGTTCATTTGTTTTTTAGATTCTACATATAAGTAAAATCATATGGTATTTTTCTCTCTCTGGCTTATTCCACTTAGACTTATGCCCTGTAGGTCCATCCATGTTGTTGTGAATGACAAGATTTCATTCTTTTTCATGGCTGATATTCCTATGTGTATACACCACATTTTGATCTATTCTTCCATACACACTTAGGTTGCCTCCATATCTTGGCTACTATAAACAATGCTGCAGTAAACACAGGGATGCATGTATCTTTCCAAATCAATGTTTTCCTTATCTTCTGGCAAATATCCAGAAGTGGAATTACTGGATCATGTGGTACTTGTATTTGTAGTTTTTTGAGAAAAGTCCCTACTGTTGTCCACAGTGCACCAGCCTGTATGAGCCTGTATGCCCCACCAACAGTGTATGAGGTTTCCTTTTTTCCCATTATTTTCCACATCCTTGCCAACACTTTTTTCTTGTGTCTTTGATACCAGAGGAGATATCGTGATTTTGATTTGCATTTACCACATTTGCATAGCCACTAATGTGACGTTGAGCATATTTTCATGTTGTCTCTTGGTCATCTGTAGGTCGTCTTTGGGAAGATGCATATAGAGAGGTTCTCATTTTAAAACTGGGATTTTTCGACTTCTCTCGAAAAGTCCTGTTAGTATCTTTATGGACGTTACCTTGAACTCTATCAGGTAGATTGTTTACCTCATTTTGTTTAGCTCTTTTCTGTAGTTTTGTCTGTTCTTTCATTTGGGACACAATCTGCTGTCTCCTAGTTTTGTCTGACTCTCTGTCTCCATGTAGTTGGTAGGTCATCTACAATTTCTGGTCTTGACAGTAGTGGTCCTGTGGTACAGTGCCCTCTTGTTCAGAAGAACCATAAGCTCCTGGGGTGAGCCCTGTGTGGACTGCATGTGCCTTAATGTTGTGGCTGAGTAGCAAATATTGTGGGCACCCTGCTGTGCAGACCTTGTTCCCTGCGCAGCCAACTGAGAGAAAGCCATTTTCTGATTCCTCGAGGTACTTCGGTATTTTTCTTTTATCCCATATATTTGATCACATCAAGTTACCTCCAAAACATCTACTTTTAAAAATTTTGTTCATTTTATAACTCGAAAAAAACATGTACCTGAATACAGTGCACATATCCCAACACTTCCCCCACAAAAGAGATACAAAAAAACAAAACTATGAACTTGCTTTAAAGACCACACGTAACACTTTGCATAGGTCTGATACCTGAGTCATTTTCAGCTCTGAGCACACACAATGGTGTTTATGTTCATTTCTGAATTTGAGATTATCATTAAGCTGAGCCAAGTAAGGCTAATTTCATCCAGGGTAAATATAAAGAGATCAATCGGCTGTACTTCTCATTTAAAGATTTAGAATGATGCGTTTTTGAAAAGTGATGAGTAAGTCCCGGAGGAAATAAACTAGTATATTTCTTAAGTCAATAAAAAGATGTAGTGGAAGAAGCTGAATCAGAATCAAGTCACTACTACAAGCACCAAACGATGTATGTATAGAAAGGAACTCACGTTTATAAAGTAGCTACTATGTGTTAAGCACCAGACAAGGTTCTTTCCACAACGTTACTCATTTAATCTTCATAATAATTCTAAGAAATCCATAAGAAATCTAAGAAATAATTCTAAGAAATGTGGTTATTCTCATTTGACAGATAGGAAAAAAGACTCATAGACCCCAAAGTAACTAGCCTAAAACTAGAAAAAAAAAATAAAATTGAACCCGTTCAGGAGTTCAAAAGGACTTTATTGATTCAACAATGTAGATTTTCCTACATTGTAATTTACGATGGCATTTCAGGTATGACTCGGTTTTAATCACACATAAATGCAGAGGTGATCAAACCAACCTACCTATAGTGATACAGTGCACACTACAGTGATACATATGTGAACTTTTAAAACTTTCTTTGGTAGAAATGCTAAACTCAGACTCAAAAGAGACTCTTCAGGATGATTTCTCTTATCCTTCTGCATCCTTTCCAGGCACAATCGATCGTATGAAAGTATTCTGTGAAGTGATGTCAGCAAGACAGTGGGCTGGGAGGCCCCAGTGCGTATGTCCCTCCACCCCCCACAAACAAACAACAAAAAACAATAAGTAAATAACCATAAACTTAAGAAAACACCACAGGCAAAGCTCTAGACTACAGAGAAGCAGCAGCAACAACGCTGTGGGGTTCAAAATATCAAGGATGGCTCACCCAGAAGTACAGCAAGCACTATCCCTGGGTCGCTCCGTCTCCTAGTCAAGATCAGACTGCCATCGGGAAGATCTCCTCGGAGGAAGTTCACTGCATAGCTGAATGGAACACAGGAGCAGCCCAGCAAGCCTCACCATAGCCTCCCACGACCTGGAGCACAGCTCTGAACATCCTTACCAGGGCTGTGCTGCCGCTGCTCCGAGCCCAGTTCCTCAGGTCCTGATAGGAAGCTTGAACAGACGCCACTGAGATTGTGCTGCTGACGGGGGACTGCTCCTGGAGCGCGAGCTGAGACTGTGGCTGACCGTATGCAGGCTGTGCTGCCACTTCATGACGTCATCACAGGGCCTGTGCCACCGCTGTGTGACCCAACACTACCTCGTCACTCCAGTGAGCCCCTGAAGTCCAGTTCTAAGGGAGATCCGCACACACATGGAACCCAGACACCAGGGCCACAGCTGCAAGGGCATCGGGGCCCCAGGATCGAGGCACTGTGACAGTTCTACACGTTAAATAATGCTCTGGGTGCCAGCAGCAGGCAAGACGAAGAGCAGAGAACACCCTCAGCAAAAGGGAAGAACAGAAATATCCCAGCAGCCCCAGCCTTTGCCTTGGAGGACCACGATAGCACTAGCGGCCGCTGCTACCTGGAGGAAACCGTGCAGTCTTAGCCACAGAAGATCCCCACACTATGGGCAATGTCAGACTCAGCCAATGAAGATGCACAAAGACTATCCCACTGTGCCTTCTCAAAAATCCAAGATGCTGTATCCCACCTAGCTGATACAATTGCAGCCACCTCCAGGTTAAAGTCTTTCTCCACTGAAGCCAGTCCAAAAAAGGTGGGAAAAGGTGACTACAACCTCAAATGCACAGACATAAATTCGAAGCCATCAGAATCATGGGGAAGCAAGAAAAAAATAACATCACCCAAACAGTGTAACTTTCCAGTACCTGACCCCCCCCCCCAAATGAGTATCTCCAAGTAATCTGAAAAAGAATTCAAAACAATTGCTTTAAGGAAATTCAGCAAACTTCAAGAGAATTCAGAAAACCCAATGAATTGAGTAGAATAATGTGTGAACAAAAAGTTCAATAAAGAAGTAGAAATCAAAGAAATAAAAGTCTGGAGCTTAAAAACCTAAGAAATGCAATGAAAAAAGCAGTAAGTGGCTTGAGCGACAGGCTCAACTGGGCAGAAGAAAAAAGGACAGGTCTCTGGATATTATCATGTCACAGGAAAATAAAGAAATTAGAATGAAAAAAATTGAGAAAGCCTAAGTGCATTGTTGGGCGTCAACAAGAAAATCAATATATGCATTATGGGAATCTTAGAAGGAAAAGAGAGAAGGGGAAAGAAATGAAAACTTCCCAAATCTAGAGAGAGAGAGACGGCCATCCAGGTAACATGAAGGTCTAAGATCCAAAGAGATCTTCACTAAGACATATTATTGTAATCAACCTCTCTAACTCTTAAATACTAAGAACAAATCGAGGGTTGAAGGGGGGAGGGGGAGAGGGGAGGGGGAGAGTGGGTGACGGGCACTGAGCAGGGCACAGGTGGGATGAGCACTGGGTGTTGTATGGAAACCAATTTGACAATAAAAATTTAAAACAAAATAAAATTTAATCTTGCAAAAAAAAATCAACCTCTCTAAATTCAAGGACAGAAAATTCTGAAAGCAGCAACAGAAGAAAAAAGACTCCTCACATACAGTGGAATCTCCACACTACCGGCAGGTTTCTCAGCAGAAACCTTTTAGGTCAGGAGAGTTTGGGATGATACATTCAAAGTGCTCGAAAGAAAAAACTGTTAAAGAATACTTTACCCAGAAAAATTGTCATTCACAAAGGAGGGAGAGATAAACATATTCCCAGACCGACAAAAGCTGAGAGAATTTATCACCATGAGCCTGTCCTACAAGAAATACTGTTTTTTTTTTTGGGGGGGGGGGGGGCTGAAATGAAAGGATGCTAAATTAGTAACATGAAAACATAAATAAGTATAAAATTCACTGGTAAAGGTGAATATGCAGTGAAATTCAAAATCCTTTATTGGAAGTGTAACAGAGAACTGTTTATGTCCAACACCTCAAGGACCTAGAAAGGAAAATACAATGAAGCTCCAAATTAATGGAAGGGAAAAAAAAGAACAAGGGTCAGAGTGGAAATAAATGAAATAGAAAAGATCAATGAAACTAAGAGCTGGTTTTTTGAAAAGACAAGTGAGAAACTTTTAATGAGACACATCAAGAAAAAAAAAAAGACTCAAATAAAATCAGAATAGAAGACGTGACATCTGATACCATGATCATAGAAATACAAATGATCAGAGGAGACTACTATTAACATTTATATACTAAATAACCGGACAACTGGACAAGAAGAAATGGATAAATTCCTACAAACATACAGCAGAGCAACTGTGGGTAAAGAGATTGGATCAGTGATCAAAACACCTGCCAACAGACACAAGTCCAGGGCCCAAGAGCCTCACTGGTGAATTCTGAATATGTTAAAGGAATACACACCAATTCTCAAACTCTTCCAGAAGTAGAAGAGGCAGGAATACTCCCTAACTCCTTTCATGAAGCCAGGACTGTCTTGATATCCAAACGAGACAAAAGGCACAAGAAAGGAAAATTGCAGGCCAATATCCCTGATAAACACGGATGCGAAAATCTTCAACAAAATATTACCAAATATTAAACGATACATAAAAGGTAACACATATGACGATCAAGTGGGGTTTATTCCAGGGATGCGAGGATGATTTAAAATCCACCAATCAACATGACACGCCATATTAACAGAAGGAAGGATAAAAAATCATATGGCCATCTCAAGAGACATAGAAAAAGCCTTTGACAAAATTGAACATCCATTCATGATTAAAACTCTCAACATAGTGGATATAAAAGGAACTGCCTCGACATAATGAAGGCCATGTTTGACAAGCCCACAGCTATCATCACGCTCAGTAGTGAAAAGCTGAAACCTTTTCCTCTAAGATCAGAGAAAGATCTCCACCTCTGCCACTTTCACTCAACACGGTATTAGAAGTCCTAGCCAAGCAATTAGACAAGAGAAAGAAAGGGCATCCGAATTGGGAAGGATGAAGCAAAAGTATCACTGTCTGCGTAGGACCTGACACTATATATAAAAGAAAAAAAAAAACCCTAAACACTCCACCAAAAAGGGGATTAAACAAATTCAATGAGGTTGCAGAATATAAAAACCTGTTGCATTTCTATATACTTCTAATGAACTATCAGAAAGAGAAATAATCTCATGTACTATTATGTCAAAAAGAATAAAATAGGAATGAATTTAATAAGGAGTTATAACTGAAAACTAGAACACATTAATGAAAGTGAAAACACAAGGAATAAAAAGAAACTGAAAACACAAAAAATAAAAAGAAGGCTGTTCTGTGTTTATGCAGTGGAAGAATTAATACTGTTAAAATGTCCACACTACTCAAAGCAATCTACAGATTCAGTGCTATCTCTATCAAAATAATAATGGCATAGTTCGCAGAACTAGAATCAAACAATTCTAAAATATTGTGGAAACACAAAGACCCCAAATAGCAAAGAAATCTTGAGAAAGAACAAAGCCGGACACATCACACTTCCTGACTGTGACACGCATTACAAAGTTATAGTAATTAAAACGGTATGATATTGGCAGAAAAAAAGACACATAATTCAGTGGAACAGAACAGAGACACGGAACTACAAATGGTCAATTAATAACAAAGGAATCAAGATATACAAGGAGGAAAGGACAGCCTCTTCTATGAATGGTATTGGGAAATTTGGAAACCTACTCAATACTAGAATATCATAAAACTCCTATTAGAAAACTTAAGTGGTAAGCTCCAAGACACATCTTGCCTATGACTCTTTCAATTTAATACCAAAGGAAAGGCAACAAAATCAAATATCCATAAAGCTAGAAAGCTACACAGCAAATGAAATAATTAATGAAATGAAAAGTCAACTTACCAAATGGGAGAAAAATGATATATCTGATAAGCAGTTAATACCCAAAACACATAAAGAATTCATACATCTCAACAGCAAAAAAACCCAAACAATATGATTAAAATATTACGGGTAGAGGATCTGGATAGACATTTCTCTCAAGGGGATATGCAGATGGCCAACAGGTCCATTAAAAGGTACCACTCACTAGTCATCAGGGAAATGCAAATCAAAACTACAACGAGGCATCACCTCACACCTGTTAAGATGTCTTTTATCAAAAAGATGAGATAAATGTTGGTGAGTATGTGGAGAGAACAGCACCATTATACACGGTTGGTGAAAATATAAAACTGTACGCCCATTTAAAAAATAGTATGGCGGTTTCTCAAAAAATTAAAAACAAAACTACCATATGGTTCAGCAGTCCTATTGGTAGGTGTTATTCGAAAGTACTGAAATCAGTAATTTGGAGAGAAGAGATAGCAGCAGAACCTTAGTCACTGCAGCATTATTCACAATAGCCAAGATCCGGAAACAACTTAAGTGCCCACAGATGGATAAAGAAGATGTGGTTTATACATGTATAAACAATGAATATTGATTAGCCATGACAACATAGGAAATCCTACTTTCTGAAACAATATGGATGGACCTTGAGGGCATTATACTAACTGAAGTTAGTCCCATAGATAAAAGACAAATACTGCACAACGTCGCTTATATGTGGCATCTAAAAAAGATGAACTTGTGAAACCGAGTAGAACAGTGGTTATGGGGCTGGGGGTTAACTGGGGAGAGGTTTAAGATGTTACTTGCAACGAGTAGATAAATGAGCTCGGGAGAGCTGACACGCAACACAGTGATGACGTAGTACGTAGTAACAAATCCTATACTATGCTAGAGGACTAGATCTTAACTGTTCTCCCGACGGAAAAATTACAACTTTGTCACATGATAGAGGTCAGCTAATGGTACTGTAGTGGTCATTCTGTAATATATAAATTATAAAAGCAACACCTTGTATACCTGAAATTTACAGAATATTATTTGTCGATTTTATCTCAAGTTTTAAAAAACACTCTGGAAGACTTATTTAATATTAGTTTGAATAATAAAGGAATACCTTTTCAAAAAGCTTGTTCAGAGGGTGGTATTTTCCCCTGTTTAACACTGACTGACAGAGGTCAAGATTCAAGTAACTGTAACTTTGTTGCCTCCAAGAAACCTGCAAACCTCCTATTATACCAGGTGAGAACTGGACAATCACTTAAGTGTCTTTCCCATTTAAAATTTTTAAGAAATGAAACCTATATTTCATTCAACCTAAAAAACACTTTCGAATAAAACTCAGGGATCAATATATTTCAAATATGCAAAGAAATAAAAAAAAGAGTCAATGTTAATAAAATAATAAAATCTTTTACCTTCTGGATCATAGGTTTGAAAAACTCTCCTGGCTTGTTCTGAGGGTGCCTCAGGAGCAACTAAGGCCATGTCCTGAAAAGACAGAAAGGAGGCTGTCAACCAGCTGCAACAGTATCATGGCCTTAAAAATAAACAGGACAAACACAAGGCGAGGGTGAGGACACAGGACATCGGACGTCAGAAGACTTGGAGTTCTGTTTCTGTCTGACGCGTGTGACTAGAAGAGTCATGAACTCTCCGGGTCTTGCCTGTACTTTTGAAAAACAGGACAAGTACTTCAGCTACAGGGAAATGTTGTGATCATGACACTGAAGCTTTATACAAAAGCTCTCGAAAAGTCTAGTATTAATTATTATAAAAATACAATTTGCAAAAAGTAATGACCTACACATTTGCTTTACGACATTGTTCAAAAAGAAATAGAATCCAAAATATACTCATTTTCAAATATTTAAAAATTAAATCGTGATCTATGATAGCAAACAATTACATAGAAACGCATTTGAAATTTATTACTTTAGTGAGCATTTTCTATCAATACCTGGCTGGCGACAGATCAACAATCAAGTTTTGCATGTCCAGGATTTTAATTTTGCTTAACTGAAGGAAATACCTAGAAGGCAGAATTATTTCTTTTTTCCATAAAACTAATTCTCTATCATAGTAAGGCATATTACAATTTATCAATAATAACCACGTAAGTGTCCGACTTCAGCTCAGGTCATGATCTCATGGTTCATAAGTTTAAGACCCGCGTCGGGCTCTGTGCTGACAGCTCAGAGCCTGGAGCCTGCTTTGAATTCTGTCTCCTTCTCTCTCTGCCCTTCCCCCACTCTCTTTCAAAAATAAATAAAACATTAGAAATAATAACCACAACATGGACTCCTTGTTACCTTGGACTCCTTGTTCCACATATTTAAACTGTTATGAAATTCTACTGGACTGACAGAAATGTAGACTCTGGGCCCCAGTTTTCCTGTTCACAGCACTGGTCCGAGCCTCTGTCTGTAACTGTGCTCGCTCATCCAAACCTCGACAGGGGACAAGTTTCTAACTACCCCAATTTACCCTCTTGCATCTCTTTAGGAAGTTGCAGTATATACAATACAATGTGAATCGCTGTTTCTCTTTGGAAACACATTTTTGTAAGAAATGTACTAATTAGGGGTGCCTGGGTGGCTCGGTCCGTTAAGTGTCCGACTTCGGCTCAGGTCATGATCTCACGGTCCGTGGGTTCGAGCCCCGCATCGGGCTGTGTGCTGACAGCTCAGAGCCTGGAGCCTGCTTGGGATTCTGTGTCTCCCTCTCTCTCTGCCCTTCCCCTGCTAAGGGGAAGACACTCTGCTCTGTCTCTCTCTCTCAAAAATGAACATTAAAAAAAAAAAATGTACTAATTAACTTTTGTCCTAATCACTCCTGCCACTTCACCCCAGAGATGAAGGAACAAAGCGTGAGAATAATTAGAGTGGTTCTTATGAGAGTAGGTGCCTCAGTTTATATGGCAACATAAGTCAAATGGGAATTACACATTTTTCAGGTAAAACAGTAATAAAAAAAGTGCTACTTTATAACACAGTAAAATTTGGCAATGTAGAATTCTTTCCCACTTACTCGCCCTTTGTCTGCAGTTTCCATATTACTTTGCAGACGATACGCATGTCAAGTTGCATGTTTTCGTCTGGCCTAACCTTCAATCCTCCCTGACTTCGTGACCCAGTCCTTCAGTGCTGGCTCCCTGGATAGTGTCTTAACTTTTGCTATGAGAAACAGTGCTGCACCGAACAAACCTGAACACGTCATTTCACACATGTGCAGTTTTATGTGCAGGTGAGAACAGAGCAGGACTGCTGGGTCACAGGAAGAAGGCATCCGCGATTCTGGCTGACGCTGCCAGACTCTGGGGTCATGTTTACTTAGCCTACTTAGAACATTATTTCTTAAAAAGCGCTTTCCTTTTTATAACGTATCACCGGTACAGTCTTAGACCTACAATTAACTTTGTATCGAAGCTAGGATCTCAGTGTCGGCTCTGGGATTTAGGGAGCAATTACTAACACTGGGACTATTATTATTATTCCCTAACTTCTTTTAGCACATCTAAACCATAATTGCAGAAATCGTACGCATATTTCACTGTAAGCTTTAATTCCGTAACTATTTCTAACCCTTCATTTCTTTTCCAATTCTTTCCTTTGCAACGGCTGCTGCAATCTGGGAATTTGTCACTGAAATGCTGGCTGAGGAGAAGGTATGGCTCCAGGTGAGATTTTATCCAAGGGTAAAGGAGTACGGGCCCAAGATGAGGATAAAGTCATTCTTTCTTTTAAGCATCTGCTGCATTTCAACCTTTGTTACTAGTAAGTGATGAGGAAAAGCTAAAACGAGGGATAAAACAAGACTTCGGATTTTCTAAACATAAGTATGATCTAAACAAAGAGAAAGGAAATATTGTTTTTCGTGGTCAAAAAATTATCTTTTCGGGGCAGAGAATACATTTGAAGCATTACTTTAATACTCTTATTAAGTGAAGTTTTGGGAAATTGCTACTGTCTGGTTACACTAACAAGGAAGATTGTGGTTTCAGCCACAGACAAAAGTTTACATCAAATCCTCTGGCGTGAAGGGTGTCAGAAAACGCAGAAGTTTAAAAGAACCGGAAGTGAAGCCCTATCTCCAAGTTCCAAGTGCTACGAATGAAAAATATACTATGCTAATGTTGAAAAGATTGAAAACAAGCTTAATGACAAGTTTGCTGCCTTATCTCTTGCCTCTGGTTACGAACATACAAAAAAGTAGGCTCCAGAAAACGTGTTATTCTGGTCTGAACAGGCTATCCATGCTGGCCTGCCACAGGAGAGCATCTGAAGCGTAGGCACAGCTCCCGGTGTGCTCCGGTCTAACAAATGTGCGTTTAGAACAGGGGCTGGCGGCATACGTGTTCTGTGATGGGCCAGAGAGTAAGTATTCCAGGTTTTGCAGGCCATGTGATCACAGCAGCAAGAAAGCACAGTAATCCATAAACAAACGAGCATGGATGTGTTCCAGTAAATATTTTACACAAATAGCTCATGGCCTGATTTGCCCCGTGGGCATTTGCTAACCCAGGATGTATCATTTCCTCAAATGTGCTGGCGCTTATTAAATATGCCTTCTTTCTGGCACATCTGGGGATATAAAGAAGTCTTAGACCTTAATGGGGTTTCACAATGAAGATAATTCTGGCTCTCATTTGACAGAGAACAGAGGGCAGGGAACCCTTGGTGGAAGGAATTAGGAGTCACGGTTGGGGGACTGGAACTGTGAGAAGAGCAGTAGTTAGGAAGGGAAATCAGCTGTGGTGCAAGAATGAACATCCAGAGTTAGGAGGTGATGGTTAAGTATCCAGGGAGAGCACACGGCGTGCCTGTGATGCTTAGCGCACACGGGACATTCCACACCACGAACAGGGTGGCAGAAACCGGACGCAGGCACTAGCGAGTCAGGGCTGCAGAGCCTACAAGACGAGGCACTGCAAGGGGTGACAGGTGGTTACTTCGAATGTGTTGAAAGGAGGATGGCAGAAAAGGAATTGAGACAGCTCACTGTTTGAAGTTTCTAAATGTGAAACAAGCAGCTCAAAACCCTGGATGTGAGCAACAGCCCTTATGTCAACTACAAACACAAATTCCTTCTCTCCTCCCAACAAACACAAATTCCTTCTCTCCTCCCAACAAACACAAATTCCTTCTCTCCTCCCAATAAACACAAATTCCTTCTCTCCTCCCAAAATGCAGCCCAGAGGCACAGGTCAGGTTCCAAATAGTAAAGCCAGCAACCATAACTGTCATTACAGACCAAGTAAATTTTGTTAATGATTTAAAAAAGAAACAACCTTATTTTGCTCCTTTGGTCACAGTGATATACTAATAACCAATTTGCAAACTCCTTAGAAATTAACTATTCTTAATCATATCACTTATTTTAAGATGTGTTTATGCCAGAGGGAGAAGACTAAAATGAAAAGAAAAGAAAGGCCAAAACAAAACAAAATTAAATTCTAATGAAAACATGTTTTCACCTACAAATGAAAGCTGGTACAGTCTTCTAAACTGACTACTGGCTTATTTTAAGTGTTTACAATACTTTTTAGATTATTATAGAAAATGATCTCTTAGTTAACACTTGTTTAAATGTACGTAATGTTTAGATCTTTACTGGAAAAGTTTTAAAACCCCTGATTCCCAGTGAAGGCTTTCACGCTGAAATCTTTTCAACTTTCTAATTTGATTTAAAATGACAATTTCCAACACTAATCTTCACCAATTTATTTAACTTAAACACATCTGAACAAGGTTCCTAGTCTAAAGATCTGTAACAGAATGACCCATGTTGTAAGTCTGGTAATAAAGCCAAATATATTTCATATTTGCATATCAAGTTTGAATGGCAAGTAAAGAATTCTATTCAACTAAGAGTCCTTTACCATCTTAAAATATTTTAGTGAGAAATACAAGTGAGGTCTTTTTCTCACTGAACATAAAGGATGAAGTAAAACGGAACTCCAATGTAATAACTGTGTAAGTGTGAGGAATAGTAAGAAAACATTACCCTTCAGATCTCCAAGACTTAATATATCTATAGCTTTTAGATCACATATTTAATATATTCTTTGCATATAACTATCCTTACACCCATAATGTTTTGAATACTGTCAAGCCTGTTAAATGGTAAAGAAAGACCTAGTCTGTACATTTAAGGTGACTGTCTAATGGAAGAGAGAAAAATGTGCTACTATATGCTTCTTTTGATGAAGAGTATTAAAATTATCTTAAGAAAATTACATTCCAAAATAAAATTCAAACAGACACCAACCCCCCACCCTCAGAAAACCAATGAGTTCTAAACAGATTCCAATGATTTAATTCCAAGTTATCCAAGTCAGCAAGTAGACCTGTAGATATTTTTTTTCTTCACCTCTAAATGTATTAAGTAGGACAAAATTCTGAGGTGTACTGTATCTGAAACTCTTTTAGGTACCCCCCATTAGGAAAAGATACAGAACATAACAGTCAAATATTTAAATATTGTTTTAGTTATTTAAACTGATTTGCCATCAAAATTATTTTTACTCTAAAAGTATGTTCTCTACGTGGGTTAAATATAATCAGATGCTTTTATCAGAGCAGAGCAATTTTAGAACAAACAATCTCTATTTAGCCAATTTACTGACCAACTGGGATCGCTACACAATATAGCTTTTAAAATGATCTGTCCTCAACCAACCTGCCTTAATTGGCAAATGCTACAGAAGAGAAGGGGGAAAAAAGACAAGCTGTTAAGGGGCTATCTAATACCCTGCAGTCATGAAACAAGTATCTCTTTTCATGTAGTTCTGTCTGCACTGTTACTATAATTATTTGGTGTTCCCCATAAACCTTTTAAAATGTAACATTAGTTATCCTTCTAAGCGGCTAGTGAAATACAAGGCAGGGCTGTGTTCAGTGCATTGGCTAGGTGTAAGTAGCTCATTACTGAAAAGGTCTTTAAAGTTTATTCTTTATAGCTTTCATCATTATCACGAGCAATCTCTTGTCGAAAGTAATCAAAGAACTTCCGAGAGTTTTACCTAACTTCAGGAATGGTCACACACAGATAAATTACATTTTAGCTCCCAGAAAACATTTCATTGTGCCATGAAGAGCCCTTCAAAAGAAAACAAGTTAACTGGCATAGAACATACCTTTAGGCTGTAAGTAATATTTTGCTTTAGAATTACTTTATGTATCATATGGACTCTTATCTCACTAGACTTCTGGAAATATTTTGGGAATTACTATGAAACATTTTAAACCAATTACCAAATGCTATTAAGTACATAATATTCTCCAGCGCCAATGTTAGAAACAAGTCAGGTAATGCCACGTCAACTGAAAGTAGCTACAACAGTGGTCTTTTTTCTTTATTTTTCCATTATTTCCCCCAATATGTGCAAAAGTCCTTGGCCATCTCCACAGCAGCCCCTTACTGTGTAGCATCAGTGTGTTACAGAGAAGTCTGGGAGGGCAACATAAGAAAAGCCCTTCAAGCCTCCTCCTCCAAAAAAACCGAACTCTAAATGTACAAGTGGAAATAAGGCAGTAGGAGGAAGGATCCAATGCGCATGACCAGAGTCGTTACTGTATTAACACTAGCGAAGGGGCTTCTTTTCTCCTTAATGTAGTGACTATACAACTCACCTTAAATCCTTCCGTCTTTCTCAACTGGTTTCTGCCAGAGAACTCGTCCCTAAGGCCTAAGGGATAACGACTCTCCTGTGCATCTAGAATCATTTTCTGTGCTCTCTTGCTTAAGTGAAGAACTGGGCAGAGAAAAGCTTTTCATTACTGACTTTCATTAAGAAAACAGCTAACATAAGCCATTGCTCTCTAGGCGCATGAATACCCACCTAATTCAAGAAAACTGGTTTCCTAACTTCTTTAAATGGTTGGAGTTAATATTCAGTGATCACCTGGATTAACATCACGTACATTGTTAAAAAGTTCCTCCTGATTTTGAAGTAAAGACTCTGTATCTTTTGAACCAATTTATACTGTTAAGTCACCTGGACACAAGAGTAACTAATTTATGGCGGTAGCAGCTGTTCTCACACTCTCATGCCTCCCCGCCCTGTAAGAGGATTTGTCACTGCCTGTGGCTATAGGACAGAAGTACCTCTCTGGGAGGGGTCTACTTCCTTCCCTCACTGGGACAGGTTTGGCCAGAGAAATGGAAGCAGAAGTGACATTATGCTAGCTCCCAGAAGAAGCTGTAAGTGCCACCTGCGGTTTTGCCAAGTGTCTCTCTGTTCTCCCTCTGCCGGGAGGAGTGCACATTCCTAGGGGCTGTTCCTTCAGTCCAGATCCTAGAATGAAGAGGGCACATGGAACGCACCTGCAGCCAACACGTAAAGAAAGAAATTGGCTTTGGTGTGTGTTTGGGGAGAAGGGGTACGGTGGGAGCGGTGTACCCCATATATGCAAATACAGGGTGCACTGTCCGGAGAGGATTTAAATACAGCAAAATGGTCCCTGTCATGATGTTTTTTATCACCAACACACGCAGGCGAAACTGAAACAATTCCAGGGGCAGACATCCCTCCTACCTGGGGTAGACTGGTCTCCTTCTCAGATGCTGAGTAAATCACTTACATTGCAGGGTCGTTGCTTCGGGGAGCTGGCATGAGGAAGTACAACCTAATATTCTGCCTGGGGTTTCACTCTGCTTGTGCCTCAGACATATCTGCTCTTCCTATTCATAGCTGGCCTACCTTTCCTCGGGGCTTTCCCTTCATGTTTACCCACTGACATTAATTTTAATAATATTAATATTTAATAATATTTTAATATAAACTGCATAAAGGGGACTTTCTATGTTTTGCATGAAAATGAATGCCTAAAAAGATTAAATTGCTGCCTATACAACATGGGTAATTTAAGCTTGGAGGGCTTGCATGAGTATAAATGCAAAGTAAGGAGTAATCCTGACCTGAGCCCCCCCGTGCAGCCCTCAAAATCCTACCTCCTTTTCTATCATTTCAAACAGGGTTTGACTATGAAAAATAATCACAGTGCTCAAATTTCTAATATTCTTAAGTTTTATCACAGCTTTAGAGAAACCTTCTTCATTATGAAAGTTGTTCTACTTCCATGTTAACCTTACATTCGTGCCCTGGTTGTTCATGTTAAGCCTTTCATAATGAGGTAAGCATGCAAACACAGTATAGTGAAGACGGTCTAGAAATAAAGGATTATTCCAGCTGGTCCTATATCTGATCCCAGCCTTTCCTTCCCTCTTAATCTTCTAGCACAGCCAGTATGTTTCGGCCATCCTGAACCAATTACCTTTCCCCAAACATAGCACGGACTGTCCCCTCCCTCATCTCTTATCTTTTTGCTTAATCTTTTCTCCAAGCCTAGAATATAGCCCTCATTTCATATTAAGTCAAGAACTTATCATGTCCTTTAATTCCAGTATCATATCCACTGTACGTCTCCCCTCTTCCAGTCTCTCTTCACCCTCGTACACTTCTTTGCTTTTTGTATTCCTAAGGGACAGAAGTCGTTGGAAGCTAAGGAGTCAGAAGATTTGAGTGTGAATCCTGGCTTTGGTGCTCAGTAGCATATAACTTTGGCCCCAAACTATAAAATGTTGATGAAAAACGGTACTTCACAGGGATGCACTGAGGATTAAATGAATGCATGTAAGATGGCTGGCATAACACCTGGCAGAGGCAGCGCTCGGTAAATGTAAAGAGAAAACTATTGCCATGCGTTATTACTAAGTACAATATAGCTCATGTTAACTATATTTGGTCCTGTGGGAAAACAGGTAGAATCTGTGATCACAAGAAGGCAGAAAGCTGTTGGAAATTATAGGAGCAACAAGGGAGAAAGAGAAACAGGAGTCACAACCCAAAAGATTTCAAGCCTGGACCATCAATAATGAGCAGGATTTTGATCACATTCTAGGCAGAGGGCAATATAAATAAAAGCAAAGAAAAATAAACAAAATCATAAACTTGTTAACACCATCATACATTAAGTACATGATAGAAGACCTTTTGCTCCATTCTGTCAACTCCATTATAATTTTTTCATCAATTATAAATATACACTTAGAGGTGTACCAATGCTGATTCTAATTAAAACCCAGAGACTTGGTGCGCCTGGGTAGCTCGGTCGGTTGAGTGTTTGACTTTGGCTCAGGTCACGATCTCGCATGACCATGAGTGAGTGTGAGCCCCGCCTCAGGCTCTGCGCTGACAGCTTGGAGCCTGCTTTGGATTCTGTGTCTCCCCCTCTCTCTGCCCCCTGTCCCCTGGCTGGTGCTCTCTCTCAAAAATAAATATTAAAAAAATTAAAAAACCACAGACCTAACTGATGATCAAACTCTTTTAGGCCTTTCTATCAACAATATTTTATCTTGTTTGGACAATTATTTGGGTTCTACTGTAATAAAAAATTATTAGAAACTAATTGAAAGGGAAGGAGGGCCTGCTTTCAGTCAGCAAGCAGACATGACTGACATGACTGAAATAGAGAGAAAAAGAAAATTCCTAAAAATTATAAAAAACCAGACACAGGAACGGCTGCATGAGGGCATTCACAGTAGTAGGAAAGAGAACATAAGAGCCATTTAATTGTCACTTTTAGGAGGTAAAAATATTTATAATGCATTCTGAAAGAGCTCAAAAAAAAAACAGTTAAAAACAAAAGGCAAGTATGGTGGCACAAACCCTCGGCACAGCCCTACAGATAGCTGGTGAGCGCGAGCTCCGAGGCGTGCTAAGCAGTCAGGAAACAGTTTGTGATTAAAAACGCAGTTTTTCAAGAACTCGAATAACTAGAAATTGTTAATTTGTGTAGACTTCTACCCAAACTTTCCAAGTTGTTCAAATAACAGATGCTATTCTTACATTTGAAGATAGACGTTAAAATTCACATGGCAAGTTATGACCTTAACTATAAAAATAAATAGGTCTTTAATATATTTTCTTTCTGCAGGAGAGAAGGCATGATATTGAAACATAAGCACAGATTCACAAAGTTACTTAAGATAAATGGATGAGACGGAGGGCCTCTGAGGCTCACTCGGTAGAGCATGCGACTCTTGATCTCCGGGTTTTTTTTTTTTTTTTTTTTTTGAGTTTCAGCCCCAAATTGGGTGTAGAGATTACTTAAAAAGCTTTAAAAAAAAAAAGAAAAAATTATATACAGCTGGGATGACAAAACTGCTTTAATATATAAATATATAAAACCCCAACTACAACATTTTATGTGTTCTAGAATGCCCAACTGTGAATTTAACTGCATTCCAAGTTCCATGACTTTGACTCAACTATGAAAGATACATATAGGCAAATTTTCTTTATAACAAAGTCTATAAAGCATTATTTTCCTTTTTTCCCTTAAAATTGTATTTATTACATGTAGAGAAATTACATGTATTAATGGTGATGAAGTAGAACTGTCCAATTTTTAAAAACCTGAAACAAGAAATCTAACACTTAACTGCAGTAGTTTTCCTCATGTTACACCAAAGGGCAAACACACAGAAGGAGTTTCCTCTAGAGAGAATTCTAAACAGACTCCCAGTAACAGATACTACAGAAAGAGCGGCAGCAAATGGAAGAACAGCTACGTGTTTTGTTTCTCCTTCGCATTAAATTCAGTTTCTTTATATATTCTAGGCCCAAACCGTAATGCGTTTTCATGTGTTCTCACCTAAAAGGAAAACTGCTTTATCACAGGAAAGGTCAAAGGTGATGCTCCGCACATACAAAGAGACCTTTTTATCACCATAAAAGAGAACAAGAAGGGATGTAAAACTCATCTCTCCAACTTCAAAAGAAAGTGTGAAATGGATTACCAAGGAAATGAGTCACTGATCTTCTGAAGATGAAACTAGATGTTATAGGTAGGTTCCAGCTATTTTTACACTGAACCAGCAGCTATCATTCCACACTGAGGTTGAAATGCACAATAAAAACAAAACAGACAAATCTATTTTGCCTACTATTTTATACACATATAATTCTAATAAAATTAAAAGTATCGTATTTTCACATGTAAAGCCCTTACCTTCAATTTGCTTTAAAAACTAATTTCATAATTCCAATTCAAGAGGAAATTATGAAAATCACCCAAATAATTTAATCTCAAAACCAAAATATAAAAAAGACAAAGAATCAAAGGGAAAAATGATGGTTAGAGAGAATGCAAAGATAGGAGGACAACTGTTCAAATATTCTGTCAGGTGGTATTCCAGCATTTAAAGTGTATCATGTGTTTCAGTATGAAAAGACCTGACGCCCAAAAGACGATTTAACATATTAAATTTTTTTTAACGTTTATCTATTTTTGAGAGACATAGAGACAGAGCGTGAGCAAGGGAAGGGCAGAGAGAGAGGGAGACACAGAATCCGAAGCAGGCTCCAGGCTCTGATCTGTCAGCACAGAGCCCGACGTGGGGCTCGAACTCACAGACCGTGAGATCACGACCTGAGCTGAAGGTCACTTAACCAACTGAGCCATCCAGGCGCCCCCGATTTAACATATTATAAAACAAATGTCGCATAGCCTTTTTTTTTTTTTAACAGTAAGAGCTATTTTTTTTTTTTTAATTAAATACAGGTTCTAAATTCTTGAAGCATGTGAAAAGTCTTTTTTTTTTTTTTTAACCTATGCAGTTAAGTTTGCAAGTTTTAAACTTATCAAAAAGACCATGGTACTAGAATTAAAAAAAAAAAAAAAAAGGACCCTGGTATGACGACTTTTAACATACTACCCATACATACAAAGCATGCTTCCTCACAATATAGAGAAAATTTTATTCTGTTATGGCTCAGATGATTTGCTTGGCGAATTCTCTGCCCTACTTACTGGAAATTAACTTTCTTTCTTTGAAGTTCCTTTGTGTACTGCATTTAGCTCACCCACACCCCTTTATCATGGGGTTCTGTGGGACCCCTGCTGTTTGAGGACTGGGTTCCTAAAAGATCCTTGCAGCCAGGCTATGTGCTATTCCCTCTCAATATTAAGTATAAAACTCCTACTTACATAGGATTGCCTCTATGTATGTTTTGCAGACACATTCTCTAAGATACATCAAATAATACAGAATCATTTTTGTTGTTTCCTAGACATAAAGGTTTAGTAAGATAAGAAAGGTCACTTTGTCTATGCCAGATGGAAGAGTAAGACGACTTATAAAATGTGGGAGAGGGTTAAATTTAATATCTTAATGAGATTAAAAAGATAGTTATAACCAATCCGAAGTTTTACAACTTGCTCATAAGGGTCAATTATTAACTTTATTTTTACCATTGATTTTTAAATAAAATCGAGTTGTGAAAAAATCTCTTCCAAACCTACAAAATGTGTGGAATGACTCTCCACAGGTCGGGAAAAGGGTTCCAATAAAATAAAAACGTTAAATTCTGGGCCACTGCACATCTCAAATATGAAGGGATAACTTTATTAAGTAAACAGTTTGCACTCAAATTTAAAATGACAAGTTGTACACCTCTTTTAAAATAAATTAGAGTTAACATACTTAAGAATCCTAAAAGTAAGCTATTCATCTCAAAAGGAAAAACCAAAACAGTTAAGAAGTTATTTCACTGAATAGGAATAATTTTCTCACTCATCCTCAAACCATGAACGTAAATTTTAAATATGACAGAGGACATGTGACCATGCTTATTTATAAATACTCATCAGAGTTGTTTCTACTCACCAACCTGGAGAAACAATCTGTGCAGGTATGCGTATTTAAGTTGATCAGTTAGGAGAGCAGAAGCAAGTTCTTCTGTTTTAGTCTCCATACAGATAATGCATATACTAACGGTTATTTCTAGATGTATAAGCTTAGGGATATATTGAATTCTTATGATCAAAGACAACTTAGCATTCCTAAGTCCCCATCTCCCTCCTTGTTCAAATACCAACATGGTTAAATCACACTTTTTGGTGAGACAAATGTTCAATGTTTTCTGCCATCATTTATTCGACAAAAATTTACTGAGCACCAACACTGTGTCTGGCCCTGTTCTAGGCACTAGAAAACAGCAGGAGACAGAATGGACAAAACCCGTGCCTTCAGAGAGCTTACTAGTGAGAATGTCAGATAACATAAAACAAACAAGGAAAACATATAGTATGTGCCTAAAACCAGAATGTATTAAGAACTCTTACAGTTCAAGAACAAAAAGGCCAGAAACCCAATTCAAAAATAGGCAAAGGACTTGAACAGACATTTCTCCCAAGAATACATACAAAAGGCCAAAAAGCATATTAAAAAGATCAAAATTATTGGACACCAGTTAGGGAAATGCCAATCAAAGTCACAAAGACTGCTGGACACCCACTAGGAAGGTTGTAACAATAACAGAAAGGAGATAACGAGTGCTGGCCGAGATGGAGAAGAACCTGGAACCCCGCACACCGCCGGCCGGGATGAAGGACCGTGGAGCTGCCCTGCCAACAGCTGGCCAGAGCCCCCAACTGCTACCCAGAGAATCACACTACGACCTAGTCATCCCGGCTCTTGGTATTTACCAAACAGAACTGAGAACAGGGATTCAAACCAGTTCCTGCAGAGGAACATTCGCAGCAGCATTATTCAGGACAGTCACAGCTGGAAACAGACTGGAAGTCCACCGAGCTGATCGGTGAACTGTGTGGTATGCAGAGGACAGAGTGTCATTCAGCCACGGGACGGAAGCAGTGAGGATACACGCTACCAGGAGGACCCACCTCAAAAACATTACACTCAGTGGGAGAATCCCCAAACGGCCACATGTGTGATTCCATCTACACGAAATGTCCAGTGCAGGTAAATTCACGGAGACTGAAAGCAAACGGGTGGCTCCCGGGGCTCTGGAGAGAACGAACGGGGAGTCCTGCTTAACAGATACGGCATTTTATTTTGGAGCGATGGAAATGCTTTGGACCTAGTTACAGGTGGTGGTTGTATGCTCTGAACATACGAAATGCTACTAAATTGTTCACTTGAAAACGGCTAGTTTTGTATGAATTTCACCATACTTAAAGTATATCTCTATCCAGGTGTGAGAGAGAATGTCAATGAAAAGGCGGAAGAGCAAGGGGCTGACATCTTCAAAAGACATCTTAAAAAGGCCTTCCTAAGGAGCTGACATGTGAATACCGACCTGAGGAAGAAGAGAATCCTTCGGACAGACAGCTGAGGCGAAGGCGACAGCAAGCGCAAAGGGCTCGCCGCATTTCCGAGGCGCAGCACAGATCAGTGTGGCCAAGCAAGACAGGAGGGGAGCAGTAGGAAATGCTATCAGAGGGGCAACAGGGAATCAGCGGAGGTGAGGTGGGGCCGCTAAGTTATTCTAAGGACTTTGGCTTTTACGCTGAGCGAAGGGGAGCCAACGTAGGGGTTCGAGCACATGCATGACATGAAGTAACTTACATTTTAACAGGGTCATTTTAGCGGCTGAACTGAGAAGACCCTACAGCTCCTCGAAGGCAACGGCAGGGTCACGAGTTAGGAAGCGACTGCCAAGGATCTAGGAGAGAGATTTCTCCAATTTGTCTTTCAGTTCTTCATTTGTCCTTGAAATGTTCTTTCCTCACAGGCTCCAAGTTTCATGGATATAAAAACTTCTCTTACGGTTTCTGGTTTAATTTTTTTTTTTTTATCCCTACCTTGTCCTACATTGTCTCCATTTTTTTCGTTTTAATTTATTTTGAGTTCCTGTTTCCCTATTGCTCTGATTTCTGTTTTCCGTGTAAGCATTTTGAGCACTGTCCATGTGGGCAGGACTTGTAAACAGCACTGTGGGGTTATTTGGCCAGCCCATTTCATTGAGATACCCCAAACTGCAGTATCAGTCTTTCCTCTTGACTGGGTCAAATGGCCCAACAAAAAATATATGCTTTAATCACGAGTGGATGCATTCAGCGTTGGCAAAGCTGCTGAGCTCTTTTTGAGGCTCTAAGATTAATCACTTGAAAAGTCACACTCATCTCATTAGCTTTCTCTACCCTTCGTCCATCCAATCCAACCTGTCACCAAGCCTGTCAGTTTCACTCAGGCACGGATCTCTCAAATCTACATACCTCCGTCCGTGTCTACCGTCATGACGCTGGCCAAACCACATTCCCCGCTTCCTGGAAATACCACCAGCGTCCTCCTTACCCACTCCCTAGGTTATGTCTGTTTTCCACAATTAGCCTGAGTCATCTTTCCAAATGCAAATTTAATCCTGTTTCTTTCCTTCCTATCCCCTCTCCCCAAACTATTCCCACCACCTACTTTTAACAAAACTAGTGGCTGCCATTACTCTTTGAATAGCCCTCCTGGGCACAGACCTGCTTTTGCAGCCTCATCTTACCCCTCGCCCCTCAAATTCTCGGTGCTCTCGCTCTTCTTTTTCCGTTTGTTCCCACCACAGTCTGGTGCTCCAACTGTCTCCCGTCCAGGGAAAGCCCTTTTCCCCTCTTCCCATAGCCGCAGCTTACTGATGCCTCAGTGCTCATTTGAGAGAGACATCGGTTCTTGAAGCTCTTTCCTTACAGCCTTATAGACCTGTCCTTTGTCAGCCCCACCATACCCGTAATTGTCCTAATCTCATTAAGTGTGACTCTGATTAATCCCCCCTCCCAACTAGAACCCACACCTCTGTAAGAACAGGAGCACAGCCAGTTTGCTCACCACTGACCTTGCAGCACCTGGCATCACGCCGGGCACATACTACCTGCCCAGTAAGTCTCTGACCAGTGAGTACACACGAACGGTGACTGCTGCAACCATTACTACCTCCAGGGTGTCACCTAAAGAATCATACTGCTTTTCAAAGGTATTTTCAAATGCTAAATTACAGATTACTTTGAAAATTGTGACCTTAAAACACGCTTCTTTCCTTAATCGTCATCAGCACAAAGAAGTCAGCATGCGAAATAACATATCCACAATCCTACCGGCTTTACAGAAAAAGACATCAGCATTTACGTCCAGCTATTTCAGGCCACAGAACACGAAGTGAATGAACCCCCCCAAAATATATAAGCCAAAAGTCAAAAATAAATAAGAAGAACAAACCCCTAAATTACTTTTTGAGTAACAAAAACAAAGCCAAAATTACTTGCTCAAATATAGCAATATCTAAGAAAGAATGATCAAATCATAGCTCTTATGAAGGGCAGCAAAATATACAGGATTTTTAATATAGTGAAGAGTATATAAATATTACTGTACTTAAAAATTTTTAAACTGGCTCTAATAAATGTAATCAAGTATTAGTGTTCTCATTTCCTACTTATATGGTCTTCCAGCTTTTATTTCAGAGGGAAACATTCTTTACTTGAAACTCTTTTTAAAAAAACATGTTCAAGCAACCTAAGTTGAGTTGTTTTAAAATACACTGAAAAGTAGGGGCGCCTTGTGGCTCAGTCGTTAGGCATCCGACTTCGGCTCAGGCCATGATCTCCCGGTTCATGGGTTCGAGCCCCGCGTCAGGGACTGTGCTGACAGCTCAGAGCCTGCAGACTGCTTCGGATTCTGTGTCTGCCTCTCTCTCTGACCCTTCCCCACTTGTGCTCTGTCTCTCTCAAAAAATAAATAAGCATTAAAATTTTTTTTTTTAATTCTCTCTAACCGCTTCACGCGGGTGTGCATTTTCCTATGGGGATTATGAGTAGCTACAGGGGATGCAAATAAATGAAGACAGATTCAAACACCTTGTCTGACTTAGGAGGCATATATGGGGCTTGTTGCACCAGGCTTACCACTCATGTGGTGGGGGTTTCTGTTTCTATGTATCTAAAGTCTCTAATCCAACGTTTTGCTGCACGTGGCTGAGGTCTACTGGTAAGATGACTGAGAAAGCCCCTGCCCCACAAGGGCTCACTGCTGGCCGGGGAACACACAGAAAAAGATACGGGAAGTAGGAACTATGCCCTGTCTGATAGTGCAATTGCACAGTGGACCGAATGCTGCGGAACAACAAAGAACACCAAGCAGATGGGTAACAAGTGTAGGTTTCACAGAAAAGCAAGTATCATTCCTTTCAGGACTCGATCAACAGACCTAACATTTAGATGCTTAAATACAAAATGCCTGCAGGTTTATGTAGCTCGGTTGACATTATTACTTCTATTAAAAGAAATCTGTAAAATCTCTTCTCTTGACCACAAAAATCACTTCTTAAATATCAACGATAAAATTTAAGATTTAAAATATTTTCATCCCATTATCTTTTATATTTGAAACGTTTACTGTTTCGTAGGATTTATTAGTTTTCCTATGCTGAAAAATAGGGCTGGAGATAAAAATAATAATTGGCCCGAAAATACATTTTTGCATGTAAACTGGAACTGATTTTCTTTTCTGGAAGTTCAGAACACTTGACACAAAAATTACCAAAATGATGAAGTCCTCCCTCTGGAATTAAAAGCTGTTCAGTTCCTATCATTTACATTGTGCTTTTAACTTCGTTTCTACTTGAGGAGGGAAATAAACTTCTCAGACTAAATGCAACCTGTCAGGACTTTTAGTACTGTAGTTCTGTAAAAGTCTGTACTTCTAGAGTTATATTTTATAGCTTTTTCTTTTTTAAAAAAAATTTTAATGTTTATTTTTGAGAGATAGAGAGAGATAGAGCATGAGTGGGAGAGGAGCAGAGAGAGAGGGAAACACAGAATCTGAAGCAGTATAGCTTTTTCTGTTTAAGAAAAGTTAAGCATGGATCTTGCTCTAAATCCATTATCTAGATTTTGGCAACGAATTAAAAGTAACACCGTAATAAGGGGCGCCTGGGTGGCTCAGTTGGTTGAGGGTCTGACATCAGCGGAAGTCACGTTCTTGCAGTTCATTAGTTCAAGCCCCGCATCAGGCTCTGAGCTAACAGGCATCAGGCTGTTAGCTCAGAGCCTGATGTTGGCTTCAGATTCTCTGTCTCCTTCTCTCTCTGCACTACGTCTCTCTGCCTCGTTTGTGCTCTCTCTCTCTCAAAATTAACATACAAAAATTTAAGAAGAAAGTAACAAAGTAATAAATGAGGAATTGATCCACAATACTTAGTTTTTGGTACAATTTATACAATTCACACTTCTTTCAGACAGCAATAAAATTACACTAACAAGTGGAACCTAAAAAAGTGTATGGGAGAATCAGGAAAGTCCACTAGAAATAAGGAACCTCAAAATACACAACTGTATATTTTCTCCGTTTAGTCCAACATCAGCAACTCCATCCAGGCATCCCCATGTTTAAGAAATGCAGAATAATGAAAATGGAAGTGATGATGATGGTGATAATGGCAACAGCCAAGACTTCCTGGGCACTTAACTTGGCTCTAGGTGCTGCTAAATATTTTATATTTAAGCCTGATAGCAATTCTATGAGCTAGGTGTTATCAGAAATCGCTATTTTAACGACATGGGAAAAGAGGCTGAATCATGTTCAGAAGTGGCAAGGCTGGGTTTCAAATGAAGTCTGTCTGACTCCAAAGCTCTTAACCACTCTATGGTGAACACAGAAGTACTACAGCTACAGGAAGGAATTTAGAAACAGATTTGTTTTAAGAATTTTAAAATAATCATATTCAAATACATTCAATCTAACTCAATATTGTAACCATGTATATAATAAAATTATAGGAAATATTCCATCTTAAAAAAGCATTTCTATACCACTGAACTAATATATTTAAAAATGTTTTCCTAGATGTTATAACTAAAATCATTTTATATTATATAAATTAGATTCTTATCCTCTTAACAAAAGAGCAATCCAAAACTTTTAAATTCAGTTATTTTCACCATAACGAGTGATTTCTGGAAAACATCAAAGCCAAAGCTCTCAAGTCACAAAAGGTAAAGAAATTATAACTAAATCATGACAGATTTTACTGAAATAATTACAAAACTAGAGCGGTGTAACAATATTTTCTTCAGTATTATTTTTTTAGGTTTTGGAATAATCCCCTTGTTGGTGGGAATACACTGAAGTTTGCACAAAGATCCAAACTAAATATGGACTTATATTACTTGTTTGCCTGATGTCATACTTAAAAAAAAAAAGTCCTGCTATAAGCATACCTTGGCAAAAAATACGGTGAGGTGAGTTTCACTGCCAACAATCCAAATAGGGAATTTTGGAGATTTCAAGTAAGAACCAACCTAGAACAAATGTAGCAAAATAAACAAACAAATGAAAATTTGACAGTGCCTGTTGAATACTTGCCTATGAATACTTGAAGCGAATGGAAAACTGTGTTGTGCCAGAATGCCCTAACCCATAAAGGTCAAATGGCAAGTGTGAAAAAATCAATGTTATAAAGACGGTCAGGGCTAAGCTTCTGTTGCACCTTTACCATCAGGGCAACAACAACAATACAGTTTTAACACAGCGAGAACAAATTAGTTTAGCACTAAGAATCATCCTCAGAGTTTTCTGAAGTTGCTAGATAGAATGACCACTTTAAGAAAATCGGCTTGATTCTCAAACCCTACAACTACAAACTTGCTAATTACTTTATCAGGGGAACAATTATAAATTAACAAACAAATATATTTATGAATAAGGGGGAAAAACCTTAAGAACATCCTGTCTTCAAAGAACCTAAGGCAATATAATAATCTCTCTAAAGAAAAATATATACTCTAAAATATTTAAGAATATGAAAGAATCCTGTCACTTGACTCTTCATAGTTGGAAGTTCAAAGTTTTAAAATATGAAGTCTTCTTAAGACGTACAAAAAGTTATACTTACAGACTACCTTCTAGGTTATATATTTAATCTATAAAAACCGCAGTATCTGAAATCTGAAAGTCTCAGTTCTGTGGGTGACCGAGAAAGTTTTAAAATTCAACAACTGAAAAACAGATTTGGGAAACCCCATCATGTTCACATCCATTATTCCATACCCCTGTGAGGACAGAGACTACAACTTAAAAACAACCTTGCCATTTAAATTTGCTGAATTTTCTTTTCACACAGACTCCCGGGAATGGGGGAAATTCCAAGTGGCCCTTGCAGCACTCAGGGCAATTCTTCCCTCCTCGGTCAACAGGATGCCCTGCTTTCAACCCCCGCTCGGGCCCTTTGGATTTATGTTCATCATTAGGAGGTAGGAGAGAGCTACTCTTTTGTATTCCTGGATAGCAGCCCCGTTGTCTTTGTCCTGTCATGGGCAGGGTGAGCTGCCTGTGCTGATGGCAACGGAGGGCAGGACGGGTGATGATTTGGGGGTAAAAGAGAATAAGGGCAAAGGACAAAGACGAAGGAAAAGCTCTGGCCACAGGTTCAGAGTAGAAGGGACTTTAGACATGCTCACTGCAAGTCCTTCAACTTTACATCAGGAAACAGAGAAGCATCCAGGAGCAGAGGCTTGTCTGAATTCAAACAGTTAACAAGCGCAGAGCTGGAATTACAGCTCAGGGTTTGGGACTCCTAACGGGCTAGCTCTCCCTTACATCACACTACCTCTTGTGGTGAAAAGTATAGATGTTATTTAATTTCTCTTTTCGAAAATGAGTATGTGTTTGTGTGTATTTAAATAATAAGGTAGAAGTAAAAAAATGAAGATTAAATACGGGAGGATTAAAAGGTAAACAAATGAACCCACTGAGTATTTTATAATAATATAAATAAGTAAAGAGTGCATAAATAGTGCAGCCACTTTGGAAAAACAGTCTGACGGTTCCTCAACAAGCATATAATTAGTGTACGACAAGCAGTTTCATTCCTGGGTACACATCCAAGAGAGACGAAAACACATTCCCAAAAAACTTTCACGTGAATGTTCCTAGCAGAATTATTCATAGTAGCACGAAAGCAGAAACAACCCAAACACTCATCGGCTGATGAACAGATAAACACAACTGATATATAAACACAACAGAATATTTGGTCATAAAAAGGAACAAAGTGCTAGTAGTTAAAACAAGAATAAACACTGAAAACATTATGCCAAGTGAGAGAAGCCAGACACCAAAGGCTACCTATTTTATGATTCCACTGAGATGAAACGTCCAGCACAGGCAAAACCACAGAGAAAGAGAGCTTCCAGGGGCTGGGGAGGATGGGGAAGCGACCACTGGTGGGGTTAGAGGATCTTGTGAGAGTAAGGACAACATTCTAAAATTCAGTGAATGGTGACGGTTCACAGCCTTGTGAATTGCACACTTTAAATGGTGAGTTTTACGAAATTTGAGTTATCTATTTAAAAAAACAAAAAGAACACAGTCCAAAGCACTCAGATTCACCTTCTGCGCGCGTGCGTATGTACAGAGACTGCTGCACTGGCGTTAATGAGCAGATAAGATCAAAATGATACGAAGATGTTAATTTCTAAAGAGCAGCTTGCTATGAGAGGAAAGCACAGGGAAACGTTCCGATTCACAAAACTAACACAAGCCCAAAGGTTTCCTGAATGCCGTTTCTCTAAATGCCTGGTAAAAAGTAAATGAATACAGGTTTTCAGAAGGACATTTACAGTTATGTACACCACAGTGTAATACCGTTTTTCAAAAAGCTTTGTCACCCCATCCCAACCACTTCTCTTTCAGGTCTCCCACACTCCAGGCCACGATGGACCGCCCTAAGTGCCGTGGAGCCAGGGGTCAGACAAGCAGAGATAGCCGTCAGCCTCAGAGCTCACTGAAATTATCTAATCCTTAGGGAGCCCGGGAAACCCAGGCAACTCCATCCCAGCACGCATACCTAGGCTGCCCTCTATGGTAGCACCTTGCTGCTGCCCTGTCCCGAAGCATAATCCCAGCTGTGGTGCTGCCTGGTAGCCCTGTCTCGTTTGGAGGTGTAAGTCACAGAGAGTTCTGCCTTTCATCCACCTGAGTATCACTGTGTTGTGTCCTGCCATTAAAATACTCTTTAGGGGCACCTGGTTGGCTCAGGCGGTTAGGCGTCCAACTCTTGATTTTAGCTCGGATCATGATCTCAGGGGTGTGGGACTGAGCCCCATGCTGGGCTCTGCACTGAGCATGGAGTCTGCTTAAGATTCATTCTCTCCCTCTCTCTTTGCCCCTACGTGGCTCGCATGCAGTTCTCTCGCACCTTTCTCTCTCTCTCTCTCAAAAAAACAAAAAAACACACTTACTGCTAGAGCACTAGAGCAATGTGTATTAGGAGAATACACAGCTATTACTGATTTCCCACTAAGATCATAGGAGGAAAACAGGCACTGCTCTACCTGTTCTACCTGACGGCTAAAGAGAAGCAAAAAGCATGACTTAGAAAAGCTTACGATTCTGAAATTGGTAACTCACTCATTCAACGAACGTTTACTGACCACTGAGTATGCACCCAGACAACATCGCTGGCTTCAAAGAGTCCATAGTCCACTGGAGAGGACCATAGAAAAGCAAATTCAAGATAAAAAATAAATAAGTAAGTTAACCGACAAGATCATTACAGAGAGATTGTTCCTATGCTATCATGAAAAAGAGGCAATGAGGCATTGGCCGAGGAAAGGGTCTTTGAGGCACCACTTGAAGGAGGACCTGACGGGATAGAGGGAGTCATCCACTTAAGATCTGGAGTATTCCAGGCGGAAGTGATGGCAAGCACAGAGTCCCATCAGGCAGGAAAGGGCTTGGGTGTGCGGAGAAACTGGCAGGAAACCGGGAGGACGAGCGCACAGAAACAGGGAGGGCAGGGCGCCTCCAGAGCCAGACGGGGTCTGGATCAGGGCATCGCGGGCCACGGGGTGAAGATTTCAGTCTATCATCTCCACATCCGATCCTCCCGCAAAACCCACACACGCTGTTATAAGAAACGGCTTTATTGAAATATCTTTACTGTATGATCATTGTATATATTAAAAGTGTGCAACTTGATGTTTTTATTTTTTACATATGCATACACTCGCTGTGAAAAGATCGCTGCATTCAAGTTAATAAGCATATGCGTCACCTCCATACAGTTTCGTGTGTGTGCGCATGTGCACACACACATGCACACACACATGTTAAGGATCTATGAATGTTTGTGTGTGTTTCTTGGGAGAACAGGAGGCAGCCTGATGCTCTCGTTGCTACGCTACTTCAGAATAGCTTTAGCTTGTAAGTTAAAATCACCGAAAATAATAAAACAGTTGCTACTGTGTAACAACACGGTGTCTACTAATGGATCAGGGCAAGCTGAAACCTAATTCATTCTCATACCATATCCCTTCTTTCCAAGTGTTGTCATGAAAGAGGAACACTTCTGCTTGAAAGAAAGCAAGAGGGCAAGACACTGTTGTTGTACTAAATCACCATCACCAGAGCTACTCCAGTGGAACCCCAACTCTAAAATGGAAAAGAAAATGAGATCCACTTTTCCCTTTCCAAAATCAGGACATCTCATTAAGCGCAAATCATTAATGATTTGAACTCCACTTAAAACTATTTGGAACATCCAACAGTGATTTCAGATTAGGCAGAAAAGCCATGAAATATTTATCAGTAAGTGAGAAGTTCACGGCAGTTCCTAACCTTAGCCCATGTGCTAAAGAATTTAATGCTGTGAAATGCTTGGAATTTTGTTTTTAAGTGTGAAATCATTTTTCAGATGGAATGGACAAAAGTTAAAACTTCAGGCATCTAGCAAATTCTTTTTCTTTGCCTGATAAGTATTACCAGTTGTTTCAGCAAAGCTTAGAGTTATGAGGAAGAAACAATACATCTTTTTCCCTCGGTATGCCAAAAAACACGTGCATATTCAACAATAGATCTCTCTCCTTTCATAAATTGTGTTTTACTGGGTTCTGCCCTCCACCCTCGAAAACAGGAAACTCAGCACCATCAGTCAGCTCAACTCTACCCTCAATATGCCTGTCAGTTTAAGAAAGGACACCAGGAAAGAACCAAAGAGTATACTAGCAAGCTATACGCGTCATCATAGGAGAAAATACTATCCACAACAGTGGACGTGTGAATAAGAAGCACTGAAAATACCTTAAAAATCAACTTACCTTACAGTATCTTAAAGCTTCCATTAATGTTAAGAATCCTACTGCTGCTTGTTCATGTATACCAAGAAGTTCTACAAAAAAAAGTTAGCACTGCGTGAGCACATATAAATCTGAAAAGTACCTATATGTAAATATAGATGTACCCTATATATATTATTTACGTCAAAACTTTTATTTCCAAAACTATACTTTAAAACAGCATGTATTTATTAAGAGTTCCCATCAAATCATCATTATATTACTAATTATTCTAAAATACCGTTAGATCATGTATGTGTCGGGTGGTGTGATACTTCAGATGCACATTAAATGTATCTATAAATTTTATTTACAATGTTAACTTTTAAAATGAGGACACTTTTCTCTCTGAAACCCAAGGAGTTATGGGCAAAAAGAAGAGAGAGATACTCAATAATATCCAAGCACAACAGCAAACTTAAACTGACTTCAGCTTAGAAAAACAAATGAAAATTCTAATATCAATCTGTAAAATTTATCATTGGTTATCAGTGAAACTACTTGTATAATACTTAAAACATGGGTATTTGATACCATTCCTGACTCCCATAAATAAACATAGTGTGCTTAAGATTCAGCAAATAAAGACAAATAGAACAAGGTATCTGCCTTACAAAGGCTAAATTTATAAGGGAGAGAGAAGGAAAAACTGTGTACACATACACACTGCACCGTGAAGTGATGAAAGAACACCTGCCTATTGTATCAGGGAAGGTGTACAGAAGTGACAACATTTGAGTTGAACCTTGAAGCATATGTAGAATTTTCCAGGCCAAGAAGACGATACGAAGAAAATTCAAGGCAGATGAAACAATAAAGAAGTATGAAAATCAATGTATTTAAGGGGTGAAGAATAGGCCGAAACCTTCTTTAAAGGTTTCTAGCCTGGGGAACCTGAGAAATGGCTATTAACTAAAAGAGTTAAGAAAAAGTAGGTTCTGAAAGTGGTATGAAGAGAGAACATGAGTTTGGTTTTAGACAAGCTGGGAAGGAGGAAACCTCAGGACGTCTTCCTACAGATGGATACCTGATGAAGGCCCAGGATCTCAAGGAAGAGAGGTCGGGGTAGGATACAGAGCTTCAGGAATCATCAGCATAGAGACGAGAGGTGATGTCATGCATGTGGGTAAGAACGAACAGACAAAGCTCAGAAAATGAAGACAAGTGATTATTTCACAACAGACATGTAACTGTGATGAAAATCTTCTTTCACAGACGAAAGCTTTCAGTGAATGTACATTAAGTGGAACTATAATGGTATTTGGATTCATAAACATTTCTAAAAAGCATTTTTTCTAGTTAAAAATTATGTCCACTGTAAATAAAATGTATACATAACTTTGCTTCCTTTTCACCATCTGGTCATGTTTTATCCACTTTTCTGGTAAGATATTGTGTTTTTCTTATTAATTACTGTAATAATATCAATTCTTACTCATACTATATGTATCCTTAAATACAACATTCACACAGTGCAAGCCAAGAACTGGTTGAACCTTTTGGGTTTGTAAATGCAAAATTAATAAAATAGACATACAATTATACATATAATTAGTATTTTTCACTAGTTTCTTACGGGTACCAGGAGAGTACAGCAATAGTACCCAAGCTGTCTTTTATGATTTCTAGGGATCCACAAGACCCTTTAGAGAGTACATGAAATCAAAATGATTTTCACTAAAAGACATTAATTGCTTTTTTTTTTACTTTTAAACTGTCACAAGTATATAGCGAAGTTTTCCAGAGGCCAAATGATATCTTATTTCTCAACAGACTGAATGTATAAACAGATAAGAGAATGCCTACTAGTAACCTCGACACTGAAGGAACTTACAAAACTTTAAAACAAGGTCATTCTTCTTATTAATTTTCTTCTCGTTTTGGAAGATAGTTACTTACACTGACAAGTAAAAGATGTATTATTGTTATTTTTAAATGAACTACTACATCTTTCTAAATTTCTCAGCCATAACTTCTTTTTTTTTTAATTTTTTATTTATTTTTGAGACAGAGAGAGACAGAGCATGAGTGGGGGAGGGGCAGAGAGAGAGGGAGACACAGAATGTGAAGCAGGCTCCAGGCTCTGAGCCGTCAGCACAGAGCCCGAAGCGGGGCTCAAACTCACAGACCGCGAGATCATGACCTGACCAGAAGTCGGACGCTCAACCGACTGAGCCACCCAGGCGCCCCTATCAGCCATAACTTCTAAGAAAAAGGGAGTGGGGGGGGTGAGTGACCCAAATAAGTGGAAATGGTACTCTACTGCATTACAAACTTTTCCTTCCTCTTCCTTCTGAGATTTTCAAGTTCAAAGGAGAATATGTACGTTGAGAAACACTTTCACACTTTAATTTCTAAAATCAGATACCACCACCTAGTGTTAAGAGTAGATACTACATCATCTATTTCCTGGGGATTTTAAACCAACATCTCAAGAGTCTATTTGTAATATCATGCTACTAGCTATGGCAAACTAGCTGTTCGTAATTGTTGGGGAATGAATTATTCAGACTGGTCAGTAATCACATGTTTAGGCATGTAGTTTGGATGATAATATTTAAAAATTACTATTTCCTTAAACTAAACATTTAAATTTTTTTTTACCTGTGGTAGCTAATGTGCATGCTTAAGAATATTTATTGGTGTACACAGTTGTAAATATAGTGAGGATATACCCACCCCACATACAACTTATGGAATTTACTTACATAAGATTGTCTCAGTCTCAAAGAAGTCAATTTACATATGCAGAAAATCCTAATAATTGTGTCATTATATTTTACAATTTTCTAACTTTGTTTTCTTAGTCTCGTATTTCAGATTAATCATGATCAGAGTCCTTATCAACCCCATCTGCTTCAGTCAGTGAGACCACCACACACACACACACACACACACACACACACACACACACAGTTTTACATTCCTTGGTTTGCCATTCTACCCTTTTCTCTTCCACTTCAACTATCACTTCTTACCACCATTAGCGCATCTACAGAAGTCCCACTTGGGCCTTTTAAATTTGATGCTGACTTGGAAACCAGATGATTGCATGGCACTTATTTAAACTTGAGTGCCAAGTTTTGAAAAGAAACAATGCTGCATTGCAGGAATACAAAGCTACCACTGGGAATACGAGATGAAGACAACAACATTCTCTTTGCAAACCATGTAAAGATAAGGGGTTAATAACTGAAAAATATAGGGAACTTCTACAACTCAGTTGGAAAAACCCAAATCACCCAGTTATAAATTGGGCAAAGAACATGAATAGACATTTCTCCAAAGACTACATATAAATGGCCGATAATACATGAAAAGATGTTCAACATCGATAATCATCAGAGAGATGAAAATCAAAACCACACAGAGTTACCACCTCACACCTGTGAGCATGGCCATTATCAAAAACAAACAAATCAAAAGCTATTGGGGAGGATATGTAGAAACTGGAACCTTGTACAACGTTGGTGGGAATGCAAACTGGTGTAGCAGCTACGGAGAAAAGTATGGAGGTTCCTCAAAAGATTAAAAACACAAAGACCATGTGATAGACAATTCCACTTCTGGGCATTCAACCCAAATGAACTTTTGAGATAATCTTTTTTAAAAATCTCAAAGAGGTATCTGTGCCCCGACGCTCACTGCAGCGCTACACACAACAGCCAACGGGTTCCAACCACCTAAAAGTCCAGCAACTAATGAATGCATCGACATGCTGGGGTACATCCACGCAATGGAGTATTCTCCAGGCTTAAGAAAGAAGGAAATCCCACCACATGTGGCAACAGGAACGACCCTTGAGGATACTAAGCTCAGTGACATACAGAAGTCACAGAAGGAGAAGTACTGCACAACTCCCCTTAGATGGGTATCTAAAATCATCAGATTCATGGAGGCAGAGTGGAACGATGGTTGCCAGGAGCTGGGAGGAGGAGGAAACGGGGAGCTGCTGCCCAACAGATAAAGCTGCAGTCACGTAAGATGAGGAGGTTCTAGGTATCTGCTGTGCAACTTCATACTTATAGTTAATACTGTATCTTAACTTAAAAATTCATCATGAAGGTAGATCTCATGCTGAACGTTCTCACTACAATTACAAAAAATCCTCTCCCCCTCCCTCAAAACAGTAGGGGACAGAGGAGAATGCGTTAAGTGCCATGAGAACAAAACGCTCAGATGTCAGGAGAGATCACCCTGGGCTGTGAGAATCAAGAGGCTCCCCCTGGAGGGAAGACAGCACAAGGCAGGCAGTGAAGGACTAGACGGGCACACGGGGAAGTGACATAAGTCTTTGGCAAAAGGCGTAGCATGAACAAAGAAATAAAAGCATGTAGCATAATTTTGTTCCAGCACAGGTTCATGACGGTTGAAAACTAAGCTGTGAGGAAAGTTATGCAGGTCCTGGAGTAAGTAAAGTAAGATGTCTGCAGTGAGAAAAATTAAAAATTACTTATTTCCAAGAATTTTAGAACTAAAAAGCAATAAAATACTGAGAAATACTTGGCTACCTCACTGATAGATAAATTGTACACATATGTACAATGTGAACTATGAACTCTGTGAAATCTATTTTTGAAAGTAAAGAGTTTTTCAAACACAGTTACTGCTTATTTGTTGTATTCCTAAGAAGTTAGGTTGCTACAGAGTTGGCACGTAGCTAGGGGTGCCAAATTTAGCAAATAAAAATACAAGATTCTTAGTTAAATTTCAGATAAAAAAACAAGTCATTTTTTGGTAAAACTATATTCCCAATATTGAATGGCATATGGTTATACTAAAATTGATTTACTCTATCTGAAATTCCATTTAACTGGGAGTCCCGTATTTTACCTGGCAACTTAGTTCCAACTAATTACATGTATTTTTACAACTAAAAAAACTTGGAAAAAATAAGCACTTGTGCTCTCTTCTCACACAAATTCTAACGAACCAAACACTTCAAATTTGTATATCGCCTAGCCACTTAATTGCAATTTATTACTTTAAAAATACTAAAATTTCAAAGTGATCTTAATCTGCAGTTCAGATTCTCTTAGTGTCTATGTATCATGAATTCATCAACTTCCAATGAACTATTTAATTGTAGTCTGGAAGGACTGGGATATTGATTTCTATTAAAAAAAAAAAAAAGCAAGCAAGCAAGCTGTGTTTCTGATTTTAAGAGCTAACTCTACTCCAATTCCATAAAATGAAGAAAACATTAAAATAATTATCAAATAAACATAAACAACAAATGTACAATACATACAATAACAGAGTACACAAATAGGGCAGGATGCCTTTAAGACAGAAAAGAGACCACCAGAAAACCGATCTACAGGCAAATTCAAAGAAAACCTCGGCTCAAAATACAAGCAGTAATGCAAACTAAAGAAAGATGGCGCGCAAACAGGGGCCACGCCACAAAAGGATCCGAGAGCCTCATTCAGGAGTTTAAGCACACGGGCAAGTCGGTCACCGAATGGTTGTGAGAAACTATCAGGATGTGACTTAGCCTGTGAAACGCCACACTAGCCACTGGGAAGGACGGGGGGGGGTTGGGGGGGGGGTGGGCGGGCAAAAGCGAAATTAGGTGACTAGTTCCACTGTTTTCTACCACGGATGCAGAAGAGTTTTAATGGCTCAGATAGAATAAAGTACTCAGATTCGGGAACTGTGATCGACAATATACACTGTCATTAAAAGATACAAAAAAAAAAAAACAATCTAAATGGGAAGATTACTATTGTAAAGACGTCACTTCTTCAAAATAATCTACAAGTTCAATATGACCTGAATCGAATTCTAACAAATTTCTTAAAACCGCAACTTAAAAAGCTGAGCAAAAGTTCAGATGGACTAGATAAAAATGGCTGCAATCATTCTGAAAAAGTCTAAAAGTAGGAAACATTTGGTGACAAATATCAAAAACATTATCAAACTAAGCGATAATGTAGTTGTGGCATAAGAACTCACAAACAGATTAGTGGAAAGAAGAGTACAAAAAATGTCTCATACATATGGAAATTCTGTTCTTTGATCAAGCAGGCATTTCACATCTGTGGGGAAATGACAAGTTAGCACAGTAAGCAATTCTTTGGAAAAAAGGAAACGGGTAGGTCTCTATCTCATTCCACTCATAAGTAAATAAATAATCCAAATAGACTAAAGAGCTAAACATTAAAAAAAAAAAAAAGCCTACAAAAGCATTTGAAGAAAATACTAGGAAACATTAGTTTAATCTTGGGATGGGAGAAATACAAAACTGATTCAAGAAAAAAATTAAAAAATGAAACAGAAGCCATAACAGAAAAGATGAATTGATTTATCTTCATAAAAATGAAAACCTCGGGTATCATAAAAAATACCAGTAACAAGGTTAAGAGACAGAAAAGGCAGAGAAAATACAACACATTTTTAATACACAAAGTAAGAATTTATAGAGCTCCTAGAAATTGTGAATAAAAGAAAATAACTCCCTCCCCCCCAGAATGCCAAAAGCAAGAAAGAGGCAATTCCCAGTGCAGGAAATACTAAAAGCTGACAAACACACAAAAAGACGATAAATCATAGGCTTGGGAGGAATGAGAGAAATGTGAATTAAAGTAGGCTATCAACTATCAGTAAGACGACATAATATTACAGATGGACAGTTCTGAGAGATGGCCAGGACGCTGAAGAACAGGAACTCCCCCATAATGTCAGAAGCAAAGTGGACACATTACCAGTTAGTAAAGCAGAACGTAGAAGGGAACTTGGCACTACCTATCAGTTTAACAGGTGTTCTTCCAAGATTAAATATATGAGTTCTCATATGACCCAGGGTTTTATTCCTAGGTAAGTAACAAAGAAAAAAGGAAAACAGATATCCACCACACAAAAACTTGTACATAAATGCTCCTAACCACATTATTCAGGACAGCCAAGTGGAGACGAGCCAAATGTCCATCAGTTGATAAACGAATACACAAAATATGGCCCAGCCACACCATGGAGTATTATTCACCAATAAAAAGGAGTGAGGTGCTGGCATATGCTACAACACGGATGAACCCTGAAAACACCAAGTAAAAGAAGCCAGTCACAGACGATCAGATATTATAGGATTCTGTTTAATTTTTTTTAATGTTTACTTATTTTTGAGAGAGAGACAGAGTGAGCAGGGGAGGGGCAGAGAGAGAGGGAGACACAGAATCCAAAGCAGGCTCCAGGCTCTGAGTTGTCAGCACAGAGCTCAACGTAGGGCTTCAATTCCTGAACCTAGAGATCATGACCTAAGCCGAAGTCAGACGCTTAACAGACTGAGCCACTCAGGTGCGCCTTATAGGTTATTCTATTTACGAGAAATTATGGCAAATCTAAGGACAGAAAATAAATTAATGGATGCCTGGAGCTGAGTGGTGAGGGGATTTTGGGGCGTGACTGCAAATAGGTAAAAAGGTTCTTTTTGGGCTGATAAAAATGTTCTAAAATTGATGTGGTACATAACTACCACATAACTCTAAGAACGTATTAAAAACCATGGCATTGCACATTTGAAACAGTACCACATGGGGGAGCCTGGGGGGCTGAGTCGGTTAAGCATCCAACTCTTGATTTTGGCTCAGGTTACGATCTCATGGTTCCTGAGATGGAGCCCCACATCGGGCTCTGCTGACAGAGAGGAGACTGCTTAGGGTTCTCTCTCTCTCTCTCTCTGTCCCTCCCCTGCTCACCCTCATGCATGCTCTCTCTTTCAAAATAAGTAAACATTAAAAAAATAAATAGTACCACAGGTGGTATGTGAATTCTATCTTGATAAAGCTATTAGTAACAGAAATTAACAGATGCCTAAATTTTTAGCATACATTCTACTTTTAGAAATCTATCCTATAGGAATACTTGAATTGCACAGAAAAGATTTATATGCAGAACTGTTCATTGCAGCATTTGTTTATAACGGCCAAAAATGGTAACAATATACATGTTCACCATAAACTAAAGCAAAAGACAAACTGGGGAAAAACGTTTACTGTAAGTTATAGAATATAGGACAGCCCAAGCACTGATATCCTTAATAAATAAAGGCAAGAAACTATCCTATTTATCTTCCATTGAGCCTTCTTAGCCTTACCTGGATAATACAAAATATTCCTTTTCTCTCCAACTGCTGCGATGATGACTACTGCCAGGGAAAAGCCTGACTACCAGCTTTCCTGGCTTGACCCACTCTAAATCCCTCTATGTAAACTCGTCCCTACTCTTACTGCTGACGCCACATGTAAACATTTCTCCCATCGTCCACTGTGTTTTAATTCCTTCTTAAAGCAGTGGATTCAAACCCTTTCTCTCCTTTTTACACCTCTAAATCTGCCTCTGTCCACTCATTCTCAGCAGACTTCAAAATCTCAAAAATTCTCCCAATTTAAATCTTTCACACCTCAAATGCCTCCTTTTCTCAGCACATTCTTTCTTCCTGCTTTAGAAGAACTGTGGATCTTTACAAGGTTACTGTTGTCCCGACTCCATTTACTTTGATTAAAGGTGGTTCCCTTCCCTGGGCCAACAAACAACTTAAGTCCCTTAAAACAAAACCTACATGCACCATCTCTTCACATGAGCAATCAACTCCTCCTCTCTCCTCTTTAGCCAGCAAAATTTCCTTGCTTACGCTGCTAAAATATGTACTCCCTATGATCTGGTTTCTATCTCAACTGCTCTTTTAAGCTTTTTTTTTTAATGTTTACTTATTTTTTGAGAGAAAGAAAGAGAGAGAGAGAGAGAGAGAGAAAGAGAGAGAGAGAAAGAGAGAGAAACAGAGAGAGAGAGAAAGAGAGAGAAGAGAGAAAGAGAGAGAAGAGAGAAAGAGAGAGAGAGAAAGAGAGAGAGAGAGAGAGAGAAAGAGAGATAGAGAGAAAGAGAGAAAGAGAATGAGCAGGGGAGAGGCAGAGAGAGAAGGGGACAGAGGATCCAAAGCAGGCTCCGTTCCGTGCTGACAGCAGAGAGCCTGATGCAGGGCTCAAATCCACAAATGATGAGATCATGACCTGAGCTGAAGGCACAGGCAGTTAAGACTAAGCCACCCAGGCGCCCCCCTGATTGCTCTTTTAAAGCAAAGACCTAGCTAATTGCTCAATTCATAGCCTGGTCTTAGTCCTCATTCTCTTTGAATGAGAAATATAGCATGTGGCCCATTCGCTAACTGTGTACCATGGACAAGAATCTTGGATTAAGGGCACCGGGATGGCTCAGTCAGTTAAGTGTTCGACTTCGGCTCAGGTCATGATCTCACGGCTTGTGGGTTTGACCCCCACGTCAGGCTCTGTGCTGACAGCTCAGAGCCTGGAGCCTGCTTCAGATTCTGTGTCTCCCTCTCTCTCTCTCTCTCTGCCCTTCCCCCACTAATGTTCTGTCTCTTTCAAAAAAATTAAATGTTAAAAAAATTTATAAAAAAAAAGAATCTTTGGATTAAATTCTCAAAAACCGTTTCTCTCCGTAAATGAGGCAAATAATTACCTCTCATGGTATGAATGTAACAAGACAAACTTCTTCCATATCATTTTATATGTTTACTATCGCACTCAAGATTCTGTTCAATGCAGTTTAAGAGGCCGTGTACCATAATGATTAAGTACGCTGGGTACACGGAATCAGATTATTGTCATTGCAATCTCAGCTCTGCTAGCGTGCAATGAAGCAAGATTCGTAACCGCTCTGTGCCGTAGTTTCCTGTGCTCTACGATGTTCACAGAAGAGTTGTAAGAATGAAGTCAGTAAGTACTGAGAAGAGTGCTCAGCAGTTACATAAACGTTCCCAGCGCTGCATAATGAGCGCGCAGACAATCATCGACAGCTATACCTGCTCTTCAAAGAAAATAACGTACTTGAGGACAGAGACTGTTTTTTTCTGACACCAGAACACACGAAGTGACTTTCAAGTCAATTGGCCAAGATGTTGCTTCATGTGTTCATTTCTTCGAGAAGCTGTATCTGAAAACCTACTGGTCCTTTGTACTTCACCCTCCGCATCTCATCAGCCGGACGCTGTGGATTCTACGTTCCTGCAGGCTCCGTCACGGAGGCGCAGAGGTAGAGCAGAGGCGCCAGGGGGAACGAGCACAGGCTGAGGTGGTCAACAGCACTTGAAGCCTCTGCTGTGTAACGCTGGGCAAATTACCAAATTATCTGAGGCTCAGTGTTTGTATCTATCCATCGAAGTTAAGAAGACACATACCTAAAACACACTTATTAGCACAAAATACATAAATAACAGCTGCTCTTTTTTTCTTCCTTCCCAATGCCTTCAGTGACTTTTTCCTAATGCTTGCCAGCTAAAATGTCAACTTCTTAGTATCAAGAACCCTGAGGTCTTCCTCAGCCCCACGTTTATGATCGTTCCTCTCACTAGTCTCTCTCACTGAGGCCGTGCTCTCCTCCACTGGTCCGCAAACCTGGCTGTACAGGAGAATGTTTCTGGGGTAATTTTAAAAGTACCCTGCCCTGTCTCCGCCATAAAGAATCTCTAATTTATTTATTTAACTCCCAGCGGGGGCCCGAGCATGGACTTATTTTAGAGTTCCTCGAGCGGTAATGTGTAGTCAGGATTAAGACCCAGGGCTCTCCTCAGTCTCATCTGCCTCCCAGGCCCCAAAAGCAGCCTGTTATTTTTCCCAAAATGCCCTCTCACTCATCCCAGCTGACTCCTTTAAAAAGTTAACTCCTACTTACAGTCTCCCTGTTTACCCCAACATAAACACGGTAGGAAGTTTTCTCCTTCCTCTGAACTTGGGCCATAGTCTTTCAACATGCTTCATTTCAGGGTGCGTTATAGTCACTTGTGTGTGCGTTCTCGTTTCCCCTCACTAGGTGCATGTGCTTTTTTTTTTTTTTTTGAGAGACAAAGGCTGGAGGAGGAGTAGAGTGAGGGAGACAGAGGATCTGAAGCAGGCTATGCGTTGACAGCAGAGAGCCCGACGTGGGACTCGAACCCACGAACCGCGAGATCATGAAGTCGGGCGCCCAACCAAGTGAGCCGCCCAGGTGCCCCGGTGCGTGTGCTTTTGAGGGAAGGCTGAGTTCTCCCCACGGGCCAGGTAAGGTATTTTAGAAATCCCATCTTAATTGTCACAACATTCCTTTGAGGAGGGTATTAAACCTCCATGGCTTCTAAGGAAACTGAAGCCAGGGGAAGTAAAGTGACTTGCCTAAGGATTTTAAAACTAGTAACTTACAATTTTTCTTCATGTATTACCTATATTGCAACTTCCTTGCAGGCTGTCACATCAGAAAAACATTCAATAAATGCTGACTAATGCACAGATTTTTAAGTCTGGTGACTGAAAACAGATTAAGTCACCATTCCTAATAATTAAGGGAAAATGAATGAAATATGACCTATTTCCTTTTCCAGGATAATTCCTTCAAAGTCATTGCTTAGTTTTGATATTTAAACTATACTTAAAATATTCTATAAAGAAAGTAACAAACTCATGGCAAGGAAGAAAGCCTATGGGAGAACAGGTGAGGAAAGGCCTAGGGAGACAGTAAGAAAGGTCTGGCTCTGGGAGGAGGGGAGGCTTAGGAGAATGTGCGGAATAAGAAAGGAGGACCAAGGTAACCAGTATCAAGTATCAGAGCAACACCCATGTCCAGATGGAAAGAGTCACGAGCCACAGCCCAGTAGGAGCAGCAAGGACAGCGGAGAGGGGGAGGAGACACCTCAACCGAAGCGGAGCAGGAATCTTCCTTCTCTGATCACCTGAGAGGAGGGAAGATACTTCAGGCCCCAGAAGCCGCGGGGGGAAGGAAAAACGACGGGTGTGGAGACGCGTGTGAGTGCGTACTCCTCAAGGAAGAATGACATGCCTGTAAGCGGCAGGATTAAACGCTTTCAGCTTTGAATCAGGAGAGAAGGGTCAAGACGAGGATGGGCTCCCTTACAAACAACGGAGCAAAGTAACTTGTGTAGTTTGTCTGTCCATGAACGTTTTGAACTTTACCAGAAATCAGCAAGACTAGGTTCTCATTCTAACCTAAACATTAAATGAATAATTTTGCAGTATCTTTTTTGAGAAAGAGAGGGAGCAAGTGAGCAAGGGGCAGGGAGAGGGACTGAGAGTATCCCGTGGAGGGGAGGGAGGAGGGAGAAAAGCAGGACTCCCCGGCGTTTGTGTTTTACCCAAAGAGGGCTCAAGCTCACCAACTGTGAGATCACAGCCTGAGCCGAAATCAGATGTTTAACGACTGAGCCATTCAGGCACCCTAATTTTGTAATATTTTATCTAATGTATGGAGGGAAGGGAATTCCTACATTTCTTAAACGGTAAAATGAAGGGCTGGATTACGTGAATGTGCTGTTAGACTTGAACTTCTATGATCTTTACCAACATTGCCTACCTTCATATTGTATCCTTTCATGCTTCTGTTAACCAAACCTATTTCTAAAATTTGAGAAAAATTCAAATTTAAGAATAAGATTCGCTCATTTAAATGGGAACAAAAAGCATAATATTGCTTCTGTCATTTGGTGACAGTTTCATCTCATTACAGAAGAAAGAAAATTCCCTCTGAAGTGTAGAAACTACAGAAGCTTCCTGTCCTTACATTAGTTAATACAAGTTGAATAAGTAATATAAGTAGTTAATATAAGTTGAAGAGTAAATAATTGAATTTAGAATGACTCAGTAATAAGCTGAAAGGAATTTTACTCAGAATCGTTTATCAGCTCTTAACTGCAGGAACTGGCCAACAATGTCCCTGGGAACGTATGAAGCTACAGCAGAGAAATAAATGAGCTCCGAAACGGAGGTGTGGTGGAGGCGGTGGCGGTTTAAATTCTCAGATAACATTACATCCGTCCGGCATTTTAAAGGAGAGTATGCACATTACACCTAATACAGGAAAAACCACTAGACTCACAAAATTCCAATACTTGTAATTCTCAATTTTAAGAAAATCCAATAGTGTCTGAGGCTTACAGATACGACAGGATGAATATGTACTAGATGGATAGATAATAAGAGATTTATTACTTTTCTAATGAAGTTAGTCCCACAATCCTAATTTCATACTAAAGAAAAGGTAAAGGCTTGAGGAGTAACTTGACTAAAGTCTTACACTTGGGATTTGCATCCAAGTTTGTCTGTTTCCAAACTCTATCCATGCTCTTTAAGTGACAGCGCCTTGAAAACAGATGAGGATTCTTGTATATAAAGCACTTTTCTTAACCTCTAAGTAACGCAGAGCCATAAAATACACGAACAATCAACTGTACTCTAGTGAAACGGCAGGCAAAGAAGAGAGAAACACAGCAAAAAACATACTTACTCATTCCTGAGCATTCTCTATCACCATCCCATACGTTAGAAACAGCATGTCCAGTCAGCAGGAGGTTAATTAAGCTTTGGCTATTAATAAAAATTTAAAAGTAATTAAAATATGAATAAACTAGTTTTCAGATCAAAAGATCCCTATGGTAAGGCATAAGGTAATGACTACTTACATTACACTATGTTGATTAAGAAACAAAGTTAGAGAAAACTGTACATTTTTATTTTATACACTCAACTGTACAACAGTTTTGCTACAATCCCAGATGCACCACTACATGTATCACTGCAAGGGTATCTATTGTGCTATATATTCATCTAAACTTAATGACTTTATCCAACGCATCACCTTTAAATGGGTGAAAAAAAGATGAGACTAACAATTTGCATAATATTTATAATCATCTACAAATATATATATAATTATTAAATTTTTGTTTGATGGCTGATTTAATTTTAACCTCTGAGGTGCGAAGATCTAAAGAGAAAGACTTAGGTAACACAGTGGGTTAACTATCCCTGTATCATTGGCTTTAGCAGAAATACTAAGAACTCGGGTGTTGTGGGGGGGGGGGGGACGCATCAGAGAAAAATAAGGAAAAATTATTTCCCCCAAACAGGAAAGCATCTACAAATAGGTAAGGACATACTTGTTTCTAAGTAAATTTCTTTCATTAAAAAATTTCATAAGTGGAACATGTAGAAGAATTTGTTAAAACGCCCGTTGTCATCTTAAAAGAAAATTTTTGCCATAATAGATGCAATGCATACATAAACCTAAAGTGGAAATTAACATTTCATATATAAAGCAAGCAATGCATAAAGCACAACGTTTCTCAAATTCATACAGTTTATGCTGTCAACAGTGACAAACAAAATTATCTGACTCAGGAGTAAGTCAGGTTCCTAAAATCTTAAGTCCACGTAGGTAGGGAGATAACAGATTTTAGTTAATTACCTGCCATGTCCATATACAGGGTCTATCAAAGGTTCATTTGAATCTTCAATTTCATTTTTTATGTTTTCAATGCCCTAAAGGAACCAAGAAATTCATCAGCTTATTTTAAAAGCTAAAAATGAAAATTACGGTAATATAAAACTGACCATTTTTTACTATAAATGAATAAAACACAATTATTTAAGGAACTTTTCTCCCAAAAAAGTACTCAGATTTGATGTGGGGGGAGCATTTGAGACACTAGTGGTAAGAAGTAGCTCCTCCAAGAATATCTCTTCTTTCATGGGCTCTCCATAAAGGACACTGACTGACTCATGGGTAACAGAGCTCAGGTTGGCATGATGGTTAATGAGGTACTGAGAGATAATGTTTAAGTTTCAGGAGGAGGGAAGAGAAAATTATTTAATACAAAAGTTAATATTCACTTAACATCAGGCTAAATTAAAACTAACTACACCTGCTAAGGTATCTGATGTATTTGCTTAGGCCATTTAAACAACTTCTGGGGGGCACCTGGGGGCCTCAATCAGTAAGCAACCAGACTTTGGCTCAGCTCATGATCTCATGGTTTGTGGGTTCAAGCCCCACATAAGGCTCTGTGCTGACAGCTCAGACCCTGGAGCCTGGTTTAGTTTCTGTGTCTCCCTCTCTCTCTGCCCCTCCGCCACTCACGCTCTGTCTCTCTCAAAAATAAGCAAATGTTAAAAAAAATTTTTAAAAACCTCACAGGTACTAAACACATGCACACGAGTGCTGACAGCGATACAAATAAAAATGTGTAAAAGGTATAACTGGTGCAAAAGAAAACAAAAATCTGATGTTGCATTCTCACAAATATCGGTAGTTACAATGTGTAGTGACAAAATAAAATGTACAACTAGGAGGGCAGGAATTTTCTTAATTTCCTAAAAACCAATTTCCTGGTATTTTTTGATTCCTCAAGAGGGCAGCCAAATCATCAAAGGTCTAGGTAAGTACAAGACCTGGGCATCTTAACCTCATCAACTCCCGAAGGACAAAGATAAACTGCCCTTCGCTGTGCTACTCACCTAACTCTAACCACTGGTTCTATCGGATTATGGGCTGTTTCTAGGATTAAACACATTAATTAACAATCCAAATATTGAATGACTGCCCAAACATTGCAGGAGAATACCAACAAATATGAGATCTTACACTCGCTTCCTTTTAAACAACAGCAGCAGCCTATGATAGAGCCAAAATGAATCGTATGAACAAGCGACGTTCTCCCTGGTGAGGGAGGGGACATCATTTCAAAGACCAGCACAAAGAAAACAGTTAGACCTGATGGTTTATTGGCTGTAAAGGGCAAGAGACGGAGGTGGTGTCGAAAGTTTTGAGCATAAGACCCCGGGGGACTAACGAACAGCCAAAGCTGAATCCCAGGAGCCCGAGCATCTCAGGCCCCACCCTCCCTGCTCTTCACATCTCACCAACTACAGGGTCCTTTAGGTTCTTGTTCTCAAATACGCTCCTACAGTGGTTTTAAATTTCCGAATTTAGAACACGCTTCTCAACATGCTCCTTGTCCCTCCCATTTCCACGGTCACCTGCTCAAGCTTACGTTCAGCTAGTCGGTGCCCGTCTTCTCACCTTCCTGACTCCCGTCTCCCCCCACATGCGGGCTCTCTCCCACACAACTCTTACCTCGAGCTAAGCAATCTTATCAACTGAAAGATGTATTCCTGTATTCAAAGTTTCTGTTCTAATTTCGGCCAGATGAAATCGCAATTATTTTTTGCACAGAATACAAGGGCCTCCATATTCTGAGTCTTTTTGTTTTTTTATATATAGATGCCCCATCTCATCTTCCACAGTTGCCTTTCTGGTATATTATGGTGCAAACTCTACTGGATTCCTTATACTTCTCTGGGTGTCAACCCCCAACCAATATGCCTTTATACTTGCTGTTTCCATAGCTTAGGAAATCTTCCCACAGCTTTTCCATCTAGAAAACTTTTCCTCATCCATCAAAACCCTATATCCACCACATGGTCCCTTCTATATAAAATCTGTCTCTGATTCTACCAAAAAAAAGAACACCCCCCAAACTCCGACATACCTTCTCCTATTTCCCCCCCATACTTTGTGCATGCAACAAATCAACACCAGAAACCGCTGCCATAATGGAATTATTAATGTGTCGATGTATTTTTACAGTACTCAAGAGGAACCATCAAAAAAAAAATGCATCTCACATAATAACTGCAGTCCCTAGCATAGAGTCAATGCCCAACGAACATCTGTCGAATGAAAGAAATCTGCTGTCGGACGTGGTAAGTCTAGCAGGATACTCAACTAGCATGCTGCTGTAGACGGGAGATTCGCACTGGGGGAAAAAAGGCAGGATAGGACGTGTATATACAGGAATTAACCACGTAGAAGTAAGGTGAGAAAGTAAAATGCCCATAAAAGACAAAGCAAGCAGTAGACAAGGAATGAAAATTCTGGGAGGATAAACTTGCAGAGCGGGGGAGAAAGGAGCAGGAGATAACAGGTAAGGAAGAAAATAAAGCTATCGAAAAAAGAGGGGGGACACTCATGAAACAGCATAAAAAGAGAACTAGCACGTGATTTCTCTGGTAAGTTAGGAGAGGGACTGAGGGTCACAAAGAGCTTCCAGAGGGCATGAAGGGGTCAAATGCCAGATACTGCTAAGATGAAAGAAAACAAAATTCAGAAGAACTGAGTGCATTTCATAATTAGAAAATTATTGAAAACCTCTATAACACAGAAGATGAGGGGTAAAAGTGTGAAAGTGGTTAAGTATGAAGTGAACGGTGAAATAAGAGAACTTGGTTATTATCAGCATAAGAGATTTTTACTCTGAGATTTAGAAAGAATATCAATTTAGAAAGAGTATCAAGAAAAAAATTACTCATCACAGCAGGAAAAACAGTACTAAACTGTTAATTAAAACAGTTAATTAATAAAAGCCAGAAGAAGCATCCTCTTCAACAAACCTTGGTCAGTAACACAGAATACAAAAAAAGCAATACTCCAAATTTGCTTCCCCACATTGAATAATGGTCCAAGACAGCATCTTTTAATTCTGATAAACTTCTGAATGATCTTTTTCTAGAGGGAAAAAAGAAGTAAGTATTAGTACTATGACGAAAATGAAGACATTTACAAATGGGAAAAATTTTAAGTCATCTGATACATTAAACTGTATACATACAAATGAGATTTCTGCAAGTGCCTCAAATTTTTAATACATATTTAGCCACAAAAGCAAAAGCTACTGCTGACAAATGTCACAAAATATATACCGTTAAGAAAGAATGCCTACTCGGCAGGGAAACTCTTTATCACTTAGGTGAACTGTTTGACATCAAATTCTACAATAATTATACATATTTAAAGAATGAAATAGCCCTCTCTAAGAGGTATTCATGAAAAAAGAAAACTTGACTCTGTAAAGTCTGAAGATTATTTAATAAATATCTGAATACCAAAGATAAGGTGAACATTTGTGGCTTCTTTTAAAAGAAATTAATGTCGTATTTCAAATGCCACCTGTAATTCTTTCAATGTAGCTACTGTCACCTTTTACCATAACGCGTTTAATGCTCTAACGAAAATACGGCACTTTTAACAAAAATGGTAGAAGGCAAATAAGAGATAATAATTCAAATATTTATACTATTAGAAATCTTTGGATTCACTCAGAGAAACATTAAGCTAAAATAATTTTTTTTTTCATTCTAACAATGGAGAAGCTTTTCACGTTATGAAAAAGTGAATTTTGGTAGTTAGCTAATTTAGGAATCAGAGTAATTTAAGTAAGCTTTTATAAATTATTATTTCAAACACACTGGTAAGAAACGAATCCTCAAGTATACAAATCTAAGAACCTTTCCACGGTTTGAACAGACTTAAAATGGCAATGTGTCCACAAGGTAAGTATTTTAAATGTTCCAATGTTACTTACTGAATTAATGCATGAAATCGCTCAAAGCCAAGCTCTTCGACAGCCAAGGCAGCTATACATAAAAGACACTTTTCAGCACTCCACATGGCAAATAAATGACACAAGATACACACAGCAGGCTGTAAATACTTTCAAGCAATCAAAATTCTCCCTGTTTCCTTACTTCCTTAAAATTCTGTTTACTTTCAACTTTACTGTAACACAAATTTATATTTCAACATCTTAGTTATTACCGTGATTATAACTAAAATGGATAGGATACTGAGAATGTAGAAGGGGGATTAAATAATAAACCTTTACTTTCAACTCAGTTAATGCTAGGATAGTTTATAAAATATGAAAAATTACTGAGAGTGCTTCACTCATCACTGGAATGTGCTATGTGCACTTTTAAATATTCGATTCACAGATCCAAGAAAAATCATCATACCTAATCTTACTCCTTCAGAACATAGCATCTTTGGTTGAATGTTCACTCATTAAACAAACGTGTATAAAAAGGCAGAGCACTTTGAAACCACAAAGGTTCAACGACAGCTTTAGGTTTGTTCCCTTGTTTACTTGTACAAATGCTGAGAAGTTTTCAGTAACTTATTTAGATTATGATTATTAATACAGGCACAATTATAAATTTAAAAAAAAGTAATCAAATTACTTTAAATCCAAGCATTTAAATCCAAGAGGTTTCTCCGGCACTTGAACGAGCGTCGGGCCCCTCTCCAAAAGCTCTACAGGTCTTGGCTCATTGCATCCTCTAGCAACCCTACTATCCCCATTTCACGGAAGAGGAACTGAGGCACAAAGAAGAAGCCTCCCGGGAGCAAATGCCAACTAACAACGGAGCTGAGATCGGAACCAAGCGAGTCTTGGCTCCCTCTGCAAAGATAACATCTTTAAAGATCTCATACACAAATCAAAATGCCTACGCTAATTTATCACAATGTACAATTTCATATAAATTTTATAAAGCAAATCTTAGTGCTTTTAAATATTAATTCTTACAAAATAATGAGAGAAATGGATTCATTAGGAATTCAAAATTAGGATTTTTGATTTAGAATCTACAATGTCTCATGAGGCCATGCTTTCAAAATCATTTTAATTTTCAAATGTTTCAAACAATTTTTAAAAATCTTCACAAGTCCAAATGGGTTAATTTCAGTAATTTTTCACGTGGGAAACAAACTGAAATTGAACCTGAGCATTCACTACTGCAAACAAGTGTGCATTACCAAAAGCCAAAACCACACACCACACAAGCCAATGAAATTAATGTTTGTGCAGAATGTAATACTGACAAGAGGGAAAACAGTTCACATGTAAACTTTCCGGATAAAACAAAAATTCGACCTAACCTTTTCCAAACTGTACTAATTGTTCTGCAGTGCTTGATTATCTAAATAATTTTACTGGGTATTACACTATGAATGTACACATAAAGATAGTAATTTAGAGAAAAGAGGCAAGCAAAATAAAAAGCTTAGCAGGCAGGATGGTGGAAAATTATAAAACACAAGAAAAAGAACACAGCTGGGAATAAAGGAAAGAAGAGGTAAAACAGACTGTTATACAGAATAAAAACTTTAACCTAAGTTCTTTGCATTTGTCAACATCTAAGGTAAATTCCCAAATTTTCAGTTAACAAAACCTTTCAAATTTTTACAGTACTAAAAACAGATTTAATGTATGTCCACTTTTCAAATGAAGCAAGGGAAACTGGAAAACTACCAACATATATTTTTTGAAGAGGAATTAAATCTAATATGCCCACCTAAATTACAAGTACCCAAGTTCATACGTTATGAGGCTATGTAACCTAGAGCAATCGAGCCTTTAACTACAGACGTGTACAGTCTACCCCAGGGAGAGCACAGAGTATACCCCTAAAATACTAACGAAAAACATTGCAGAAAAAGACCTTACTATTTTCTTGCATATTAATATACAGATTGGCTGTAAGCAGATATTCTCGAAAACAACTTTTAATTAGTTCAACTATTCCTCTGTCAAAATTTTCATGTCCTAAATGTAACTATGCAACATGCTTCGATGCAACCCAGTAAAACCTGGAAAATATTTTAAAACCAATCTTAAGATTTCTGACTATTATCCTTATGAACATTTTCTACTTGTTTTCTTCAACCTGTCACCATCAATTCAAAAAGTATGTTAAATTCTTTTTGAAAGGCTATGTCTGAAAGGCCTAAACAGGAAGAGTCACTCAACTGTTTCAATTTGTAAAAACTGTTCCTGGCAGATGGACTACTGTTAGAATTTGCCACTGTAACTGCGGAAGTAGGAGAAAGAAGATGCTGGCGTATCTGAGTCATTTCAGCCCATGGAGACAAGAGGCCCTGAGGGAGAATCCCACCCGGAAACCAAGAGGGACATCACAAGTAACCAAAATTTACTCTCTGTAAACCAGGTGTCCAGTTTCTTTAACAACAATTTCTGCAGAGAGGATAGTTACTGGAATGTCTCACAGGTAGAATAAGTCACTTATTCAATACAAGCACATGGAGCTACCGATTATCGAAAGTCACATACTAGCAAGATAACTCCTGAAAAGAAAACAGAAAAGCAATTCTTCATCGAGCTTCAGTACGACCAGAAGTCTCCATTTTACTAGTTCACTCCAGCAGTTTTAAGGTCAATTAAATTAGAATTTTCGAAGGCTAAAATCCACAGGATACATATTTTTATGAGTAAGAAGAGCTATTATTTAATTTAAAGAGAAATCTTCAATAATGAAAAAACTTAAATAAAGGAATAATTAAAACCTTATTTAAAATTACCTTAAAATAACGCGCATACATAGACTGTATTAAGTAATGTCCAAAAGTTCAGGAGGAAAGAAACAATAGGTAACAAAGAACAATGTCCCCATGTTTGTTCTAAGAAACAACTAAAGATACTTAAAAATTTTTCTAATGCCCCAACAAACCTCTTTTTTCCATTATCAAAAAAACCCACAACACGAAGGCATCTAAAACTAAAGCATGTAGGATTATGTTTTTTAAATTTTCTAAATGAGAGTTCCAAAGCTCGAAATCTCATCAGGCAGACATTAACTAAAACTTTTTTTAAAAGTCTGAGATGTGTCTCCTTTCTTTTTTCCCCACGGCGGCAACCAGGTAAACAGCCACAATGCCCTCTGGTAGCTCAAGGAATTGAAAGGGAAATGAAAAATACTGAGGCTCCTGAATTAAGCTGAGACTAAAAAAAGAGACGTGTTAGGAGATTTTACACTTTTTTTTTTTTTTTAATTTCAATAGTTTAACAAAAATGAAGGTACAAGAGATTCCTTTGGGAAGTAAAAACGTATCTTACCAGAATGCTCCACGTGGCAACTAGACTCTGCAGGAGTTCCAGAAATGCCGGCCGGCTGCTCCTCGGTCGTCTTTCCTCTTACCCAGGAAACCAGGCAGAATGCTCCAGAGTTGTCACAAGAGGCACTTTCTAAAATATCACATAAGGTATGACAAAGGAGTTCCTTCCGCTCTTCCTCTAAAAATAACCAGAGTACCAGTTACGATGGTTTTCTTTGAAAAGAAAAAAAAAATCCTGTCATGGGTAACAACAACAAGAATGTTTTAATTTGATAATGAAAACGAACCATTTTAAGTGGATGGAGGATTCCTCCCCAGCATAAATAATCTGACATTTTAGAAAAACAATGTGCTTGAGGATTAAAATGTCAGCACTATCAAATATTACCATTAATTAGAAAAAGAATCCTGAAAAGGGAAGAAGTAAACCTTAGAAGACAGAAGTTCCCTGGAATACCCCGATAGTGATCGCTCCCCTTCCTTCGGCTGCGAAGGGAGCACTGTAGCCGTGAGGGTTCCTCTACTGCAGAACCAGGCACAATGTGAGGGCCTGCTGAGACTTCTAGTTTTTTCCTCATTTCTCAGTTAGCCTAATGTCTTTGACCTCCTTGGCCCACAGAGGTAAGGCTGAGATAACACACCGTCAGCACACACAATACCAAATTCACTACGTGCGCAGGCGCCATTCTGGTTATGTTGCATACGGAAGCTCCTGACACTGCACCGCAGTGACTGGAGCGTTAGACTTTTACAGACAAGAGCACAACCGCTCCATTTCCTCCTGAACCTTAGCTACCTCCTCTTTGCAAGCAGTATCACACGCTCCGAAAGTGGTGCTGTTCCTGAAACTTTCCAAGGGGAGAAGATGCGTATACAAGCTATGTAAAATTTTATGCTATGGGGAGATTTCTATTTCTTGTAATAGATGAGTAGTTCTTTAAGGCAGGAACTGTGTCATTCACTTTCTAACCACCACATTTACGTTTATGAAAATGCTATATAAATATTTTATCAACGTGCACGTATTTCTGTTCAAGAAATACTGCAACTTTTATCAGTAAAACAGTCATGTTAATATTAAATAGTATTAGAAACCTCTTGGTTTTTTCTCTACCACGATTTATTTTGCATTTCAGCTAGTAAATAATAAAAAAATTACATGGGTGACACTTTAACTCTTAAATTCAGTAGATTCTATGGGGATGGTTTGGAACAGAAACTGTTCTGCCCTTATGTACACAGCTAGATTTATATAATATATCCTACATTCTTCCAGAAGTCATTGTGAGGCTCACATGAGAGTGTTCACTTATTGAAAGGAAGATGGTAAACTGTCAAGTGGAATGCAAACGTTTATTATTATCAAGTAGCACCATATAGCTCTCTGACCTAATCATACTGCAGAAGCTGTGACAGCTTCGCCTGCGATTTAACTCGGTTCTTTGCAGTATCTGCGCTGTGTAAGGCACTGTACTAAAAGCTGCAGGAATACAAAGATAACTCTGAGTTCCCGCTCAGAGCTAAGTGAGATAAGACAAACACAAATGACTATCCCTTACGGTGTGCTGTCACTTCACAGTTCAGAGAAATGCACCACCTTTTAGCAAGAGGCCACGGTTTATTTTCCCCTGGTTCTATTACCCTGTCTTGTACCTCTCAGATAACGCAAATTCGGGGATATACATATTAAAATTTGAGGTCATTATGCATGCAATTTTCTGAAATACTGAAAAAATAAAACTCAGGAAAAAATACTCCATTTATAGTTTACTTTTCAAGATAAATGATTTCAGTTAAACTACTGCCAGTGAAAGCTGCATGAACCATCTATAAATTAGAAGGTGAAGGAAAAGTTTATAGAAAACTGCTATCATACCTGGGCAATCCCTCCAAGAAGACTTCTCAGAAGAAAACAGGAGCTTCTTCAAAAGAAATGCCTTTATACAATTAAAGCAATTAATTATTAGAATCAATTATAAACAGATCTTATTCTTTTTTTTTAATGGGGAAAAAAAACCCTAATGTGTATCTGTTTATGGTCTACTGAACAGTGTAAAATTTTAGCTAGTTTCCCTTCACATTCAACAGTAGTTGAGCATATTATTCAGAATATATCACCAGAAACTTGATTCTAGATCCGCAAAATTCTTCTTTCATAATATGCACTTTCTGGCCAATAGAACTGACTCAAAATAACAGACACATACCTAGAAAGTTAAAGAAACTTCCTGCTCACCCCCAAAGTAAAGACCTCAGAAACGGGAACAAGTCTACATTTCTCTTAGATACCTTGGGGGAAAAGAAATCACGATACAAAACTGGTCCTGCTCTATTAGCTCTGATTTGTGTATGACAATATCACTGCAAGACTCATCACTTTAAGGAGTTCCTAACTTCCTGGTTTAACTCTAAAAGCTATAGGATTCAAAAGAAAAAAAAAATTTATCTCTGACCTTTCCTTAAGTGAGTTAACTATGTGACACTGATGATTTCATAGAAAGCAGTTCAGTGCAGTGTTTCCTTCTCAAAGTGTAGTTCAAGGACCATTTCCATCCGGTCACCTGACTTGTTTGTTTAAAATGAGACCCTTAGGCTCCGCCTATTGGATCTGAATCTCCAGGGGGCAGATACAAGAAAAGGGTTACTTTGATGCTTCTCGCTTACTGTTTGAAAGCAGTAGCGTATTGGTAAGAGGACTGCTTTCAGTCAGACACACCTGGGTCTGAATCTTGGTTCCACTACTTTACTCACTAAAAATAATAATAGCATGAACTTTAAAAGGCTGCAGTGAGGATTATATAGAATAATCTATGTAATGCACTTAGCACAGTACCTGGCACCTAATAAGCAATCATTTCAAAGTGTTTAACTTAAAAAACTAAGTAATATCCTATAGTATCTCAAAGAAGTAAAATCCACAAATACTACCATCAAGTATTTCTGCCTTTTCCCCAAAACAGCAACCAACCATAAAATTGAGGACTATAACTATATTATAAAAGTTGGGAAAAGTGACGTGGGATACCCATTGTTTTACCACTGATATGATCACTGTTAGTATTTTGATATACTTCCTTCCAGTCTTTCTTTCTTACCTGTCTTAATTTTTATTACAAATGAGAAGCATAATGGGTTTGTTATTATGCTTCCCATTTTTCTGTTTTCCCAAAGATTCATAACTATAATTCTTAATCACTATATGTCTATCGAGCTATCAAAATTTACTCGAACATTACTTCATGTTTAAAGTACATTATAGTTTAATGTAGTTAAAAGTATAAAGGTTATAAACTAGCCTTATAATTTTGTTTACTACTGTAAATATAAAAACTTATCAAATACAACCTTTTCCATATTAAGGACTATTTCTTTAAGAAAGATTCACAATTTTTGGAATTGGAAGTACAACAATTTCATCAAAAAAAAAATCTGCATTCTTATCCTTCGGGTTCTAATGTGAATTTCCCTCCCTGACTCCAAGGACACATGCACCACAGAGCAATAGGAGTGTGCCAGCACCACCCTACCCTCTATGTGCTGGTCATTATTTTATATTTAAAAATTAGGAAGAGTAAGCAATTAGAATCTAGCTGCAGTTTTCTTTGTACTTTTTGGACTCCCAGAGAGGTTGAACGTCCTGATCCTTTGGTTATCCGTCGTTGTTCCCCCCGTTATGCCTGCACACACATCATTTCACCACTGGAACTCGAGTGGTTTTCCAACTGATTTGTACACATTTGTACACATTCTTTGTAGAAGAAAGACAAGATCCACTTATTGCCAATATTCATTGCAAATCTTTTTCTGAGCCTAGAACTCCATCTTTCTCTTAGTGGGTGGCAGTACATTAGTTTTAGTTTTTCTGTGGTTAATATTATGTCAAGAACATATTTGGTATATGATATCAGACGATCTAACTTCGTTTTTCCCTCAAACTGGCAACCAGTCATATCAGGGACATATATTAAATTTCATTTTATTCTACCATTGATTTGTAGTTCCTTCTTTATCATGGTATGTGATAAATTCTTGGTAAACTGCTATCTGTAACGTGGTCTACTCCTGTATGAACTATCCAGTTCCACAATATGCCTATTCTCCTCGTAATAGTACCATGTTCTAATTTTTATAGTTTAAAAATTTTTAATATCTAGACTTGCTCATTTCACTTCCTTAGGCTAAATCGTTTAGTTTTGACTTTTACACTGAAAGTATTTTAAAAACCCAAAATTCTTCTATGATTGACAAGATTTATATGACTATAAAACTAAATTATGACCTCAAAGACACAGGAGGGTTGTGAACATTACAATTATCCCTTGCAACAACAACTATCATTATGGAAATATACTGAATTTTATAAAACAGCAAACTCTTGTGGTACACCTTGCATTTAACTACAGTCAGAGATTTTTAGTAAAAACCCTGGGTGCTATTATGGTCTAGGAGGGCCAGTGTTGATACAATCTAATTTAAATACAGACAAAACAAAGAATCTTCCAATCTGGATGATAAGATTCTGCTAGCAACCAAAATGTGTCCCCAGCAAAACCGTATGGTAACTCCAATACTAATTCACAGTTAAATTTTATTCTTTATATTCAGTAACTCCCAGACAATGTTCAAACATTCCAATTTTTCTTAATTTTAAAATAATTCTAATGCAAACAAAATAAATTTTACTCCTTTAAGAAATAAATAATGACTTACAAAGGATAATATTTTGGATACAGTCATGAAAGAATTTTTTCCTTCAGAGAAATAAATTTTTAATTTAATAATATAGAGTATAAGGCTTGTGAGACAAGTTTACTTTGCAGCTAACAGTTCAGGAATGTGTTCCTTACGCCCAATGAATAATAAATATCACATTAAATATGTACTTTCAAAACGTGCTGATTAAAAACCATAATAAATTCCAGATTCTCTTATAACAGTTGTGACGTTACACTGCTGTTTCAGACATTGTAAGTATTATAGTAAACTGAAAATTCAATTCGTGGTTTTAAAAGTGTCATGATTGTGGCAAATTGGCCCTTTAAATTCAAACAATATAACATATTGAGATTCAAAATCATCAGATTAACACTATCTTGTGCAAAGAAAAATCTTTCTTTTAAATTCTGGAAATTCTGTTTGAAGTCTGTTACTACTAATTTTGTTTTAAAGGTCGAAGCCATAGCCTAAAATTGTAAAGACAACTTACTTAAAAAATGTGTAAGGTTTTAAAGCATGAAAATATTCACTCATCTTCAACTTTTTAGGAAACTCACTTCTACAGAAAGAGCAAATGAAAATAATATATTGCCATGATGTAGCTATCCATAGGATAAAATGCTATTACTCAGCAGGATCACTGTATTAGAAAGATGGCATTAATTCCTCATTTTCTGAAGGTCAGGGAACACCTATTATGTTTTCTTGATATAAGACTGTCAAAAGGTTATAACCTGCTGATGTTGTGAATTCATTTTTATTTTGGATATTTATAGCATATTATATGAATAAAAGTTAAGAGATAACTGATCATGTCTCATGACATATAGATATTAGAAAACAAGAAATAAAGTATGAAACGTTTGAACATTTCCCTCTAAGGAGTCGGTAAAGTAGTCTATGTTACCTGAACAGGTGCAATAACAGCACAGGGGCCACCTTCAAACTGTTCTAATGCAGATCCCTCTGATTCACTAAACACAAACCCTAAAAATGAAAGCAAGTAGCAAAGATTAAAAATGTAATTCACACAGCAGCCCAAAGAATTTTTAATGTACTTTGCTTTGACAAAGACCACAAATTACAAAAGCAAAACGTCTCCAAGTTAGTCAGGCCCAGGGGTTCTTAACTTTTGGGGGCATCAAGGAATCCTCTGAAAAGAGATACGAGGCCTATGTTCCACCCCTGTACCCCAAATACACATACACACACACACACACGCATGTACTTCTGCACCCAGGGAATCCTCTCAGTGAACTGAAGGAATAAAGTGTGGACCTTAGTAAAAGACCACATTAAATTAAATCATTTATTTGAAGAAAGACTAGACACTCTATCTACTGAATTCAAACAATTTTTAGGACACCTTTATGTATAGAAGCTTTTGTCATTCCAATCTTTGAATTACATTCTATCAGCTAAAAACTAAACGGCATCATAAACAGTGAATGTGTCCACACTAAGTCTATCTCAGTTTCAGTACTGTCCAACCAGGACTGATTGGCAGGAACGCCTACAAGTTCCTACAGAGAGCATAGGGCCAGAAGTCTGGAGGATCTGTATCACCTTCAGGAAATCATTTTGCCTCTGTAGGTCTCTGGGTACTTTGAAATAATTGTTTCCAATTCCAACAAGCTGGAAATATGTAAGATTTCACTTGTAGTTCAGTCATTCATCCAAGAAACATGTGATGAACATAAGACACTACACCAAGCATCTAGCATGCATGCATGACAAAGTCCCTGCTCTGCAGGAGTCAACAGTACAGGTGAACACGGACATGGGAGCAAAAAATAATAAAGAAGAAGTGAATCTTACAACAGAAGTATGAAGATAGTATTGTGGACTCAGAGAGGAATGATTTACATGCCTGAGTCAAGTTATAACAGGTGACTTTGAGGCTGATCTTGACTAGGAATTGGCAAGACACAAGGGTGGAGAAGGACTCCGAGGTAAAGATAACGCCTTTATGAAAGGAAAAAGGGTTGATAAGAGCAAGGGCAAGTTTATGAGTCAGAGGCAAATGTCGTCGAGTAGCTTGAAGGGAGTGTGGGAGTAGGCAGGGGAGATGGTGAATGGAAGGAGAGAAGGGCCAGACCATGACAAGTACTGATTAAAGCTGTAATATGATCACACTGGGGTGTTTTTTTTTTGCCTCTTTTTTAAAAGAACAGAATGGGGATGAGACTGTTTCAACAGCCATACAGAGATGGTGTCAACCTAATAAAACTGACAATAGTATGGACAGGAGAAACTGTCTAAAGAGTACTTCTGAGGTAAAAATTAAGATTTGACGTATATGTGCATGTAGGGCAAAGACGTCAGAGCCTGAGACCCGAGGCGATAGCGCGTGAGATTAGCAACACCACAGGGGGTCCCATTCCCTCCCACCTCCTCTCCTGCAACCTTTCAATCCCTCTCTTTCAAACGGTACTTAAACCTGGATCTCGCATATTTAAAATAAAAAAATCCTCCTTAAGAATCCCCTAAAAGCTTCTTATTTACTCGAGTTGAAAACTTCTACCAACACAGAAACTGGCACACAGATGTTTTTAGTTCCTTTATTCGTAACTGCTAACAGAAGCAACCTGGTTGTCCTTCGGTAAGTGAATGGGTGGGTAAATGAACTGTGATACATCCAGGCGATAAAATATTTGGCACTAAAAAATAAATGAGCTTACAAGTCATGAAAAGACATGGAGAACCCTTAAATGCATACCACTCGATGCAATCAATCGGAAAAGGCTGCATACTGTATGATTCCCACTAGATGACATCCTGGAAAAGGCGAATCGATGCAGACAGACAGTAAAAAGATCAGTGGTTGCTAGGGATTGTGGAGGGAGGGAGGGATGAATACGCAAAGCACAGAGGATTTTTTAGGGCAGGGAAAATACTATGAAACCATAATAATGGATAAATGTCATTATACACATGTCCAAACCCAAAGAATGTACAACACCAAGAGTGAACTGTAAACTAGGGGTCATGATATGACAATGATACGTCAATGCAGGCAAACATCCTACTCTGGTGGGGGCTAAGGGTAACAGGGTAGGCTATGCAGGCTGCGGGAGCAGGAGATACAGGAGAGATCTCTGTAGCTGCCGCACGATTTTGCTATAAACCTAACACTGCTCTAAAAAAGTTAAGTCTCGGGGCACCTGAATGGCTTGATTGGTTAAGCATCCAACCTTGGCTCAGGTCATGATCTCATGGTCTGTGAGTTCGAGCCCCACATCAGGCTCTGTGCTGACAGCTCAGAGCCTGAAGCCTGCTTCAGATTCTCTGTCCCCATTTCTCTGCCTCTTCCCCACTCACACTAGGTCTCTCTAAAGTAAATAAATATTAACAAAATTAAAAAAAAATCAAGTCTAAATTTAAAAAATCTATTGGACCATTAAGAAAAATCCACTAAAAATTCAACCACCACCCTCTCAAAGCCCATCCAGATGTCTATGCGCACGGTCTCACTCCCCTTACTTCACCATTTGTGTAACCCACAAAAATTTGGTTTTCAACCTATGACTGCACTAAATTCATTCTCACCAAGTTCATCAATGACCAGTACAGGCTATTCCTCAAGTCTCATTTACTCTCCAGACAATCATCTGAAATGCTCACCAATGACTTCTTCTGAAAAACCTTTGCCCCTTAGCTTTCCTGGTCCAGTTTTGTTTCAAATTTTCCTTTTTTGTTTCTTCACAGTCTCCTTGGTCAACTCCTCTTAAATGGTAACGTTCCTCATGTCTTGGCTTTAGGATCTCTATTTTTTTCATTCCATACGTTCTCCTTGGGTAACTCATCTATTCCCAAGATTTCTATTACTGGTTTTATTCAGGGAAGTCTCAAATAGAGCCCAGATTAGAACTCCAGACACAAACAGAATCTCATTTCCTTACCATGGTCCTGTGTGATCTGCTTTCTACCTGAATCTCCTATCTCATCCTTTGCCCCTCTTCCTCTTAGATACTGAGTTTCTTCCAGGTCCTCGAATACCTGTTTTCTCTCCGATTCTTACCCTTTGAACATACTGTTCCCTGCACTGAAAACATTTGCTAACACTTCTCTGTCACCTTAAGGCAAGATCCTCTTGGTTCAAGGCCCCAACACATGACTTGTCTTCCCATTTCCATCCCATCTCTGGTCTACTCTGAGGTTCAAACCACAGTCGTCTCTCACCTCGAGGACTGTTCAGAGTTCCCAACTAGATGTCCCCACTCCTCCCACCCGTCCTGCCTCCAGACTTTTGTTCACCGCAGACTTACCGCAGGGATATTTTAGATTTGGAAATCAGACTTTGTCCCAGCCTGCTTAATATGTTTCAATAGCAATCGGAAAGAAATCCAAACTCCTTTTTGTGGCCTTACAAGACACCATGTTCTATCAAACCCACATTCCCTCAGTTCAGTTCGCTCTCACCTTCATCATCCACAGTGGTCTTAGGACCTTAGAACAAGGCAAGGTCTTTACTTGACCCCTACCTAGTGCTTGCTGTTCCTTCTACGTGCATTTCCCCTTCTCCCTTCATAAAGTTGAATCCTTCTCCTTCTTAAGGACTGGCTGTGGTGTTAACTCCTCAGAGATACTCCCTGATACACCTATCTAAGTAGGTGTATCTAAGATGGCAGGTCTCCCCTACCATCCTCCAGAACGACCAGTACTTTTCACATCTATGATTACTATACTATTGTTTGTTTATTATTTGCCTTACAGATGTCTTGCCTGTTCTGTTGACCACTGTTTTCCTAGAATGTTGTATAGTTAATGCTCCATAAATGCTTTTTGAACTGTTACAAGGAAAGATAATGGGGGACTTTGTTTCTAGGTATGCCAAGTTCAGTTTTGAGATAACCATTTGGCAATATTTAGAAGGGGAGCAATACGGGCCTGGCGCTCAGGGCAGGGATTAGGATTAAAGACAGCAATCTGAATCTTTCTCAACACGGCAGTCATAGTAAATGAGAACGTGTAAAACAAAGACAACAGAGTTGAGAACATTAAAAAATAAGCAGAGGCTGAGTCAGTGAAGATGGACTAAGATTAGAAAGGTAAGAGAAAAACACACTGAAGTCCTCCAGGAAGCAAAGAGTAGTTACTTGTTACAAATGCTGAGTCAACACATAAATTTAAACACTGGATAAAGCACATCACTGGGAATACAAAAGAATCTAGAGCACTGGAGAGAGTAACCAAATTTTAAAGGGTTGAGGTGTGATTCAGAATACAAGGAGAAAGAGTAAATGCAAACTATATGTTAAACAAATGAAAAGGAAAAAGGGTAACTTCAAGGGGAGCTGCAGAAAGAATCTATTTATTATTACTTATATAGGCTGAAGGACAGGAATTTACAAACAGGAAAGGGGAGATTATATGGGAAAGGGGAAGTTTAAAGACTCCAAGTCCTGAACAGGTGGCGGTGTGGGGGGTGGCGAGACTGGATAAAGAGAGGTTCTTGAAGTGTGGTCTACAGAACCGTGGAAATCCGAGACCCTGGCAGGGATTCTGGTACAGGTTAAAATGATTCTCACAATGGTACTAAGACATCATGTGCCTTTTCTGCTGTGTTGACATTTACAGTGATGGTACAAAAGCGATGGTGGGTTTTACCGCTGGTGCCTCCGCGCACACGAAGGCAGTGTCGAAGGCAGTGGCCTTAGCTGTGCCAGCAGTCGCCATTCTAGTCAACAAACCCACCCTCTCTCTGACACAGAAAAAGCCAATTTAACTAAAGAATGCCCTTAGTGATGCTAATTTTATTAAATCTTGACCTTGAATAAAATGTCCTTTTAAAAAATATTCTGCATGACAAAACGGAAACTAAAGAACCTCTGCTACATACCTTGATAAAAACCCTCGTCTCAGGAAAAAGCACACGTGTAATCTTCTGAACTGCAAGCTGGAAGGGCTTTTCTGTAAAGCACTGTTTTTATTGTGAAGAGCTATCAACAAACTATGATTATTCAGACTTGGCAGACACTTCCTCAGAAGTGAATGAAGGGAGGGGAGCCTGAGTGACTCAGTCCATGGCTGACTTCGGCTCAGGTCATGATCTCACCACTCATGGGTGAGAGCCCCATGTCAGCCTCTGGGCCAACAATTCAGAGCGTGGAGTCTGCTTTAGAGTCTGTGTCTCCCTCTCTCTCTGCCCTTACCCCACTTGTGTCTGTCTCTCTCTCTCTCAAAAATACATTAAAAAAAAAGTGAATGAAGGGAGCCTGATACTTCAAGGAAAATAACATTATTTTCTGCCAGTGTTAAGTTTTGAGGCTTTCAAGCAGTAACTAAAATTTTGGAAACCCTGCATTCACCATTGTGAACTTGACAGCGTCTCAATTCTTAGAGCTTTTTCTAATGAGATCAGTGATCGTGTGACTTTGGATACTGTATAATGAAATGTGTTAGCCTTTCTGCATAAACCGGTGGGCCAGTAACTTCCAGATGATGGACGCACGCCGTCAGAAATGGATGCGTGGGTGAAGATCCATTCAAAGTACAAGACAAACCAATGGATTTCAATTTAACAGAGTACAAAAGAGTTCACTGATGAGCTTCAGATTCCAGATCACTAATAACCTCTAAGAAACTACCACTTGTCAACTTTTGGTGTAGCATCAAAGAAAAATAACCTCAATTATCTGAAAAGGCTATTACAAGACTCAGGTATCATTAATTTTATTTTTCATATTGAAATCTTAATTTTTAAGATTATAGTGGGATCCAGAGTTAACAAAAAACAAAAACTTGAGAGTCTTTGGCCTACCAGAAGAAGTGAATCTTAGCGGGCTTCTAAATTAACTATATAGGCAAAGAGGGAGAATAAGAGTGATTTGTAATTACTAAAAATTAGATTATTAAAACTTAAAATTTTAAGTTTAATTATTCAGAATTACTGAATAAGAATGAGGGGAATGAGAGAATTGAGGAGCATGTCAATTCTGAAAGACATAACAAAAGCTGACAAGATAAAGAACGAAGAGAAACGCTGAGGGCTCGGCTAATGTTTGATCACTGCATTTGTATTGACGGTGACACCAATTTTCTCCATCCGTACACAGCAGCCTGGGAAAAACGGATCAGATGACAGGCTAAACGGAGGGTGAGCAATAGGTAGGATGCTCAGGACAAATTCAGTAAGGACAGATGACAGCGAAGGGTACTGGTCATCACGTCAAGACAACCACATCTTAGGTCAACCCAGGAACAAGAGCTGAAGCCGAGAGGCCCCCACTTAGTCCAGCTCTGCTGCTACTGGATGGAAATAAGGGAAGGGCCCCTGGCCTCAGGAGGAAGGGCAAGGGTGAAACCAGCCTCTGTCAAACTTTCAGGGTATATAAGAAACAAGAATCAGTAATGAATTCTTACCTTCCTTACAATTACTATGAATGTAATGCAGTTTTCAAGATCTATAGTTGAGGATTATAGCTGATATGCATTACAGTGAGTTGCTTTTTTATGTTAGCTATAAAGACCCTATAGAGAGAAGTCTAGGCGGACCTGCTATACACAGAATTCTGTTTAATTACAGTAACGTGTCTGTGTTAACAGATGCTGAACAACGGCCATTAGTCCACAAAATGAAAGAGAGTCAACTAAATGAAAATTAAGTATTCTATCCTAAAATAGGACTAGGCTAAGTAGGTTTCTCCTTTTATAATATATAAGGTTTCACTTGAATTTTTTAAGATATAGTTATTTCTCTTGTTCTCACATTTAAATTATTTCCTACTTTTAAAAGGAATTAACTTTTCACAAAATGGTTGTTTTTCTGACTAGATTCAAAATCAGCCATCTAAAGCATGTGATCCTAATAATATAATTTTCTATCACATGCCACAGTAGTACAGACATCAAAATCTGTTTTATAGCTTCTAACTAATTTAAACCTGGGCCACGAACTTCTTTGCAATTTTCTAACCTTTTACTTTCATATGACTTACTACGCATATATATGTTATTCAAACCAGTTTTACAACTTCTGCCCCCATAATTCTGGATTCCCACGTAAACAAAAGCCCACAGAAAAGACTTGGTTTGTTATTACAAACTCGATGATACTGGTTGAGTGAAATCTGAAATGGGCCTTAGTTTCTTCATCCGTGAAAATGAGGAAACTACATTTACCCTTGGCAATCTCTCTGGGTTGTTGCAAGGATTAAATAAGACTTTGAAAAACTGTAAAGCATGATACAATTTAAGATATTATGACAGATACTTTAAGCTGAAAAACATATTATGTTTTTAAAGTACCAAGAAATGATTTTTTCATAGAAGCTCACAAATTTTAAGTTTAAAAGAAATGGATTTTAGATGGCATGATTCAGGTAGGCTGGAGAAAGAATATCTATTCTTGAGAGAAATAAAAGGTGTCCAACAGCAAAAACCTCTGAAATGATATGATCTCTTACTCTGGAAGAAAAATTACTAATACTTGTATATCACTGTATTACTTTGAGAAAATGTTATATCACATAATAAACATATTAACTTGCAAAACACACATCTTATATTTTAACTGATCCCTCGCTTTTCCTAAGTTATTTGTTAAGTTTAATTTTTTTTTCATATTACACAACAAAAATTGTCCTAGACCCAAAGTCCAAACTAATTTGAATCAACCACAGCTCCATTCCTCACCTCACCCCCCACACGGTCCCCCAAAACAAGGAACTGGTATAAACAGCAATTGTGTTTCTCCCTTTCTGGCAAATCTTATAGATGAAACAATAAAATAAAGCTTAGAAGAAAGAGAGGGAAAAAGGAAAACATGGCTTCTCCGAGTGTGTAATCTAGATCAGGGGATGACCCGTTTCTGTAAATGCTGCTTTGGAACACAGCAGGACCTGTATTATCTAGGGCTGCTGCTGCTGCAACGGCAGAGATGAGTTTTAAGACAAGAACAGTGACTCTTCCACAGAAAAAGTCTGCCAAACACTGAACTAGACAGTCGATACTGAGAAAGACAAAAAAACCAAAAACACAAATATTCCCAGTAAGTCAAGTTTTCGTTCATAAGAAGATGAATACTTCACTCCTGTTAGATCTAAATGACTCTGACTTCGGTTCTGCTGGGAGCTGGCCGATTCGAGCACTGTCTACCATCCCCAGTGCTACTATCCCGGGCCAAGCCGCCACCCCGCTCCGCCCCCCTGGGTTACTGCACTTGTCTGTCATCTCATCCTGCGGGCTCACTCAAGCCGCTAGTCTGTCCTCAAACACGGTAGTCGGCTCAGTCCTTTAAAAACTTGTCATGTCATCTCTCTCCTCTGCTCTAAACCTTGCGATGGCCTTTCATTTCATTCAGAAGAAACATCAAAGTCCTGACCACGGCCTATAAGGCTTTCTATTTCTAGGCCACTGGATAAAAATTATTCCTTACATCATCCTCTATTACTCGCCCCTTCCCTCATTCCTTCTCTAGCTCAACTAGTCCCCTTCCGGGTCCTTCAACAGAAAAGCAGGGAATATTCCGTCTGAAGTCTTTTACAGTGGCTATTCTCCCTGCCTGGAACACCGTTTCTTCAGATAACTGCACAATTCACTCAGTTGCCTCAAGGTTTGCTCAAATCTCATGGTAAAGTGAGGCCTATCCACACCACCTCCTAGTTCTTTACCTTCTAACTATTGCATATGCTCAATTTATGCTCTGCTTATTATCCGTCTTCCTTCCCATCCCATCGCCTCCCCCTCCCCGCCCCCCCGCAGGGGCCTGGAACACCGCTGTAGTGTTTGGGAAGAAGGGCAAGGAGGACAAACGTGCTTTTGAATAAGAGGCAGAAAACACCCACTTTTCTTTAAAAGCCATCACAGGCAATAGAGCAGGAGGGAAGAAGGCAGTGGAGACTCAACTTCCTAGTTAGAAAATAGTAACTGCAAACCTTTAACTTATGTGACTGTCTTTGACAGAAAAACTGGCAAAAAAAAAAAAACCCATAAAACCCTTTTTTTTTTTTTTAAGAAAAAAGAATTGCAGTAGAGAATCATCTAAAACTGCCAAGTGAAATGCAACAAGACCACGTGCCTTTTCTGTGGCTCACTGCTGTCACGCATTGTCTGAAACCGCCAGATCGATGAGGAAAAAAAGCAACTCCGGACTGCACCAACCCCTGCAGCTCGTTTTAAACATATCAAAAACGTACAACGTGACCAATCAATATAGTTTCATGCATGAAATAGCCCTAAACACAGTTTTACAAATATTCCCCCTAAACATCTCACACTCTTAACTTGCTTCCAAAAAAACTCCTAAGATTCCAGTTGTCAAAACAGAGTTACAGACCGTGAAACAGAGCCAAAGTTGGTGTCACGTTACAAATGCTGTTTAAGACAAGTGCAGCAAAGCAGCGTCCTGTGCCTATTCTCATAATCCCAAATGACCGCCGACGCCATCTTTAGCAATGACTTCTGCCCCGAAATGAATAAATGAATATAACAGTTAACACAGCAAAACCAATAATGACCTCCCTCTGACTCAGAAGTGGTAACTTCAAAATACTTATTTGGGCGCCTGAAAATCTTGATCAGTGTTAAGACCATGAAGAGTTATAAACCCACAGTGTAAACACACTCTGAAAAGAAAAATAAAATCTTTAAATGGTATTGACTGAGTGATTCTCGTTAAGGAACTCCTGTGGGACTAAAAGGTGGCATGGCAGTCTCGTGTCGTTATAAAGTTCTATTTTAAATAATGGTTTACTTACATAACCATTATTTAAAATAAAAAAAATAAATAAAATTTAAAAAAATAATGATTATTCATCAAATAAGCAATAATGTCTTTTAATTGTCAGGTCACGGCCAGAGAGGGTTCTTTGGCTTGGTCTACAATTAAACGCTTTTGAAATTTAGGGTTACGAACGTCCATTGTCTGAGTGTTCACTATATGTCAGATATTGTGCTAAGTGCCTAAATGTATTTACATGCCTTTAATCCTCACAACAACCCTATAAGGTTGACACTACTATTATCTGCATTTTACAGAGAAGGAAACTGAGGCAGAAATAAGTTAAATAACTTGAACCTGGAACCAAAGTACACCTGTTCCAAAGCCTTCTCTTAGCCAGGAGTAGAGCTGCCTCTCAATTCTCCTGGAAACTGCATCACAGTATGAATATAAATGAGGCTGAACACTATCTTACTCTGTGTTGTAAATGCTTAATTAACGTTGACTATTGACATGGGAAGCAAAAGTTTTCTTAATCCTCCACAGCCTTGTATACTTCAGGGCTGTTCGCTATCAGGATAAAATTAAGTCAAAGCAGAAAGTAAGCTTTAAAGTCGGCAAGTGCAGGTGTCCAAGATTTCAGAAAATATTACTTCAGGGACGGAATTAAATGTGTGAAAAGAGCCAAAGCAATTCCATGCTAAGGTTGGGAAACTCCAAGAAATACAGGGAAAACAAATCTGTATGAGGAACCACAAGACTTGCAATTCACGCCCTTTCTATCAATTTGTGTGACTCGGGCCTGTGGTCATTTAGCTTCACGCCTCACTTTCCTCACCTGCAAAATAAGAGTGGTGGACCAAATAACCAAAACGACTGTAATACGATTGGAATTATGATTCCAATTTTACCAGCTCTTAAAAGAGGCATATCTGAGAGAGCAGGGGATTTTCTTCAACCCTGAATTTCTGTTACAAAATACACATCAGGAAGCAGGGACTTAGACTTACTACGCTAAAATTCCCCCAAATCCTTTGAGAACAGGTATTCTCTAAATAAATGACTTAATAATAGTAATGAAAAGCTACCATTACTGGCCTATGTTTTACATATTTACATCACCAATCCTTCTGACTCCAGACTATGCTCGCAACCTCACTTAACTTCCGTCTTTCTCAAGACACCTTAAGTAATGTCCAAAGTTGTGTTTTGTTATTAAAACTTAGGAATTACAGATAATTGCTAGCATCAAGTGCCAAACGCAGAGCCTGGCACGGCGCAGGAATCCAATAAATGGTAATTTGTATTTCATTCGTGTTTGTAGTAATAAAACTTCTTACATAACTCAAAATCCTGTCTGGATAATTAGACCAGCACTTTAAGTGCTATGATCCACGTTCTTTTTAACCGTACCAGATAACTAAACCCATCTCAAAACTGGGGATACTTTGGGTCAAAAGAGCCCCTGATAGCAAGCAATACTGTATTTACACACCGAGTACTACGTCCAACCACATAGTTAAAATACAAACAACAAAGGTGCTTTCTGGAATTAGCCACTTTGACTTTCCTGTGGGCTTCCCTCTCTCCAAAATTAAACCAAACGCCAACAGCATGAAGCCTTGATAGTGGGTAAGGATTCAGGGGACCACGACACTTGCTGAGAAATTGACACCGGGGCACGGGGCACACCCTCCATATCACACACTGCAGCCCAACAACCATCCTTCTCTCCAGCCGGAGGGCAGCCCAGGGGGCCGCAGAGGCGCTTCGGGTCCTTAGGGAACAGCTGCAACCATTCTCCTACTCGACCACTCCCCCCGAGACAGGCAGGGCGTTTCTAGAAAGTCCAGTTTCCGAGCTGAGCATGGGAACTGGGACAGAGTGCAGGGCGAGCCAGGGGGGCCGTGGCGCCAGAGGCGTCGCAGCTAGACTCTCGCGGGGCAAAGGAAGCGGCTGGAAGTCAGAGCCCAGTCGGGGTACCTTGCGTCCAGCGGCAGAAGATGGTGTCAGAGAGACCGGGGCTGCTCTTGGTGCCCCACACCAGCTCCATCAGCTCTTTAGTCAGTTCGGACATGATGGGGTACCGGCGAGCGGGTCTTCGCTTTCAGGACTCCCGCCCCGGAACATGGGGAAGGGGCGCCTTCAGAGACAGGAGTTGCGGGACGGCAGCGGCAAATGAGCTGGGAGGGCGGACGGAAGGAAGGCGAAAGGAAGAGAGATCTACTTGCCGAGACCGCGCCTGTCAAGCCAGCCGGAGCGGCAGCAAGGAGTTTCCCGTGCCGGAAGTGCCGGGCTACTTCCGGCTTCCCTTTCGCTACGCTCCTCCTTCCCCCGGTGGACCCGGGAGTCGCTCCCCGGAAGCGGAAGTGGGAGGGCAGGAAGCGTTTAGGAACGCTCGGGTGGGCGCCCGCTTTCCTGAGCTCAGCCCCTCGCTTGTAGGTGGGGTGGTAGCTTTTGCACTGGCGGACACGCCGTGTTCTCTGGGCGTTGGCATGTTTTTACCATCCAGGAACCCCTCCTCCCTCTGCGAACTGTTCTGGACTTAGCTGCAGGCTCTGAGGCCCACGCCTTAGGACCTGCAACACAGACTATTCGTTAAAATGTATAATATTAGTTATACAGAACTACAACCCTAGGACGATGGTTGAGTCTCAGTGAGGAGATATCTAGGTACAGAGAGCCACCAATAATTTGAAGGCTGTCAGCCTGTGTGCCTCGCTAAATCATATAAAGTCTAACCAACTATTAAATACACAACCAAAGGGTGTGGTGTAATGTGCATTCAAAATGGCTCTAGTGGGTGTAACGCAGAATTACAAAGCTATTTATAGGGAAACAGATTCAAAGCAGCCTGTTTGTAAACAGAGCATTTTCATCTCCAGTTTTTAAGAGTGTAGAGTAGGTCGACAACACCTGGACTCAAGCCTAGTTTTAATCATTGACAAGCATTCAGTTGAATTTGTTTTGTGTAAAAACTTGGATTTGTGATGCTTAAAAAGAAGAGAACGTATTGACTAAATTTTGAATTTAAAACAAACGGGCAAAATCTGGGTTCCTTACAGGTTGCAAATAAGAGGGCTTTGCTAATTTATAGTTTATTTCGGACTTCAACCATCTTTGCTGTAGGGCCTGAGCCATAGCTACAGTCCTCCTAATTTTTAGTCCCTTTGGAATAAAAATTCCTCTCTTTATCCTATTTTTGCAAATCAAATCTTACTCATTCTTCAAGACATAGTATAAATGCCATTATGTAATAAAGCTGACACCAGTCATTAAAATCTGAAGTAAAAATTTTAGCTTCTGAAATGTCATGGTAATTCATCTGTAACTTGCTCGTGACAGTTACTGTCATCCTTGTATTTCCAAAGAATTACTCTTCTGGGATATAAGTTTATGGAAGTCAAGGACTTGTGTTACTCATAATACCTAGTATGGAGCATTGAACATTGCTGGATATCAACAAGTATTAATTGAAGGAATGATATTTGCCTTTACAGGAATTTAAAAATTGAATACCTTTTAGCACATTAGGGATCAGGGGAAGTAGTATTAAGTCTAGTTAAATATCTAATATTTGCTTGGTGATTTACAATTTACAGGATTATTTCACTTCCTGAAAGACATGGAAGGGTCTATGTTAATAGAGTGTGTAAGTGGCAGACCTCTAAGTTCAGAGGTGTTGGCCACAATTGTTTTCTTTCCATTAATATACAGATAGTAGTTATACATTCGATTAACTCTCTATGCATATAGGGTAAAAGCTATACTTTCAAAACGCAGTTTTAAAACTGGAATATTTCTTGATCTGTGATTTTTCTACGTTTCCAGCTACAATGAGCTGGCAAAATCTTCAGCACATTGATATGTCCTTTCCACTTTTAGGTCATATTCTTTATTTGCAATGTTTAAAATTTTTAAATTAGCAGGACATATTTTTAACAAGGAATATTTGATTAATGTTAAATTATTTATGTTGCTTAATTCATTAGTTATAGCATCTAAAATGTGAACTTAAACTACAATAGAAATGCAAATTAATATTCATTTCGAATTTTCTTATTCGGTAATACATAAACTCAATACATATTGAAAGCAGTCAAGTTTGTTGCAGTTATATCTGGCACAGCATAATAATGACTTTCTCTTATCATAATAACTTGGAAATTATGTAAATTTACCTTGAAATATTTATATTGCTCCGTATTTTAGCACATATTTTTTCTCAGGACCATCTATGGTTTTGATCAAAGTGACGCGTGTCGTTAAGATGTACACAAGTTGCATGAATGATCTTTATTCCTAAAAGAGAGTCCCAAAAAATCAGAAACATTCGCTCACATGTAAATTGTATTAGTAATATTTCTCTTTCATTCAAATTCAAGTCAGGGCACAACCATAAAACTGGACTGAGATTTCCATCATGATTAATTCCCTTTAGCCTCTTTACTATTTCACAGCAATGGAATTACTCTATCAAACCCCTAACTCTGTGCTTAGTTTCCTGTCTTTCCCAAGATTTCCCTGTCAGACAAAGCACAACGTCTTCATTACCTGGCTCCTAGCAACTACCATAGAAAGAACAATTCTCCAACTGGAATCCCTCATACTCCTAATTTAGTGTATTTGCATTCCACTTATCTAAGAGAAATAACATCATTAAAAAAACCCTATGCTATAATATGGTTAATACGTTATAGGCAAGTTGCTCAAACAAGCCCATGCTCACTTAATAAGAAAACTATTTTATTTATATGCCCCATGTCTTCCAATAAAAGCATAAATCTATCAAACAAATGAAATTCTTTCCTTTCCATTAGCCTGACCTCATCTCAGCAGGTTAATTTTCCTACCAAGCATTTAAGCCCGCCATTGTCATTCCAAGCATGGCATACTGTATCATTTCCCAAAGCATTTTCTACTGGCAATAATATATGGTGGAAAGGGGATTCTATCATTAAACTCTAGGTTAAGTAAAATTAAACAGCTGTTCACTATGGGGCACATGGGTGGCTCAGTTGGTTAAGAGTTCAACTCCTGATTTCCGCTCAGGTTGTGATTTCACGGTTCCTGAGTTCTAGTCCAGCATGGGGTTCTGCTATGACATGATGGAGCCTGCTTGTGATTCTTTATCTCCCCATCTCTCTCTGCCCCTACCCTGCTCCCACACTCTCTCTCCCAAAACAAACATAAATCAATAAATAGAAAAAAAAACAATTGTTCACTGCAATTCTCCAAGAGAGAGAATTGTATTCAGAGCTAAACCACATTTGAATGATTTTATTCACTGATCTTCTCACATAGTTTAGGTTGAGAATCACTGGTATGATGGAATGGGCTTCTGATCGGAATGAGAAAATAAGAATGTTACATTATGAATATGATTAAGAGGTACAAACTTAAATTAAAAAAGGAAATATAAATGTTACTTCTTATGTGAGTACTAACTATGACTTTGGATGAAGCATTTAAACTATGCTGTGCTTTTTTCATCTATAAATTAAAAGGACTAACTTTAGATCATGTCTTAGGAGGTTATTCACTTCAGATCGTGTCCACTTCTATGATTTAAAAAAAAAACTATCTGTTTAGAAATTAAAATATATGGAAAAAGTGAGAAGAAAAAGATTGTTGAGCATGTATATAAACAAATGACTTAGCATTATTCTCCACTAACACATAGAATAAAAGAAGTTATTTGCCCCTTACCACTTACTTATGCTAACACTATGAAATGAGAAGATAAAATTCCAAAATATATATTAATTCAAGGCCGACTATATTAAATGAGTACATAATATTTGCACACTTGCATGTGTCATAGACACACTGTGTGTCAAATAAAACATCTTTTTCCATAAAACTAGCTCCTCTTTCAGTGTTTCATGATCAGTGAATAGTACCATCCTCTACAAACAAGCAAATTTTTTAATGTTCTCAATTTTGTAGGATGAATACATAACCTTTTTGAGGCTCAGTTGCCACATTCATAAAAGAAGATCATTAAAAAGTTAATGTTAATAATAATAAGTTAATACTGTGAACTTAATTACATCATACAATGATTATGAGATTTAACAGAAAACATTGTGTGTAAAAGAAATATGTAACTGAAAAATACTATTCTTAATGTCAGCTGTGTTAATGGTTTGAACAAAGGACCATGTGGGCAAACATGGAAGACCAGTTACTTATGCATTTGAACTGGATGTAATTTTGACGAAAGAAAAAGGGAAGGAGATGCCATTTTGGCCTGAAATACTATTATGCCTGGAGCCTGGCATTTGTAATGCTAGAGAGAGATGAGTCAGAAATGTCAGACAAAGAAGGGTACCATAGACTGGATTGTGTCCCCTCCAAATCCATGTGTTGAAGCCCTAACCCTCAGTGTGACTATATTTAGAGATAGGGCCTTAAAAGATATAATTAAGTTAAATGAGGTCATAAAGTTGGGGCCTAGCCCAATGGAACTGGTGTCCTAATAAGGCTAGAAAGACACCAGAGATCTCTCTCATCCCACATGCACACAGACAAGAGGCTATGTGAGGATACAGTAAGAAATTGGCTGTCTGTAAGCCAGGAAGAGAGGTGTCACCATTAACCAACCCTGATGGAACTTTGATCTTTGTACTTGCAGCCTCCAAAAATTGTGAGAAAATTAATTTCTGTGATTTAAGTCAGCCAATCTCTGGTATTTTGTTATGGTAGCCTGAGAAGACTAACACAGAGGGCCAGAATCTTAACATACTATCTTACATAGTAAAACAGCTAATATTTACCGATCACATTTTCAGGCAGTCACTCTGCTAAGCAATTTACATGTGTTACAGTACAGAACCTTCACAACTCTGGAGTGAGTACTATGATCTCTTAGGAGGATAAAAATCTTGCCCTGAGCCATGCAGTGAATGGAAAAACTAGGATGCAAACCCAGATTTTTCTGACCCAGAATCTGCGCAAATACATTTCAGAGCACGGGTGATTCAATTCTAGAGTCTGTGGCCTTAATCCTACTTGATCCTTAATACTGTGAACTTAACATTTTTTTACGTTTATTTATTTTCGAGAGAGAGAGAGACAGAATACAAGTGGGGAAGGAGCAGAGAGATACTATGAACTTTAAATATAACAGGAGCTAGTTAAGATTTTTCAACAGTGTGGTGATCACATCATTTTTATATGTTACGACTATAGCTGGCAGTATGTGGTGAGGGCAATGATTACAAATGAGAAAGCCTGGAAATGGCTGAACCGGTTAGGAAGTTACTGCAATAATCCATGAAGAGATGCTTAGGGCATAAAGTAGAACAGTACCAGTGGCAATTTCAATTAGCAGTAAATCTCATGGACGTTTTAGAAGTAGAATGGATAAAACTTGGGGAGTTACTAAGGAAGGTAGGTGACATTACCAATTTAATAAAAACTTAACTGTACTTAAATACAAAATTAGCATCTCTGTTGAGATCAGAAACAGAACACAAACACAAAGGGGGGTCACACTATAGGTGTACTTATTTCCAGATATGGAAACAGAAATAAATAAGCAACTTCTAAAGGCTGAAGTTTCCTGAAGCCAGTATATAGACACTGGAGCTGAGGAGGCTGACCGTGCCCCTGAAAGGAAGCTACGACCACTATATTAAACTGTGTTTCTTTCTGGTAGGAGAGTGTAGGAGAATAAGCAGATCTAAAGAGAAGAGGAAGGAAGTGTATTAGTTTTCCACTGCAGTCATAACAAATTACCACAGAAGTTACTGGTGTAAACAACACAAATGTATTATCTTACTTCTGAAGATCATAAGTCTGACAAAAGTCTCACCAGGATAAAGCCAAGGCATTATCAGGGCTGTTCTTTCTGCATGCTTTGGGAAGGGTTCCTTTCCTTGCCTCTTAGGTTCTAGGATCGGCCTGCATTCCATGGCTTGTCACCCCTTCCTTCCATTTTTATAAGCTGGCAAAAGCTAGTTGAGTTCTTCTAACATCACATGACTCTGACCTCCTCTTCTTTTAAGAGTCTTTTAAGGACTCTTGTGATTACACTGAGCCCACTTAGCTGCTCTGGCATGATGTCCTTATTTTAAGGTCAGTTACTTGGCAACTTTAATTTTGTCTGCAACCTAATTCCCCTTTCCCGTGTAATCTGTGCAAGTCATATTCACAATTTCCAGAGATCGGGACATGAATATCTTTGGATGCCTACCGTAGGGAATGAGAGATAATATTTGGTGTCTCTAGGGCATTAAAATAAAGTTGTTCATTAGATGTTTACTAAAATTTGGTGTCTACCATTTATCCATGTAATAAATATTTACTTTTTATCTACCATATAGGCTCTTTTCTATATATATTGGGGATCCAAGAGTTAAAAAATTGACAAATATTCTTTACCCTCATCAAATTTGCATTCCAAAGTGGATCACATACAAAAAACTCAGGTAAGTGAAGTATATACCGTGTTACATTAAATCCTCCAGAGAAAATAAAGCAGAGAAAGGAGACAGAGTGCTGGGTGAGGAGTAGAGGGTTGCAATTTTATATAGTCCTTCCCTAACTCATGATAAAGTGGACTGTAAGCAGAGACACAAAAGAGTGAGCTGATATATACAACATGAAAATATTTCGGGCAGAGGAAATCTCAACCACAAAGACAAATTGAGAGTTAACCAGGAAGTTTGCAAGACCGCAGGGTGCACACTGAGATTGGGGACAAATGAGGAAATAGCATTTTTTTTTGTGTTGCAACTTCCCTATTGGGGATCGTTAGGGGTTTGCCCAGCTTCTTCCTTTCCAAAGGATAACTAGAGAGCCACAAGGTCTGTAGGATTGTATGGAGGAAGTGGCAAGTTGTTTTTACTGCAGCCTGACCTTGCAGTAAGGTATCTTTGCATTTGACCCCACTCAAGAATTCATGCGGCACGTGATAAACGAGACAGAATATTGTGCTCAAGTGTGGAAGGGACTGCCTTTGAAGCATAAAGAAGGCTACTAAGCATCGTGCTTCTTGCTTAGTGGTAAGAGCTACAGGTGTATAACTTGTCCTTTATTTTGGAGGCAAGTCCAGAAATGCCCAAACCACTGAACCCAGAAATGTTTCACTGATTTGATGGGCCCCCGAATCATTGTAGAGTTTATCTCTTACCCTCTGGAGCACATTTCTTACCAGGCATCCAGAGTACAGCTGACTCTTGAACCACATGGATCTACTTAATATGTGGGTTTTTAAAATATAGTACAGTACTGTATATTTTCTCTTCAGATTTTCTTAATAAAGTTTTCTTTTCCCTGACTTTATCATAAGAATACAGTATATAATACATATAGCATACATAAAGGTTTTCTTTAATGTGGTCATTGACTGTGTATGTTAGTGGCAAGTCTTCCAGTCAATAGTAAGCTCTTAGTAGTTAGGTTTTTGAAAAGGCAAAAGTTACATGCAAATTTTCAACCATACGAGAATTCAGCACCTCTAAAACCTTGTCTTGTTCAAAGGACAACTATACGTGTCATATCTTAGTTATCAGGTCCAAGTAACATGGTGTCATGTGTAGTAGCCAGATTCCAAGACTGTCCCCAGTGATTCTCTCCCCCTGCTGTTCCTGCATTTCTGTACTTCTATCACATTGAATAGAGCAATCTTTCCAAGGCAAGGTCATGAAACTTCTTCCTTGCTTTCTTAGGGGATGCTACCTGCTGCGAGGACCCCCAAATAGCCCTACAGAGAGATACATGTGGATCTAAGATTTCTTCTCAATAGTCAGCACCTACTTTCTGCCATATGGGTGAGCCAGTGTGAAAGTGGGACCTCCACCACCAGTTAGGACCAGGGTCAGTGTAGCACCAATGGGAAGAAACCCCAGAAGGGTGCTAGAGCCTGCATGGTGTGGCACCCCAGAGCCAGTGTGTCCACAGCTTCCCAATTCTGCACTCTTGCTGCTGGTAGCTTGAAACCTACCATAGCAGGGATATTCACAGGATGGAAATTGCCAGTGCTACAAATCAGGATCTTTTCTTCCTGGAGAGCTGGATGTCCAATATTTACCAGCATGCCATTTAAAGAGACTCGGCTTCCAAAGGAAAATTTGTGCATTAATATCAGCTTAAAGGAGAATGTGTTCTGGAAATGTATAAACAACAGCAGTCCACCATTGAAGGAGAGCTTCAGTTGGGGCATAGATACTGAGATAGCCCCAGTTTAATTTAGCACTTAGTATGTGTCAGGCTTTGTGCTGAGTACTTCACACACATTCTTTTATTTTAGAGACATTTGAGAGGCAGTGGGGGGTAAACTGACTCCCAGTCACAGAGCTAGGATGGGTGATACCATTGTACCTATGGCCTGCTGACCAGATATTCCTGTTCTTTTATTCACCTGACTTCCCCCTTCCCCATCCCAACACCTTTCAGCCTGAAGGAGTCAGAGTCAACAAAACTGTGGCCTTTCACACACTGGATCCAGAAAACAGAGGCAAAGTGAGTCAGTCACAGCAGAAGGGTTTTTGTGTATGGTAGAAGAAGTGGTTTAGTTTCATTCTGTTGCACACTGCTGTCCAGGTTTTCTGATGCCACTTGTTGAAGAGACTTTTCCCATTAGATATTCTTTCCTGCTTTGTTGAAGATTAATTGACCATATACTTGTGGATTCATTTCTGGTATGGAAGTGTGGAATCACTATAGTGTACACCTGAAACTAATACTACACTGTATGTTAGCTAATTGGAATTTAAGTAAAAACTAAACAAAAAATAAAACACTAATGTCTAATTTAAGAAATAATATACTTATGGAAACAGTACTGATTTGAACTGAAAGGAAAAGACACAATAAAAATAAAAATTGATCTTTGAATCCTCAAATTTATATAGGAAGAAGGCTGAGACCTCAACCCAGCTGCAAATGTGAGATACCTTTTATAGTCAAGGAAGGGTAGAATCAAAAGTTCAGAGAACAAATCCAGAACTACAGTGAGTCATTCCCAAGACTTAAATACTAATTGAGGAAATATGCAACGTGTGTCTGTTGTGTTCTTCCAGATTTCAGAAATGCTATGGGCCCATAACTCCTGTGTGCCTCCTCTACTAGTTTTTGATGGAAGAGTCTATTGTGGTTAGACTATCCTTGCCGAATTCTGATGGGCGTGCAGACCAGATACTCTGTCTCTTAGTCACTAGTGTTTGGAAACTACATTCAAGGAAGCTCATGCATACTTTACCTAATTGAGATGATGAGGTCCGTAGGATTCATGGTGATGCTGCGAGGGTGTGAGACTTTATGAGAATTCATGTGTAGGAGAGACTTGAACTATTAAAGCCAAAGGGTAATCTGTGGGACTCAACCTCCATGATGTCAACTATGATTCATGTCTCTTGATATTCATTCCCTTGAATACTTCCCTCCCACACAAAATGGGGCTGAACTGCGTAACCCACACTGTACTGTGGAAGTGATGGTTTCTGATTCTGATTCCCAAAACAAGGTCATGAAAACTATTACAGTTTTTGCCTGATCTCTTCGTTCTTCCACTTTGTGGGAAGCCAACTGCTGTGTGAAGACATCCAAGCTGTCTGTGGATAGGCATGTATAGAGTGGAAGGGAGGCTGGATATACCCATCCCGTTTTATTATGAGGGCCCAAACCTAGGCAAGGAGAATTTGGCCTCCTAGGAATTTCTGATACTTTCACAAATAAATTATATATTTGACCTTTAGCTTTATTTATTCCATTACTGCAGAAAATTACTTTTTTAAATGCTACCAAGAAGAATTTTGAGTCTCATATTTTGTCTTAGATTGCTCATTAGTAAATATGAGCCTGCTATTTTCTTTCTTCAGTGTGTCAGTGATATTCACAAAGTGGTCAGTCTTTGTAATCGGATGTCAGTCAGTCAGTAGACACTGGTTGCCCCAGTGACTCCAATTTGATCAAGGATAATTCTTTGTGGAAAAAGGCAGCTGTAAACTTTAACTCTCAGTAATTTCTAGTAGCTGAAGACAGTTATACTGACTGGCTCTATGAAAAGAATCTTGGTGGCAACTAAGAGCATCCATTATAAGAACAAAAAATAATAAAGCCTTTGGCAACTTCACACTTAGTGGAGAAAATAGTATGATCCCTTATATATTGGTGACAAGAAAAGGATGCCTGCTATCATCACTTTTATTCAACATAGTAAAGGAAGTCATAGCAAGGCAAGAACAAGAAATAAGAGTGTGAATACAATAGAACCAAAACTATTATTAAGCTATTATTATATAAAACTGTTATTCATAGCCTGTCCCATGTTTCATTCTATAGATAGTCATTTTTTTCTGGATTTCTGTAGCAAGGTTTGCCTTTAATGCTTTCTCTCCTACAGTCACTTACACTTTCTTCTAAAGCTTTGTCTCTCTATGAGTCCCTCATAGCATTTACTGAATACCTTTTGGATAGACTAAGGCCAAATAAATGAATATGAAATTGAGCTGCTTAATGTTTACCAATATAATAATCTCATTCTTTTTCCCTATTCTGGAAGAAGAATGGCAATTTCTGTTGGGTAAAACCCATAAACTGAATAGAATGAGACAGCCAGAAAAGAAATATTGTGCAGGTTTTAAACCAAGTCAGCAATAGTAAAACTAGATAGGAAAATTGGTTCCACGGGTTGAAACTGCTTTTAATCTCAGAATGTCTCCCCAGTTTTCTTGGTTCTCTCAAGTAGGAGCTGTCCAAATTTGCTTGACTCAAAGTTCATATTGAAATGCCGACTATAAAACCAGAGCAGGAAGAGGTGGATACTCATGAACTCCCAGGTTGAAGTAATGTCGTGCTCACTTGTTGGGTTTCTGTTCAGCAGGATGCCACACTTGCTGAAGGATAAATGACCTCTGTCCCTAAACCTTTCAGTGTCACACATTGTGCAACATTGGGAGGCAGCTTTAGGGGAGGTTGGGACTTAATGAATGGTTCACATTAGCAAAAAATAGCAACAGATCCCTGAAGCTGCTTCTATTTTATTTGGTTTTTATTTTTGAAATCTGTTATGATAAAAAACTTCAAACACACACAAAAAGAAGAATTATAAGCATCTATCTCCTGGATTTAACCATTAAGTCACTAGTTTCATCTGCTTTTGGTATATCTTTAATATAAATTAAAGAAATAACCATATACTCCTAATTATTTCAGTATGCATCTCTAAAATTAAGACACTTTTCTACATAAACATAATAATAAACACCTAACAAAATTAATAATTCTGTAAACTTATTTAATATTATTTAATATTCTCCATATGTCTCCAGTAGTTCATACAATGCTTTGAAATCTAGTTTCTTCAGACTGTGATTCAAACAATGGCAATATATGGTATTTCTCTAAAGGAGAATTTAATATGGAAAATTCTAGGGCACTTGGGTGGCTCAGTCAGTTAAGCGTCCGACTTCAGCTCAGGTCATGATCTCACAGTTTGTGAGTTCGAGTCCCGTGTCGGGCTCTGTGCCAATGGCTCAGAGCCTGGAGCCTGCTTCAGATTCTGTATCTCCCTCTCTCTCTGCCCTTCCCTTGCTCATGCTCTGTCTCTATGTCTCTCAAAAATAAAAAAAAATGAAATGTTAATATAGAAAATTCTCCTTTCTTCTTTTCATGACATTAGCTTTTTGAAGAGAATGTATCAAGTTTCCTTTAGAAGATTTGATTTTTTAAATGTAGGTCATGTTTTCTTCAGGGATTGTTAGACGCGTAGTTTTGGTATTTAGTGTTTGGTATTACTGTAGGTTTTGGTATTTCCAATTAATTGGGAGTTTAGGTGTAAAGATTTTATTTGATTTAATTTGAATACGTTATTTAGATGCTTCTTTGCAAGAATATTTTAAGAATAACACTATGTGTTTCTTATTACACCACACCAAAAGGCTGGGTGTCTAATTATGAGTGTTGCTAACATTGATCAACGGGGGAAGGTATCGCCAGCAAGGAATCTGTGGGCTCTATTTTTATTCTATATCAGTTCCATTTTCTGTCAACTTTTTATCTAATGGTTTGGCACCCACTAAAAATCTTTGCCTGAATCAATTATTTCATTAGGACTTGTAAAATGATTATGTTCTATTTATTTTTTTCTCTTAAAAATTGCTTTAATGCTTTATTTTTGACAGAGAGAGACAGAGTACGAATGAGGGAGGGACAGAAAGAGAGAGAGAAAGAGGGAGACACAGAATCTGAAGCAGGCTCCAGGCTCTGAGCTGAAAGAGGGAGACACAGAGTCTGACGTGAGTCTCACGAACCGTGAGATCATGACCTGAGCCAGAGTTGGACTCTTAAGCAACTGAGCCACTCAGTGACCCCTCAAAGTCGTTTGTGTTAGTTAGATGGTTAGCTTCATTATTTTCAATCTTTCTGATGTTCATATGTATAGTACTACAAAATTCATAAGAATTAAACAAGTTTTCATATATAGTATTTTCATAGTTATTATTAAATTCAAATATGTTAACATTCCCATTATTTTTTCTCCCTTAATTTATTATTTCCAAGTAAATTTTAAATCTTCAAATATTTCTTAATCTGTTATTAATTTCAAGTTTCATTATATTTTTTCTTAGCGAACAACATATTGTGATCCTGATACTATGGCATTTGGTAACATTTGCTTTTAGGCTTAGTCCATGGTCAACTTTTATAAAAGTTTTGTCTAAAATTGAGAGGGGTATCTGTTTTCTGATTTTTTAGCATATCATACCATGTATTACTAATAGATTTAGGGCCTAATTCATTGTTGTATCCATCCACAGTCTGAAAAACTTTTTTTAAAAATCTAGTTGATCAATCATTTAGAGAAAATGTTAAATCTCACACTGTTCAGGAGGATTTGTCAATATTTTTCTTGTTGTGACAGACAATGCTTTATGTATTGTTATATATTAGGTGTTCACACCATTTGGAATTGCTATATCTATCAGGAAAATTTTACTTTTAGCTATAAGTAATGATCTGAGTTAATATGAGTAGTGATAGTATGTGATATTTAGTTCTCACTTGTTTATGTAATCTCTAAATTATGTTAATTTCTTTAATAGTTAAAATGATTAGATTTACTTGCATGGTTACCACTTTCTTTGTTTACCATTTTTTTGGATTTAACTTCTTACTTCCTACAGCATATCTTTTCTGAATTCTTCCAAAGAGAGGATTTTTGTGGCCATTAAATATTTGTAAAAATGTCTTTATTTTGTCATTAATTTTAAGTGCTAACTTGGCTAGGTATAAAATGCCAAGTTTTAGTTTCTCCCTTGCCATGTGGCTTTGAGAACGTTACTTTACCTCACTGTTTCTCAATTTTCTCATCAGCAAAATGAGAGTTTAAAGTTGTTTAGAAGTGTGAATTAAGTGGATGAACATTTGTAAGCACCTAAGTAGTGCTAGCTCATGGTAAGTGCCATGTAAATGTTGTTAAATGAAAATAAAATACATGGTGTGGGGGTGTGTTTCCAGTTCAAGATGGCAACATAGAAAGACTCTGAACTCACCTTCTCTACAGACACACCAAATCCACACTATTTATAGAGCAGTTCCTCTGAAAGAAGAACTGAGGGCTGACCAAACAGCTACTGCACAACATAAAATCGATCACCTAGAGAACACAGAGAGAGACAAAGACATGGTAATGAAGAGAATCTTCACTTCTAATACTTGGAGCTGCAGTGGCGAGGGGCAGAAATGAGGGATTTTGAACAGATTCACCCACCCTGGCCCTGTGCTCTGCACAGTAAATAAATAAATAAATAAATAAATAAATAAATAAATAAATAAATAAATAAATAAATAAATAAAAGCCGTGGTTTAAAAGAAGAAATAGTATTTAAAAGATTCAGTCTTAGAACTCTGCCAATGGCAGGAGAGCTTCTGGTATTCTCTCCAGGTTGGAGGGGCTGGCAATTGCCATGGTGTATGCTTCCCCCCTCACCTTCAGAGTGCAAACTGAAGCAGGGTTCTGGATGCCATAACTGTGCCTGCTGCCTTGGTGAGCACCTGGTCCATAGCCCACACCAGCCCTGGATGCCTTGGGGCACAGAAAAACACTCTTCAGCTTAAAAGAGCACTAGGTTATACAGGAACTAGATCTAGACTTGTGCCAAATGTTGGGGGAGCTGTTGGAACTCTCTCTGGGACAGAGGAGCTGGGTGAGTGTCACAGTTTATGTTCCCCCTCCACGTTGGTGGATTGGACAAGAGCAGGGTTCTAGACACAATAGCCAGCCCACTGCTTCAGTGAGTCGCAGTTTATGTTTCCCTTCCACCTTGGTAGTTTGGACAAGAGCAGGGTTCCAGACACAATAGCCAGCCCACTGCTTCAGTGAGTCCCACACCATTCTATCAATATGGTCCCAACATGGTCCCACACTGGAACACCCCTGGTTCTACAGCTCCAGCCATTGCACTGGGAATGCTCCAGGTCTGTATTTCTTCAAATCCGGACTGCTTGGTAGGGCACCCCTGACGCGAGTGCTGAACCTCCTGGCTCATACTTTCTTTGACTCCATAGTAATAAGTACGTACCTGTCAATAATTACTTTAAATGTAAATGTTTGAAATGTTGTAATCAAAAGACATAGAGTAGCAGAAGAGAGAAAGAAACCAAACACAAGAAACAAAAATAAGACTAGCTACAGCTGCCTACAAGAGACTCAGTTCAGACCTAAAGACACATACAGACTGAAAGTAAAGGGATGGAAAAAGATGTACCATGCAGCTAGATGTGAAAAAAAAGAAAAGCCAGGGTAGCAATACTTATATCAGATAAAAGTGTATTTTATCATACATACATTATCATTCATAATGATAAAGGAGTTAGTTGAACAAGAGATTTTAACCACTGTAAATATGTGTGTACCCAGTATTGGAGTCCTTAAATATATAAAGCAAATACGAACAGGCACAGAGGAAGAAAATGACAGCAATACATAACAGTAGGTGACATTAACACCTCACTTACATCAATGGACAGATCATTCGGATACAAAAATTAACAAAGAAATAGTGTCTTTGAATAATACATCAGATGGACTTAACAGATATATACAGAATATTCCAGCCAAAACCAGAATACAGGTTCCTTTCACACACATGTGGAATAGTCTCCAGGATACCTCCATATTAGGCCAAAAAACAAGTCACAATAAATTTAAAAAATTGAAATCATGTCATGCTTCTTTTCCCATCACAACAGTATGAAATGAGAAAACATAAGAAAACACTGGAAAAAGCACAAACATGTGGAGGCTCAAGAACATGCTACTAAACATAGATCAATGAACAAAGACAAAATTAAAAAAAAAAAAACATGGAGACAAATGAAAATGAAAACACAATAGTCCAAAATCTTTGGTACGCAGAGAAAGCCATTCTAAGGGAGAAATTTATAGTGGTATATAGATCCACTTCAAGAAAGAAGAAAAATCTCAAGTAAATAATTTAACCTTACACCTAAAAGAATTAGAAAAAGAAGAGCTAACAAAGCTCAAGAATAGTAGAAGGAAGGAAATAATAAAGATCAGAGCAGAAATAAATGACATAGAGACTAAAACAACAATAGAAAAAAAATCAATGAAACCAACAGCTGGTTCTTTGGAAAGATAAATAAAATGGAAAGATCCCAAATGTCAATCAACTGATGAATGGATAAAGACATTCATATATATATTTATGTATGTGTATGTATATATGTATGCATGTATATGTATATATGTATGTATGTTTCATATATACACACACACACACACACACATATATATATACAATGGAATATTACTCAGTCATAAAAGAGAATGAAATCTTGCCTTCTGCAGCAACGTGGAGCTAGAGGGTATTATGCTAAGCAAAATAAGTCAGTCGGAGAAAGACAAATAACATATGATTTCAGTTAAATGTGGAATTTAAGAAACAAAACAAGTGAACATAGGAGGGAAAAGAGAGTGAGACAAGTCAAGAAACAGTCTCTTAACTATAGAGAACAAACTGATGGTTACCAGAAGGGAGGTGGGGGCATGGGTGAAATAGGTGATGGGTATTAAGGAGGCACTTGTGATGAGCCCTGGGTGTTGTGTGCAAATGATGAATCATTGAATTCTGTCCCTGAAACCAATATTGCACTGTATATTAACTAACTAAAATTTTAATAAATTTTAAAAAACTCTAAAAGAAAACATGGCTAGTAATGTCTTCGACATTAGCTGTAGCAACATTTCCCCAGAGATGTCTCCTCAGGCAAGAAAACAAGAGCAAAAATAAATTATTGGGGCTACATGAACAAAACCTTTTGTGCAGTGAAGGAAACTACCAACAAAACTCAAAGGCAACTTACTAAACAGGAGAAGATATTTGCAAAGTATATATTTGGGAAGTGATTAATATTCAAAATATGTGAAGAACTCAACAATTCAACACCTAAGGAACAAATATTCCAATTAAAAAATGGATAGAAGACCTGAGAGGTGTTTTTCCAAAGAAGACATAAAAATGGCCAACAGACACATAAAGAGATGCTTCTGAACATCACAAATCATCAGGGAAATGCAAATCAAAACCGCGATGACCTATCACCTTACATGTGTTAGAATGGCTAGAATAAAAAGTCAAGAAGTAACAAGTGTTGGTGAGGATGTGAGAAAAAAGGAACCCTTGGGCACTGTTGGTAGGAATGTAGATTGGTACAGCCACTGTGGAAAACAATATACAGCTTCCTCAAAAATTTAAAAACAGAATTACCAGATGATCCAGTCATTCCACTAATGGCTATTCACCTGAGGAAAATGAACACACTAAATTGAAAAGATATATGCACCTTTTTGTTTATTGCAGCATTATTTACAATAGCTGAGATATAAAAGCAAAATCTACAGATGAATGGATAAAGAAGAAATGGTGTATATACACAATGGAATATTACCAGCCATAATAAAGGATGAGATCTTGTCATTTGAAATAACATGGTGGGTCTAGAGGATACTAGGTTAAGTGAAATAAGACAGCAGAGAAAGACAAATACCTTATTATTTTATTTATATGTGGAATCCAAAAAAACAAGACAAACAAATAAATAAAAAGTAGAAACAGACTCATAAATACAGTAAAGAATTTCAAGGTTGACAGTGATGAAGAGGGGTAAAGGGATGGGTAAAATGGGTGAAGGGGAGTGGGAGATACAGGGTTCTAGTTATGGAATGAATAAACGACAGGGATAAAAGGTATAGCATAGGGAATATGGTCAATGATATTGTAATTGTATGGTGATAAAAGGTAGCTACACTGGTGGTGAGTACAGCAGAGTATACACTTGTTGAATCACTATGTTGGACAACTGAAACTAATGTAACATTGTGTGCCAACCCTACTTCCACAAAAAATAATAAAAAAATAAAATGAAAAAAATAAATGAAAACAAGTGAGAGTTATTTTCCCCCATTCCTTAAAGATAACATTCTACCATTGTCTGCTGTTGATTGTTTCTTTTGAGACATCTGTAGTTTATGTAATTGTCATTTCTTTTAGGAAGTCTTTCTTGTCTCTCTGCACACGAGAGTTCTTTACCTTTGGCTTTCTATGCTTTATTGTGTTACGTAGGTATGGTTCTTTTCTATCTATCCTGCTTGGTTTTGTTGTACATTTTCAAACTGGTGATTTATGTTTTTCATCAACTTGGAAAATATGGCAGCCATTAAGATTATTTCAGTCATTCCCCTTATTTATTGTCCATCTCTGGAAATCCGAAGAAGTACACATTGGGTTTAGCCATTTCATGTTCTACGGATCAACTTGCCTTCCATATTTTTCATTTATCTTCTTCCACAACATTTTATATGTGAAATAAAGTCTTCTACTTATTTTCTGCTTGCTTTTGTCCTACCTGCTTTTAACAAGCTTATTTAATTTTAAATATCAACGATTGTTTTAAATTTACACTAATTAACATCTTTGACTGTTTTTCAGACTTGCTAACTTGCCAGAACTTTTACAATAGTGTTACCTGACTCATTTACGATGAAATGTTTCCTTGTTATTTTATGATTTTGGATTATAACCATATTTCCTGTGAAGCTTTGTGAGAACCTTATATAGCTGTATAATCTAGATTCTTTGTTCTTCAAAGAGATTTTGAATTTGATTCATCCAGGTATTCCAGTGATATTGTATAGTAATGCATCCATACACTAATTTTATCTTGCCTTCTCAGCTGAAACTTTCTTGAACCATATAGATAGTAGAAATAAGAATATTTTCCTGTCAGAGGAAAACTCCAAAATCAGAAATTCTCAAGCCCAACTTTTTATTGATCCATCTAGATTTCATGTCAACGAAAGCTTCCTTGTTATTTTTCTGAGTTGGTGGGTGTATTTTTTCCCTATTCTGCACTTTTACTGAAGGTTCATCTAAATTATCATAGAAGTTTATGTTATTTAATACATCATAGAAGTATTGTTATTGGGTTTGATTTGATGCCTTCAAACCCAAGAACTTTGGAAGCAACCCCCCTCCCCACAAACAGATACATCTTCCTCTAGGACAGCTGGGAGATATTTAGTTCATTGGCTTATGGTTCTTCTTTTGGGGATTTTCTTCAGGTTCGGTCTATGGGGATACCTCTTACTTTCTTGCAAGTATCAGTATGCACCTGAGAGTATGTTTTCCACATTATAAAGTTTGTTTTTACATGTGTTTACTGGATATTATCAAGCCAACATATTTCCAGAAATGAAGTCTAGATTCCCCAAAATGTGTTATGCAGATCCCTAATACTCAATTCAATATGACGATGTGTTATATGAAAAAAAAATCATTTTTACGATACTTTTCCTCTAAAATTTACTTTTAAGTATGTGTAAGAAACTAACATAAACGATATATTTTCTTGTGTTTCAGCAATGATTAGCCTTTCAAAAATGCTGTACCATTCCAAAGAATGCCAGAAAGTCAAAGCAGCAAGTGATGTAGACAAATCAATTACCATCTAACCCTATCACTGACATATGGCCATCTAATTAATCAGTGGTTAATGACCTATGTTCTACACCTTGACTTATAATTCCCATGAATATTTGATACTGTGCTGTTTGAAAATTTAGGATTTAAATTCTGCCATTCCATCAATAGGTGGTGCCGTTGTATTATAGTTTGAATTTTGCAAAAGAAAAAAAAACCCAAACATTTTGGAACAGTTGGCATCTATCAGCCAGCATCTCATCTTCCCTAGATGATTCTGTTATTGCTTTTGCACCAAGAAACTTTGATTTTAGGTTTCCTTTTTAAAAAATTTTTATGTTGTTAGAATCATGTGGAATAAAATTGCCTGGATTTTTCTAACATGTGTTATACTTTTAGAAACTGTGGGAGCACTTGTGTTCTATTTTGTTTACAAAGCAATTCATAACCAAAAATAATATTTGTGGTAGGTAGCTATATATCCTGATATCTACAGGACCAATGTATGCTTTAATATTTTAGATCATCACAAGTTCTCGTTTTAATTTTATGATTTTCAAAATATTCCTTTGTATTTGTAAAAATCTTGCATGTTTTTTAATACTGAGAAGAGCAACACAATGCCTACTTGTGGGTTTTTTTTTCGCCTTTATGGATGCTATTAAATATTACATTGGTCACAGTTCTGTCAAGAGATCTCTTAGTACTTAAGTGTTCCCAGAAATAACATCACTGTGGGGATCCCCTTATGTTGTAACAAGTTGTGTAGGGTCACGGTGGAATGGGCACCCCAGTTGTGTACTGGCGTAAAGATGACAAATATTGGAAAATACTGGGCTCCATCTCTTCCCTAGTTCTGCCTTTGGTTAACTACGTAACCTGGCAAAACTATTCAAGGGTGATTTTCAAAGTCACGGCATGATCACAGAAGGTGGGGATAAGAAGTGGGAACTCACCAACAGAGCTTCTGTGATTCTCCTCAGGGATTTCAGAAAGAGCTAGTTCTTCCCTGCTAATTAGTCCTGCAGTCGTTGATACAAATGATCTGACAAGTAATTGAAAATAATACTGTTCTTTAGCAATACTAAAAGTGTAGGCAACATAAATGTCAACAAGGAAGCAAACATATTTAAAATCATTTGTATCCATTAGCTGAGTAGGTCAGCAGACAGAAAATTCAGTTCAAAGTAGATAAAATATAATCCATTTTTTGGAGGGGAAACGCAAGTTGGGGGCTGTATGTTAGATGATGCAATTATCAAACAGTTAACGCATTTAGTTTCATTAATAAGCTAAGAGATGTTCTTAAAATTATTTTCCTTTAGTGAAAGTTTTAATATATAATTCTTATTTATGAACATATTTCTATGGTTTAAAGACATATTTTCAAATTTATTCTCATTGATCCCTATTATACAACTCTGTAACAATCCATTTTATTTCACAATTTGCAATTAAGATACATTTGAAAAAGTCACACTGAAAGTAGATGTTGAAGCCCAGCCTTAGCCAGATCCTTCTAAGTTATGTGTTCTTTTTCATTACAAAATGGGGATTGAGGAGATTAAATTTTAATTACAACTACAGTCACTCTGCAGTACAGTAAGTGAAGAAGTTGAGAGGCAAAGGCAGTGTACAGAATAGTACAAATGTTATTTCAATTAAATTGTGTGAATATCCCTGAAGTGTCCTACCATATTATAATTCTGTCTTTATTGGGGATTAAATTAGGAAGGCAGATTATCTGATCTTTAGATCTGGTTCTTCTTATATCTGATGTGGCGAGGAGTGGGGAAAATCATTTTTCTTGGAAGAAAACAGAACAAAGGCATATTCCAGACCTATTTTGTTAATATTCTATTCCTATCTGCCATTATGCTCTTTCAAAGTTTGCTTGCAAGTACTTATCTATTCTGTGAGAGACCACAAGATTTTACATTTGTCCTTTTTTCTGTATGCCAGGGAAGTGAATAATAATTTTTAATCAGACTGGACTTTTTCATCTTCTTTGAGACTTTGTTTTCCTTGATAATAGAAAACATGCTTTAAGTCATTGAAAAAAAATTGTTGCTTGTCATTTTTTCCACAGAAATTTTATGCAAAGTGGTAATATGTATTCATATTGTATATAACATATATGATACATAAAAAAAGTTTATATAAAGAATTTAATTTTTTGTTAAATAGAGAATTTAATTTCTTGTTGTTGTTGAGGGTCATGGAGAACAGTCAAAGTTACAAGGAAGATAATAGGCTTTCAATGAAAAACACTGTAGCAAGTCAACTTAAGATACTGTTGAGATATTGTTTGCACCATCAGTAGTATAAAAAAGAAATTCCTTTTATTTATTAAAAAACCTCATAAGGATAGAAAATATGAGATAAAATTTTGATAGATAAGGAAGAAAGTGGATATGGAGGATACAAAATTGATTCACATGAGGAGAAGATGGTGAAGTCACTAAAAACAATAGAAAGGAAAGCTCTTTCATAGAAGTGATAAACAGCATAATTAGTGGTGTAGAAAATCAGTTAAGTGCTGAGTGTGTAAAGTGATGATAGATAAAATAGATAGAGGGGATGGAGAATCAAAACAAAGATAATTGGCTAGAATAAGCTCTATGAGGGAAAAGCAATTGTTTCTACTTTGTTCGCTGCACCCGGAGGGGTGCCTGGGTCACAGTAGCTAATAATCATGTATTTATTGAAAAAAAAATTAATTGCTCACTGCTTCTATTAGGATGCTTTCGTCTGCAACGTAGAAGACCCGAGTCATTGACTTAAATCATTAATGAAAATAGTTCACATAACTAGAAGTCCAGAAGTAGAATAAAAGTCAAAACTGGTTGATCGAGTAGTTCGACAACGTCTTCAAGGACCTATATTCTTACTATAGCTCTGCTCTGGTGTACACAGTATACCCTTCTTGTTAAGACTGATTCCTCTCGGAGTTTTAGAGTGATGGCTATTTCATCATTCATGCTTAGTGGGATAAAAAGGACATCTCTTCATCAACCTTAGAAAAGATATTCTTCCTTAATTTGGCCAATAGTTTAGAAACCTGGCTCAGTTGCCAGGGGATTGCTATGCTGTGATTGGTTTAAGCCTGAAGGTAGAAACCACTCTGTAAGAAGAATTTTGTGATTGCGATGATTGTCTTATACTAATCAGAAATCATTTGTGGAGCTCAGGCAATTTACTCGTAACCGTTGCTACATAGTGGCAGAAAGGTAGAATTGGATTTTGAGGAGTTAACTACGTGTTCTTTACAACATTCATAAAGACGTTTGAAACATAACACAGCAGATATAATTTTAAAAGTCCTTTTGCTTTAGAAAGATTCATGCATACGTGTTAGAAAAGCAAACTCTGTTCCTTAGTTTTCTTGACTTTGATGCTGTATTACTCTATTAGGGTTGCCATACGAAATGCCATAGACTGGCTTAAACAACAGCTATTTATTTTCTCACAGTTCTGGAGGCTGGATGTTCAAGATCAAGGTAACGTCAGTGTTGGTTTTTGATAAGACCTCTCCTCTAGGATTACGGACAGCCATTTTCTCATTGCGTCCTCATATGGCTTTTCTCCTTTCCATGGACATGAAGAAATCTCTTCTCTCTCTATTTCACTCCTTCTGTCCCTCTCTCTCTTCCTTTTCTTATAAGGACAACAGTCTTATCTTATGACCTCATTAAGACTTAATTACCTCCTTAAAGACCTTAACTCTAAGTATAGTTACATCTCAAGTTAGGGATTCAATTCAAAATCTATATGAATTGTGAGAGACACAACTCAGTTCATAACAATGGCTTTGACACTTTCAGAATTACGGGACACTTATTTTGTGGAATAGCAGTCAATATGAGTTTGTTTAATATTTCTTCATGAATGAAATCTGGCCATGTGTGGCAACATGGATGGAACTGGAGGATATTAGGCTGAGTGAAATAAGTCAGGCAGAGAAAGACAGATGCTATATGTTCCCGCGCATAGGTAGGCTTTGGGAGATCTAACAGAAAACCAGGGGGGAGGGGAAGAGGGAAAGGAAGGGGAAAAAAAAGCCACAGAGAGGAAGGAAGACATAACATAAGAGACTCTCAAAGACTAAGAACAAACTGAGGAGAGAGGGGGGTGTGCAAGGGGAGAGAGTGGGTGACGGGCACAGAGGAGGGCACTTGTTGGGATGAGCACTGGGTGTTGTATGGAAACCAAATTGACAATAAATTATTCAAAAAAATATTTCTTCATGAGAGAATTCAACTTATACATCTTTGGTAGTGATGCTGTGTTCTCTTCATTGTATCCTGTCAAGTGGCATGTGATTTCAATTTGTCCCATTACTCATGATGTTCGCTTTGGTCACTCAAGTGATCAAAAGTCTAACATCCAGGCTTCTCTACCACAAATTATTTTTTTTTCTTCTTTTGCCATTAATAAGCATTTTATAGGGGGATACCTTGAAACTGTAAATGTCTCATATCTTATCAAGTACTATTATAATCAATTAATTTTCTGGTTTATTTGTTATGCAATCTTTATTTTACTTAATTTTAAAGTTTATTTATTTATTTTGAGGGGGTGGATGGGGCAGAGAGCGCGTGAGCGAGAATCCCTGGCAGGCTCTGTCCTGCCCTAGGGCTCAGTCCCACAAACCATGAGATCGTGATCTGAGCTGAAACCAGAGTCAGATGCGGGGGGATGTGGTGCTGCAACGGCCGCCACCACAGCCGCTGCCGCCCGCTCTTTGCCTCATCTTCCCGGAGGAAGCTGCTAGAAGGTGCCAGGAGCAGCTGCGGTGCTCAGCCATACTGTGCCTTCCCTGCCCGTTCCTTGCCTCCCCACTGCAGTGGCAGAACAGACGCTCCTCCATCCTTAAAGTTCGGTTTAAATGCTACCTCTTTGAACATGGCAGAGAAGTAGGGGGACCCGGTCTTCCTGCATCTCTCAAACAAAGAAAGACTGAAGCCAAAGGACTCTCAACCCCAAGAGTCTCAGAGGAAAGGAGATTGGAGTCTACAGGGAAGAAAACGCAAAAACCAGGTGGCCCCATAAGTGAGTGGGTTCAAACTGGGGGAGATAAAACGACCGCGGGGGGTGCAGAGGAGAGGGAGCCCCTTCTTTGGAAAGACAAAGGGAAGAGAAAGACCAGCTGGGGAAGCAGAGGCTATATCTGGACAAGAGAAAAATCTCAGATGGAGATGGAGAGGGAGCCTACCAGCCAGTATCTAACCACAGGGCTTTCCAATAGAAGTCCCGTTTCTAACTGTGGGGATTTCTTCAGACTGGGGCTAGCGGCCATGTTCGCATATCTGGGGAGGAGGGGAGGAGGGGAGGCACCTCTGGATTTGGGGTTACGTCTGGTGTGTAATCTACAACAGGAGAAACCAGTTGTAGCAGTCATAGCGAGTTTAAAACTCAGATAAGCGTGGGACACAGGAGACTGAGGAATGAGAAAGCCCACTGTGTCCTGACAGAGTGAGGACAGAGACAAAGGGGTGATTTGGGACTCTTGGTCCATGAAGAAGGGACTGGGGGGTCGCCATGTTTCTCCCCACAACCACCAAGGTGGGGCCTCAGGATTTGGTCTACAGGGCCCAAAGTGCAGGCAGGACCCGCCTACACCAAACCACGCCCTCCCCCCTGCTCCCCCTTACTCCCCACCACCCTCTCCCCACGCCTCCCCTACTGCTCTGGAGAGCTGCTCATCTACTGGAGCTGGATAGACGCTGTGAAACAAGCCCTGCGGCACTGCCTGGAGTGACTCCGGGTCAATTCTTGTTATTTAGATGTATTTCCCCTTTTCTCCTTCTTATCACTCCTCCTCTAGCTTGTTACTCTGGGTATTGGTTTCCTTAAACAGACATATTTAATCCATTCTCTCGATGTATATTCTACACCTCCTTCTTTACATTCTTCACTCTGTCTGAAATAATCAGACCACATAGTTCCTCTGGGGAACTTTATCTTCATTGCTTTTTCCTCACCTCCTTCATTATTCTCATTTCTCTCTCTCTCTGGAATAAGCCTTTCAGTCTCTCTACCTGGGCAAAGCTCATTTTCTCTTTCTCCCCACACGTGTCATTTCTCTCTTTGTATATGCTCTTCCACCAGCACCGCACACACCCTATTCTTTACTTGTAGCTGGTATTTCTGGTTTTTTGCTTTGAGGCTGTCATTCAATTTTTCTTTTTTCTGTTTTGGTCTGCTTGCTTGTTTTACTTGTCAGTGCGTTTGTGTGTTTTTGTTTCCTGTGTGTCTGTTTGTCTGTTTTCCTTTCCAGGGATACCTCAAGGAACAAACCAAGGCACACGTGGTGGAGGATAACCAAAGTCACAACAGAGAGCAAGTAACACTCTCTAAAAAACACCTCCTGAATGGCCAGGCCCTAGACAGTATATGACCCCCCTTTAATATAGCAGTGCTTGTAGGTGCAGAGCACATAACAAACTTTAAAAACTTACGAGGGATAGCGAACTAGCCAAAAATGATGAAATGGAAGAATTCTCCTTGAAAGAAATTCCAGGAAGAAGTGACAAATGAAGAATTGATCTAAACAGTTATAAGAAACACAACTGAACAAGAATTTAGAATAATACTCATAAAATTAATCACTGGGCTTGAAAAAAGCAGAGAAGAGAGCAGAGACTCCATTGCTACAGAGATCAAAGATCTTAAAAATAGTCATGATGAATTAAAAAATTCAATAAATAAGGTGCAAAATTAATTGGAGGTGGCTACAGTGTGGATTGATGAGGCAGAGGGGAGAATAGGTGAATTAGAAGACAAAATTATGGAAAAACAGGAAGCCGAGAAAAAGAGAGATAAAATGATCCAGGATTATGAAAGGAGAATTAGAGAACTAAGTGATACAATAAAATAGAAAAATACCTGTGTATCACAGGAATTCCCGAAGAAGAAGAGAAAGAGAAAGGGGCTGAAGGAGTACTTGAACAAATTATAGCTGAGAACTCCCCAATCTGGGGAAGGAAACAGACATCAAACCTGAGAGGCATAGAGAACTCCCCTCAGACATAACTTGAAATGATCTTCTACATGACATATCATAATGAAACTGGCAAAATACAAGGATAAAGAGAGAATTCTGAAAGCAGCTAGTGATAAACGGGCCTTAACATACAAAGGTAGACACATAAGGGTAGTAGCAGACCTATCTACTGAAACTTGGCAGACCAGAAAGGAATGGCAGGAAATCCTTTATGCGGGCAGCCTGTCATTCAGAATAGAAGGAGAGATAAAGGTTTTCCCAAACTAACAAAAACTGAAGGAATTCATAACCACTAAACCAGCCCTACAAGAGACCCTAACGGGGACCCTATGAAGGAAATGTTGAAAGGAACACAAAGTACCAGAGACACTGTCACAAGCATGAAACCTACAGGTAACACAATGACTCTAAACCCATATTTTTCAATAACATTAAATGTAAATGGACTAAATGCTCCAATCAATAGACAAAAGGTATCAGAATGGATAAAAAAAAAAAACAAGTCCTATCTATTTGCTGTCTACAAGAGACTCATTTTAGATCTGAGGACACCATCACATTGAAAGTGATGGGATGGAGAACTATCTACCATGCTACTGGAAGTCAAAAGAAAGCTGGAGTAGCCATACTTATATCAGACAAACTAGACTTTAGAGTAAAGGCTGTAACAAGAGATGAAGAAGGGCATTATATAATAATCACAGGGTCTATCCATCAGGTAGAGCTAACAATTATAAAAGTCTATGCACTGAATTCGGGAGCACCCAAATTTGTAAAACAATTACAAACATAAGCAATCTTATCGATAAAAATGTTCTAATTGCAGGGGACTTTAATCCTCCACTTACAGCAAGGAATAGATCAACTAGACAGATCAACTAGACTAAAGAAATAATGGCCCTGAACGACACATTGGACCGGATAGACTTGACAGATATATTTAGAACTCTTCACCCAGAAGCAATGGAGTTCACTTTCTTCTCTAGTGCACATCGTATATTCTCCAGAATAGATCACATACTGGATCACAAAGCAGCCCTCAATAAATATGACAGAATTGAGATCATACCGTGCACACTTTCAGATCACAATGCTATGAAACTTGAAATCAACCACAGGGGGGCGCCTGGGTGGCTCAGTCGGTTAAGCGGCCGACTTCGGCTCAGGTTATGATCTCACCGTCTGTGAGTTTGAGCCCCACGTCGGGCTCTGTGCTGACAGCTCAGAGCCTGGAGCCTGCTTCAGATTCTGCGTCTCCCTCTCTCTCTGCCCTTCCCCTGCTCACACTCTGTCTCTATGTCTCTCAAAAGTAAATAAACATTAAAAAAATTTAAAAAAAGAAATCAACCACAGGAAAAAGTCTGGAAAACCCCAAAAAACATGGAGGCTAAAGAACATCCTGCTAAAGAACGAATGGGTCAACCACACAATTAGAGAAGAAATTTAAAAATATATGGAAACAAACAAAAATGAAAATACAACAATCCAAACCCTTTGGGATGCAGCAAAGGCAGTCCTGAAAGGAAAATGTACTGCAATCTAGGCCTATCTCAAGAAACAAGAAAAATCACTGATACACAATCTAACAGCACACCTAAAGGAACTAGAAGCAGAACAGCCAAGAGACCCCAAAATCAGCAGCAGAAGAGAAATAATAAAAATCAGGACAGAAATAAACAATATAGAATCTGAAAAAACAGTAGAACAGATCAATTAAACCAAGAGCTGGTTTTTCGAAAAAAATAAACAAAATTGATAAACTTCTAGCCAGGCTTCTCAAGAAAAGAGAGAGGACCCAAAGACATAAAATCACGAATGAAAATGGATTTATTACAACTTATCCCTCAGAAATACAAGCAATTATCAGGGAATACTATGAAAAATTATATGCCAACGAACTGGACAGCCTGGAAGAAATGGACAAGTTTCTACACACCCACGCACTCCCAAAACTCAAACGGGAAGAAATAGATATTTGACCAGACTCATAACTAGTGAAGAAATGGAATCGGTTATCAAAATTCTTACGATTAAGAGTCCCGGGCCAGATGGCTTCCCGGGGGAATTCTACCAGACATTTAAAACAGAGTTAATACCTATCCTTCTCAACTTGTTCCAGAAAATTGAAATGGAAGGAAAACTTTTGGACTCATTCTAAGAAGCCAGCATCACTTTGATTCCCAAAACAGACAGAGACCCAGCAGCAAAAAAAAGAAAGCTACAGGCCAATATCCCTGATGAATATGGATGCAAAAATTCTCAACTATCTAGCAAATCAAATTCGACAGCGTATAAAAAAAATTATTCGCCATGATCAAGTGGGATTCACTCCTGGGCTGCAGGACTGGTTCGACATTCGCAAATCAATCAATGTGATACATCATATTAACGAAAGAAAAGATGAGAACCATATGACCTGTCAATAGATGCAGAAAAAGCATTTGACAAAATACAGCACCCTTTCCTAATAAAAACCCTAGAGAAAGTCAGGATAGAAGGAACATTCTTAAACATCATAAAAGCCGTTTATGAAAAATCCACAGTGAATATCATCCTCAATGGGGAAAAACTGAGAGCCTTCCCCCTTGAGATCGGGAACACGACAAGGATGTCCACTCTCACCACTGTTATTTAACATAGTGTTGGAGGTCCTATCATCAGCAATCAGAACACAAAAATGAAAAAAAGGCATCAGAATTGGCAAGAATAAAGTCATTTTTCGCAGACGACATGATACTGTATATGGAAAACCCGACAGAATCCACCAAAAGCCTGCTAGCACTGGTCCATGAATTCAGCAAAGTCACAGGGTACAAAATCAATGTACAGAAATTGGTTTCATTTTTATACACCAATAATGAAGCAACAGAAAGAGAAATAAAGAAACTGATCCCATTCACAATTGCACCAAAACCCAAAGAATACCTAGGATAAACCTAACCAAAGATGTAAAAGATCTTTATGCTGAAAACTAAAAATAACTTATGAAGGAAATTGAAGAAGACATAAAGAAATGGAAAAACATCCATACTCATGGATTGAATAATAAATATTGTTAAAATGTCAATAGTACCCAAAACAATCTACACATTCAATGTAATCCCAATCAAAATTGCACCAGCATTCTTGTCAAAGCTAGAGCAAACAATCCTAAAATTTGTATGGAACCACAAAAGACCCTGAATATCCAAAGTAATATTGAAGAAGAAAATCAAAACGGGAGGCATCACAATCCCAGACTTTAGCCTCTACTACAAAGCTGTAATCATCAAGACAGTATGATATTGGCACAAAAACAGACATACGAGAGCAATGGAATAGACTAGAGAACCCAGAATTGGACCCAGAAATATATGGCCAACTAATCTTTGACAAAGCAGGAAAGAGTATTCAATGGAAAAAAGATAGCCTCTTTAACAAACGGTGCTGGAAGAACTGGACAGCAACATGCAGACGAAAGAAACTAGACCACTTTCTTACACCACTCACAAAAATAAACTCAAAATGGATGAAGGATCTGAATGTGAGACAGGAAACCATCAAAATCCTAGAGGAGAAAGCAGGAAAAAACTTCTTTGACCTGAGCCGCAGCAATTTCCTATGTGACACATCTCCAAAGGCGAGCGAATTTAAAGCAAAAATGAACTATTGGGACCTCATCAAGATAAAAAGCTTCTGCACGACAAAGGAAACAACCAACAAAACTAACAAGCCCTGACGGAACGAGAAAAGATGGTCACAAACGACATATCGGATAAAGGGCTAGTATCCAAAACCTGTAAGAATTTACCAAACTCCACACCTGAAAAACAAATAATCTAGTGAAGAAATGAGCGGAAGATATGAATAGACACTTCTCCAAAGAGGACATCCAGATGGCCAACAGACACATGAAATGATGCTCAAAGTCACTCATCATCAGGGAAATATGAATCAAAACCACGCTGAGATACCACCTCATGTCAGTCAGAGTGGCTAAAATGAACAAATCAGGAAACTACAGATGCTGGCAAGGATGTGGAGAAACTGGAACCCTCTTCTGCTGTTGGTGAGAATGCAAACTTGTGCAGCTGCTCTGGAAAACTGTGTGGAGTTTCCTCAAAAAATTAGAAATAAAACTACTCTATAACCCAGCAGTAGCACTGCTAGGAATTTACCCAAGAGATAGAGGAATGCTGATGCATAGGGGCACATGTACCCAATGTTTATAGCAGCACTTTCAACAATAGCCAAATAATGGAAAGAGACTAAGTGTTCATCAACTGGCGAATGGATAAAGAAGATATGTTTATATACACAATGGAATACTACATGGCAATGAGAAAGAATGAAATCTGGCCATGTGTAGCAACGTGGATGGAACTGGAGGGTATAATGCTAAGTGAAATAAGTCAGGCAGAGAAAGACAGATACCATATGTTTCCACACATAGGTGGATTTTTGAGAGACTTAGCAGAAGACCTTGGGGGAGGGGAAGGGGGAAAAAAAGTCACAGAGATTGAGGAAGGCAAAACACAAGAGACTCTTAAATACTGAGAAAAACTGAGGATCAATGGAGTGTGGGGGAGAGGGGAGAGTGGGTGATGGGCATTGAGGAGGGCACTTGTTGGGAAGAGCACTAGGTGTTGTATGGAAACCAATCTGACAATAAATTATTTAAAAAATGAAAAATAAAAACTTAAAAAAAAGAATCAGATGCTTAATTGATTGAGCCACCCAGGAACCCCCTTTTGTTTATTTTTATAATTATTTAAATCATAATAGAATTATATTACTATCATTGTTTATTCTGTTGCCCCACATGCCTCCAATTGGGTCACTGGGTGCTTCTTCCTAATAGTTTTTACAAAATCCAGTTGAAGAATTTCTGGGTTTGTTTAAGGAAATAAGGGGACTATTCATTAAAAGAGCTGCAGAACTTGGATAGTGTAAACTTTGGTACTGGCTGTATCTATTTCCTATCTCTTCCAGGGTTGAAAAAGTCCTCTGTGGTCATCTTGCCAATGAATGGCCAAGAAATGGTACCATATCAGGAACCCAGATTTAGTTTTTTTTTTTTTTTTTTTTTTTTGCTGGCATGTGGTGCATTTGGTAAGAGGAGTCCATGTTTACTCCACAAAAGTCCTCAGTTCCTGCCATTATGGTCTTGTGTCCATTGTGCCGGCAGTGAGACAGCAGGTGTTGGGAGATGGCTGATGTCATCTGGTTGAGTCATTTTGTTTACTTGATTGTTTAGTACTTCATCCATAGTGGATGCTCTATGATGGACAGTAGCATGAATGTCTTCATATACTTCATGCCATTTTCACATGCCCATCCATATACCTTTATGCCAGCCCTCCATGTATTTAATCTTCTAATCTTTCTTCCTCTTACATGTTCCTGATCAGCTGACCAAGCCATTTTCACTCCTCAAGAATCTGTATATATTTTAACCTTAAGCACTATCTCTTTCTACATAAAATGGCTAACTGTGTACATAGTCAAATCTTTGGCCACAAAGGATATTTTCTTCTCTCCTATTTTTCAAGGCTGTACTTGAGTGGAATTATACTGCCATCCATTTTCAGCCTGCATGCACATTCCAAGAAGACCAATCCATGAATCAAGCTTGAACTTTTTCCTCCCCTGTAACCTGGACATAAAGAATTGTTTAGTGTGACTTAGACACAGGTACTAGTGTAACTATAGTGACGAAATGGAGATCTGGGCCATCTGCTCATGGAGCTTATTTGTACTCTCTGGTCCTGCTCTGGTTTGATCCCAGATGTACTACTGCTGCATATGGTGGATTGTCGTTGGGCTTGTGTAACACTAAGACTCGTTGGGCCTACCAAAAATCTCAAAATGTGAAGTTGTGGCCAAATGGTCTCTTGTTGCCTTATCAGTTGGATGTTCTGTCATTACCAAGTCTCAGCAACATATCTGAAGGTGGAATGTCTTTCTCTAGAACTCTAAGTCTCTGCATTATGATTCTCATGTGGCGATTTTTCCCAATATTGATGCTTTTAATACCATAGAGTCTAATAGGCTGTACAAACCAAACAGCAAGGATGTTTATACCACAGTGTTGATCTTCTATAGAGCTCTTTCCTGCTAGCTTTTTGCCGCCCAGTGTATGGGTCAAAGCATATACCATGCTGCTTTTAGTATGCAAAGCTTTCTATCAGGCTTTGAGCTTTCTTCTATGGGGTGAAAGCTACAAGGTATAATAAATTGTCCTTTATCATGAATGGGATTTTCTGGGGTGCTCCTCAAAGTGGCACATATTTCTGCCCCACACCTATACCCGATATGACTTTTTTTTATTTACTACCTTAACTTTAATGGGAGACAGATTCAGAGATTTCCACGTGGTCTTTCCCACTATGATAGATCTTATCCCATAGATCAAGGATCTAATGTGGGGATTGTGCTAATCTCTAAGTAACGTCAATTCCAACTTTACTTTCAGAATCCAAGGAAGCGACCATCAGGTTTATACATGGACCCAGGGAACTCGCTGTGAGTCATACATTGTCCAGGACTTTTTTATTGCCTTGTTCCCACATGCCCTTAAAAAAATAGGGAGACACGATAATGATTAGGGTCTCTGGGTGTCACTGTTAACTTGGACTCTGTGTTTAACAGAGTTCTAGAAATGTTTGGATAGTTCGCTTTCCCCAGTGCACAGTTACTTGAGTAAATACCTGTAGGTTCTGTTGGGGAAACAACAAGGAAAATGATGACTGTGTTTATTTCCTTTTTGTTACAAGATCCTTTTTCCTGGGGGCCTAGTTTCTTCTTAAGGCAATGAGTTCCATGTCTAAAACCTGATTCAGGTCTGAAAGCTGGTGTACCATTATCCCTTTTTAAAAAATATTCAGGCAACTGCCTTCAATATCAATCCTTTCTTTCTTTTTGTGGTACAAATTTGGTAGTAATACTGTTGGCTGTCCGTTCATTTTGCTCCTGAGGGTGCATGTTCTATTAAACCATCCCTAAACTCTCTGTGAATCAAGCCCACCTACGTGTCCTTCCAACTTTGCTACCCATTATAATTGCATTCACCTTGTTTCCTACGATTATGTGCATTCACCTAGACTGTAAAGTATATGGGCTTCTATCAACACCATAGTTATCAGGGACACTAGTTCTTTAAAGGACCCTCTTACTGATTAGTCTCAGACTACATAGGAGATGTACAACTGAAGATTTCTTTCTTTCTTTTTTTTTGTTTTTATCCTTGAGAGAGAAAGAGCGTGAGTGGGGGAGGGACAGGGAAAGAAGGGGAGACAGAATCTGAAGCAGGCTCCAGGCTCCGAGCTGTCAGCACAGAGCCAGATGTGGGACTGGAACCCATGAACTGTGAGATCATGACCTGAGCTCAGTCGGATGCTCAACCGATGCAGACACCCAGGCGCCTCTACTGAAGCTTTTCATGACACTAGTGGTCTCTCACCAGTGTACTTCTGATGGCCTAGAAAGGGTGTCTCTTCTAGGATTTCCAATTGAATATAATCATTTGATAGGTTTTCTGGCTTTATATGATAGATTTACTTAAGCATGAACGGTTCTGTGACCTTTGGATCCCTTTTTTAACCATCTTCTATGGCAATTCTGGCATTTCAAATTTCTTTTGTGTGTCTATTGCTTTTTCCATGCTTCTAGGAGTAAGTTGTACCATCCTCTGGGGTCTTTGCCAGGACAGTAAATCCTGCATCTTTAGAATAGACATTTAATGTTATGTACTATCCCTTTTCATCACACTCACTTAAGATCTGATCCCAGGAGAATCTTCCTGGTTCTTTATAGAATATAGAAGCTAACCTTGTAGTTCTTTGAAGTCTTTTTCTTCTCTTATCAGGCCCAGCATATTCCTGACCGGGTTGTACTGTGACGTAATTCTAGTTCCAGGCCTCGATGCCAAGAGAGGAGATGGAAAATTTCTTGAGAAGGGCACATGTTGCTGTGCAAAGGAGACACTTTTCCATTCTCTTTAAGTATTATGGAGCATTCTAGCTGTTAATAGGGATTGAATACTTGTGCAGATTCAGAAGGTTCAGGGGATTCTTGGGATTGAAGATTTTGAGGCCAGATATATCCTTCTCATGTGTCAGATCCCATTCTTTCCCAATCAGACCCCGACCTTAACCTCTCTCAGTTTTGAGTTCGACTTTCTTTAGAATTCAGTTACACTGAAAATTTATTCCTGGGCATGATCCTCAGCTTTTACTGTGCTCCCAATACTTGAGAAACTGTAAAGGAAGCCATCCGGATTTCAGACTTGGCTTTCAATTGGCTGCTAATCACTCTGAGGTTTTTTTTTTTTTTTATCTTTTCTAGCATTTAATAGTTTAAAGTCATCCACTTTCATTATCTTTTTAGTTACTCTTTCCACCATATTTCTCAAATACATGATTCACCACACCAGCTAGTGCATTCTCTTCTACCGACATCTTCCAGTTCATCATCAGTGAAAGTTTTAACAATTGGACTGTTACTTTGTTCCAGGGACTACCTATGCTCTACTTACTACCAGTGATATGGTCTTCATTGCAGGCAGGTGCAACACACAGCTCCACAAACCCACCTTATCTCTTGCTTTCACAGACTATTCCTGGTATCAGTTGTTGCAGGTTGGCTTCTCTGGGAAGCAGGATCTGAGACAGAGCTTAGGGTTCCAGATGTTAATTAGAACTGTATTTGGAATCATCATCTGTGGAGGGAGGGCAGGTAAGCAGAACTGGGAAGAGGAAGATCTAACTGTGTTGCAGACCTAACACCAGTCTTGGCTGACTGCTTGAGACCTCTGGAACCCAAATGGTGCTATAGAGTTGTCCTGAGTTGGGTTGAAGTGCTAGGGTTTTATATTCCTGCATTAAGCAGTTTTTGCATGTGGACCATTCTGAGAAGGGTCTGACCTTAGTGACGGTGTCTATGCAGCTGAGATGATGCCTGAGAGTGCAGGCAGCTAAAGACTATCTGCCTTTGCGACTGGCACCAGCATCCGGGACATCGAGTCCTTCATTGAAGGGGATCTGAGTGGTGCATCACAGTGCCACAACAGTAGTCAGTAGAGGTATTTTGTAATATAGGTCTTCAAAATAAATAAAGAATGAAGACTGAATCATGAAGAATAGAAAATCTGAAAAGATCGATTACTAGTAAAGAGACTAAATCAGTAATAAAAACCTCCCAACGAACAAAAGTCTAAGACCAGATTCACTGGTGGATTTTGATAGGGACTGCATTAAACATGTAGACTGCTTTGAGTAGCATAGACATTTTAACAATATTTGTTCTTCCAGCCCATGGGCACGGGATGTTTTTCTGTTTCTCTGTTTCTCCTTCAATTTCTTTGATCAACACTAGTTTTCAGAGTATAGTTCTTTTACCTCTTTAGTTCAGCTTATTTTGGTGTAATTGTAAATGGGACTGGTTCCTTGATTTCTCTTCCTGCTTCTTCATTATTATTGCATAGAAATGAAACAGATTTCTGTATGTTGATTTTGTATCCTGCGGCTTTTCTGAATTTGTGTATCAGTTTTAGCATTTTTTTTTTTTTTGGTAGAAAATTTTAGGTTGTCTATATAGGGTATCATGCTATCTGCAAATAATGAAAGTTTGACTTCTTCTTTGCTGATTTGGATGCCTTTTTTTTCTTTGCGTTGTTTCATCAATGAAGCCACGTCTTCCAGTACTATGTTAAAAGACAGTGGTAAGAGTGGACATGCCTGTCTTATTCCTGACCGTAGAGGAAAAACTCTCAGTTTGAGGATGATATTAGCTGTTGGTTTTTCGTATATGGCCTTTATTAAGTTGAGATTTATTTCCTCTATCCCTATTTAGTTGAGGTTTTTATCATGAATAGCTATTGTACTTTATCAAATGCTTTTTCTGCGTCTATTGAGAGGATCATACGGTTCTCATCCTTTCTTTTATTAATGTGGTGTATCACGTTGATTGATTTGCGAATATTGAACCAGTTTTGTGGTTAGGAATAAATCCCACTTGATCATGGTGAATGATTCTTTCAATGTACTGTTGGATTTGATTTGCTAGCATTTTGTCGAGAATTTTTGCATCCGTGTTCAACAGGGATATTGGCCTGTTGTACTCTTTTAGTGGAGTCTATCTGGTTTTGAAATCAGGATAATGTTGGCTTCATAGAATGAGTTTGGAAGTTTTCCTTCCATTTCTAATTTTTGGAATAGTTTGAGAATAATAGGCAATGATTCTTCTTTAAATGTTTGGTAGAATTGGTCTGTGAAGCCATCTGAGCCTGGACTTCTATTTTTGGGGAGATTTTTGATTACTGATTCAATGTCTTTGCTGGTTATCAGTCTGTTCGACTTTTCTATTTCTTCCTGTTTCAGTTTTGGTAGTTTATGTTTCTAGGAACTTATCATTTCCTTCAGAGTGTCCACTTTGTTGGCATGTAATTTTTCCATAATATTCTTTTATAATTGTTTGTCTTCTGTGGTGTTGGTTGTGATTTCTCCTCTCTCATTGGTGATTTTATTTATTTGGGTCTTCTCTTTTTCCCTTTTGGTAAGTCTGGCTAGGGATTTATCAATTTTATTAATTTTTTCAGAGAACCAGCTCCTGGTTTCATTGCTCTGTTCTACTGGGTTTTTTTTGTTGTTGTTGTTGTTTTCTTTTCTTTTTTGTTTTTTTTTTTTTTTTTAGTTTCTATATCATTTATTTCTGCTCAAATCTTTATTATTTCTATTCTTCTGCTGGCTTTACTTTGGTTGTTATTTTTCTAGATCTTTTAGGTGTAATTTTATGTTGTTTGAGATTTTTCTTGCTTCTTGAGATAGGTCTGTAGTAGTATACACTTCCCTCTTAGGACCACTTTTGCTGTATCCCAAAGGTTTTCGACCATTGTGTTTTCATTAATTTATTTTCACTTGTTTTTAAATTTCTTCTTTGATTTCCTAGTTGATACAATCATTGTTTAGTAGTATGTTTAATATGTTTTACCTCCAGGTATATGAGCTCTTTCCAAATTTTTTCTTGTGGCTGACTTCAAGTTTTGTAGCATTGTGGTCAGAAAAGATGGATGGTATGATCTCAATCTTTTTGTACTTTTTGAGGTCTAATTTGTGACATAGTATGTGATCTATTCCATAGAATGTCCCATGCACACTTGGAAAGAATGTCTATTCTGTTGTTTTAGGATGAAATATTCTGAACATATCTGTTAAGTCCATCTGGTCCAGTGTGTCATTCAAAGCCATTATTTCCTCATTGATTTTCTATTTAGAAGCTCTGTCTATTAATGTAAGATGAATGTTAAAGTCTCCTACCATTATTGTATTATTTCCAATTACTTCTTTTATGTTTGCTATTAATTATTTTATATATTTGGGTACTTTCATGTTGGGAGCAAAAACACTTATTACTGTCAGATTTTCTTGTTGGATAGTCCCCTTCTTATTATATAGTGGCCTTCTTCATCTCTCATTATAATCTTAGGTTTAAAATCTAGTCTGTCTGATAAAAGTATTGCTACTCTGGATTTGTTTTGACATCCATTTGCATGATAAGTATTTCTCCATCCCTTCACTTTCAATCTGTAGGTGTCTTTAGGTCTAAAATTATTCTCTTGTAGGCAGCATGTAGATGGGTCTCATTTATTTTAATCAATTCTGATACCTTGTGTCTTTTGATTGGAGTGTTTAGTTCATTTATATTCAGAGTATTTATTGATAGATAGGTATTTGATACCATTTTATTACTTGTTTTGTTGTTTCTGGAGATTTCCTCTGTTCCTTTCTTGTCTTTGACACTTTTGATCTGTCCTTCCCACTCAAAGTTCCCCATTTAATATTTCTTGCAGGTCTTGTTTAGTATTCACAAACTCTGTCAGTTTTGGTTTGTCTGGGAAACTCTTTATCTCTTCATCTAGTCTGAATAATAACCTTGATGAATAGAGTATTTTGGCTGCATATTTTTCCCATTTAGCACATTGAATGTATCATGCTACTCCCTTCTGTACTGCCAAGTTTCTGTGGAGAGATCTCCAGCTACCCTTATGGGTTTTCCCTTGTAATTTAGGGACTTCTTTTGTATTGCTGCTTTTAGGATTTTTCTCTTGATCGCTGTATGTTGAAAATTTAACTATAATATGACTCAGTGTTGCCCTTTTTTATTGATTTTGATGAAAGTTCTCTGTGCCTCCTGGATTTGGATGTCTGTTTCCTTCACCAGATTAGGGAAGTCTTTGGCCACTATTTCCTCAATAAAACTTCTGACCCCTCTTCTTCTCTCTCTTCTTCTGATACTCTTATGATATGAGTGTTGCTATGTTTGATGGTGTCACTGAGTTCCCTAAGTCTATTCTCCCTGTTGCATAATTCTTCTTTCTCTCTTTTGCTCAGCTTCATTATTTTCCATCATTCTATCTTCTGTATCACTTTTTTGTTCCTCTACTTCTTCCATTCTTGTGGTTGTTACATTCAGTGAGTTTTGAATCTCAGTTATTCCATTTTTCATTTAGGCCTGATTGTTTTTTAACTCTTTTATCTCTGTGGTAAGGGCTTTCCTGACGTCTTCTCTGCTTTTTTTTAAGCCCAGATTATCGTTATGATTGTTGCTTTCAATTCTCCATCAGGCATATTACTTATATCTGTTTCATTAGATCTCTGGCCTTGACCTTTTCTTTGTTCTTTTAGGATGACTTCTTCCATCTTGGCATTTTTGTCTAGGTCTCTGTCTTCTTCTCTATGTTAGAAAATCCTGTTATTTTTCATGTTCCATAGAGTAATAGTTTTATGAAGAAGAGGCTAAGTAGTGTCCAGGGCCTGGTGCTTCAGAAAGCCTGTGTGGTGTGTGCTGTGTGTGCTCTGCTGTTGTGTTTTGGCTGCTTTTCCCCTTAGGCCAGTCATCTGCAGAGGCTCTCCTTGTCTGCAGTGGGCAGAGTTTGGACCTTAGGCAGAGTGGTGAGTCTTAACTAGGTGTGCTCTGGTCTGCTTGTTAAATCAGACCAGATGCTGCTTCCACTAGAACTGAAGCCTTACAGAACTCTTGGTTAGTAGACATGTTGTCTGTTGGGGCTTGTGCTGGTCCTTTGGGAAGGGGTCTGCTGTAATGGCTCTCAGGCACACTTGTCTGAGAAAAGCAGTACCAGAAGAGCACAGGGGGCAGGACGTGGTGTAAACAACTTAGGTAGCCAGTTTTGGTGACGTCATTTACTGAGATTGGTTTATGCTGGGGATGGAGGAGGGAAATGGCACTAGCCAGCTCTTTTGTCCCCAGAAAGGGGTCTCCATGTTTGCTACTCTCAGGCAAGCTCTCCCAGAGGAATGAATAATTTCACCTCCTGCATCCTAGGTGATTTTTAGAATGCTGTTTTCATGCTGTGTCCAGGTTGCTTGCCTGCCTTGAGCAGTGCAGTACACTTTGGGTTCTATCCCAGCCAAGCTGTTGACTTTTAAAACTCCAAACTTAAGGGACATGCTGTGGTGGAGATCTGAACTCGTCTTCATGGGGAGAGTCTCAGCATGATGGGACAGAGGCAGGTTTGACTGAGAAGGGCAGTCTCACCAGAGCACAGGGTAGTGGGATCTGGAGCAAAGCACAGTAAAGAGCCAGTATCCAGGTTAGCTGCCCTCAGTGTCTCTGTGGCTATCATGAGGGATATGGTGGGGGGGGGGGGATGTCACCTGTTGGCTCTTTTGTCCCTGGAGAGGTGACTCTGTGAATGCCGCTTCTCACAGATATGCTCCAAGAAAAGCAAACAGTCTCTGGCTGTGTGCCTTAGGTGGTCCTCGGGATAGCGCCATCTGCCCTGGGGGTGCCTGTCTGCCTTCCTTCCAGCACTAGGGCAGCACCTTCAGGGCTGTATCCCAGCCAATTCCACTGACCTCTAAAACTCCAGTCCCTGAGCCCTGCTAGTTGTAAAAACTCATGAAAATCAGCTTCTCCTGTTGCCCAGCCAATGGCTTTCGGGGAAGTGTTCTCCTTCTGTGTATCTCAGTGTGCTCCATTCTCTCCTGTATTTCTCTGTGACCAGGGCCTCCTCCCCTCCACAGCACCTGCGATCTGTTTCTCCCCCAAACCGTGTCTCCACACTTGCTATCTTCCTCGATGTGACCTAGTCTCTCCCTCTAGTTGTGCAGTTTGTTCTGTCAGCCCTCAGGTTGTTTTCCTGGGTATTCAGAATGACTTGATTGTTCTCTAACTGTGTTAAAGGGATGAGCCAATTCTGGGGTCCTCCTACTACACTGAAATTTTAGTTGCCAAAAGGGAATGATTATGGATAGGTGAAAGTCCCACAGGCATTATATAAAATATGTAAATATATGATACATATAAAGCTGAACCATTTATTGCTCTTCATTCAAATAAGTAACAGTACAACATCTTCCAAAAATTTGAAAAGCAATTTAAGTCTTTATAGTGGCGTAGTTGGCACACATTTCTTAAAATTTCTTCTTCAGTTCTCTCTCTCTCTCTTTCTCTCTCTCTCTCTCTCACACACACACCGCATGTCTGATAGTCAAAGCTTTATCTCCGTCTGTCGGATTACCTAAATTCACTTTCATTACAATCTTTTCTCTTTCCCTTCCATTTTCCACATCTATTTTATTATCTTTCAATGCCCTTTTCTATGTAAATCATTCAAGTCAGTATTTCTTTCTTTTTTAAAAAAAGTGGTATGGACATTTAACATGAGATCTAGCTTCTTAACAAATTCTTGAACGTACAATATAATATTTAACTATAGACACAGTGTTGTAAGGACTTACTCATCTTGTATAACTGAAATTTGATACACATCAAACAAAAACTCCTCATTTTCCTCCTCCCCTTGTCCCTGGAAACAATTATTCTATATTCTATCTCTGACTCTATTTTAAATATCTCATATAAGTGAAATCACACAGTATTTGTCCTTCTGTGACTAAATAATAAATGGAAAGACATTTTATGTTTATGGATTGAAAGACTTAATGTTGTTAAAATGTTCCTACTATTTAAAGAGAATACAGATTTGATGCGATTCTATCAAAATCTCAATAGCATTCTTTAAAGACAGGAAAAAAAATACTAAAGTTGATGTGGAATCACAAAAGACCCCCATAATCACAACACTTTGGATAAAGAAGAGCAAACCTGGAGGCATCAGCTTTCCTGATATCAAAATATATTACAAAGCTCCAGTAACTAAAACAGTATGGTACATACTGAAATATAAACAGGCATACATAGCAATGGAACAGAATGCCTATACTGGCAACTAATTTTCTACAAGGGTGCCAAAACTACACAAGGGGGAAACAATAGTCTCAACAAATAGTGTCAGAAAAACTAGATATCTACATGCAAAAAAAAATGAAATGGGACCCTTAGCTTACACCACACACACAAAACAACTCAAAAGGAATTCATGATTTAAATCTATAAAATTAAACCTAGAAAACTTCTAGAAGGAAACAGGCAAAAATCTTCAGGACATTGGTCTAAGGCAATGCTTTCTTGGCTAGAACACCAAAAGTAAAAGTAAGTAAATAGGGCTACAGCCTTTTTTTTTTTTTATCATTCTAAGAATGGTGTATTTCCTTCCAGTTTTCTTTCCATGGTATTTTCTTTTTTTTTTTTAATTAAGTTTTTAATTTAATTCTAGTATAGTTAGCATATAGTGTTATTATTATTACTATTTTTTAATGTTATTTTATATTTTTGGGAGAGAGAGAGACAGAGATAGAGAGCAAGTGGGGGAGGGGCAGAGAGAGAGGGAGACACAGAATCTGAGGCAGAATCCAGGCTCCAACCTGTCAGCACAGAGCCTGATGCGGGGCTTGAACTCACAAACTATGAGATCATGACCTGAGCCGAAGCTGGGTGCTTAATCGACTGAACCACCCGAGTGCCTCAAGTGTTACATTAGTTTCACATGTATAACACAGAGCGATTCACCAATTCTACAAATTACTCAGTGCGCATCATAAATGTACTCTCATCCCCTTCACCTACTTCTCCCCCTTCCCCACGACACTTCCCTTCTGGTAACCATCTTACTTGTATGTAGAATTTAAGAAACAAAACAAATAAGCAAAGGAAAGAGAGAGAGAGAGAGAGAAACCAAGACACAGACTTTTAACTATAGAGTTAATAGATGGTAGGACTATCGTCTTGATTTTTAAAAATATCTCTCCATCTATCTCAACTGGATTCTGCACTGTAAACAACAAGGAACTCTGACAACAGACACAGTATCCTTCTAAGTCAGCACAGAACTATGGATGCTTTATTTCTTCCCTGCTACATGTGATTCACCGATATGTGTGAGGAAAGGATTGAAAGATAAAAAATAAAGTCTTAATACTGTTTATTATCAGAAGGCGAGATCGTGGCTAATTTTAAAACATACTTTATTTTTATATTTTTTTAAGTTTTAAAAAATGATAAAAATGCAATAGGTGTAAAATAAATTAAAATTTACAGTGTGGAAAATAACCATGTAGATGCTTATCTCGTGCCAATGATTCTCATTAATATTTTTATCTCTATTTTATCCCAAGCAGATCAAAGCCTCCAAATCAAATACTTTATTTTTAATAAAAAAATTTTTTAGTGTATATTTATTTTTGAGAGAGACAGACAAAGCAGGAGCAGGGGAGGGGCAGAGAGAGAGGGAGACACAGAATCAAAGCAGGCTCCAGGCTCTGACCTGTCAGCACAGAGCCCCATGCGGGGCTCGAACCCACAAACTGTGAGATCATGACCTTAACCGACGGAGCCACCCAGGCCCCCCAAATGCTTTCTTTTCTATAATATTCTGGCAAAACATTTTACTTATAATAGAGATTTAATAAATATCTACTTTAAAAATGAACCAGTAAATACAAAATGCATCAAATAAAAGTTAATTTTGCAGTTTACCTGGCAACCAAAAGAGAAGTACTTATAAAAATCATGAAACCAAGACTAACATTGTTTTAAATCATAAAGAGTCTTCATGTAACCATTATTTGAAATTGATTTCTACCGACAAGTAACCTTTTGCAAAGTGTTGGCAAAAATTAATATCTTCTGCTCAGCTGAGGCTGGATAAGAGTTTAACAAATTTCACTGTTAGAAATGACACCATGTATACTGGGCTAGAAACTATCCACTTGATGGTTTGTTGTTGTATGTTGTAAAGATCTGATTTTCTTGATGTTTTAGACTTTACTTTCAACATACTTATGAATGCCATGAGAGCCCCAAAGGACTTCAGACTTCAGTGTTTCCCACTCTGGCATTCACGTCTTTGTCTCTGGCACTTGTCTCTTCTCACCTTTTCCTTCTTTTGACTTTATGCAGTAACTGTTCCTCTCCAGCCCCCTTGATAAAATCAAGGCACCCAAACGATGACTGTGAACCTGCAATAACAACCCCTCTCTTCCTGGCACTTGGTGCACTGGCTGCCTTTGGTGATGCTTCCTTGCCTTACAAAACATCCACCCTTCTCTCCAAGAGAGGACACCCCTGGCTGCCTGCCAGGCACTGCCACGTAAAGACTTAGGCTGACGGTGCTCTGATAAAGTTTCTTCCAAAATATGAATAATTGTTCATATGAGAGGGATTAAGTTAAAGAGGATATTATTAAAATGTTTGCTGATGCAGTAAGGATTCTATCTGATTTCAGGGAGTGGGCAGAAGAGTAGCACGTGGTTCACACTGGGAATTATACTGCTGTTTTCAATATGTCTATATCTCATGAAAAATATAAGGTACTCACCACCAAGAAAATCACTCGTAAGCCATCTTCTATAGCTCTTGGTAGCATAAGTGGAAGGTATTTGTCACTCAGGAGATCTTAAGCCAAAAGTTAGGTGTTCTAGTTTGCACCAGAAGTTTGTGAATTTGGAGCCTGTGGATAGATGAAGTGAAGTGAATTTTATTCTTGCAAACTATTATTTGATAATTATCCAAAGTTCCGGAAATATTTGTTAAGTCTTTAAGTTCTTTAGTATATCTAACATCTTGGCTGCTATTGGGACAAAGAGTTAAACACCGTTATATATTTTGGTAAAAATGACCCAATTATTGTAATTTTTTTTAAGGCAAGGAAAGGGTAATTCTTTAACCTGTAAAGCTGCATAGGGGCCCATCTCGCAGAAATTTGGCTGATCTGTGTTGTGGATACCAGAAAACTCTGGTCCTTTAAACTTTAGACAATCCATTTTATAATACTATATCAGAAAAAGTGTTTCATTCCTCAGTACTACTCAAAGGGCTTTACGTGTTTTGGCAATTTTGCTACCCAGTGAAAGGCAAAATAGTAGATTCTTTCATAACTCTGCAAGACCACAGGGGTGGGTGCAGTAAGGCATCGTGACACTCCTTCATAGCTCTACTAAATCCTCATATCATGCACTTGGAATTGTCACAGAGTCACTGAAGTTATAGACAATTACATGTATTTAATGAATACATTTTAATTTGACAAATATTTCCTTAACACTTGTGCTGAGGGCTGCAGAAGAAACAAAAAGTGAGTCCTTGTTTCAGGAGATTTCATTCTAAAAGGTATGTCGGGCGGGCAGGACACAGTGAGCAGTGATTGTATGCCAGCGGTGATTAAAAGGACAATTACATAAATAATTTGAATACAAGGAAGAGTGAGCTAAGGCAAAACTAAATTGGAATCTTCAGAGTAAGAAGACATAACATCTGGTTGGGAAGATCATTTTATTTAATAGCCAAGATATGGAAACAACTCAAGTGTCGACAGGTGAATGGATCAAAAACACGTGGCAGGTACGTGTGATAGAATATCCAGCCATGAGAACGGAAGAGATCCCGCCATTTATGATGACATGAAGGAGCTTGAAGGTATTATATGCGGCATAAGACAGAGAAAGACAAATACCGTATGATCTCACTTATAAGAAGAATATAAAAAAGTCAAACTCATAGCAGAGTAGTATGGTAATTGCTAGGCACCAGGGGATGGAGAAATGAGGGAGGTATTGGTTAAAGAGTACAGACTTCTAGTTATAAGATGAATAAAGTTCTGGGAATCTAAGGTACAGCATGGTGACTATAGTTAAAAATACTGAGTTGTACACTTGCGAGTTGCTAAGAGAGTAGATCTTAAATGTTCTGACCACACAAAGAAATGGTACGTATGTGATAGGATGTAGGTGCTAGCAACACTAGACTGGTAATTATTTTGCAATGTAGAAGTGAATCAAATCAACACGTTGCCCGCCTAAACTTACATCCTGTTATATGTCAATTAAATCATGATAAAACTAAAAAAAATGAAGCAACAAAAACCCGCCTCTTCTATATGGTTGGTATGTGAAACTTGGACAAGAGTCCCAACACCCCGTGGTTAAAATAAAATCTATTGAGGTAGCTTGTTCACTATTATATATCCCATGTCTAGTATAATGCTGGCACATAGTAGGTGCTCAGAAAAATGTTTTCTTGGTTGAATAAAATAAAATGGTTTTTGAGGAATTTAGGTATTTCAGAAGTAATTTTTAGAAGCCCGAAATTTCCCATTACCTTATAACAATATGAATTTCTCAAATAAGATCTATAGGAAAGATGACATTATATTGTTTTGAGTTTCTACTAATATTTTGACTGTTGATCTTTCCTATTTAAAAATGTTGACCTGTCTTTTTGTAAGTCAGAAGCCTTGAATATTCACACTCCTCTATTTCTCTACTTCATAGATTTTGGCAGAAAATGCCATTCTACGGGGAGACTAGTTGAGCTGAAACTTCAAATAGAATCTGAGTCATACACATATCTGGTAACTGAGAGAGACGAGGATGAGGTACAAGTACAGAAAATAATGGGAAGGGAGCTACTTAATTTTCCCCCCTCATATTAATCAGGAAATAGTCTTTCCTCCCCCACTCTTATATTTTTTAACAATGCATTTCACCGACAGGAAACTTAATGATGAGTCACTTCTAGGAAGCAGAAATTTGATTTCCTAAATACTTAGTTAGCAGGGATCCAACAGTGACATTTAAAAATTATTCCGTTTCTGTAACTTGGTAACTTTTTAAAGTAAAAGGACAATGTATGGGGAATGGTGTACACCTACATGATAATTCATGTCAACCATGCACTTACTACAAAGTCTCAAGCACTTCCACATAAATCAGTTCTGAGACCTAAGGAATCTAACTCATTAAAATTTACTTGAGATTCCTGTAACCTTTTCTCAGGAAGCAACAGCAGGTATAAAATGTGCAGGGTTTTTTTTTTTTAATATGTGCAAATCTTTAATTCTAGTGCATAAAAGAAAACCTTTTTGTAGGTAGCTGAAAAGCCTGGAAGAGGGTGGGTGGGAAAGTCATGGGATTTTGAAAGTATGACGTAGATTTTGGTAAATTAGAAATTTGTCATAGGATAGTGACGGAGAGACGGCACGCGGAGTCAGATGTTCTCGGTGCCTAGGCGACAATCTGGTTATAAATCAGGTTCCTTTGAAAATTGCACTAACATTTTTGGCCACTAGGTCATCAGAACTCATTTCTCCCAAATGTGGTAACAATAATAGTGAGTCAGTCTGCATATGGTGTAGCTGGTATTGTACTATTTATTGCTAGTGATAGTTTCACAGTCTCGGTGTCTGGTGTTTGGAGGAATCTCGCATCATTCTCTTGCTTAGTAACCACCAAGGACTCTATCCTATCTACAGAATAGAGTAATTCTCTAAAATTATTTAGCGTGATACGCAAGGCCCTTCGTGATCTGTTCTGATGATTCAGTATCCTCCTCCTAAGCTACTACCCACCTACGAGCCTACATCAAGATTCAGATCCATCTCTCCCTCCTTTATGCCACCACTGTACCTTTTAGGGGCTCTGTTGCTGCATTCATCACAGCAAAGATGTACTCATAAGTCACTCTCCTTAAGGGCATGGACCCCGGTTTATTAAACTTTGTATGAACAGCACCTGGTATTACAGTTGGAATGCCATATATGTTTGTTGAATTCATAAATATACACTCAATCTTATTTTTTTTCCAAATATTTTTACTGTTTATTTGTCTTTTGAGAGAGAAAGAGAGAACGCAAACAGGAGAGGGGCAGAGAGAGGGGGACACAGAATCTGAAGCAGGCTCCAGGCTCTAGGGCTATCAGCATAGACCCTGATGCGGGGCTTGAACTCATGAACTGTGAGATCATGACCTGAGCTGAAGGCAGATGCTTAACCAACTGAGCCACCCAAGTGACTCCTTCTTTTAAAATAAATCCTAACTACTACTAAGTTATACACTTGACATACGAGGCAGGTAGAGTATGCGAATGACCCCACTGACCCTTGCCTTTGTAGACTCTCCTCCCCTTTGAGGGTGGTGAAATAAGAGACAACTCCCGTGATTATGTTTATGGCAAAAGGGAGGAGACCTTGGTGGGCATAATATAATCTCACAAGCCCGTTCACAGCAGAGTTGTAACGACTGGTGGAACAAAAGGCAGTCAGAGACCCACAGTTTGAGGCACATGTGATGCACTGTTACCAGTTTTGGAAATGGAGGGGACCATGGGCCATGGATTGCAGATGACCCCCAGGACCTGGGAGCAGCTCCCAGTTGACGGCCAGCAAAGAAATGGGGACCTCGGTCCTTCAACGGCAAAAGAACTACATTCTGCCAACAATATTTATGAATTTGGAAGTGGATTCTGCTACATCCTTTGGTGACAGACCAGCCCGCTGATGTCTTCATTTTAGCCCATGAGACCCTAAGCAGAGAACTCAGTCATGTCATCCCACACTTTGGACCTATCCGACTGGGAGGAAACACATGGGATTGTTGAAAGCCACTGAGTTTGCAGTCATTCCCTTTGCAGCAATAGAAAACTAGTACAACCAGTGTGCAAACTCATCGGATAAATTAGATACCTAAGTTCTGCTCTGTTTTGGTCTATTTCTTTGTTTAATGAATGGACGATGGGTATGCCCACATCAAATTGATGCTTGTTAAGTAGGCAAAAGGCGATTTGGTCATTTCAAATCAAATAACAAACTGTAATGGGATATATTCCACAGCTCATATGTTCTGCAGGGCTCTGGCTGAAATTCGGCCCTGAATATAATATATACAGTCAGAATGGCTTGATGTTCCAGCTCATGATAGCAGAGATGAAACTGCAGACAAAAATGTTATGTCAAAGAAGTGAACATAATAGCTTTAAAGTCTGAATGTTCAGGGGGCTTCTGCTGGGGTAATACATTTATTTCCTCATTGCTAGTTCTATTCAGTTCTGCATCAAACATGCCTGGCATTTTTACATTTTTTGGCATTTTAATTAAAACAATTTTGGATAATATCCTGATTCTCTTATTTTTAAGAAATAGATCCTGATTTTTATTAATGCTTAAGAAACCCACTTATGCCAGTTATGAGGCAATTAGAAATTTATACACTGGATATATAATAATAGTAAGGAATACGTCAGATGTAAGTATATGTTTTTTTTTTTTTTTGGAAGTCACTCTTTAGAGACTCATATGCAAATCCGTATAGGTGATAAAAGGAACTTGCTTTCAAACAGTACGTGGACTGAAGGGAGGAGATGGGATGGGGCAGTGGGTTGACTGTAGTTGATGTTTGTTGGGCTGGGTGATGGGTATATTTTAAAAATTTGTCTTTAAGGGGCGCCTGGGTGGCTCAGTCAGTTAAGCGTCCAACTTTGGTTCAGGTCATGATCTTGCAGTTCATGAGTTTGAGCCCCATATCGGGCTCTGTCTGACAGCTCAGAGCCTGGAGACTGGTTCAGATTCTGTGTCTCCCTCTCTCTTCCCCTCCCCTTCTTGCACTCTGTTTCTCTCAAAAATATAAACAAACATTAAAATAATTTAAAAATTCGTCTTTAAGATATGTAAAAGAATATTAGCTTATCCTCATATAGCGCTTGTAGTGTTTTAGTGTTGATGTCTTCAGGTTAACTAGTCAGTTGTACAGCTAGAAATTGAAGTATTTGTGAATTTCACTGGCTTGGAATTGCTAAAGTAACTTTATGCTAAGGCATGGTGACAATTGCCCACATTGTGGTAAACTCCTCCAGTATTTATTAAAGAGCTTTAGTGTGCACTGAATCATGATAGAACCCAGGATATATACAGAAGTTTAAAAAATGTCTAGAAATTTTTGCTAGGTAGCTGAGACCTACCTCTGACATACAGAGAGCTGGCCATGAGGGAGGCCATGAGTACCACTGTACTATCATGTCTGTAGGATTTATCCAACATCAAAAAAATGAATGAGACCAAGACATCATATTACTAGTAATTTTCTAAGGGTACACACATTGGGTAGTGGGAATAAATATTTTTGAGTAGGTTCTCGATGATGATGAGATCCTCGCACACCGTAATGCAAGGTTTGTGCTTTGGGGAGTAGGGTAGGAAAGGTTTGGGAACAGTAGAGTAGGAGCTGAACTCTGCAGTCCTGTGTCCCTCCCCCAGACCACACCAGCCTCTCCTTTACATAAAAGTTAAACTAATGTTTAACTAGATTGAATTGGAAACCCACCGTGGACGCCCACACAGGTACTAGTTTGTAAATTGTTAAGAAACCAGTAAACACTCCATAGCACTTCGAAGCAAGTCTAAAACATGAAGAACATGTAGGCTTCAGAGTTAAGACTATGGCAGGCTGTGTAAGTCGGTGTTGCAAATATTGAGACTTGAGGTAGGTCTCAAAAGAAGTGGGGAAGTCACATTTTCCCGCAGGGTAATTGTTCTTCTGGGAGACGCATGGCAGAGTGGGGGTCAAGGCAAGCAAGAGAAGCCTGGCTGCGATCGGGGTTTCAGACAGGGAATCTGAGCACAGGAGACACGACCAGCTGGTGGAGAGCCTGAATTCCTGCCAGAGAGAGGTTTTAGAGTTGATCTAATAGACAATGGGGAGTGATTCACTTTTGTTAAACAGGTGGTGCTAATTAACTGAGGATAATCAGAAGTCAGCTGTTGAGCAACAAGTTTGCGGAACAGTTTTATTTGATGAAGGGGTATTTGTATGGGAAAAGTGTTTCTTAAATGAATCTGAAAAGAATCAGTTGGGGGAAATTTTTAAAAGTGCAGATTGGCAAGCCCCCCTTGTGCATTTACGTTTCAGTGGATTTGGGATAAAAACAGTGTTTTTTTCATGCTCATAGAATGAGTCTTATTTATGCATAGCTCTCTTTTAGGCAGTTAGAAAATGCATTTAACAACATACTTCGTGTTTGCCCTGACTTCAATGAGATTAGACAGAAAATACAATCATGATGAGGAAGAAAGAACTTTGGTGAATTTCATTTAAGCAATTTGACATCTCCCATTTAATGACTTTAAATGTATCCCTCAACTTACTCGAATATTTTCTGTCACTAATACATTTCTGAAATTCAGTATATAGAAAAGAATACATGTTTAGCTTTAAAGAAGATCTTCCAAGATATCACTAATATTACCAGATAGTTTATAACAAAAAGTCCAGTCTTTTTCTAACCATTACAATGATCAGTTGAGGGTTTTTCTACTTTTGACCAGCAGAGGGGGCTATGACTCTTGCTATAAAGAGTCTTTTCTCCAGGTAGAAATAGCACCATCCTTTACAGTTAATAGCCTTCATAATTTATAACTTAAAACTTCTACACACATTGTCTATGATACTCCTTTTTACATATCTCCCAGTATGAATTTCTTTTCCAATTGAAATGGATTATATTACCAGAATATTTTTGGCTTGTTCTTTCCCACCCACCTTTACTCATATTTTCCCCTTTTCTGGAACATTGGTGATCACCTCTCTAAATCTGTCTCGCTTGAGACCCAGTTCAGAAATAACTCTTTAATGTATCCTCTGAGCTCCCACGTCTGAACTTAAATAGAATGGTTAGGTTTCTGTTTTACAGTGCTAGTACAACCGTATACTACAAGAAATAACGTTTTTTGTTACTCTTCTGTTTTATCATAATTGGCTTGCCAGATAACCTAGAGGATACCCAGTTAAATATGAATTTATGATAGACAAAAAATTATTTTTTTAGTGTCATTATGTCTTATGAAACATCGGTACACATTGATACTGAAGATTAATTATCTGGAATTCACATTTAACTGAGCATTTTGTTTTGTTCTTTGCTAAGCACTTTGATGGTAGAATTTTATATTGTTCATATTCATAACCACAGACCACAATGTCAGCTCTTAGTGGCTGATCCATAAATAAAAGGACCAAAGTGTAATATAGGGCTAAATTATTATAGTATAAAGGGCTGTCATTTTTTAAAGCAATAACAGCTTTAAATTGCCCACATATGCATCACATCAATGTGTTGACAGTGAATTTTCATTCATTCTAAAACAGAAAAGAGTTGTAAGAAAGAACTTTAAGCTAATTAGAAACTTCAGAATTTAACAATAAAAATTGGAGGAAACATTTGAAATATATTTAAATGTCTTAAAATATCTCAAGTGGTTAAAAAACATTATGTGGTTAAGAAAATTCTTTTGTGAAATGAGCATGGATCCCTTAGAGGGAAAAAAAAAGTGTTATTTTAAAGATGCATTATTTTTTTTAATTTTTTTTTAATGTTTATTTATTTTTGAGAGACATAGAGGCACAGCATGAACAGGGGAAGGGCAGAGAGAGAGGGAGACACAGAATCGGAAGCAGGCTCCAGGCTCCGAGCCATCAGCACAGAGCCCGACGCGGGGCTCTAACTCACAGACTGCGAGATCATGACCTGAGCTGAAGTCGGCCGCCCAACCGACTGAGCCACCCAGGCGCCCCTAAAGATGCATTATATGGGTGCCTGGGTGACTCAGTCAGTCAAGCAGCTGCCTCTTGATTTCTGCCTAGGTCATGATCTCACGGTTCTGAGACAGAGACCCACATCGGGCTCTGCAATGGGCATAGAGCCTACTTGGGATTCTCTCTCTCCTCCTCCTCTGCTCCTCCCCTGCTCATGTTCTCTCTCTCTCCAAAAAAGTGTAAAGATGCACTATATGTTGAATCAAGACATGAGTTATAAAAAAGATGGTACTGATACTACTCATTGTTTAAAACAATGCATTTATTCCCATACTTTGCCTTTGAAACAAGGGAAAAAATAAGTATTGTATAGGTATTACCCTGTTTGAGAAAATACATTTTGTATACTTACTCTAAGATATTTATAAGACTCGCTATGTAAAACCAAACCCACAGCATTCCTCTGTAAATATCTTAAGCTTTTTGACTGACTAACCTAGAAAGGAAAGAACAAATATTCATAATTTCCCTCTATCAAAACACAAATACCGTACAGTCTCTGAAACATCCCTCAAACACTTGGAAGTCATATGTTGGGTCACCTTATGACTAAATTCCATTATACTTAGCATGACATGACATTAGTATGCAAAGAGATGAAATTATACTGATATGGTTAATTTAAAAGGATAGCAATCTAAGACAAAGGATTCACACACACACGCACACACACACTTGGAAGTGACTGAAAGGTGAAAACATTTAATTTCATTTGATTTATACAATTTATAATAACGACATAATACAATTCTGCACCTATTAGCTGCAATTGAAAAAAAAAAGATGCTATTCATTGTTAGCAATACTTCATAGACTGTTAGTGGAAGTGAAAACTGGTATACTTTTTCTAGAAAGGATCTTGGTTATGATTCTCTATGTCACTGACCTTACAAAGTTCAAACACTTTACCTACTAAGAGCCCTTTATAAATTCTCACCAAGGAAATATACAAAACCTCATACAAAGACACGTGTGCAGATAATCCCCTTACATTTGAGGAAGGGAGGGATGTTCACAGTTCCTCATGGTAAGGCCAAGTCCTGGGAGCTCCTCTTGCTGGCCATGGGCCCAGAGGTTGCCTTTTCACAAGGGTCCCTTCACCTCTGGCTCTGATGTGGTCACCTGTTGAGAGCTACTTTCCTGGCATCTTAATCCCCGGCTCTTCTATGTGGATGATGTCACAAAGGTCACAGTACTCTGTAAGAGTTCCAACTGCTAAAACAGAATACTGTAAGTTCAAGGTCCCTGCAGATTCTATGTCTAGTGAGGCACTGATTCCTGGTTCACAGACATCCCTGTCTTAACTACATCCTCAAGTTGGTAAAGGGGTGAGAGAGTTCTCTACGGTCTCTTCTTAAAAGGGCCCTAATCTCATTCATGTGGGATCCCTCTTCTGACTTAATCACCTCCCTGAGGCCTTACCTCCAAATTCCATCACATTGGGGATCAGGTTTCAACGTATGGGCTTTGCGGGGGACACGGACAGTCAAGTCGGGGAGGGAGCAGCATGGCGGTCTGCTTTGCTTCTAGTCTTGTAGCCGGGGGAGAAAGGAGGCTGCCCTTCATCACATTTGCAGGTGACACATTAGAGTGGGTCTGGAGGGTGAATGAAAAATACAGGGTGGGGTACTCACTGCTTATTATAAAAGGGGTTTAAAGATTAGGCACTACATGCCCATCTGCACTAACCCCAATAGGGGACTGTTGTGGGGGGAGTTCTAAGGATCCTTGGAAAAGTGGTCATTTGGACAAATTTTCCCCATGGTCAAGACTACTGGCAATAGATTCAACCTCGTGATTCCGATAACTCTCATGCTCCTAGTTCCTTGGTCTTAGGGAGGCTACAATTAACAACTGTCCTGTAATATTTTTCTCTCTATCCCTCCCCTGACCATATTATATGCATGTTACCTAGCTTGCAGAATTCGGATTTGAAACACATTTTCAAGATTATCTTTTAAATTACCAATCTTTCATATTCAACAAAGTCAGGGACTACAAACCTAAATAAACATCTCCCCCCATCCCACATGGCCCGCTGTTTTACAAAGAAATCTTTAAAACTGTATGCTGCAGTTTTCTAAGCGTTTTGGTATCCCAACCACTTTCAGTATTCTTCCGGTTTAGTTAGGTAATTCTTTCTCCTTTATTACAATAGAATAAAATATTTCTACATTATTCCTCATGGTCATTAAAAATTTAAAATATCAGGTATCTGGTTCTTACCTGTTCAAAATGAATCCAGATGCTTACCTACAGGAAAGATGCCAGGTTTTTTTTTTTCTATCATAGATTTAACTTTGGAAAATAAATTTGGAACAATTCTGTAGGGACTATTGGTCACAGATGGCTGAGTGATAATAAATCCTCAGGTTGAGATAGTGTCCTTCTGGATTGTAGCACTTGAACTGATTTTAATAATTTGGAATACTCTACCCGGCACCATCCAAGTAAACAGAAGGTATCTCTTGTTAAAGTACTTCTTTTATTTTTTTTAAAGGTATGTCATTAGCTTATGACACCTTAATTTTGTTCTTACTCTTAATTCAATATCCTAGCATCTCTTCCAGGAATTTGCTCCTTCTCTCAAGGCCGTAAACAGGTTCAATTTCTTACATCTTTTAAAACAATCCCTCTTCCCGCAGGAAACTCTCTCTCGTATTCCCAAGTTGAGTCCTCTAATGCTGTTTGTTTTATTCATCATTATACTTGTCACACACCATTATAATTATCAGCTTTTATATCTGAGCTCCTTAGAGGAAAGGATCACTTTCTTATCAATCATTACATCTCCATAGCTTAGTAGAGTTCCTCGTATATAATAAGTGCTCAATTAAAAAATGAAGAGCAGTCTTTTAACTTAGAGGTTGATATGTCATTTATATTGTCCCGTAAGGAATAAAAAAAAGATTCAGTAAGTTCTTTGGTTATTTTAGTTAAAATATTTTAAACTATTTTACAAGGAAAAGGGAGTTCTAATCATTTAGAATACTCTACCCTGCATTATCCAAGTACACAGAAGGTATCTTTTGTGAAAGTACTTCTTTTATTTTCTTTTAAAGAGATGCCGCTAGTCCTGATTCACAGAGGAATTTTAATACAACTTCTAAATGCTATTGTAAAATGTTTTTTTCTTATGTTGTAAATTTTTATATATCAGGGCCCCAAGTAGAACCTGATGGTGCACTCTGAGATAATTCACTAGGGGGGAAGGGAGTGTGTTTCATAAAATGAGTATGGAAAAGTGGTGATCAGGTCAGAGAGAAATTTCAAGGGGTAGAATTTTGGGGCTTATATTGATAGGAATGTGGTCACCCCTAAAACCAAAGGGAGGAGTGGAGAGAAAGGTACTAGAACTTGGAAAAAGAAAATCATGTGTTTTGAGGAAATCAGACCTCTTTCGAAGAAGAGACCATCCTGGGGCAGCCCAACTGCACTCTTTTCTCTCCTTTTGAGCTTTGGGGCTCCAGATTGACCAACCCAACAGCAAGCCACAGAGGAAGCAACCATGTTGCTGTGGTCCTTACAGATTGACTTCCTACTGTATCCGTGGAGAAGGATGAAGAATGGTGATGGGAGACAGAGGACATGGTGATCACGGTGATAACGTAGGAACTTTCTCAATGGAATATTCATATCACTTAAAGACAGTCATAAAGTCAGCAAAGAAAAAAAAAGAACAAAGCCCGTTGTACCAGTACTCTCCTTGTATTTAGTTTTATTTAAGTGCAATTAAAGGTGTCGTGACCTTCGGGAACTGCAATGGGTGATGAGAAATGATGAACCCCTAAAAGCCTTCAATTGTATGGTATTAGCCGGAATGTGGTTGAATTGGGTTCCACAGATTGCATTGCTTTTGACCTCCGGTTCAGCTTCACACAGAGTTCGGGGCCACATTTGCACTAATGGGATATTTCATCCCGTAAGGGAAGATATTTCTCAATGCACTAAAATGCTTTCCTCACGCATCAGCCTGCTTAATAATATGAAGAAGTTTCTCCAATTGGGTTCACTGTGTATTGCCAGCAATGTACAATTTTTTTCATATACTATATTATCTTAGTCTACTTTCTTCAATTTAAATTTGAGTAAATGGTGCTTTTATTCTATGAAAATCCTCCTTATGCTCTATATTGGGCTTAAGTAGATACCAATTTTCACATTTCTGGCTAAAAAGAATATTGATGTCTAATTAAATTTGAGAATAGAAGACTTTATACATATTGATTCCATCAAACTACAGATATGTTGTATATATTTGATACTTAGTTGAAATTGGCATGCTGACATAGCAAGTTAGTAACTTTAAAACTATGTATGAGTAGAATAGAAAACATAACTTGGAACTTTGACAAACACACCAAGACCTTCCACAGGAAAAGCACCCAATGTTGGCAGTGGACACTTATCTGAAATCAGTAGTTTAAAAGTCACCAGACCAGGGGTGCCTGGATGTCTCAGTCAGTTAAGTGTTCGACTCTTGATTTTGGCTCAGGTCATGAATGAGTTCAAGTCCCATGTAGGGCTCTGCACTGACAGTGCAGAACCTGATTGGGATTTTTCACTCTCTCTCTCTCTCTCTCTGCCTCTCCCCCCATGCTCACTGTTTCTCTTTCTTAAAATAAATAAATAAACTTAAAAAAATTAAAAGTCACCAGACTATTTGCAAAAATGGTAGAGTCCAACCTGTATGTCACTGCAAACATTGTATCCTGTAATTGCAAAATATGCCATATTGACATGTGAAAAATCTGAAGTCCTTTGGAAAAGAATTAGTTAGTATGTCTAGCAGGTTAATCAAACATGTTTTAAGTAAAACTTTATGCAGAGGGGAAGTACTGTCCATTTACTTGGTTTTGTTGCAGTTGGATAGGATGGAACTGACTAATTCTCTCGAAAAACCAACTCATTTAAATAACAGCACATTTTGATTCAGCACATTTTATGTTATAAAAAAGAAATACAATGCTTAACCTACTAAATAGTTATGAAAACAAATAAAAATATGTAATATGAGCCTTTTGCAAAGAGAAAAAATTTGAGTCAGGACAAAGTTCCAACTGAAGAGATAATTGATGGCATTTTGGCAAGGGGGCAGCATTGTATAATGAACTCACATAGAAAGAGAAACCTGGGATTGAATCCTTAATATTTATTTTTCCATTGAATTGGATGTGGTGGTTAAGAGCTTAAGCTCTGGGACCTGACCACCTACTTTTGAATATAACCCCTTCCTAGTCACATGAGTCTGAGAAAATTACTTAGCCTTTCTGTGCTTTAGTATTCTTTCTTTCTTTCTTTCTTTCTTTTTTTTTTTTTCAAGTTTATTTATTTGGGGGAGGGACAGAGAGAGAGAGAGAGAGAGAGAGAGAACCCAAGCAGGCTCTGTACTGTCAGCACAGAGCTCAACAGAGGGCTCGAACTCATGAACCGCTAAATCAAGACCCGAGCCAAAATCAAGAGTCGGATACTTAACCGACTGAGACAGCCAGGCATCCCTAGTTTTCTTATTCGTAAAAATGAAGATCGTAAAATACCTACTAATAAAATGATAATGGACTTAAAAGTTAGTATACGTAAAATTCTTAGAATAGTGCTTGGTATACTGTAGTGTTATATAAATAAGAGCTATAATATTAATTGTTGAATTGAATTGAGTACCACTTTATTCACTGAGTTGAGTCATTCTGCATAGGTTACTTAATCCCAATACGGTTCAATTTAATTAACATAAACAGTGCTAATGAGAGCCTAACCTAATGCTGGAAGCTTTTGTGACTATGTATTTCTGCATCAAACCTTTTTAAGATCTCTAAGAAAAACACAGTAAGAGAGACATAGGTCCAAGTATCACAAAGCTCACAGTCAAGTAGGCAATAATGATACTGTGATGATTAATGCTTGCAGTGCTATCGTTAAGCCTGCATGTTGGAGGATACCCAAACTATTATCTTCTGAATGGTTGTAGCTCCAAAATTTTCATGTAAGTCTTGTATTTCTCCAATTGTCAAGTATGTCCCAGAGATCCTTCGAATTTGAAGGTCCAATTCGGCACTCCTGAATTGCACCCAGAAAAAGGCACAAGACACCAGGCACCCTTTTTAGACACATCACCTAATGCAGAGTGTGAGCAATGGTGAGATTCCACATCTTAATCCTCCCTCGGCATTCCCACTGGCGTCCTTCACCCTCTCACCCCAAAGACCGTCCCACACCAGAGCCTCGGGAAGGTGGTCCCTTCAGTGCCCAGAAACACGACTTGAAGACGAAGCATCTCTGAATGCTTGACTCACTTCTTATTTCTCTTAGGATCCCCTGCCTAGGATAATTTATTAAGGGTGGTTTTTAGAAACAGAAGTACCATTTGTTTGATCGACTGATTCATTCTTATTTTAAAATCTGTGTCTTGTTGACATCAATTTCTGGAACTCCTTTGGGCCTGATTATGTTATGTGACATTTCTGCTCATTTTTGTTAATGTGTTCATGCCTCCTTTGGTGCTGAGCTATTGTTTAGTTTGTGCCAGACACTGCAATTGCAGAATTGGTTATAGAAGTGATTTGAGGCCTCAGACAGTAGTGCCGTCTTCCTCCAGAAAGGGCTTTATGTGGGCTTTCATCAGGCCTTTGAGAGCCCTAGCAATCTGGGATCATGTCATTCCAGTTTTGGAAACTGAGACGTTTCAAAGCTGGACTGTACTTCCAGTGATGTCCTGTGACCTTCCAGTTCATTCTTACATCAGGGAGGCAGAACTATGGGTTCCCAACCTAAAGCAAGCCTCTCTCAGATGTGGGGTAGGGGAAAGAGAGGGAGGGGGAGGAGGAAAAAGACAGGAAAGACATGGAGGGGGAGAAAGAGAAGGGAGAGAGGGAGAAAATGGAAGAAAAGAAGGAACGAAGGAAAGGGGAAAAAACATATATGAGAGAAATTTCTATCTTTGAAGGAACATAGGTTAATGAAGAATTGATAGTTCTAGAGAATTTGAGTCAGGGAAGCATTAGAGTCATGAATAAAACCAAGATTTTTGTTCTACTCAAAGCTCATTAGGGATACTAAAACCCCTGCTCCTCTCCAGCAAAGTCACTGACCAAAAGGCACAGAAAACATTCCTCAAACTTAAAGATGACCGTACCATGAGTTAACTAAAGATTCTTTCATAGATACTATAATGAGTGGGTGAATCGGGTGAGGTGGGATGAACAATGCAGGGAGGAAGGAAGGATACGGGGGCAGGATAAAAGACTTGGAGGTATTGTTTGCCCAGATTTAGACTTTTTTGGAAAAATACTTTTCCAAAATATTTTTGGAATATTTTACTACTACTACATAAATAGAGGAGCTCGAAAGATGAGGAGAGCAAGAGTAAGTTTTCATATAATTATTTTCGCATTTTCCCCACGGTAAAGAAAATGCTACAAATGAGACAATTGGATATTTGCAGGTAAATGGTGAAGCTTGCAGGTTAAAGGTAAAATTTCCTGTGCTTCTGTCTATCACGACCACTGGCGTTAGTACCAGGTGAATTCACGATTATTTCCTACACAGCATTTTAAAATTGTAGTTAAATATACATAACACGATATTAGTTATTTTAACCATCTGCAAGTATAGAGTTCAGTGGCATTAAATATATTTGCAATGTTTCTATATAACATTTGCACATGTTGGTTTTGTTTTATGTCTGTTTTTATTGTTTTATGATACTTTTAAGGGTGTGATTTACAAAGTGTAAAATTAGCAGATCTTAAGGATTTAGTTCAATAACTTTACATTATGTAAACCCAAAGCAAGGTCTAGAGTATTAGAATTACCTAAAATGTCATGTGTGCTTCTGAACCAACCACTGTTCTGAATTCTACTACTGAAGGTTCATTATAACTGTTTTAAAATTTAATATAATAGGGGCGCCTCGGTGGCTCCGTTGGTTAGGCACCTGACTTCGGCTCAGGTCATGATCTCGCGGTTCATGAGTCCGAGCCCCGCGTGGGGCTCTGTGCTGATGGCTTAGAGCCTGGAGCCTGCTTCCGATTCTGTGTCTCCCTCTCTCTCTGCTCTTCCCCTGCTCACGCTCTGTCTCTATGTCTCTCAAAAATAAATAAACGTTTAGGGGCCCTGGGTGGCTCAGTCAGTTGAGCGCCCGACTTCGGCTCAGGTCATGATCTCAGGGTCAGTGAGTTCGAGCCCCGTGTCGGGCTCTGTGCTGACAGCTCGGAGCCTGGAGCCTGCTTTGGATTCTGTGTCTCCCTCTCTCTCTGCCCCTCCCCCACTCATGCTCTGTCTCTCTCTGTCTCAAAAATAAATAAACATTAAAAGAAATTAAAAAAAATAAATAAACGTTTAAAAAATTTTAAATTTAGTATAATAAAGTACTTGTTCTTTTGTATCTGGCTTCTTTTACTCATCGTTAATTTGTGAGATTCACCCATGTTGTGTATTTCAAGCGTTCATTCGTTTTCATTGCTAACTATATCACAGCGTTCTACCACATTGCTAAATATACCCCATGTATTTTCCCATTTTCCTTTGATAGATTGTTTCCAGACTTCGGCTACTATGAATAAGACTGCTCTGATGATGGTGATGATGATCACGATGATGATTTTTGTGCAAAAATATGTAGGAGGAAAATTGCTGGGATACAGTGTAGCTAGACACGTCACTTTGTAGGAAATTACCAAACTGGTCATTCCATTCTACATTACTACCAGCAATGCATCAAGGTTGGAATCGTTTCTATTCTCACAAACACAGGGTGTTGCCAGTCTTTTAAATTTGAATCTTTCTGTTGAGTGTGCAGTGTTATCTTTTATTTTAAATCTCCCTGATTACTAATGATTTGCAGAAACTTCTCATGTCCTCATTGGTCCTTGGTATATTACTTTTTTTTGTGAAGTGCAGATCTTCTGCCCTTTAAAAAAAATATGCGTTCTTCAAGTTTTTATTGCTGATTTGTAGGAATTGTTTAGATATTCTGAGTATAAATTCCTTTTGAAACAAATGTGGTGAGATATATTTTCCAAACAAGGGTTTTCTTACTTAGTCTCTTAATGGTGTAGTTTTGTGAAAATATATTTTTAATTTTAATGAGGTTATAAATAATCTTACCTTTTTATAGTTAATACTTTATGTTTTAAAAAAAAATCTTTGCCTTTCCTTGATTGTGAGCGTGGTTTCTTCCCTAGCATTTTTAGAATTTTGGCTATTTCAAATTAATTTTCGAGTATGGAGTGACAATGATCCCAACACCATTTTTGAAGTCTCTACTTTCCCCATCGAAATGACTTGTGCTTTTGTAGAAAACTAACTGACCCTACAAGTGTGGAGACACTCTGAATCTGTTATTATGGCCATATGGTACAGCCTAGATTAATGTACAGAATAATTAATACTGGTGACCCTTTTGAAATAAGGTAATAAAATTCCTCCACCTTTACTACTGTAAGAGTTTCTTTACTAGTCTATGTTCTTTGGGCTTCCATATAAATTATAGAATCAGCTTGCTAATTTCTTCAAAAATGGTCCAATTCTCTAATTTAGAATTTTTATCTCTATGAGCAGTGACTTTAGTTTTCTATTTAAAGATCTGCCATATGTTTTTTAGATTAATTTATAGGTATGTTATTTTTTAAAATGCTATTATAACAGCATTTTGTTATGTTTCATCTTCCAAATTTTTGTTGCTATCAGACAGAAATACAATTGATTTTATATATTGTTTTTGCATCCTAAAACCTTCCTCAATGCTCTATATTATATACGTAATCATGTTGTCTAATATTGACAATTTCATCCCTTGCTTTTCACTATTTATGAAATTTTAAAATCTTTTTCTTAGTCTTTGAGGGTCTCTTATGTTTTATCTCCCTCCCTCTCTGTGTCTTTTTTTCCTTTCCACTCTTCCCCTCCCCCTGGTTTTTGCTAAGAACAATCTGAGGGTGAGGGAGGTGAGGCAGGTGAGGGAGGGGGGAGAGGGGCTGACGGACATTAAAGAGGGCACATGTTGGGATGAACACTGGGTGTTATATGTAAACCAATTTGAAAATAAACTATTATAAAAAAAATCTTTTTCTTTCTTGAACAAACTGGCTAGAATCTTTACCACATTGTTGTATAAAGTAGTGAAAATCAAGTCTTGCTTTATTACAGTCATAAGGGTTTAATATTTCTCTATTAATATGATTGTAGGAATATGGTTTTTTTCCTTTATATCAATGAACAGTGTTGACTTTTGTAAAATACATTACTACATCTATTGAAGTGATCATTTGATTATTTTCTCTTTCAACCTGATTGACTTTTGAATGTGAAACCAACCTTGCATTCCTGTGATAACTCTGCTGAGTCAAAATGTATTATCTTTATCATACATAGCTGGGTTTGATTTATCAATAACATGTTAATTTTTGCATCCATGATCATGAGGTATGTTTGCCTGTAATTATATTTGGAATTTTTTTTATTAGATTTTGTTTTTCTGGCTTTGTAAAATGAGTTAGGAAACATTTTGCCTTCCTGAAAGTTTGTGTGGAATTTTATCATTTCTTCTCTGAATATATGAAAGAGTTCAGCATTGAAGTCATCATAGGCTGGAGATCTTTTTGTACATGTGAGAAAGTTTATGATGACATAAATATTCTTTCAAAGATATGGGGTACTTAATTTCTAAAGTTCATCTTGGGTCAATTTTGATCAGTTGTATTTTAGAAGAAACTATTAAATTTCATGTTAGTTTTCAGGTTAGTCCATGAAACATTGCTTATAACACTGCTTTATTGCTTTATCTGTAAATTCTGTTGAATATTTGTATCATCTGGGATATTTTCCCTTTTGGTTCCTGAGGTTGATAATTTATGCATTCTCTATTTTTCTTCTCCTTGTAAATCTTCCTGGAGGTTTTAATTTTTCAAACCTTATCACAACCGTATTTCTCTTTGTTGATATTCTCTATTGTTAGTCCATTTATTGCCTTATTGGTTTTCACTCTTACATTTGTGTTTTCTTTCTCAGGTTTAAGTTGCTCTTTATTTTGCATTAGATTTTGGTAAAAACATTTTCTTGGTTTTATCTCTTGGCCTGCATCTCTAAATATTTCCGGAATCCTATTTTATTTGTTAATTTCTGTTTTAGACCAACAAACTTTATTTTCTTCTCTTAGCTTTTTAATTATGCTAATCCATTGTCTTCATTAGAACCATTCCTTCTTTCTGATTAGAAGTCAACATTATTTTAATGGTTGTTTTTATCCTTTTTACAACTTCTTATGGAAAGTGAGACCAATGATTTAACATAATTCTTTCTAATGGATAAATTCTTAGAAACAACCTCCCAAGACTAACTCATAAAGAGATTAAAAATATGGACAGATAGATTACTAATGAGGAAAATAAATCAGTAATCAAAAACCTCTCAGCAAAAAAATTCCAGAACCATATGGCTTCACTGGTGAATTCCTCTAAAAATTTAAAGAATTAACACTAATACTTCTCAGATTCTTCCAAAAGGTAGAAGAGGAAGACACATTTCAAACTCATTCTATGAAGCCAGCATTGCCTCAGTACCAAAAACAGACAAGGCTGCCATGGGAAAATTGTAGGTCTATGTTTCTGATGAACATATATGCACATTCCTGAATAAAATATTTACTAAATAAATTGAACAGTACATTAAAAGGATCATACACCTGACCCAACGGGATTTATTTCAGGGAAGCAAGAATTGCTCTGCAAACCAATGAGATATCTCAGTAACAAAATAAAGGATAAAAATTATATGATCATATCAATAATGGAGAAAAAACATTTGACATAATTTAACATCCATTTATGATAGCAACTCTCAACAAACGGGGTATAGAAAAAACATACCTCAACATAATAAAGGCCATATTTAATAAACACACAGCTATTATCATAGTCAATGATGGAAAGCTGAAAGCTTTCTAATATCAGGAACAAGGAAAGGATCCCCACTCTGATCACTCATTATTCAACATAGGATTGGAAGGTCTAGCTACGGCAATTGAGGGGGGGGGACCCACAAGAAATAAAAGTTATTCAAACTGGAAAAAGGAGTAAAACTATAACTATCTACAGATGACACAATATTGTATAAAGAAAACCCAAAAATCTTCACAAAAAAACCCCAGAATAAACATAAACAAACAAATTCAGAAAGTTGCAGGATACAAATCAATTTATGAATATCTGTTGTATTTCTATACAGTAATAATGAGCTACTAGAAAGGAAATTAAGAAAGTAAATGAAGAAAGTAGTACCATTTATAAGTGTATCGAAAAGAATAAAATATCTAGGAAGAAATTTAACCAAGAAGGTGAAACATCTGTACATTAAACATCAGAAGATATTCAACACATCCCCAGAGGCTGGGAAACAAAAGCAAGAATGAACTCCTGGGATCTCATCAAAATAAAACCTTCTGCTCAGTGAAGGAAACAATCAGCAAAACTAAAAGGCAACTGACGGAATGGGAGAAGATATTTGCAAATGGCATATCAGATAAAGGGCTAGTATCCAAAATCTATAGAGAACTTACCAAACTCAACACCCAAAAAACAAATAATCCGGTGAAGAAATGGACAAAGGACATGAATAGACACTTCTCCAAAGACACTCAGATGGCTAACAGACACATGAAAAAATGCTCAATATCACTCATCATCAGGGAAACACAAATCAAAACCACAATGAGATACCACCTCACACCTGTCAGAATGGCTAACATTAACAACTCAGGCAACCAGATGCTGGCGAGGATGTGGAGAAAGAGGATCTCTTTTGCACTGCTGGTGGGAATGCAAACTGGTGCAGCCACTCTGGAAAACAGTATGAAGTTTCCTCAAAAAAATTAAAACTAGACTACCCTAGACCCAGCAATTGCAGTACTAGGTATTTATCCAAGGGATACAGGAATACAGTTTTGAAGGGGCACATGCACCCCAATGTTTATAGCAGCACTATCGACAATAGCCAAAGTATAGAAAGAGCCCAAATGTCCATTGATGGATGAATAGATAAAGAAGATAAAGAAGATGTAGTATGTATGTATAGATATATAGATTTATATATAATGAAATCTTGCCATTTGCAACTATGTGGATGGAACTAGAGAGTATTATGCTAAGCGAAATTAGTCAGTCGGAGAAAGACAAATATCATATGACTTCACTCATAGAAGGACTTGAAGACACAGAACAGAGGAACATAAGTGAAGGGAAGCAAAAGTAATATAAAAATAGGAGGGGGACAAAACATAAGAGACTCTTTAATGTAGAGAACAAACAGAGGGTTCCTGGAGGGGCTGTAGGAAGGGGGATGGGCTAAATGGGTAAGAAGCATTAAGGAATCTACTCTGAAATCACTGTTGCACTATATGCTAACTAAATAAATTAATTATTAAAAAAATCAGAAGACACTAAAGAAAGACAGTAAAGAAGACACAAATAGAATGATATCCTGTGCTTATGAATTAGAAGAATTCTTAGTGTTAAAATATTCATATGGCTCAAAGCAATCTTTGGTTTCAATGTGACCCCTCTCAAAATTCTTAAAGGCATGACTTTATTTAGTCCCCACAATAAAGCTAAAGGATAGGTTTTGTTTTTCACATTGGAAATATTGGAAGGGACACTGTTACAGTATAGTGTTTACTATTGGTTTCTGACACTCTATCAAATGAAGAAAATTTCTTTCTACTCTGAATGAGTGATGAATTCGTTAAAAAACCTTCTAGCATCCATGTAGATGATTACATTAATATAGGAAATTAATATACAGAGGTCTCTTTGTATTCCTGGAATAGACCATATTTGATCTTGATATGTTAGTTACCTAATTTCCTCTTTATACATTTGCATATTTTAGGTAGGTGTATGGTTTTTTTAAGCTGTCTACTTTTCATCAAATTATACCAACATCAATGAATAAATTGGGTGGTGACTCTGAAAATTCATCATCTTTGTTTGGTGCCTTAAACTTTGATTAATATTTTCTTTTACGATGCCTCATCCATCTCCAGATGATACACACATTTAAGGTATTAACTGTCTTATTCCATTTGGTTGTGCAGCAAAATACCACAGACCTGTATTTGGGAGCTGAGAAGTCTAAGATCAAGGTGTTAGCATGGTGATGTTTCAATGAGGGTCATGATCCGGGGGGCAGACTTCTTGAATCCTCACCTGGTAAAAGGGGTAAGGACTTAGCTCTGTGAGATTTCAGTCACAAGGGCACTAATCCTATTCGCCAGGCCTCTACCCTCATGATGCAATCACCTTTCAAAGACCCTGCCTCCTAATGTCCTCACTTTTAGAGGTTAGGATTTTACCATGAATTTAGGGAGGACACACAAACCCTCAGATCATAGCATTAACAGATTATTTAACAGATTATCCTGTGCCATTAAGAAAAATGTTGATATTAAAACCTTGACTCACAGATTATTTCTGTATAGATCTAGGATACAGTTTTCACCACCAGTGCAGTTCCTGCTGGGACAAACTATAAGAATAGGGCAGTTTCCACCACAACATAGGTCCTTTGTGAAGAAAGACAACGTTCCTTGTGTTCTTTGTATCATCAGCTCCTACCATAATATGAGGTGAGTGGCAAAAGCTCATTAAGTATTTGTCAAATAGCTGTGGTTTCCGTGGTTGGGGAAAGGACATTTTATTTCTCAGTATTGACTAGATCTTACCCTGAGTGTTCCTATACCCATTTCAATAACAACTAAACCCAGAAGAGAAGCAAAATTCTGGTTGCAACATATTATCCATTGGTGAGAACGCCGCCAGGCAACAGTCGTTTTCTGTTGTGAATGCGCTAGCTCTTCATGTTTTGATTAGAGTACGAGATATAGAATGAGCCATTAGACATGTCACCTAGTGGACTTCTTTGGGTGGCCTTTATTATTTAAGGCAGATTTTTCAATGTCAAGTCATAAAATGATAAGCATATGGTCTTATTATTAGTTTTCTCTGGAATCTAGTCTCTTCATATGACAAAAATCTGTTACGAGTATTTTTTTGAGCCAAAGAGTCTCTGCAGTCTATAAATTTAAATCTGATCTTGAATGTAATATATGCCTCCTGTAGACAGAAAAGATGTTCCTATTCACACTGGTACAGTTACTTTGGGTTATGATTTTCAGTGTCATATTTTTTTAAATAAAATGTTTTAATTTTCTTTCATCTGAGCACTGCAAGCTTTATTTTTAGGACTGAAGATTTAATTCCAACAGGATATGTTTAGAACGCTCATGTACTGGCTTTTTGAAAACATTGAGTTTCATCTTATTATGAAAAGTGTAAACAGGTTATAGCTCAGAAACAGGTGCTAGAACACTCAGCTCTTTGAACTTCACAGGGATGCCTTCCAGCAGCGCACAGCAGACTGTTCACATGTGATTTCAAAGAAAACATCTTTCCATCTTTTTACTCCCTTTGTTTGTTAACTGGCAGTATGGACTGTAAACACCATTCATATGTTAAATAAAAAAACATCCCACCCTACCTTTGTCAACACGTTTCCACAAGACACCACATGTCAAACTAAGCAAAGGAAATCTTGAAAGGAAAAATTTCACAAACAAAACGTTAATTGTGATTTAGTATAAGTTTTGTTTTGTTTGTTTTACATTTAACCATGTTTACTGAGAGTCTACTATGTGCCATGTATTCTTCAAGGGCTAAGAAGACAATGGTGCATATGACAGCCAAGATCCCATATCTTGTAGAACTTACATTCTGGAGGAGGAGGGGGACAATCAATGAACCAATCAACCAACCAACCAACTAACCAACCAAATCTTTCCAGTGAGTAATAACTGTCATGGAGAAAAGAGTATAACCTGTACTTACAGAGTGGGCCAGTGACCCTTTTAAAGCATTTAAAAGCAATTTACTGATGTTATGACATTTAACACAAAGACAAAATAACAACATCATCATCCTTAAAGTTAGGAATAATTCCTTAGTGGCATCTGAGAGCCAGTCCAAATTTAAATTTCCTTTACTGTTTCCCAAATCTACTTCACAGTTGTTTGTATGAACACTGTTGAATCCACGGCCATATGTTAAATCTCTTTTGATCCAAACAATTCATGCCTAGGAAATTGACATTCTGGGCACTGCCTCCTATGTTCCTAATGGTGTCATTTAACCTTATAACTCAATACCTTGTATTTCCTACAAGCAAGAACTTAGTTCCAAAGCTTTGGTAAGATACTACATAAACAATTTCAGATAGTATGCATCGTAAACGATGTATACTTCAGACTCTATTTTATCTGGAAATAAATGATATCTAGATGTCCTACCATTACTGAAACTAAAAGCTGGCCACCAAATTCAGGAGAAGGCAGTCTTGTTCCTTTATTACTCATTACAATTTCCCTTTGCAACCAAGGAATAAGTTTTGTGGTGCACTTTGACACCATATATACACCCATTTCTCAAACATTTGTGCACTGGTTTTAAAATCAATTTGTAATCCTTATCTGAATATATAACTTTACTGGACAAGGCAAAATGATGACTACTTCCTAATTTTACCCTCCCTTTCATGACCATTCACTGAAAGCCTTATGTAAAGTTGAGCTTTACCTCATGAATTGGGGTCATGTGTTTACTCTGAAATACAGTTCCAGTGGGAAGACAGAGATACATTTAATTTTCCCTTTGATTTCTAATTTTCAAAGGAAAAATGATTTAACAGCAATGTAAAGGACAATTTGTTTTGTGTTTTTTTTCACCTTTTTGGTTATAGCTCCAGATTTATTGATTTTTATTGATTCAATGTTTTATTTAACATTGAACAATCATATCATTTTGTTCTTTTCAATGCTCAAAACTGGCGTAATTTAGGCCAGGGGAAGATTAAAGCTAGCTCTTGAGCCCTTTCAACATAACTCCATTGTGGCATTGGTTAGGAAAAATTTTCATAAAGAGGGAACAGAAATCATACCTCTGAAATAAAAACTGATAAAATAGGCTTAATTAAAAATATTTGATCATGAAGAAAAAGCATCCTTTCAGGATAAAAACCTTTGACAGACTGAGTATAGAAGGAACATAAATCAACATAATAAAGGCCACATATAATGAACCCACAGCTAACATTATAGTCAAAAGAGAGAAAACGGAGGGCTTTCTCTAAGATTAGGAACAAGACAAGGATGCCTACCCTTATTAAAATTGACCAATATAGTATTAAGAAGTCCTCGTCAGAGCAATTTACTAAGACAAAGAAATTAAAGTTATCCAAATAAGAAAGGAAAAAGTAAAATTGTCACTATTGGCAGATTTATGATTTTATATATAGAAAAATCCCAAAGACTGTACTAAAAAACTGTTGGAACTAATAAGTGATTTCAATAATGATGGAGGATATAAAATCAATATACAGAAATCAATTACATTTCTATAAACTAATAATGAAGCATTTGAAAAAGAAAAACTATCTTCATCAAAACCAAAAAAATAGGAATAAATTTAATGAAGGAAATAAGAGATTTGCATAGCAGACCACCTTTGCTTCAAAATCTTGCAGTCTTTTTGTACATATATATATATAATTATATGTATATATAATTCAGCCATTAGAAAGGATATCCTACCACTGGGAGAATATGGATGAACTTTGAGCATGTTATGCTGAATGAGATCAGCCAGAGAAAGAGAAATACTATAGGATATCACTTATAAATGGAATCTAAAAAAGCTAAACTATAAAAATAGAACAGAAGAGGGTGTTACCCAGGGTTGGAGAGTGAAGATAGGACAGATGTTCAAGGGTGCAAATTTGCCACAAGAAGTAAATAATCCATAGAGATCCAAGGCAAAATATACTGCATATAGACAACAGCCCTGTGTTATAATTAAACTTGCTAAGAGACTAGACTAAATGATTTCAATGACTACAAAAAGGATAATTCTGTAATGTGACAGAGGAGCTAATTATTGCCACAATGGCAATCACGTTATAATATATAATGTATCAAATTCAAAAGCTGTAGAGCCTAAACTGATACAATGTTATATGTCGAGCTATTTCAGTGAGAATAGTAAGAGACATAGGATAAAATCTTGCTCTTCCCAAGACTTTATTAACAAAATATAAACACATTCATTAAATGGATGTAGGATATTTTTTATAAATAAAGTTTTATTAGAACGTAAACCACAGATAAGCTCACCATTCAGCAGTGTCTCTGGCTGCTTTCCTGCTCCAACGGTAGACTGGAGTAAGTCCTGACATAGATTTTATGTTTCCCAAGCCTAAAATATTTACTATCTGCATTTTTGTACAAAAACTGCTGACACCTCATTGAGACCATAAAATTTAAAAGTTCAAGCAGTAAGATCTTTTTGGTTTGATGTTATCTTACGGGTCCATCTTGTTTTTTTTTTTTTTTTTTTCAACCAAACTATTACCTGCTGCTTAACAGGAGGCATAGTGTCTTATATTTTATCTGTATTAAATTTTTTTTAACATTAATTTTTGAGAGACAGAGAGAGACAGAGCACAAGTAGGGGAGGGGCAGAGAGGAGGGAGACACAGAATCCCAAGCAGGCTCCAGGCTCTGAGCTGTCAGCACAGAGCCTGACATAGGACACGAACCCATGAACCGTGAGATTGTGATCTGAGCTGAAGTTGGACGTTTAACCAACTGAGTCCACACAGGCGCCCCTATATGTATATATAAAATGGCTAAGCACATAGCTGAGAATATAGTAGGTTCTCTGTAAATACTTGGTTTATCTGCTAAAAGTGAGCTTTTATAAAAGTTTTCATTTGTTTTTCACAAAGAATATGTATTAATCCAAAGGAATAACACATGTTTGGGTATATGTGTATATTCAGTGCACTGGAATAATATTTGAATGCACTAGGATTCTATATTCTGAGAGAAATAGATTTTCTGTACCCTTCATATTACATTACAGAGATGACCTTACATTTGTACCCTATTCCACAAGTTTGTCTGTCTTTTAGAAGAAACTAATTTCTTTCACTAACTCATTGAAATTATTCAGTGTTAATCGTAACACACCTAGGCAATATGAGATGACTTTAGTCTCCTATGAATTTTCTGTGCTAGAAAAAGCCTCTAACTTGGCAGGGGGAAACAGTGAGAAAACCAATGTCTGTGGGTTTCGAGGGTTTTTGCTCAGGGTGACATAAAGAGAAATTGACAACAGATCCATACTGGAATGAGCAATACAAATCAGGGTTCAGTAAAAATTAAAGAAGACCCTCAATGGATTATTAACAAATAATATGCTAAAAGTACAGCCGCTATGATTCACTTTGAAAAATCAAATTTACTTGTGTGTAGAAAGACTACTGGATTTATATAATTAATTTTACTAAAATTAAAGGCAATGAAAGCCTGTGCCTCTTTGCAATGATAATGTTGGGTGAACTTGGGTTTGTCTGTATGGACTCAGAATTCTATGTCCAGTGGTTTATATTTCTTTAGCCAAGTTCGCAGCCAATCACCCATGGATGGGCAGTTAGGTTGGTCTCACAACTTGGCTATTGTGAACAGTGGTGCAATGAACATATGGCCATAAGAGTACTAATAACTCTTTGAGACCCTAAATTCAATTGTTTTGGGTAAATACTCAGAATTGATGGATCATCTAGTAGTTGTATTTTTACTTTTTTTTTTTTTTTGAGAAATCGTCATACTGGTTTCCATAGCGACTGTATCATTTTGTAGCCTCACCAAGAGTATGCAAGAGTTCCGATTACCCACATATTTGTAGATACTTATCATTTGTCCTTTTGATGATACTGTGTGTATACCTAAAATTCATCAAGAGGGTAAGACCTATGTTCATTGTTATCACAATAAAATAACATAAATTGACAGCCAAAAATGAGTGTCTACCACTATGTTAGTATCGTTTTACACGTGTATTACAATTAATGTTTGGCTATGTTCAAATTAGTTTAGATTCAGTTTTTGAAATAATTGTATAAGAATTCTGTATAAAACTAAAATCTGTTAAGTGAATACAATTTCTGTGCAACGAGCAAATTATTTCTGATGCTATTGTTCATAAATAATGGACCACTGTGAAATGAATGCTTAAAGAAATATAGACCTATTAAAATCATGCACCAGTTGCCCAAGTTTATGCAGTTAGAATTTACTATAACTGTAAATTATTTCAAAATTGACTGCAGTATGCGATAAATTTAATGTGTGGCTAAATTGGCAAGCAGCCCATTAACAAAACAAAATAGAAACACTAAGTATTTTCATCTACTTTCCCCATATTAAAGACTTTTGTAGACATTCTAACATATTAGATAATTCTCAACATTTCTGTAAAGTTAAACCTGAGTGCTATACATATCTGTACACAGTCACATATATGTCTGTGTATGTATGTGCATGTGTGTGTTTACACACATATGCATATCATGTAAAAAGTTCTTAGATTACAAAGAGCCTTTTTTTTTCCTTTTTAAAATGTTGGTTTCTAAGTCTTAAACTTAGAAAACCAAAATGGATCAGGGTTTTTGTGCCCTTAGAAAACCAAAACAGCTCCCAGGGTAGTTCCATTCTGATGAAATCTGTCATTGATAAAAGAGAGTTCAAGCTTCTCTAAACCAATTAAAATGTTTTTGCCTCAGGAGGTAAATAAAAGCGCATGATAGAACTAAAGCCGAGTGGAGAGTGGTAATCAGTACAGTAGTTCAGTATTGAACAATATTGAACACCATAACAATAACACCTAATAAATCATTCTGAAAGGTACATTGGATGTATTTTTTTTTCAAGGACAAATAAAGTATACTCATGAGGATCAAAAGAATGCCTGTGTTACTTTTATGGTCTATTTTAGAAAGTATTGACTATATTTTCTAAAGTAAACTTTAAATTCCTTTAAGATGTGAATCATTCCTCAAAGTATTTGAAATCTGTCATATTAGGCTTAGATACATTATGAACTGAGCTGTAGATCAATTAAGAGACCTATGTAAATCTATTTGGAAGCCCTATTTAAATTATTTAAAAGCCTTTATGCCATAAAAAAATATTTGTACTACTCTTTACCACAAAAGATTTTTAGTGTTTAATGCAAAGTACAGCTATTATTAATTTCTCTTTTAGGAATTTTTTTTCATTTAGTTTGAGAAACTGGAAGTATTAAAATTATTTTTGTAGTAAAATGAACACGAATGTTTTGCTTCTGTCTTTTCTTACTGCCTTTTTATTATCTATGGCATAATAATTATAACGCCACGATTAGGAGATAATGAATTGGAGTGAAAATATGAGCATAGTTTTTAAGAAACACGTTTGTTTGGGTCATCCAAGAATTCATCTATTGTGTCTCATTTATCCCTATATTTCCATCTATTCATCTAACATTTTTCAGCCCTTGTTATCTCAGCATTTTTATTTCCTGGAAAATGACTTCGATAACAGAAACAGGAACTGAAATCTACAGCACTTTGGAAGAAAACGCATGGTACAAATGATAGTTAATTTATTTCGCGTTTGTGGGTAATATACTTGCTTGAAAGCAATGCTCTTCTTAATTAGATACTTAGATATTTAGCATTGTTATTTAAAGAAAACTGGTTAAAACCTCAGTAGCAGTTTTCTTTAACAGATTTTTATAAATATTTTGATATGAATAATTCAGAACAAAAGTAGCTCTGTAACTTGGTATAGTCATGTAATCTCACTTGCGTTTCTATTGCGGTGAACTATATATTTGTGCTCTGATATTTTCCCATTTTTGTATTTAAAATTTTTTTTATTATTTATTATTGAGAGACAGAGAGACAGAGCACGAGCATGGGGAGGGCAGAGAGAGGGGGAGACATAGAATCATAAGCAGGCTCCAGGCTCTGAGCTGTCAGCACATAATCCGACGCGGGGCTCGAACTCACAAACCTCAAGATCATGACCTGAGCCGGATGCTTAACCGACTGAGCTCCTCAGGCGCCGCCCATTTTTGTATTTGTATTTTGTCTTACTCATAGGGATGCATCGTATATTAAAGAAAGCAACCCCTTGCCATCTATATTGCAAATAGGTAAATTTTTAAATAAAAATTTCATAGATATCACAGTTTAATTATTCATGTGACCAAATTTATTAATCAGTATTTATAATTTCATCTCTTACTGTTATTTTTGGTATTATGCTTAGAAAATATTTTCTCATAATATACAAATTTACATGTGATCTTAGACTAATAAAGTTTGATTTCAACTTTTACATTGAACTCTTTGATTTCCTGGAAATAATGCCAGTATTTTATGCCAGGTAGGGGGGCACTCTTAATTTTTTATAATTTGGTCATCTAATTGTCCTAAAGTGTGGGAGACAATTAGGCTTGTGGAAAAATTGCCAAGACAGTAGAAAGTTTCCATATACCCCACATTAAGCTTCTCCTATAATTTGCATAGATGGTGCACTTCTTACAACTAATGAACCATTATTGACACATTATTATTATACATTATTAAATATTATTATATATCTTTTAAAGACACTATCTTGCTAATTTCAGTTTATAAAACACGTTTTTAAAAATAGGAAGGGATTTTGACTTTTAGCTATTGGTTTGCAACATCTAATAGATTGATCATATTATTCTTCTCCACTTGTTTAATTATATTAATAGATTTCATAATATTAAAATTTCCTTGCATTATGAGACTAGTCCTGCCTGATTGTGGTGTGCGTGTGTGTGTGTGTGCACTTCATGTATTTGCTAACATTTTATTCACGTTTTTATATATTAATTCATAGATGATATTTGTTTATTGTTTCTACCCTTACCTGATTTTTTTTTATCAAGATGTCTTAATCAGTTAGGGCTACTAGAACAGAATACCACAGACCAATAATAAAAATGTATTTCCTACAATTTCCTACAATTATGCAGGCTGGGAAGTCTATGATCAAGTCACCTGAAGATTAAGTGTTTGATGAGGATCTGGTTCCTGGTTCAGAGAAGTGCAAGTTCAGGAGTTTTAGGAAGATGTCAGAGTGGAAGAATCCTGAGCTCACCTCATCCCACGGACAGACCAAGATAACTGCTACATTTATGCAACCAACTCTGACAAGAGCCTGAGGAATGGCAAAACAGAATTTCCACAGGTAACCATAGAATGAAGGCCACAGAGAATAGGGTAGGAATGGTGGAGACCATTGGAGAACCAAATTCCCCCTGCAACTAGCCACAAACTAGAGGGATGCCTTAAGCACAGAGAAGCAAGAGGATCAGACCCTACACCAGGCACCCCTAGTACTGGGAACTTGGATCCCAAAGACAAGTTTCCTTAACATCTGGCTTTGAAAACCAGGGGGGCTTAATGCTGGAAGCTTTAAAAATCAGTAGGGCTTAACTCTGGGAGAGCTGGAAGGTGACAGGAAACTGAGCCTCTGTCCTTAGAAAGCCCACAAATTAAATAGCTTGGCTAAGATACAGCACAGAAGCTACAGTTTGACAAACATTTGGAGTATACGTGAAGGTAGATATATTGACTAATCTTAGAACTTATGCCAGAAGGGCATGGATCTGTAGATTTCCCCAAGAACAAAATGCTGATGGGCACCATTTTTCTTCCTCTTTCCAGGCTGGATAGCCAGATGTTTGAAAGAACCAGTGCTAACACTCTTCATCTACTTTGCTAGCAGTGTGTTCCCTGACCCAGAGTTTCCTTCTAAACCTGCCCCATCCGACCCACCCACCTTAGCAGACCAGACACCAATCCCAAGTGGCTCCTGCAGGAGGGTACATGCAGTTCACACATGGACACGGCTAGAATGCCTGGTTCTGGTGACAAGAAAACTGCTACAGTATATCACGAGACCTTGCTATACAAAGCCACTATACTTAAGATGAGAAAACATAGATGACCTACCTAATACATAGAAATGCAGAGAGTTAGACAGAATGAAAAGACAGAGATATGTGTCCCAAATGAAAGAACAAAGATAAGATCACAATAGCAAAAGCTAAAAGAAATGCGGATAAAGAATATACCTCATAAAAAATTCAAACTAATGGTCATAAAGATATTCACCAGAACTTGAGTAAAAAGTGGACAAATTGAGAACTTCAACAAAGAGAGAGAAAATATAAATTAAAGCTCCAGTTAGGGCTGAAAAACTCAATAGCCGAAATAAAAATATTTCAGTTACTGAGGGAATCAATACCAGATTAGAGAATGCAAAGAAACAGATCAACAATTTGGAAGACAGGATAGAGGAAAATGACCATGCTCAACAGCAAAAGGAAAAAGACTAAGAAACAAGGTCAAGATAACTCTGTGACATTATCAAGCATAATACCATTCACATTATATGGATCCAAGACTAAGAGAGAGAGAAAGGGGCAGAAAACTTATCTGAAGAAATAATAGCTGAAAACATTCATAAATGGGGAAGAAAAGAGATATCCAGGTCCAGAATGCACAAAGATCCCCAAACAAGTTTAACTCAAGAAGGTCTTTGTTAAGACACATAATAATTAAAATGTCAAAAATTAAGATAAAGAGAGAATTTTGAATGAAGTGAGGAGAAGCAAAAAGTTACATACAAGGGAAACCCTCAAATTGTCAGTTGATTTTTTAGCAGCAACTTTGCGGACCAGAGGGGAGCTGCATGATAAATTCAAAGAGCTGAGAGGAAAAAAATACCTACGGCTAAGACTACCTACTTGGCAAGGTTATCATTCAGAATTCAAAGGGAGATAATGGGTTTCCCAGACAAAAAAGAATTAAAGGAATTCATCAACACAAACAGACTTAGAAAATGTTAAAGGCAATTGTTTAGAATTAAGAAAGAAAAGGTTACAACTAGAAATAAAAAAATTATGAGAGTAAAAAAAAAATCACAGGTAAAAGTAGACATATACTAAAGGTAGTAGATGAATCACTTACAAAGCCAGTAGGGAACACAAGGTACTCAAGTCAATTATATCTACAAAAATTAGCCAAAGGATACACAAAATAAAGAAATGTATATGACATAATATACATAAAATGTGGAGGAGGAGTAAAAATTTAGTCTTTTTAGAATGTGTTTGAACTTAAGCAACCATCAGCTTAATACAGACTGCTATACATAAAAGATGCTGTATATGTACACAATGGTAACCACAAATAAAAAATCTATAATAGAAACATGAAAAAATAAAAAGTGAGGAATCTCAATCTCAGCATAAACATATAAAGAAAGCCTTTAAAACACAAGGAAGAAAGAGAAGAAAGGACAGAGAAGAATTATAAAAACAACCAGAAAACAACAAATGAAATGCAAAGTATGAATCTAAATTAATTACTTTAAAAGTAAATGGACTAAATGCTTCAATAAAAAGACATAGAAGGGGAGAATGGATAAAAAACCAAGACCTAACTATAGCTGTCTACAAGACACTCACTTCAGACCTAAAGGTACATACATGCTGAAAGTGAAGGGATAGAAAAACATGCACCATGTGAACTGAAGTGAAAATAAAAGCTGGGGTATTAATATTTCTAACAGGCAAAATAGACATTAAAATAAAGACTTTAGCAGGAGACAAAGAAGAATATTACATAATGATTATTATATAATGATAAATGCATAGAAGCACCTTGGGACATAAAGACAATATTAATAGACATAAAGGGAGAAATTGACAGCAATACAATAATAGGGGAATTTAGTACCTCAAAAATATCAATAGATCATCCAGACAGAAAATCAACAAGGAAACATTGCCTTTGAATGACACTTTAGACCAGAGGTTATCCAACAGATATATACAGAACCAACTATCCAAAAAGAACGGAAAACATATTATTTTCAAGGGCACTTAGGATATTCTCCAAGGTAGATCACATATTAGATCACAAAACAAGTCTCAATAAATTTAAGAAGATCAAAACCAAATCAAACATCTCTTCTGACCACAGTGCTATGAAACTAGAAATTAATTATAAGAAAAAACTGGAAAAAACACAAACACATGGAGGCCAAATAGCATGCTACTAATCAATCAATGGATTATGAAGAAATCAAAAAGAAAGTAAAAAAATTTTTTTTGACGTTTATTTATTTTTGAGAGAGAAGGAGAAACAACACAAATGGGGTGGCGCAGAGAGAGAGAGACACACACAGATTCTGAAACAGTCTCCAGGCTCCGAACTGTCAGCACAGAGCTCAATGCGGGGCTTGAACATAAAAATCCTGAGATCATGACCTGAGCCAAAGCCCGATGTTCAACTGACTGAGTCACTCAGGTGCCCCATCAAAAGAAACTTCAAAAATGAAAATGAAAACACAATGGTCCAAAATCTTTGAGACACGGCAAAGGCAGTTCCAAGAGAAAAGTTTATAGGACTGCAGACCTACCTCAGGAAGCAAGAAAAATCTATAACAAACAACTTAAACTTACGCCTTAAGGAGCTTGAAAGAGAAGGACAAAGCCCAAAGCTGGTCGAAGGAAAGAAATCATAAAAATAAATAAAACAAAACTAAAATGAAATAAATGAAAAGGAGACTAAAGCTGGTTCTTTGAAAAGATAAACAAAATTGATAAAGCTTTGACAATACACATCAAGAAAAAAAGAGAGGACTCAAATCAAATGAGAAATAAAAGAGAAATAACCAACATCATAAAATGCAAAAAATTATGAGACAATTATGAAAAATTACGTGCCAACAAATTGGACAAGCTAGAGTAAAATGGATAAATTCCTAGAAACATATACTTTTCCCAAAATGAATTAGAAGGAAATAGGAAATTTGAACAGACTCATAACCAACAAAGAAACTGAATTAGTAATCAGAAACTCCCAACAAACAACAGTTCAGGATGAGAGGGCTTCACAGACGAATTCTACCAAACATTTAAAGAAGAGTTAATACCTATTTTTCTCAAACTATCCAAAAAATGGAAGAGAAAGTGAAACTTACAAATTCATTCTATGAGACGAGCATTACCCTGATACCAAAACCAGACAAAGAAGTCACAAAAAAGAAATTATAGGCCAATACCTCTGAAGAATATAGATGCAAAAATCCTCAAAAAAATATTAGCAAGCCAAAATCAACATGATACATCACATTAACAAGAAGAAGGATAAAAGCCATACGATCACCTCAATAGATGCAGAAAAACCTTTGACAAAATACAATATCCATTCATTAAAAATCACCTAACAAAGTAAGTTTATAGGGAACATACCTCAACAAAATAAAGCCCACATAAAACCCATCGCTAACATTATACTCAGTGGTAAAGCTTTCTCTCTCTAAGATCAGGAACAAGACAAGGGTGTCTAACTCTCACCACTTTTATTCAATAGAGTTCTGGAAGTCCTGGCTACAGTAACCAGACAACAAAAAGAAATAAAAGTCATCCCAACTAGTAAGAAAGAAGTAAAACTGTCACTATTTTCAGATGACATAATATATAGAGAAAACCTTAAAGTCTTCCACAAAAAACTATTAGAACTGATAAATGACTTCAGTAAAGTTGCAGAATACAAAATTAACATATAGAAATATGTTGTGTTTCCATACAGTAATAATGAAGTAGGAGAAAGGGAAATTAAGAAAAAACTCCCATTTACAATTGCACCAGAATAGGTGGGAATATATTTAACCAAGGAGGTGAAAGACTTATATTCTGACAACTATAAGACATTGATGAAAGAAATTTGATGATGACACAAACAAACAGAAAGATACGCTGTGCTCATGGACTGGAAGAATTAATATTGTTAAAATGCATATAATACCCAAAGCAATCTATAGTTTCAATGTAATCTCTATCAAAATATCAATAATACCACCCTGGCAAACAGTATAGACTTTACTCAAAAAGTTAAAAAATAGAACTACCTATGATTCAGCAATTGAACTACTAGGTATTTACCAAAAGATACAAAAATACTAATTCAAAGGCTACATGCACCCCAATGTTTAGAGAAGCATTATCTAAAATAGCCAAACTATGGAAACGGCTCAATTGTCCAGTGACTGATGAATAGGTAAAGAAATATGCAAAGCTATAATACTCAGCCATAAAAAAGAATGAAATCTTGTCATTTGCAATGATGTGGTTGCAGCTAGAGTATTATGCTAAGGGAAATAAGGCAGTCAGAGGAAGACAAATACCACATGATTTTACTCATATGTGGAATTAGCAAAGCAGAACAAATGAGGATGGGGGAAAAAAACAGACAGAGCCAAACCAAGAAATAGACTGTTAACTATAGAGAATAAACTGACGGTTACCAGAAGGAAGGTGGGTGAGTTAAATAGGTGATAGGTATTAAGGAGGGCACTTGTGATAAGCACCTTGTGTTGTTTGTAAGTGCTGATCACTAAATTCTAAACCTGAAACTAATATTAGACTGTATGTTATCACTGGAATTTAAATAAAAGCTTAAAAAAGGTAGAGAATTTTTATAGAACCAGAAGAAATATTTCAAAAACTTGTATGGAACCACAAAATACCTCGAATAGCCAAAGCCATCTTGAGAAAGATAAACAAAACTGGAGGTATGACAATCCAAGATTTCAAGATATACTACAAGATATATTACTTGTAGTAATCAAGTAATATACAAGATATATTGTAGTAGTAATAATATCTTGCATTAATAGTATCTTGTAGTAATATACAAGATATATTACTTGTAGTAATCAAGACAGTATGGTATTTGCACCAGAATAGTTACAGAGATCGATAGAACAGAATTGAGAGCCCAGAAATAAATCCATACCTATCTGGTCAATTAATCTTTGACAAAAAAAAAGACAAAAATATACAATGGGAAAAGATCATATTTTCAATTAGTAGCTGGACAACTACATTTTCTATGTTTATTTATTTTTGAGAGAGGGGAGAGGCAGAGAGAGAGAGAGACAGAGGATCTGAAGCAGGATCTTGGCTGACAGCAGAGAGCTCCATGAGAAGCTTCAAGTCACTAACTGTGAGATCATGACCTAGGCTGAAGTTGGACGCTTAACCGACTGAGCTATTCAGGCGCCCCTGGACAGGTGCATTTAAAGGAATGAAATGGGACCACTTTCTAACACCATATACAAAAATGAGCTCAAATAGTTTATGTAAGACCTGAAGCCATAAAACTCCCAGAGAAATCATAGGCACTAATCTCTTGAACATTTGCCCTAGCAACGTATTTATGGATACATCTCTTCAAGCAAGGGAAACAAAAGCAAAATTAAGGTATCAGGACAATCCCAAGGTAAAACTTTTGCATAGTAAAGGAAACCCTTAACAAAACAAAAAGGGAACCTAGTAAATAGGAGAAAATATTTTCCAGTGATATATCTGATAGGGGGTTAATATCCAAAACATATAAAAAACTTATAAGCCTCAAAATTTTTTTAAAAAATCTGATTAAAAAATAGGCAGAGGAACTGAGTAGATGATTTTTTCAAAGAAGTCATACAGATGGCCAACAGACACATGAAAAAATGCTCAACATCATTCATCATCAGGGAAACGTAATCAAAACCATACGGAGATATCACTTTACATCTATCAGAATGGCTAAAATCTAAAAGAGGAGAAATAACAAGTATTGGCAAGGATGTGGAGAAAAACGAACCCTTGTGTACTGTTAGTGGAAATGTGAATTTGTGAAGCAACTGTGGAAAACAATTTGGAGGGTACTCAAAAAATTAAAAATAGAAATAACATATGATTCCACTACTGGGATCTACTACTACTAAAGAAAAATGACAACACCAATTTGAAAAGACATAGGCAACCCTCTATTTACTGTAGCATTATTTATAATAGCCAAGAGAGAGAAGCAACCCAAATGTCCATTGATAGATAAATAGATAAAGAAGATTGGGGGGTGTGTGTGTGTGTGCGCGCGCGCGTGCATGCATGTGTGTTTTCATAAGGAATGAAATATTACTCAGTCATAAAAAGAATGAAATCTTGCCTGTAGCAATAGCTTGGATGGATCTAAAGAGTATTATCCTAAGTAGAATAAGTCACACGGAAAGACAAATACCATATGATTTCACTTAAATGTGGAATCTAAAAAACAAAACAAACAAACAAAAAACCAGACTTATAAATAGACAATTCATTGTTGCCAAAGGAGAGGTAGATGGCTGCATGGGTAATATATACAAAGGAGATTAGGAGGTGCAAACGTCAAGTTACAAAATGAGTAAGTCACAGAGATGAAAAGCATAGCATAGGAAATATAATGAATAATATTGTAATAATTGTATGGTAGCTATGTTTATCGTGGGGGGCAGTGAGTAATGTATAGAATTATTGAATTAATATGCTGTATATTTAAACTAATATAACACTGTACATCAGTTATATTTCAGTTGAAAAAAAGCAATCTGAAGAGAAGTGTGGAGGTAATAGCTTTATTTCTACCTTCTGACTTGCACGATATCTGGCACATATTAAATGTTTAATAAAAGTTTGATTTTCTATTAAGTTTTGAATTTTAATTCCAGAATAGTTAACGTACAGTGTTATATTAGTGTATTAGTGTTATATATTTCAGATGTACAATGTAGTGGTTCAACAATTCTCTACATCATTTACTCAGTGCTCATCACGGTAAGTGTACCGTTAATTTCCTTCGCCTATTTCACTCATCCCCCCAACTACCTCTCCTCTGATAATGCTTTATTTTAAGTAGGTACCCTCAGTTAAAGTTATATTTTTTAACAAGAACGTTTTGTAATTGAAGCATATTTCAGAATACAGGGCTCTAAAAGATACATATTAAATATTCCATCCAAGAAAAAGAGAATGCACATTTTCTTTAAGTACACACAGAAGAATTCTCTGGTTAAATCACATAAAAACAGACATAACAAATATTGCCAATTCGAGAAGACTAAAATCATACCAACTATATTTTCTAAAGCTGGAAAATCTATAATGTAAACATTAAATATTTAACATGTAAATATTAAATAACACACTACTGCATGAGAAATGGGCCCAAAAAATTGAACAGCAAATCAAAATATGTCTCAAAACAAAAGAAAAAGAAAACAATATTCTAAAACCTATAGAATTTAGCAAAAGCAGATGTTAGAGTGAAATTTATGCTATAAATGTTTGTATTAAGAAAAAAGTTCAACTAAACACTTTAACATTACACCACAAGGAACTAGAAAAAGAAGAAACTTAGCTGAAATTTAGTGGAAAAAGGAAATAACAAAGAAAGATCAGAAATTAAAAAAATGGAGGCCAGGGTAAACAATAACATAACATTGAAACATTGAACAATTTGCCCCCAAACATAACCAAAATTGGCAATGCTTTAACTACATTAACTAAGGGAAAAAAAGAGAGAAGTCTCAAAAAACAAAATAAATAGAAGAGAAAACAACAGATGACTATAGAAATATAATGCAGTAAGAGATTACTATTAACAATTATATACTAACAAATCAGATAACTTAGGAAAGAAAAACCAACAGATAATTCCTAAAAATGTACAAATTACCAAGATTGAATCATGAGTCTTGAATCCAAGAAGTAGGAAATTTTTTTAGACCAATAACAAGAATGAAAGTTGAATTAGGAATCAAAAATCTCTCAGCACAAAAAGCCCAAGACTACATGGTTTCATTAGTGATTTCTGCCAAACATTAAAAAATACAATTTATAACAGTCTTTGTCAAAATCTTACAAATAATGGAATAGAAGGAACACATTCAAAATCATTCCATGAGGCCAGTACTACACTGATACCAAAGCAGGATAAAAATAATACAAGAACAAAAAAGTCTAGTTTGTCCTATATAAGTATCGCTACTTGGACTCTTTTTTTGACTTCCATTGTGTGATAAATGTTTCTCCATCCCCTCACTTTCAATCTGAAGGTGTCTTTAGGTCTAAAATGAGTCTCTTGTAAGCAGCATATAGATGAGTCTTGTTTTTTTTTTTTTAATCCTTTCTGACACCTATGTCATTTGATTGGAGAATTTAGTCCATTTAAATCCAAAGTAATTATTGATAAATATGTATTTAGTGCCATTTTATTACTTGTTTTGTTGTAGTTTCTGGAGATTTTCTCTAATCCTTTCTTATCTTCTCCATTTTGGTTTCTCCTTGCACTCAAAGAGTCCCTTTTAATATTTCTTGCAGGGCTGGATTAGTGGTCATGAACTCTTTCAGTTTTTGTCTGAGAAACTCTTCATCTTTCCTTTAGCCTTGCTGGATAGAGTGTTCTTGGCTGCATATTTTTCCCATTCAACACATTGAATATATCATGTCTCTGCCGTCTGACTGTGAAGTTCCTGTTGAGGAAATCTCCAGCTAGCCTTATGGGTTTTCCCTTATAAGTTAAGGACTTCTTTTATCTTGCTGCTTTTAAGACTTTTTTCTTTATCACTTTATCCACTTTCCTGGCATTCATTTATCTTTTTTTTAGGTCTCTTTTGGGGCATCTTATTATGTTTTGTTCCCAGACTATACTGGTATCCTATTTTGGTTTCTTAGTGGATAGATCTTCTTGAATTTTATGGGGCTACCAAACAGTTTCACACTTACATGCAGAATTTTCTTGTGGATCACACAGTTGGTCAGTCCCAAAGACATGTTCTGCAGTATTTAACTCATAGGATTCTCTTTCTTCTATATGATTTCATTTTCTGCTCATACTCAAATGAAGGAATCTTTCCTGACTGAATGCTTGTAGAAAAATGTCACAGGTGAATTGCTTTCCATCTTGTTTTTTGCCCAACTGTTTGGTGAGTTTAATTTCTCCTTAGATCTATAACTGTAGAGCAGGTCGAAACTAACAGGTCCTAGATAATTCTCAGGCTTCCAGCCCTATTTTTTTTCTTCTGAAAGCAGCATTATCCAGCTCTGTGGCTTTTAGGGACTCTGATAGGGACTCTAATTTCTAGTATTTAGTTATCCTAGAATTCTTCCCTCAGGCGCCTCCAAAATGTTGGCTTGGCCATATGATTTGAATATGGATTTTGCTACCAAGACGTTTGCTTCCTGCTAAGCCATAACATTTTTCTGAATGATGGGAAAAGTCACTGGATGGAGGGGTTTTGGGAGTGAGGGTTGGAGTGCAAAAATAATCCAGAATCTGCCATGAAGCACAGAACCTACAGGTACAAAGTTACAACTGCTAGATTTCATTGTGGAAGAGTCTCTAAGTAACTGAACCTCGGGACTATGGTCAGAGAGGATAGGAAACATATTATTACCATTTTCCACGTTTTTTTGTTCTTCCGTATTCAAAGCCAGGCTATGCTCCAACTTGACTGTATCATCACGAATTCTTCCTGGACTCTGAAACCAGATTTTAGTTTTTGTTTTCATTGTTTGAATTCTTATCTTCATTTTAAAATCATCTTATTTTTTCCATTTCTATAATAATTTAATGAGAAACTAGTTTCAGATGCTTGTTCAGGGCTGTTGCTACACTCTAGTTTTGACCACATATGTGTCATGGGACACTATTCTCCAGAAAATTGTTCTTAAGCATGTTAGTAAATGACCCTTTGAAAGTATTCTATGCTCAATAGGTTTAGAAAATATGGTGTTAAGCCAAATTATAGAGGTTTGTCTATTACAGGATTGCTCAAGAGCTTTAACATGCCAATGTATACGTACCGTGAACCACCAAGAGGTATCACCAAAAAGTATATCCCTAACTTGTTTTACCATGAAATCTATTATTCTCGAACAGTGTTCTTCAGATCACTATTTTGACAAACAGTATATTCACTGTGTATTCTGTATTTAAATACCCCAGAGTCATTACCACTCATTGGTCAGGAGGAAAATGCTTGGGGAAACTTAATTTATTCATACTTTCTGATTACCATTATCTATACTAATAAAGAAAAACATTTAGCTCTTTTTAAGTTTTTTTTTTTAAGTTTTTTATTTATTTACTCTCGGGGGAAAGAGGGGAGAGCACTTGTGCACAGGGGAAAGGAAGAGAGAGGCAGAGACAGAATCCCAAGCAAGCTCTGTGCTGTCAGTGCAGAGCCCAATACAAGGCTTTAACTCATGAACCATGAGATCATGACCTGATCTGAAACCAAGAGTCGGATGCTCAACTGACTGAGTCATCCAGACACCCCAAAAGACATTTAGCTCTTGAGCTCGTATTAAACTTAGTGACAACATTCTTTGTTTTAAAATTATTGTTCAATTTAATGATAAAGTTTGATTCACTTTCAAAGTCCCCATGTAATATACAAACAAAGCATAAGTTCATTGAGTTTTTTTTATTCATTTACATTACCCCCTGTACTCTTCAGTGTTTGCTTTGTCAACTCTATATAATATTTAAGACTAAAATTTTTGTTTCACATATTTATAAACATGGGTATACATTTGTGCCACAATGTTGTACCGTGAAGAACTTGAAATATATTGATTGATTTGTTATACTACTCTCTTAAAATGGCAGAATTCAATATTTATCTCCAGTTATTCTAATGGATCTCTAGAGTTGCATGTATAATAAAACAACTTGTACATATATTATTTTATTATATACATTAACTAATAAGTTGAAACTTAATACTGATTATGGAAGTGTTGTAGGGAGCCAAATTAAATATTTGTAGAAATAAAGTACTATGTCTTTAATAAAATGTTTATAGGGGCACCTGGGTGGCTCAGTCAGTTAAGCAACTGACTTCCACCCAGGTCATGATCTTGAGGTTCATGAGTTTAAGCCCCTTGTCAGTGCAGAGCCTGCTTGGGACTCTTTCACTCCCTCTCTGCCCCTGTCCTGCTCTCGCTCTCTCCCTCTCAAAACAAAAAATTTAGTTAGTTAATTATTAATAATAAAATAGGTTACTTTAAAAACAAAGAAAACTAAATATAGATGGGATTTGAAGAACTTCAACAAGGATGTAGGGCTATTTCAGTAAAACTAAGGCAAGATTATTTTGCATTGCATTAAAAAGGAAAAAAGGACATTCAGGTGGTAAAATTCTTTTATGGCATTGAACTTTTAAAAATTTAGAAAAATAAATAAAACTGAAAATAAAAATTTTTATAGCTCCTCTCCTTTGACCTCTCAAAATGAGAAGCTCTGAAGTGTAAGTCACATGATAATACTAAGAATTCTTTTGATGATATTTCTGGCAATGAGATCTTTTAAAGAAACTGCTAAGTCACTTAAATGAGGAAAAGGCAAATATGCCTAACTCAAAATTCTAAATTGCCAAAATTCCTCCCTGATTTCCCTACCACATTACATATTTATTTTATTAAGTTTGTTTAGCCTGAGGTTGCTCCCTAACATCATTTAGTTGAATGTACAACCCTGCCTTTATTATGTACAGGTGGGAAATTATTTTCTTGGCCACAAATGGAGTTATAATTTTTTCTCTTCAGAGGAATTGAAGAAATGTGTCTGGTCTCGTTAGAAGCTTGAGCTGTAGCAGAATTCTGTGCCAACATCAACATACTTGGCAGAAGAACTGACTCTGGAGCCCCCAGACTGTGACCTGAGCTGAAGCTTCAGCAATAAATTGGGAAGTTAGGCATATGAGTTAGGCATATTAAGCGAAACAGAATATAACTGAAGAGCTTCAAATAGCACATTCTGAGAGAAAATACTGTATTAGCTTTTTACTGCTGCATAACATATTAATGTAACCTAGCAGTTTAAAACAACGTTTATCATCTCCATTTCTATGGGAGAGATGTGTAGGCATGGCTTAGCTGGGTATAATGCTTAAGGTAACAGAGGTTGTAACCAACATTTTGGAAGAGCTCCAATTTCACCTGGAGACTTGAATGAGGAAGAATCCTCCTTCAGGGTCACTCAAGTTACTGGCAGAATTCATTTTCTTCTTCTTCTTCAGAATTCATTTTCTTCTCTATATAGATATAGATGGTTCTGTATTCAGAGATATAGGATCGAGGGCCCTGGTCCTATTGGCCTACAGTTAGAATCTGTCTTCAGGATCCAGATGACAACCACAGTGGAAAACTTCAACCAATTGGAATTTCCAACATGGCTCCTTAACTTTTTCAAATGCAGCTACGAAGAGCAGATTTTTAGAGTGAGTTAGCAGAAAAATGGAGTCTTATATACTGTTAAATAATAATGAGAGTGATATTCTATTACCTTTACTAGATTCTATTGGTTAGAAGGAAGTCAAAGATCCTGCCAACACACTTAACACACTTAATGTGGAGGGATTATGCAAAGGTGGGAACATCAATAGACAAAGATAATGGGGGAGGAGAAATTCTTGAGTCTATTGCCACAAATACCATGTCCCTCAAAGGAAAGACTTAGCATTCAGTAAAGAGCCATTAAGCAAGAATGTAAGAAAATGATGACTGTCACTGATTTGTAATGATTACTTCAATTGCCCTTTGCTCATGTTTATGAAACTGAAATTTCTGTTTTCCAAGTGACTTCTAGGGTCAATGAATGAGTTATTTGGTGAGGTGATAACAGTGACTGTCACACAATCAGAATGTTTCTTGCGTGCTGAAGTTTCTGTTACTAATTTGTCCGTTTGTTGATCTTCTTGGATATAAGTATTTACTTTTGGTAAGAAATAAAAGATCAGATCCAAAACTTAATCCTGTTTGATCAGGGAAAAAAACCTCAACCTTGTAAAAACATATAAGACATTGCGAAGTAAAATTTCAAATCATGAATCAAAAAAAGGAAGAAAGAAACTGAAGTTTATGTATAGTAAAAGACACGGATGTTGAGTGTATATGAAAGTGTATAAGTTAAGCATATAGTGAAATAAATGGATGTTAAGTGTATAATTCAATGAGTTTTGACCAACGTACACAGCTGCCTCATGGACACCCTAATCAAGAAATAGCACACTTTTATCATCCAAGAAAGTTCACTTATGCTTACTTCCAGGAGATCCCTAATATTCATAGATAATCATTGTCTTGATGTCTATCATCATACACTATTTTGTATCTTTTTTTATTTTTAAAAAGTTTACTGAGATACAACTGAACTACACTATATGCACATATGGGAAGTGTTCAGTTGGAGAAATTTCACCTCATGTCTATGCATGAGTCCCTCGTATCCACCGTTTCACTTTCCAAGGTTTCAGTTACTGGTGGTCAACCATTTTCTGGAAGTGGATGATCCTCCTGATCGATCATCAGAAAGTCAATGTGTCTAACGGCATAGGCTAGGGCATGTCATCGCATCACATAAGCATTTTATCACCTCATATCATCATTATAAAACGAAAGGTAAACAGTACAATAAGGTATTTTGAGAGAGAAACCACATTCACATAACTTTTATTACAGTACAGTGTTATAATTCTATTTTATTATTGGTTGTTAATCTATTAGTGTGCCTAATTTATAAATTAAACTTTATCATATGTATGTATATATATAGGAACAAAATAGTATATATAGGGTTTCATATTGTCCATCATTTCAAGCATCCACTGGGGGTCTTAGAACGTGTCCCTGTGGATAAGGGGGGACTACTGTACCAGTGAAGTCATCGCCACAATGATGATTATAAACATTTCTGTTGCTCCTAAAAGTCCCTTTGAGATCCAACCTTCCCTCTACTCCACAGGCAACAAATAATTTGCTTTTTGTCGCTACAGATTAGTTTGGATATTCTATAATTTCAAAACATGCTGTAACATCGTTAGGTATCAAAGATGCTCATATTAAAACCATAATAAGATAAAATACAACCCCATTAGGATGACTAAAATTAAAAAAAAAATGAACCATATGAAGTCAAGTGTCAGTGAGAGTGTAGTAACAATGGAACTCTGTTTTATTGCTGTTGGGAATACAACATGGTACAATCATTTCAAAAAACGCTTTGAAAGTTTCTTAAAGTCTTATACATATACCTATCATAGAATGCAAACATTTTACTGCTAGATTTAGGCAAGAGAATTAAAAATATATGTCTATGTGAAGACTTACATAAAAGTTTATAGAAGGCTTACTTGTAATAGGCAAAAGCTGAAAAATGGGCTGAATGTCCATTAATAGGTTAATGGATAAACAAATTGTGACATAATAATGCAATGAAAGACTACTTAGCTATAAAACTGAATGAAATGCTCTTGCATACAAAAGCATGAATCTAAATTTTTCTATGCTGAGCAAAAATTTTGTCTGTTCTTGAACTTCATATATATGGGATGGTTACAGCATGTGTTCTATTTTTATTTTATGTGTATTTTTTCATCTTAGTCATCTTCATTTAGACCATGTGCACTAAAACAATAACAAAACCTTCAATTAACTGGATGCTTTAAACATGATACCAGTTCATTCAAAATACCAAGAATAATTTGTTTCATAAAAAACCTTCCAAGAGTGAATTACGAGGAAAAAGAAAATCTGAAGAGACAGATTACAAATAATAAAATTGAATCAGTAATGTAAAACTTCCCTAAATCAAAAGTCTAGAACCAGATGGCTTCATTGGTGAATTCTGCCAAATATTTAAAGAATTAGTACCTATCTTTCTCAAATTATTCCAATAAACTTAAAGTGGAAGGAATACTTCCAAACCCATTTTATTAGGCCAGCATCACTCTGATCCTAAAACCAAAGACACCACAAAAAAAGTAAAATGACAGGCAAATATCCATGATGAACATAGAAACAAAATTCCTCAAAAAATATTAACAAACTTAACCAACAATACATTAAAATGATCACACACCAGGATCCAGTAGGATTTAATTCAGGATTGCAAATGTTGAATATACACAAATCAATCAATGTAACTACGGTAACGAAATGAAGAATAAATACATTTGATCATCTTGATGATACAGAAAAAGCATCTGCCAAAATTCAACATCCATTTATGATAAAAATTCTCAATAAAGTGGGAATACAAGGAACATACTTCAACATAATAAAGGCCATATATGATAAACACGAAGCTAATATCATAGTCAACTTTCAGTTTGTCTAAGATCAGGAACAAGATAAGAATGCCCATTCTCATCACTTTTATTCAATACAGTATTGGAAGTCCTACCTGTGGCAATTAGTCAAGAAAAATAAATAAAATGTACCCAAATTCTTAAGGAAGAAGTAAAACTGTCACTATGTGAAGTTTACATAATACTATATATATATATATATAAACCCTTATATATGTAAGGGTTTATATATATAAATCCTTAAAGATCCCACAAAGAGCTATTAAAACTAATGAATTCAGAAAAGTGGCAGGATGCAAAGTTAATATACAGATATTGGTTGTGTTTCTGTACACTAATAATGAGCTATCAGAAAAAGAAATCAAGAAAACAATTCATTTATAATTGCATCAAAAGAATAAAATAGCTAGGGATATATTTAAGTATACTACGAAAACTATAAGGCACTGATGAAAACTATAAGGCACTGATGAAAAAAATAAAGATGCACAAATAAATAGAAAATGTTATGTGCTTATGGATTGGAAGAGTTAATGTTGTTAAAATGTCCATACTACACAAAGCGTTTTGCACATTCAGTAATGCCCTCCATCAAAACTGCAATGGCATTTTTCACAGATTTAGAATAAAAATCCTAAAATTTGTGTGGAACCACAAAAGACCCAAAGGCAGATAAATCTTGAGAAAGAATAAAGCTGAAGGTATCACATGCCCTGATTTCAAACTATATCAAAACAATAGAGTAATCAAAACAATATGGTATTAGCATGAAAACAGACACATAGATCAATGAAATAGAATAGAGAACTCAGAAATAAAACTATGCATATGTGGTCAATTAATCTATGACGAAGGAAACAAGAATATACAATGAGGAAAAGACAGTGTCTTCAATAAATGGCGGTAGGAAAACAGAATCGCTACTTACAAAAGAACAAAACTGGAGCACTATTTTACACTATATACAAAAATAAATTCAAAATGGATTAAAGACTTTAATTTAGAACCCGAAACTATAAAAATTAGAAGGAAACAAAAGGAGTAAGCTTTGGCATGGGTCTTAGCAAAATTTTTTTGGACCAATCTCCTTCGGTAAAGGCAACAAAAGCTAAAATCACCGAAGAACTACATCAAACTACAAACCTTTGCACAGTGAAGGAAATCAACAATATGAAAAGGCAACCTACTAAATGGTAGAAGATATTTGTGAAGCATACATCCAATAAAGTGTTAATATCCAAAATATAATAAAACTCGCTAAAAACAAAACAAAACAATACAGTTTGAGAATGGGCGGAAGACTTGAATAGATATTCTCCCAATAAAAGACATACAGATGGCCAACAGGCACATGAAAAGATGCTCCATATCCCTAATAATCGGGGAAATGTAAATCAAAACCACGACTGAGATATCACCTCTCACTGCTCAGATTGGCTATTATCAAAAGTAAAAAATAACAAGTGTTGGTGAGTACGCTGAGAAAAGGGAATCCTTCTTCACTGTTGGTGGGACTGTAAATTGGTGTAACTACTATGAAAACAGTATGGAGGCTCCTCAAAAAATTAAAAATAAAATATGATCTAGCAAATCCACTTTGGGTTATTTAGCCAAAGAAGACAAAAACACCAACTGTAAAAGACATATGCAGTCCTATGTTTATCGTAGCCTTATTTACAACAGCCAAGATATGGAAGCAACTTACATGTCCATCAAAAGATGAATGGGTAAAAAAGATGTATGAGATATATGTAATGAAATATTCCTCAGCCACACACATGAAATCTTGCCATTTGTAATAATGTAGATGGAACTAGAGGCTATTATGCTAAGTGAAATAAGTCAGTCAGAGACAGACATATAAAGCATGATATGTAAAATCTAAACTAAAACAAATGAAGAAACACAACAGAAACAGACTCAGATACAGAAAATGAATTGTTGGTTATCAGAGGTGGGTGGGACTGGGGGAAGACAAAATTGGTGAAGGGGATTAAGCAGTATAAGTCTTCTGCTATAAAATAAGTAAGTTATGGCGATGTAATGTATAGCAGAGGGAATATAAGCAATATATTGTCGCAACTTTGTACGGTGACAGATGGTAACTAGACTTATCATGAAGAACATTTCATAGGCACAAAAATATCAAGTCACTATGATGTACACCAAAACTAATAGGATATTGTATGTCATTTATTCTTCAATAAAAACAGGATGATTTGTTTGAGTGATTTATTTTCAGTTACCACCAATGTTGGATGAGCTTAATATTACTCTGACATTTAAAACACACGCCTGTGTTAAACATCTTGGTTAAAAGAAAGATCATAGGTATTAGTAGTAACCGCAATGAAATCTTTGGTACTTCAGGGAATTAGAGCAAGCCATGGAGAAATGGTGAATTCATAGTTTAAAACCAGAGTTTGATACTAGAGGACTTAAAAAAATGGTTTCCAGGGGCGCCTGGGTGGCTCAGTCGGTTAAGTGGCCAACTTCAGCTCAGGTCATGATCTCACGGTCTGTGAGTTTGAGCCCCGCGTCGGGCTCTGTGCTGATGGCTCACATCCTGGAGCCTGCTTCAGATTCTGTGTCTCCCTCTCTCTCTGCCCTTCCCCCACTCGCGCTCTATCTCTATGTCTCTCAAAAATAAATAAACGTTGAAAAAATTTAAAAAAAATGGTTTCCAGATTTTTTTCCAGAAATTAAAACGTTTATATTAGTTACATTAGCATATTGTTATATTAGTTTCAGGTGTACAACACAGTATTTCAACAAGTTTACACATTATGCTATACTCACCTCAAGAGTAGCTATCATCTGTTCCCATACAACACTATTACCATGCCACTGATTATATTACTAATGCTGTACCTTGAGTGAAGAAAAAGGAATCCCGTACACTGTTGATAGGAATGTAAGTCAGGACAGTTACTGTGGAAAATAGTATGGATACTACTCAAAAAACTAAATGTATAAATGCTATATGATCCAATAATTCTACTACTGGGTATTTACACAAAGAAAACAAAAACATCCGTTTAAAAAATATGATCCATGTGTTTACTACAGCATTATTTACAATAGCTAAGATATGGAAGTAACCTATGTCTCCATGAATGGCGATAGGACTCTTTTACTAGATGTTTTGGCTACCACTTGTCCCTTCCAAGTTGTTCAGGATTATTTATTTTTTAAAAATTTACTTTGTATTTCTTTTTTCTATGAAATATTCCTTCACTTTTTTGGCCAATATTCCTAACAGGTTTTTAAAGTTAGATTGTTAGAGCTATTTTTATATAAAGGTTACCTGTTTTTTGTTTGTCATTTGGTTTGCTTTTGCCTTTTAAGATTTGCCGTACTTAAATTTTAAATTTTTATGTAATAAATTATTTCGGTCTTTTTTAAAATGAATTTTAGGTTCTGCGTCTTATTTAGAAACACTTTTCTTACTGTAGGATTATTCAAAAATTTTATCTTAGTTTTCTTCTACATTACGGCTTCATATTTTTATCTTTAAACATATAGGTAACTTGTATTTTTAATAAGGAGAGATGTAGGAATTCTGCTTAGAATTTTTTTTCAGATACAGATTTTCCCAGAACTACTCATTGAAAAACCAACCTTCTCCTCACATATTTGAAATGCCGTCCTAATAATGTATCAAACACCTATGAGTACTTAAATTCCCTAGTCTGTCTCATTAATCTCTTGTTATTACTGGGAAGTTCTGAACTATTTTCATTATTACACTTCTGTGAATACTTTTAATACCTACTTGGGTTATCCATCCCTCAATACTCTTTCTTCCCCCAGAATTTCTTAGCTAAATCCATAATTGTTCTTTCACGTGAACTTTAGAATCAGTTTTTCATATGGAAAAACTCTGTTGGTATTTGCTTTGGTATTAGTTAATTTCATAAACTTTCTTTGGAAAAATTGATTTTAAAAGTATCAAACCCTATTCATTAAAAAGATGCATTCTACTACTTATTCTAGTCTTCCTTTTATGTTCCTCTGCAGAGCTCTGAAGTTTTTTTTTTTTACTTTTAGAGTAGATTCTATATATTTCTCACTAATTTTATTAGTAGAAATTTTATGTCTACCATTGCCAATATAAATGAGATCTTTCTTTTATTATGTTTTCTAATTAGCTATTGATTTTATAAAGAATTATGTAACTAGAGAAGTATATAATTTGGAAATATTAATCACATATTTCTTGCCATGAAATTTCTTTTAATCTATGATTCTTCTTCATTCAAGAAGCAATGGATGATGGCAGAAAGGATGATAGAAATGAAGAATGAACATAAGTATCTTCCCAGTTACTGAGTTTCAGAGATACAAGCCTTTGAGAAATGGGGATAGTCTTTGAGAAAGCTCCCAAGTTTGGGAAAACAACAAAAATGTAAACATCAGATATTCTTCTCCTGATACATAATAATGATTCCTTGGGTAATGAGAAGAGGACCGTGTAAGAGAAAGTAAAATGTCTAAAGTGACTAATGGGATGCACCCTGTCTCTCTTGGGCCACCTGGTTAGAATCTAGGAGAGAGAGTACATGTAACAAATTGCTAATAGGTCTGGGGAAATCCAATTGCACAGAATACTTGCCCTTTTCCTTCCTGGGTAGAGGCTTGGGAGGCAAAACAAACAAACAAATGCACAAGCAAAAAACAAGAAGAAATAACTCACAGGAGAAAGTCTAGGCAGAAGACCCGCACTTTACAGCCTAGTATAAGAACAGAAAAATATTATTTCTGTGCTGGAGGCACCTCAGGGAAGTAACTCCTGGATTTTCCCGTACCTAAACCTGACTTAGAAATGATATGCTGATGCTTGAGGGCACTAAACTGTCAGAGAAATCTAGAACTGAAGGGATCCTGTAGGTGGGATGGACAGACAAAACAGAAGTGACATGGATGGAGTAGTGATTTAGGGATTTTTGTCACAAAGTCCATTTCCCCACTTTAAAAGAAAACCTCTTTAGTCATTTATCTATGGATGGATCTTTGGGTTGCTTCCATATGTTGGCTTTGTAAATAATGCTGCAATAAACATAAGGGGGCATATAGCTTTTCAAATCAGTGTTTTTGTTTTCCTTCAGTAAATAGCCAATTGTCCATCTATAGCTGAATGCATAAAAAAGATGTGGTATATATACATAATGGAATATTACTCAGCCATAAAAAAAATGAGGTCTTGCCATTTGCAGCAATACGGATAGGCTTATAGGGTATAATGTTAAGTGAAATGAGTCAGTCAGAGAAAGACAAATATCATAAGAGTTCACTTCTATGTGGAATTTAAGAAAAACAAAGAAAAAAGGAGACGAAAAAATCAGACAAATACAGAGAAAAACTGATAGTTGCCAGACGGGAGGTGGGTGGAGGGATGGGTGAAAGAGATAAATGTAATTAAAGGTACACTTACACTCATGAGTACCGAGAACTGTATGGAATTGTTGAATCATTCTATTACATACCTATAAATAATAAAACAGAGTATTCTAGAAATCTTGAATGACTGAAATGGTCTATTTTCCTTTTTTAACAGCTTTCCTGAGATGTAATTTAAACGTCATACAACTCACCTAAAATGTGAAATTAATGATCTTAAATGTAGCCCCAGAATTGTGGAACAATGACCACAATCCATCTTAGAACATTTTCGTCATCCCCAAAAGATCCTCCACCCTTCTAAGGCTGTCACCCCAATTCTCCCATCACCCTCAGTTCTACAAAATCACTAATATACTTTCTGTCGCTAGCGATTTACCAAATCTGGATATTTCATATAAATGGAATCATGCGTGTTCATATAAATGGAATCATGCGTGTTGTCCTTTGTGACTGGCTTCTTCCACTTAGCATAATGTCTTCAAGGTTTGTCCATGTCGTAGCAGGTATCAGTAATTTATCTTTTACCTAACAATATTCATTGCATTGATGTTCCACATTTCATTTATCCATTCATTAGCTGATGGACATTTGGGTTATTGCAATCTTTTGGCTATTATGAGTAATGCTGCTAGGAACATGTGTGTACGAGTTTTTGTGTGGACATAAATTTTTATATCTCGGGTATATCTCGAGAGGAATTGCTGAGTCATGTAGGTAATTATGTTAACCTTTTGAGGAACTGCCACATTGTTTTCCAAAGTGGCTGTACCATTTTGCATTTTCACCACTACTGCATAAGGGTTCTGATTTCTCCATATCCTTGACAATAACACTTGTTATTATCTCTTTTTTATTAAGGTCATCCTAATGGTTGTGCAGTGGGATCTCATTGTGGTTTGATTTAAATTTCCCTGATGGATAATGATGTTTAGCATCTTTTGATGTGCTTATTGGCCATTTGTATATTTTCTTTGGAAAAATGTCTGTTCAGGTAATTTGTTCACTTTTTAATTGGGTTATTTGTCTCTTTATTATTGCATTGTAAAATTGTTTAAATATTTTACAAGTTCCTTATCAGATTTGTAAAACTTTTCTCTGATTCATTGAATTGTCTTTTCATGTTCCTGATGGTATCTTTGAAATACTAAAAGTTTACATTTTAATTAAAGAAATTTTTTTAATGTTTATTCATTTTTGAGAGAGAGAGAGAGAGAGAGAGAGAGAGAGACAGAGCGTGAGTGACAGAGAGAGAGGGAGACACAGAATTCGAAGCAGGCTCCAGGCTCTGAGCTGTCAGCACGAGCATGATGCAGGCCGTAAACCCCCAGACCATGAGATCATAATCTGAGCCGAAGTTAGATGCTTAACCAACTGAGCCGCCAAGGTGCCCCTACATTATCATTTACTCTTATTACCTGTATTTTCCTTTGGTTGCCTGTACTTTTTGGTCACATATCTAAGAAACCATTTTCTTATGGTTTTTGCACCATAAGGAATTTTATACACATTTTCTTCCGTATAAAAGATTTCTGAGATTTTTCTCTTAGTCATACCTTTTCTGCACTTTCAGTGTTGAACACAGTTCATAGATATTGATGAAATCTTTCTATGAAAAAGGTCCTATCTGGGCCCTTCAGAAAACTTCCACCCACACTTGGAGATTCTGTCAAACAAGATGCATGGGGTATCGAAGATCTATTTCTCCACCGGATATCTCGCTTGACTACAAATTTTACTGTGTCTGGTAGCTACTCTTGAGAATTGTTGTTTAATGTTGCGACTACTTCCTATTCTACTGAAATTAGAATTTTATTTGTTGCGTTTTGTTTGCACTTGTTTTCACAAAGGATGATGGGGTAGAAACGCTCTTAATGCACCATCTTATATTTTCGTTGAGTAGAGACTCATAGGATTAACACAGAGCTGTCATCATCAAAGAAGTTAGTATTTGCTGAATGTGCACTATATGACAAGCTGGTTTACTTATCTTTTTTGAGGTCGATGTTAATATTCACATTTTTTTACAGATGAACAAACTGAAGTGCTGGCTGGGATGGACGGTTGAGAAGGGACCCGAAAGAATTCAAGCAAGACAAAACATCTGCCTAGATCTGCTTAGAGAAATGGAACAGAGTTTTCTAGAGATGGTAGGACGGGAATGATCTGAGAAGAAGGATAAGGCTGGAGAAACTGGGGCAAAGAAAAATCTTGACGAGAGACAGAAAGCCATAAAGACACCTAAGGAGGAGAGAGAGCTGGAGGTAGAAGTTTGAGGAGGGGAAGATGTTCAAAGATGTCAGAGGAACTGCTATCATGTGTTGTGCAGTGTAATTCAGGATTCGTGGTGTCCTCCAGAGTCGCTCAGTACGACAGTCGAAACTTACATTACTTTTCAACACTTTCTGATTCCATCCGTTTTTCAGATCTGACACTGTGAGTGTCCCAATTAAAAAAATCTAGGTTACATTATTTATGTCCCCCTAAAAAAATAACTATTGTTTTTGTATTTCCCAGAGGTTCTGCATTTCTTTAGAGTAAAAGCAAGTTTTTAATATACCTCCTACAAGGCTTAGCCTTTCACATAGACAGTTTAAAAATTTAAGTGTCGATATTTAAAATACCATTAAGAAGGGCCAAAAGTTATTTAGCACAGCTTTAAGCCTCCTAATACATTCAACAGAAATCCATAATTTAATCCAGTATTGAGTTGTAAAAATAAAAGTTTTAAATTCTAAACATTAAAAAATAATCTTCTAATTAATATTTTAGTATGTCTTCTAAGTGACTTTTTTTCTATGAAGTAATACATTCATTGCAGAAGATCTGGGTAATACAAAAAAGTGTAAAGAAGAAAATTAAAATCACCCATAATCTTGTCACTTAGTAAATATTTTGTAGCATTATGCTTTAGACATGTATATATCTGTGTTCTTATGTGGGTACATTTTTCTAAAAAATCTATTTTCACTTGAAGTATTTGTACATCTACCCATTTAAAAATACGCTTTTAAGGCCTTACTTTGTTTTCATAACTATATTTTTAAAGATAATTTTAGATATTTCATTGTATAGATAACTTATATTTTGCTTAACTAATTCCTTATTTTATAAATAATGGGATGAATATTCTTGTTCATACATATTTCTCTTTAGCTCAATTTATTTTATGCCAGTTATCTTATAAGTGGGTTTTGGCGATGCTCTCTTAAAGGCTTCCTGTCTTCTCCCTTCTTTCCTGTTACTCATCCTGCTCACAAACACAAACAAGCAAGGTGCTTTGGTGTGATTTTTTTGCCCCTTGCTTTCTTTATTAAGGAAGAGGCTGTGGTCTGCTCCTCAAAAAGTCTAAGTTTTAGAAGCTCAAATCAGGCCTTAGTATAATCTCTTGTATATAGTAAGTGATTAAAAAAATGTACCTGGCTTTTTGCAAGACACTTAGTAAATAATAATTGAATGAATAAAAGTTTAATTTAATTTTGAGCTATGATGATACAGGTCTTATTCATGTTAGAAGCATGAGAGCCTACCTGGTTGGTCTTTCTCTGGTTTTTATCACAGTACGACTGTGTGTGTGTGTGTGTGTGTGTGTGTGTGTGTGTGTGTGCGCGCGTGTATGTGTGTGTTGTCCTTAATTCGGAGAAACAGATTCTAGTAAAGGGCCCTATCCTTCCATTCCATTAGCAGGTAGCAACTTAAAAAAATTGTTGAGGGCGCCTGGGTGGCTCAGTTGGTTAAGCGGCCGACTTCAGCTCAGGTCATGATCTCACAGTCTGTGAGTTTGAGCCCCTGCGTCGGGCTCTGTGCTGATGGCTCAGAGCCTGGAGCCTGCTTCAGATTCTGTGTCTCCCTCTCTCTCTGCCCTTCCCTGCTCACGCTCTGTCTCTATGTCTCTCAAAAATAAATAAACGTTAAAAAAATTAAAAAAAATTGTTGATGTGCTTATATGCGACACACTTGAATTTTACTTAGCTCCTGCTTCCAATTAGAAAAAGAGAACTGATAGAATCACGGGAAAAATGTAAAGCTAACCAGAACTGGATATGGGCTTAACTTGTATCACAAATATGATGCAAGACGAACGATTATCTACTGAGAAACAGTTGGCTGATACACTATGAGTCGTTACAGTTTACAAAGCTAGTTCTTGAATTGAAGGCTTTCAAAACTAATCTTACATGCAAAAGCTTCTGAAAGAACTCAGAACTGAAGGATATATTCTGGTATCAAAATTACATTTACATTATCTAATATGATAGAAATATCAGACCCTAGAACATTGCAGAATGTAAAAGGAAGGCTAAATACACTTTAAAAGATTGGAGTTTTAGTATTAGCTATATTATTTCCAATTAACAGAGGAAACATATTGATATATTATCCATTAGTGCAAAGGTACAAGTATTTCTCCACTAACAATAATAAATGGCAGCATTTAGCATATAAATGGTGCAAGCTCTTAAATTACCTTTACTTTTCCTATACGAGTGCAGCCTAAGAGAATTTCATGCATTTTTTACATGGTGTAATTTTATCTTGCTCATACAATGTGAGGCGAGTAATCATGATATTCTAATATTAATATAAGTACAAAATATACATATTGATGAATAATAGCCATGTTTTTTGGACCTCCTTGCCAAGTCATATTAAAATGACAAATAATTGCAATTCCTTCCCAGAGAAATGGTGCAGGATCTGTAGTCAAAAGCACATTAGGGACCAACAGTGTCCATTTGTTATCCTTTGTCAGGGAAACATGGCTCCTAATGAAAGTGAATGAAAGAACACTGATTGAGGACAGTGACACTAAACCTTTTCCTCAAGAAGAGTCATGACATGGGTATTAATAAGAGGATTGAAAGTTGAAGGCAAAGCTTTGGTTCTTAAGATCTCTGTATAATCTTGATTTTCTTTTTGTTTGATTTTTGAAATAAAGCCTGATACTTCGGAGGACTGGCGGGGAGTGTACTCATGGGGGAAGAAAGGCTAGTTTAAAATGTAGTGAAGACATTCCAAAGACACCACAGGGTCAGTGCACTCTGGAAGGAGTCCCCAGGTAACTTGAGGCAATGTTATTTAAACTCTAAACAGTTCTCAAATCAGCTCTGAAAGAAAAATTCCACTATTTCTTCATTCAAACCGTTAAACATTTTTTTTTCCTCTTAATTGCCTCATCTTTCCAGAAATTATAGTCTCTCCTTGCAAAATACTGCTTGAAGAAGAATTTTTGACCAGGAAAATGAGTAGCCTATTAAAAGGAAACAGGAAAGCATAATTCAGGGATTTCTCAGCACAATTTTCAGGAATTATGATGGCTTTCTTATAAATTCAGGCAGATACAGTTTCATTTCATTTTATTCCTGCTGATTCCTATTCCAGCAATATTTAAGACTAGCAGTTCCTGTCTGAGGTGGTGTAAATACGCATGTCCATATCTATGAACAGAAGAAAAGTACCTCGTAGTTTCTAGTAATTTATTCACTATGTGTCACCTAGCATGAATAAGGCACTGTGCTAGGTCTTGGGAATGTCATTGCTCACAATCTAGTGGAGAGGAAAAAGTAAACAAATAATACCAACTATTACTAATTGAACACATTACATACAGGGCACTTTGCTGAGTTTCACAAAGATGAGCACAATCTTCACAACAGCTCTCTGAAGTAGATACCATTACGCCATTATTACTGCCATTTTAGCAGGGCCCTAAGACACAGAGCGGTTTAGTGTATTGCTCCAGATCATACAGCTTTAAGTACAGGAGCGACATTTTGGACATAGATTCCAGAGCCTGTGCTCCTATTATATCTGCATATTAATAATACACAATATATTACATGTATATGTGTATACACACACATGCACACACACCTCATTTATTCTAAGTTACCTGATAACCTCAATTAACTTTAGCTCTTATAGAGCTAAAGGCCAGAAAGTAAGCAAAAAAGACCTCTCAGTACCTTAAATAACTTTATCCATTCAATAAATATGTGAGCCTCTAGTTGCTCACACAGAATTGTGACCCAGATTGACTTGGCATGGGACACCTGGGTGGCTCAGTCAGTTCAGGTGTCTGACTTCAGCTTGGGTCATGATCTCATAGTTTGTGGGTTTGAGCCTCGTGTAGGGCTCTGTGCTGACAGCTTGGAGCCTGCTTTGGATTCTGTCTCACTCTCTCTGTCTGCCCCTTACCCCCTCCCTCTTTCTCTTCTTCTCTCTCAGAAATAAAATAAACTTAAAAAAAATAAAAGAATAGACTGACTTGGCATGACCCAAGACCCTTTTCCTGAAGCTGGTATACTTTGATATGGTGGAATGCTTACAGAACATCCAGAGAACATTATCTCTTACTTCTCTGACAACTTGCATATTATAAATGGCAGGTTTCCAGGTGGGGAGAGGTGAAATGGAAAAAGGTAGAAATGGGTACATATATTATGAAAAAGGGGGAAATACAAAAAGATATAAATAAGACAAAGAAATTAAGAAAAGATCATTAAAAGCCAATAGCCCTTTCCTTATTTCTCATAGACCCAAATTATTTTGGAATATATCACATTATGATGACAGAGACTCCTCATGATTTCTCTGAATAAGAATATACAAGATGATATGATTATCATTTAAGATACAGTATACTTTAGTAAAAATTTCAACAAAAGTTTAATTTGTCATTTTGACATTTACAGCTGTGGAAAGGGGTGAAAGATAACTGACTAAATGAACACATCGTTTAGTGGCAACTGCAATATGAGTAAGATGCAGTCATCCTTTACACATTAAGAAAGATGTGGTGGATATTTGTGTTGCCATTGTCTCCGCTTTTGGCAACAACCATGATATTTTTGGAGGGAGTGCTCCTTACCCCATCTCAGATAGTCTGGCTGAGGCTCTATCTCTAGTCTGAGGGTAGATCATGTGACCAGACATAAGCCAATCAAGGCATCACATTTTCCCAATCACCCAGTGTTATGTTCAAAGATGTCTTCGGTTGATTTAAAGGAAGTACACCTCAAAACTAATGCTGGGTGGGGCACCTGGGTGGCTCAATCAGTTGAGCTTCCAACTCTTGATTTTGGCTCAGGTCATGATCCCAGGGTTATGGCACGTAACCCCATATCGGGCTCTGCACTGAGCATGGAGCCTACTTGGAATTCTCATTCTCTCTCTCTGTCCCTCTCCCCCACTCACATTCTCTCTCTCTCTCAAATACAAAAATAAAACTACAAGGCTGGGAATGCTAAACGTGAATTGTGTCTTTCTTGTGGGATCGCAACCTGAAAGAAGTTATCTCCAGAAGTTGCTGGCCACCATCTTGTGACCAAAAAGGGGAGAGCCAACCTGAGAATGAAGTCAAGAAGAAGGAGGGAATGCTGGGACAGATAAAAGGAAAAATAATTCTTGGTAATATTGCATAAGTGTACAACAAATCTATTTCCTTTTTGGTTAAGCAGTCTGGTAACCTTCTTTGTAAATTTGTAAAGGATAGAAGATTAACTAATTTAATAGGTAACAAATACATACTAAAAATGAAAAAAAGAACTACAATCCCTGTTATCAGTGGGGATGTGGGTATACACTGAGGTAGATAAATAAAGTATTATTTTTCTAGAAACATCCATTGGCTTTTACAGGTAAATAAAAATTATGTATATGTATGTACATATACATATGTTCATCTTTTTCCTGGAAATTTATGCTTTAGAAACAAAAGCATACATAGGACAGATATTTCTAAAAATAGAAGTTGTTTACTATAGTATTTTTCATAGTAGCAAAAAAAGCAGAAGCAAAATGAACGTCCACAAAGTGAGAATATGCCACAGCACAGTCACAGAATGGACACAACTATTATGCAGCTTTGAAAGAATGAATTAAAGCTGTATTGGATATCTTGGAAGAATTTTCACAAATTCTATTTTAGAAAGAAAATCAAGATGTAGAAAAGCAGTGCACCATGACTTCATTTTAAAAACCAAGATAATCCCCAGTGTGTGACTAAGCATAACCACATAGGATTACAGTAACACAGAAAAAATATGAATAATATTAGATTTTTAACATGGATTATTTGGGGGAATGTATTTGATGTCAGTGAAGAGGGAAGCATAAAGGAAGGAAAAAACAAGCAGAAAAGAAAAGCAAGGAATTACACTTGAAATAAGCATGTGTAAACGCATGCTCGTGCATTTATATAAAATTATGTATACATGGAGCATATGTGTAAACATTAGCTATTCTAAATTATATGTATGTATATTTGCTTATATGCATAAAGAAATGAAATACAAAAAGGTATTTTTAAATGAACAAACAGAAACAGATCCATAAATACAAAGAACAAACTGACAGTTGTCAAAGAGGAGGGGGATGGGAGGATGAGTGAAATGAATGAATGAACTGGGAAATACAGGCTTCATTATGAAATGAACAAGTCACAGAAACAAACAAACAAAAGAAGTATTTTAAGTAGACTCTAATATTACTGTTACATGTCGTTAAAAAAATAAGTACTAGCTGACTGAGTTTGAAGACACTTTCTACACTGGAGGGTAGTCCAAGGCCTATGCTTCTAGCCCAACGTGGTTCACTTCTTAAGACCTAGGTTTCATCGAAGAATGATTGGTTTGTTTACATTTAGGTCTTAGCTATGAGGTAGGATTTTTTAAAAGTCTTTTTTAAAATATAAGTTTTATTGAAATACAATTCATAACCATTTTAAAGTACATAATTCAGTGTTTTTAGTTCATTCACACAGTCGTATGACTATCACCTCTTTACCTTACCCCTAAAAGAAATACCACAACCATCTGCAGTTACTCTTCTTTCCACTTCTCCTTTCCCCTTGACCACCACTAAGCTACTTTCTATCTCTACAGATTTGCATTCTCTATACATTTCAAATAAATGCAGTCATAAATGTATGGTCTTTTGTGACAGACCTCTATCAATTAGAATACTGTTTTCAAAGTTTATCCATGTTGTATCATGTACCTACTGTCTCATTCCACTTTAATGGGATAGAATACTTCATGGTATGACTATACCACATATATCAGGTGATTTAGGTTGTTCCACATTTGGCTATTAATAATGATGCTGCTATAAACACTCATGTACAAGTTTTTGTATGGATGTATTATATTTTTACTTCTCTTGGCTTATATACCTAGAAGTGAAATCCTAGGTCAAATAATAAGTCAGTGGTTAGCATTTTAAGAAACTATCAAATCATTTCCCAAAGTGGCTGGACAATTATATAATTTCACCAGCAAATTATGAGGGCTCCAATTTCTAAAAAAGATATCTCAGACATGGATATATGCATTCCATGTTTATTGCAGCATTATTTATAATAGCCAAAATAGGGAAACAATCTAAGCGTTCATTCATAAATGCATGAATAAAGAAATTGTGGTATTAGATACACAATGGAACATTATTCAGCTATAAAAAAGGAAATCTTGCCATTTGTGATGACATGGATGAAACTTGAGGGAATTATGCTAAGTGAAATAAGTCAGACAGAGAGAGACAAATATCATTTGATCTCACTTATACGTGGTATCTAAAACAGTAACAACAACAACAACAAAACCAAAAATGAGCTTATAGATACACAGAAGAGATTGGTGGTTGTCAGAGGCAGAGAGTAAGGGGTGGGCAAAATGAGTGAAGATGGCCAAAGGGTACAAATTTCCAGTTATAAAAATACAAAAAAAAATCCATTATTGGATATATGATTTGCAGATATTTTCTTATTTTGTGAGTTGTCTTTTTAGTTTCTTGATAGTGTCATTTGAAGCATAAACGTTTTAAGTTTTGACATAGTCTAATTTATCTATTTTTTCTTTTCATCCCCATGCTTCTGGTTTCATGTTTAAGAAATCATTGTCTAATCTTTGTTCATAAAAATTTACATTTAGGTTTATCAATTTTGAATAAATTTCTGTGTATGATGTGAAGTATGATCAAGCTTGATTCTTTAGCGTGTGAATATCCAGTTGTCCCAATATCATTGCTGAAGACTGTTCCTCCCTATTGACTTATTTTAGCATCCATTTTTGAAAATCAAGTGAGCATAAATTTAAGAGTTTACCTCTAAACTCTCAGTCCCATTCCACTGAACTACATGACTATCTTCACGTCAGTACCATGCTGTCTTGATTACTGTAGCTTTGTAGTAAGATCTGAAATCAGGAAATTTAATTTCTCCAGCTTTGTTCTTTTCCAAGAATGTTTTGACTCCTAGATCTCTTGCATTTTCAAATGAATTTTAATATCACTTTGTCCATTTATTTAAAAGAGACAGCTAGGATTTTGATAAGAAATATGCTGGATCTGTAGATGAGTTTGGGGGAATATTGCCATCTTAAGAATATTGTCGTGTTATCCATGAACATGAGATTTCTTTCCATTTATTTAAGTCTTTATTTTTTCTTTGTTTTATGGTTTTCAGCATACAAGTCTTACACTTCTTTTGTTAAATTTATTCATTTTATTCTTTTTGACGCTACTGTAAATGGAATTTTTTCCTTAATTTTTGGATTTTTTCTAGTATAGCCAATTGATCTTGTATCCTGAAAACTTGTTAAACTCATTTTTTTTTGTTCTAACAGCTTCTCTGTGGATTCCAGAGGATTTTCTACATATCAGATCATGTCATCCATGTATAGAAATAATTTTACTTCTTAATTTCCAATGTTGGTATCTTTTCTTTTTCTTGCCTAATTTCCCTGGAAAGAACCTGCATTATAATGTTTAGCTGATAGAGTGAGAGTTGACATCCTATTTTTGATGTTAGGGAAAAAACATTGGGTCCTTCACCATTAAGTGTGATTTTAGTTGTATTTCTTTTTTAAATCAATGCCTGTTTCCTAGTTAATTGATAGTTTTCAATAAATGGTTTTATTTTTATATTTTTATATTCTTGGAGATAATTTTTTGAATCCTTTATGCTATTGATATAGAGTGGTACATTAATTGAATTTTTGACATTAAACCAACCTTACATTCCTGGGATAAATCCCACTTGGTGTAATGTAGAATACTTGTTACAGGATGCTGAATTCAGTGGGTTACTCTTTTGTCAAGAAGTTTTTCATCTGTATTCATTGATGCGTGATTTTTGTGATGTTTTCTCTGGTTCAGTGTCAGAGTAATATTGGCTTTATAAAATAATAAGAAGTGTTCCCTATTCTTTTATATTTTGGAAGAGTTTATGAAAAATTAGTGTTGATGCTATTTAACATAGGGTTGGAGGTTCTAGCATCAGCAATCAGACAAGAAAGCAAAATAAATGGCATCAGGATAGGCAAGGATGAAGTCAAACTTTCACTTTTTGCAGACGACATGATACTTTACATGGAAACTCAACAGAATTCACCAAAAGCCTACTAGAACTGATCCTGGCAAAGTTGCAGGATACAAAAATCAATGTACAGAAATCAGTTGCATTCCTTTTCACCAACAATGAAGCAGTAGAAAGAGAAATAAAGAAGCAAATCCATTCACAATTGCACCAAAAACCATAAAATACCTAGGAATAAACCTAACCAAAGATGTAAAAGATCTCTATGCTGAAAACTATAAAAAACTTACAAAGGAAATTGAGGAAGACACAAGGAAATGGAAAAACATCCCATGCTCATGTTTTGGAAGAATAAATAGTGTTAAAATATCAATACTATCCAAAGCAATCTACACATTCAATGCAATCCCAATTAAAATTGCACCAGCATTCTTCTCAAAGCTAGAGCAAACAATCCTAAAATTTGTATGGAACCACAAAAGACCCCAAAGAGCCAAAGTAATATTGAAGAAGAAAATCAAAGCAGGAGGCATCACAATCCCAGATTTTAACCTCTACTACAATGTGGTAGTAATCAAGACAGCAAGGTATTGGCACAAGAACAGACACATAGACCAATGGAATAGAATAGAGAACCCAGAAATGGACCCACAAGCATATGGCCAACTAATCTTTGACAAAGCGGGAAAGAGTAGCCAATGGAAAAAAGACAGCCTCTTTAACAAATGGTGCTGGGAGAACTGGACAGCAACATGCAGAAGAATGAAACTAGGCCACTTCCTTACACCACTCACAGAAATAAACTCTAAACGGATGAAGGACCTGAATGTGAGACAGGAAACCATCAAAATCCTAGAGGAGAAAGCAGGAAAAACCTTTTTGACCTAAGCCGCAGCAATTTCCTACGTGACACGTCTCCAAAGGCAAGGGAATTTAAAGCAAAAGTGAACTATTGGGATCTTATTAAAATAAAAAATTTCTGCACAGCAAAGGAAAGAACCAACAAAACTAATAGACAACCAACGGAATGGGAAAGGATAATTGCAAATGACATATCGGATAAAGGACTAGTATCTAAAATCTATAAAGAACTTACCAAACTCCACACCGGAAAAACAAATAATCCAGTGAAGAAATGGGCAGAAGATATGAATAGACACTTCTCCAAAGAGGACATCCAGATGGCCAACCGACACATGCAACGATGCTCAATGTCACTCATCATCAGGGAAACACAAATCAAAACCACACTGAGATACCACCTCACATTGATTAGAGTGGCTAAAATGAATAAATCAGGAAACTACAGATGCTGGCAAGGATGTGGAGAAGCAGGCCCCCTCCTACACTGTTGGTGGGAATGCAAACTAGTGCAGCCGCTCTGGAAAACGGTGTGGAGGTTCCTCAAAAAAATGAAAATAGAGCTACCCTATGACCCAGCAATAGCACTGTTAGGAATCTACCCAAGAGATCCAGGAGTGCTGATGCATAGGGGCACGTGTACCCCAATGTTCATAGCAGCACTTTTGACAATAGCCAAATCATGGAAAGAAACTAAGTGTCCATCAACTGAGGAATGGATAAAGAAGAGGTGGTATGTATATACAATGGAATACTACGTGGCAATGAGAAAGAATTAAATCTGGCCACATGTAGCAACATAGATGGAACTGGAGGGTATTATGTTAAGTGAAATAAGTCTTTCAGAAAAAGACAGATACCATATGTTTCCACGCAGAGTTGGATTTTGAGAGACTTAGCAGAAAATCATGGGGGAGGGGAAGAGCGGAAAAGAAAAGAGACACAGAGAGGGAGGGAGACAAAACATAAGAGACCCTCGAAGACTAAGAACAAACTGAGGGTGAGGGGGGTGTGGGAGCGGGGAGAGTGAGTGACAGGGCATTGAGGAGGGCACTTGTTGGGATGAGCAGTGGGTGTTATATGGAAAACAATTTGAAAATACATTATTAAAAAAAAAGAAAAATTAGTGTTGAACCTTTATATATTTTGTAGAATTCACCAGTAAGCCGTCTGGATTTGAGCCTTTTTTTTTTTTTTTTTTTTGCAGGAAGTTTTAAAATTATTAATTCAATCTTTTTACTTGTTATAGGTCTATAAAAATTTTCTATTTCTTTATGAGCCAATTTTAATAGTTTATTTCTTTCTAGAAATTTGTCTGTTTTATCTTGTTTAGTTATTTGCCTAAAATTATTTTTAGTTCATAATATTTTGTATTTCTGTAAAGTCAACTAAAATGTGTAATTTTTACTGATCTTTTCAAAGAACCAGCTTTGGTTTCATCAATTTTATCTGTAGTGGTTTTTTTTTCTCTATTTCATTTATTTCTGCTCTAATTTTTAACATTTAATTTTTTTGTTTTGCATTTAGTTGGCTCTTAATTTTCTAGTTTTTAAAGATGTAAGATTAGATTATATTTGCGTTCTTAAAAAATATTGCATTTACATCTATCTATTTTTCTCTAGGCATTGTTTTAGCTCCATCCATAAATTTCGGTATGTTGTATTTTAATTTTCATTTTTTTAAAGTTTTAAAATTTTTTTGTGATTTCTTCTTTGATCCATTGGTTATTTAAGAGTGTATTAAGTTTTCCTAACTTGTGAATTTCCCAATGTTACTGATTTGTAATTTTATTCCATTGTTACAGAACGTGTGTTGTATCATTTTAATTTTTTAAATTTAATGAGGCTTGTTTTAAGGTATAACTTATGGTAAATTATAAAGAAAGTTCTATGGACACTTGAGAAAAATATCTATTCTGTTATTGGGTAGAGATGTCTGTGAGGTCCAGCTGGCACAGTGTGCTGTTCAATTTTCCTTTTTGTTGCTGTTTTTCTTCTGCTTAGTTGTCTTACTCATTAATGAAAGTAGAGCATTGAAGTCTCCAAGTATTGCTGAATTTTCTATTTTCCTTTTTAATTACATCAGCTTTTGATTCATGTATCCTGGGGCTCTGTGGTTAGGTGCATATATGTTTAGAATTTCATGCCTTCCTAATGGATTAAACTTCTTGCATTATAAAATAGCCTACTTTGTTTTTAAGAATAATTTATCTGAAAATCTATTTTGTGTGATATTGATACAGTTACTCTCATTCTTTTTTAGTTTGCTGTTTGCAATATATATATGTATATATATTTATGTACTTATATATTTCTATCCTTTTACTGTTAATCTATGTCTTTGAATCTAAACTGTTCTTATAGATAGTATATACACTTATGAATCCTTCTAATCTCTCCCGTTTAATTAGAGTATCTAGCACATTTACATTTAATATAATTACTGATAAAGTAGAATTTACATCTGCAATTTTGCTGATTGTGTTCTATATGTCTTATGTCTTTTTCCTGTTTTCCCATTCTTTCTTTCTTTTGTATTAAATATTTTCTAGAGTACTATTTCGATTTTCTAATTATGTCTTTGATTGCATTTTTGAGTTATTTTCTTAGTATTTTTCTGAGGATTCAAATTAACGTTCAAAGTTAAAACAGTCTAGTTTATATTAATACCAATTAAACTTCAGTGCAGAAAAACTTTGTTCTAAGAGAGCTGTCTTTTCCCCACGCATTTCGTGCTATTATTACTGTACGATTTGCATCTCTATACACTAAGAGTCCTTTAACACAGTTTTACAAATAGTTTTATACAGCTACTTCTTAAATCAGACAGGAAAGAGTTACAAACAAAAGTATATTTATACTCTTTTATATTTACCTATGTAGTTACTTTAGTGGTGACTTATTTCTTTGTATAAATTTACATTCCTCTCTAGTATATTTTCATTTCATTCTGAAGGACTCCTTTTAATATTTCTAGTAGGGAAGATATGATAATGACAAGTTCTCCCTGTTTCTGTGTATTTGGAAATAACTTAATTTCTCCATTTTTAAAGGACGGTTTTTAAGATGTGGGATTCCTGGTTGACATATGTCTTTCAGAACTCTATGGCAGCCCACTGCCTTCTGTTCTGCATTGCTTCTGATGAACTTTGAGTCATCAATCTTATTGATAATAAATCTTTTTTTTTTTTCTCTCTCTTGATTCTCTCAAGATTCTGTCTCTACTTGGCCTCTCAACAGATTGACCATGATGTGAGTAGGCATGGAACCCAGTTTATTTGAGTTTGTTGAGCTTCCTAGATTTATTAGCTGATGTTTATGTTTGTGAAGTTTTCAGCCATGATTTCTTCAAATCACCTTTATGCTCCTTTTCCACTCTTCTCTCCTTCTGGGACTCTTATAATGGGTATGCTGCTACACTTGATAGTATCCCTACGTGTCTTTGAGGCTGTGTGGTTTTTTTTTGTTGTTGTTCTTTTGTTTAATTTTTTCCTGTTCCTTAGACTGGATAGTCTTAATTGACTTATTTTTGTGTTTCCTGATTCTTCTTTCAGCTCAAATCTGATGATGAGCCTCCCTGGTAAATTTTTTGTTTAGTGATTATACTTTTTAACTCCAGAATTTCTTTCTTTTTTGGTTTAAATTATCTCTCTTAATAGATATTATCTATTTGATGAAACTCTGTCCTCATGCTTTAATTATTTAGTTACTGTTTCTTTTAGTTCTTTGATAATATTTAATGTCTTTCTCTTAATAAGCTCAACGTCTGAATTCTCTCAGACACAGTTTCTTTTTTAACTAATTTATTTTTTAAGCTTAATTTATTTATTTTTTGACAGAGAGTGAGAGAGCACAAGCAGGGAGAGGGTGGAGAGGGAGGGAGAGAGAGAATCCTAAGCTCATGCTGACAGCATAGAGCCTGCTGTGGGGCTTGATCTCATGAACTGGGAGATCATGATCTGAGTCAAAATCAAGAGTTGAATGCTTAACCAACTAAGCCACCCAGGAGTCCCTCAGGCACTGTTTCTGTCGACTGTTTTTTTCTTCTATCTACTTTTGTACCTTCTTGTTTCTGTGTATGTCTCCTAAGTTTTGCTGAATTATGGACATAATGTAAATACTGAGAAATCAGATTGACTTTTTTCTCTAGAGTTTTGTTGCTGTTACTGTTTGTTTAGTGACTTTCCTGGACTAATTTTGTAAGATATACAGCTATTGTAGTATCTCTTAGCTTAACGGTCAGGTCATGGCCGGACAGAAGTTTACTTAAATTTCTTCAACCAGTAAGTCTAATGTATTTGATGAGGGGCTCTGTGCCTGTTTCAGGGCATGCCCTGAGCATGCAGGCACTTTATAGCTCTGCCTTAGTCTTCACCCAATGTTTGTGCAGAGCATCAAGCCCATCCAGAGCTGAGAGTGTAGGCATTCTCCTGTGTTTCTTGCACATGCTGATAGCTCTCTAACTCCTAGGACATACAATAAAGCTTGCCCTTATGAAGATCTTATTAACTATATTTTCCTTTGAAGGTTTTTGGCCAGATTCTTGTGACCCCAAAACTTATCATCACCTTAGGTAGTTACATGATATATTAAACAGTGCCTTTGTTTTGGACTAACAATTTAAGGATGGGACTTTCCTCACTGAGTGATGTCTGATTCAGGCCAAATAGAGATAAGCTCTGTATCTGGCAGTCCCCTTTCCAAGGACTCTCCAGGCAGATAAAATAGTGTTAATTATGTGAAATAGGGCTTTTGGGGAAAGAGTCAAATTTGTTTAGCTTTCTTTAATCGCCACTGGCTACTCATATTCTCAGCATAGTTGCAAGGCTGCTGGGGTGATTTTGAAACTATAGAGGAGGATATTTGAAAAAGAAGTTAAAATACTACAAAGTTCATGGTCCTTACTGAGCTTCAGCTTTTTTGTTTTGTTTTGTTTTGTTTTTAAGTAAATGCTCCTTGGATCATTGAAAGCCTTTGGTTAATTTTCAGAGTCCTAAAAGAGTTGATTTTGACCAGGGTTCTCATTAATTTTATGAAGAAGTAGATTTCCTAAAGTCCTTATGCTGGCATTCCAGAAATGCTTTTTCCTTCAGAATTATTTTATATTCACCCATTTCACCCCACCATAAGTCTGATATTTTTAATAGAAATTATGTTTTCTGTAAAACACCTTCGTGTATAGAGATTAATAATGTGTATTTATCATATGGCTCCGTAGTTAGGCATGCAAACTCATATCTAGGGCATAGTGTTATACAGAAAGTCTCTGCCTCCTTATAGCTCCAGATTTATTAATAATACTAAATGAAATACTTCATTTCATGTTGTGAAACTCTGGGAAAGTTGCTCTTATACTCAACATCTGATTTTTTGAAATCATGTACCTACCAGTTGGTAAATTAAGAAATGCACATCTATTTGTTGACATCGTATATTGATTTGCAATTGGCCTACCTTATCTTTTATATTATTTCTTAAATTCTGAGGACTAATACATTACACCAAATCCAAATCAATTAAAATCACTTTTGGCTTTTAACGAACTAAAATAAATACAGATTAGCAAGTTCTACATTAGAACACTTAAGTTAGAGAGAAATAAACCCTTCCATACCGCAGTCTAAAGTTTTAACTCATTTCCTACACCAGGAATGACATTCATTTACTTACAGGACACTCTTACCTAGGTGTGGTCTAAATTATGGTTCTAGGGTGTGGTCTAAATTATGGTTCCAGAGAAACAAATCCTCCGGGATTATCTATTTAGAACAAAATGGGATATGTGACCTTATACATGAGGTGAGAAATATGTGGATAGGGGTAATAAAAAAGCCATAATGTAAAGGAGTATATGTTCCATAATATGTGAATATTTTTATAGATTTTTGCCTCAACTACTTATAGTTTGGTCATAGACTAACTCAGAAACACTGATTTCCTTGTTAAATATGAAGGGTTCATGCATTAAGCAGAGACAGATCTGGGTTCTGCTTCTTACTGTAGAAGGAATTACTTGTATGGTCTTAAACAAATCACTTGATTTCTATATACCTCAGTTCCTTTGTCTGTAAAATGAAGATGAAAGACAAAATGACTTACAGACTACTTCTTTTCAACTTTTGCAGTATGTTTTAACGTGGATTTCTCTTCAGAGTCAGAATTAGACTAGGAATGAAGAAGCAGTATAGGATAGGGGAAATAATAGAGAATTTAGATGTATTTCACCCTGCCCCTCAAAAAAGGCATTTAAATTCTGTTGTATAAAGGAGAGATCATAGAGTTGAATGTAAGAGAGTACTTATAGTAGGTTCCTCTGCTCGACCTTTTCTTCATAGGACCACTTTTTGCTAAATCATTCTAGGCAGGCTACAGTATAATTGCTTATACAATTTTTAAAAATAGAGATCTCGTGTTTGTTTTTTTTAAAGAGTGACTTGAAAAAGCATAACTATTGTTTTAGTTTCATCATTATGACCTATTACTTATGTAAACAAGAATTTTCAAATGTGTGATTGGTGTAGCATTTCACAAGATCTAAGATGCTTCTCTCTCCATATCACGTTTTTCTAGTTAAGTGAAGTCTTGAAAGATAAGAATACCTAAAGAACAAGAACCTGCCCACAATGCTGCTTTCAAAAATTAGAAAGCAAACCTCCAAAAAGCAAGATAACACTGGGGTGTTATGTATGACATAGTCTATGGCATTAATGTATGTATGGCATTAATGTATGGCATTAGTATGACATAATCTACTTGTTAAATATGTTTTAGGTTTATCCACATTAAACCCATCTTCTATACCCTTTCCCCCCTATATCTATAGAATTTTTACAATGGTATTTAAAGTGTGGAATGAGCCTTCTTCGATATCTTAAATCTTCATAGAGCAAATGAATAATGGAACTATCCCACTTACTATGCTAATTAATGAAACAAAACTTTTCATAATAGAAACATCTTCAAAATTAAGGAATAAAGTAAGGACTTTCTTATAATATGTCTAAAAACACAATTAACTGATACATTATTTTCTGAGAATTTTATACTACTATTTTCTTCCCACTTTATTCCAAAGTATTTGAATTCAAGTCGTTGGGCCATCTATATTCTCTGGATCCTTTTTCCCTGAGTATTACAATCTTTTTTAACTTCCTTGTCATTTGCTATCCCCTGGGTGTCTCAAAACAACCAGCGAAGTACCCCTGGTAATTTCTTAAGTATACACACATATGTATGTGGTAAAATGAGTATCATTAAGTTCTGATATGAGATTATCATTTATGGAAACCCCCTGTGGCACTACCAGCAGAAAGATCCTTCCGAGGATAAGAAAACCTCCAAAGCATGAACTTACCCAGTTACGCGCAGTGGTATAAAAAGAGCAAAGAGAGCGATTAATTTTTGACCCATAACGACCTGCTTATTTCTTCACACATAAAAGCGACATTGCTATACAAGTAATTATTGGCTATAAAATTAGCCATAAAAGGTATTGAGAATCTAAATAATTAAAATTACCTTTGGTCATAACTGGATTACATACTCAGAGATGACATGTTAATATTTCCAACTTTGGATTTGCCTTATGCTTGAAAAATTAGCCTAAAATGAAGTTGTTAAAAGGGATATAATTAAGCGGCATTTATATTTTGAGTGGCGTTTTAATTTTTATATTCTGTTTTGTTTTTTAAATAGTGAAATATTTCTCTAAAAATTCAATGTTTTAGTCTAATGTGTGAATCAATTTTTTATTACTATATAACATTCCCTTAAACTTATATTTAATTTAAATTTCTTGCTCTATTCCAATCTTGCCCTATCCTTACTTTAATAGAAAGAGCACACGAAGATGATATACAGACAAATGTATAGCCATTCTGTCAGCATTTAATCTCTTTTTAGAGAAATGCAAATATTGCCGCTGATGGTATTGGACCCTTGTCCAGCAATCATTTGGGGAGCTTTCTCATCCATTTTTCAAGCTGTGTCTATTACAATCAGTCACTGAAAATGTGATCTAGAATATTCGTTCTTGACGAAAACAATAGAATTAAGCTACAGGGCTTTGGAAAATTGCTTTCATATTCAAGCAGGGCTGCACATATACAGACACCTTGTTGATGATTTTACTGCCTCGAAGAAAATGTATTGCTCCTGCCACAAGCCCGTCTTTTGGCACTTTATCACTTACAAGTGATGATAAAATTGCGACAAAGAGACTTCTTTTTAATCTTATAGGTCACTGCTTGTAGTCTGGACTAGCCACCCTTTTGTCCTTTTATTTAAGTTAGATAAGGTGGAAAATTCCCTTTAGTTGTCTGTAAATTTCATTTAAACAGTATGAAACACAGACTTGGTCTTCTGCTTTTCGAGTCCCCAACTCTTTTAATATATCAATTTTATTTCTGCATATTTTAAAATTATTTTTTTAGAAAGCGTTCTGAATGTATTTGAAATGGTTTTTAGGAAGTTAAAATACAGAGTGTATTTTGAAGGGTTCAAATACTTTTATGAATCATAAATATAGAAGATAATCTGTTTGACATCATGAGAATCCTGACTATAATATACTTTCATTACTGAGTTTCTTTCTGTTATTGTAATCACCAGTTTCTACTAACTACTAACGTAAGAATATTTATGCAGATTTCCAATCTGGCAACACAAAGTTGCCAAAAAAAAAAATAGGTATTCCTGAATAAATTTATCTAATCATTGAGTCCTTACATAAGAAACAGTGAAGCAATTGAAGAGGAAACACATATACAAAAGTCTACTTTTGAGCTATTTATTTCTTTTGCTCTTTGATTTCCGAACTTTCTCTCAGGTTTTCTTTGGGGGATCTTTCTATGAAGCCACAAATGCATAGTCTCACGGTTTATTTCTCTGTCATAGATTTTTATTATTTTAACAATCTCTTAGTAATAAAGAAAGCCTTTGTGAATACAGTAAGCCTTACAGAAGAATATTTTATATTATATAAATGAGGAGAAACTTTACTCCCAAGGTAACATTTTATTCCTACTCAAGTACCCAGGATGCAATTCAGAATGTCTTTCTCTCAAGGGGTTCCAGTTTACAAATGTAATTTTTTATCTCTCATTAAATATGCTTTTTGGCCAGCTAGACTCATTTTATGAGTGGATAAACCATCAAAAAGAAAAGTTAGTAACATTTTACATGTCTGTTAAATCAGAATATAATGTTTAGATAACCGAAACAGGCAGGGGATGAAGTCTTACTAAAGTGCTCATAGTAACAGCCTCCATTTATTGAGCACATACTATGACAGGCACTATGCTGGCTGCCTTACATGCGTTATCTCTAGTACTCCCTGCAGTCTGGGAGGAGTTGCATTATTTCACCCATTTAACAGATAAGAAGAGTGATGTATATAAGAAGGCTAAGTATACAGCTGTGGAGGACAGAGTAAAGAACCAAGTAATGCTTTCTAAACCACAAAAAAATGATCCAAGCAAATTATATTGTTCTTTCTCATGCTAACAATCAGAGGCTTGACAAAGAACAAAACTATTAAGAACCCAGAGGGAAACTTACATGGGGTTTCCACCCTTTTTGCCATGCTCTCTGTTAGGCTGCCATTGGCTTTCTGTTTTCAGGTCTGCAGTTTAGCACTCTGTCTACAAGGCCCATTCAGATTATTATGCAGGAGGTCATCTTCTAAACATATCTTCCGAAGATGGGAACCTTTTTGGGGGGGAGGGTTTGTTGGAAGAGGCTGTTAAAGATACTTGGTTTTCTCTCTCATTACATTTTACTTCCTCTTGAGTGCGGGGCCCTCATCTTCCGTGGCTGTCTAGGTAGGCGTGCTTTCTCACATTGTGGATTTGACTGTATACACCTGCTTCTGTAGAAGGATACCAACTCCCAGCTGCTTTTTTACTGTTTATTATTTTTTTATTTTTTACATTTTTATTTTTTATTTTCGAGAGAGAGACAGTGTGAGCAGGGGAGGGGCAGAGAGAGAGGGAGACAGATTCTGAAGGAGGCTCCAGACTCTGAGCTGTCAGTGCAGAGCCTGACGTGGGGCTTGAACTCACAGACTGCGAGATCATGACCTGAGTCGAAGTCGGTTGCCCAACCGACTGAGCCACCCAGGCGCCCCAATTTATTTTTAAGACAGAGAGTGTGAGGGAGGGAGGGGAAGAGAGAGGGGGGCAGAGGATCTGAAGTGGACTCTGCTGACAGCAGCAAACTCCATGCAGGGCCTGAACTCACGAACTGGGAGATCACAACCTGAGTCAAAGTTGAATGCTCAACTGACTGAGCCACCCAGCCACCCCAACAGTCCTTCATTCTGATCACTTGTGGCTCTATGCAACCACATTTTTGTTGAATGACTTACAGATTCAAATATAAAGAAGAAGTGGCAAGCAATTTGCTCAACAGTTACTCCCCTCTCCTTTTCACTTCACCCTGAAGTCTTCCCTGATACATTGGAAAAGAGAAGACCACCTCCCACTGCCCTGACCCTGTCTAAAAACACAGTTCTCATAAGTACACTTAGAGATAAAAAAGGCAACCAGGTCCGCACTTGGCTTCTCTACAGGTGTGGTTTAAATTTTTTTTTTTAATATATATTTAATTTTGAGATAGAGAGAGAGTGTGAGTGGGAGAGGAGCAGAGAGAGAGAGGGAGACACAGAATCTGAAGCAGGATCCAGGCTCTAAGCAGTCAGCATAGAGCCCAAGGCAGGGCTCCAACTCACCAGCTGCGAGATTGACCTGAGCTGAAGTTGGACGCTCAACTGACTGAGCCACCCAAGTGCCCCTACAGGTGTGGTTTTGAAATATGACTGTTTGTAAACCATGTTTAAGGTGTAAGGAGGCACCATGACTATTAGTACACTTTGCACAGTGCCTAGCAGTGCCCTCTGAATGAGAAATCATGCAAAGTGTCCACTAATGTTTATGACGTCAAAAGATTCCAAGAATAGCCACTTTGGGTGGTTTCTGTTTACAGATACAGGTTTCAGACTTACAGTCTGAGTGCTTGCAATGCTACTTCAGAATTCTACCTCTCCAAAAGCTGGTTTATAATCACAAAAGTGTGTGTAAATCCCAAACAACTTTTTGGGCCGGTTGCAAGCCAAAGGGTATTATTTTTGCTTCTAGCAGCATTTTTTGAGTTCTCCCCATAATTGTAAAAAATGTCTGTATGTGTGACCAGAAATTCTTTAATGGTGAATGTTTAAAGATTCTAAAAGAGGAGCAATTGGGTCATTTGTAAAAATATCACAGCCTATGACTTGCTAAAGAATGTTTTTGCCTTATGCAAATGGGAGATACTCTTAGGATTTCCTTAAGAAAATGAATAGTTCCTCAAGGAAATAATAGCAAAAGCTTTTATATCAGATTCTTCCTGCTGAAAGTTTGCTTGAAGAAAAATTATCATTATGTAGGAGGATATGGAGGAACGCTAGGGCTCGGATGCCTCAGGCGGCGGCATGGCTTAGTAATTTCACTAGGAGCTAAGGTTCATTTTTTTTAATACTTGCAGGTCTAACAACTGGATTTTATTAGTAAAATAAAGATGATATGATTCATAATGGACTTACATTATACCAGACATATAAATCAGAAAGCCAGTTTATTAATTTTAATGTGGGAGTTCCAGTTACTAGGGATATATATATGTGTGTATATGTCATCCCTTTTTCCAATGTCACCATTCTTGGAAGCTAAGTAGAAATTTCCCTGGATTAGTGCAAAGCTCTATTTCGTGGTAAAAGTTTACAGATTGACTTTCTCCGCAGATGATGATATATATCTCTCATATAGGAATAGGTGCCCAGCCCAGACTCAGCCTTTCTCTCAACTATACCACGGTAGACACAAGAGCCAATCAAGGCATACCAAATGGCAAGAGATCGCTCTTGCTACTATTACTATTAGTGTCATTGTTGACTTCCGGAATTTATGCTCTATTTTGTTCTGCCTCACTTCTTACCCTCAGGCTACATATTATCCATTCTTCCTTTGTGAATTTCCTATAGATGAGGGAAGCAAACAAAGCAGTTAAAATTATGGCTGAAGTTAGGGCTGGGCACAGAATAAAGGCCTAAAGATTTCTTCAATGAACATGGACCTCATAAATTTTGGCATCTATGTTATCTGTTTTCACTTATCCTAATTGGTTTTTTTTTTTAATGTTTATTCATTTTTGGGAAAGAGAGAGAGGGAGCGAGGGGGGAGTGGTAGAGAGAAGAGAACAGAGGATGACATGGACTCTGCAGAGGGCCCAGTGCAGGGCTCGAACTCACGAACCATGAGATCATGACCTGAGTTCTTCATTACTTTTTGATATTTGCTCTTTCCTAGATAACTGAAGTTAATAGAGAAATGGCTTCTGTGTCAGTGGTCAGTTCTGCCTCAAGAGGTCTCCATAGGATAGGTGAAGCTAACCTATGTAAAAACTGGGTTTCAGGGCACCTGGGTAGCTCAGTCGGTTAAGCATCCAACTCTTGATCTTGGTTCAAGTCACGATATTATGGTCTTGAGATCAAGCCCTGCACCGAGCTCTGTGCTGAGCATGGAAACCTGCCTGAGATTCTCTCTCTACCCCTCTGCACCTCTCCCTTGCTCCCTCTCTTTCTCTTTCTCTCTCCAAAAAAAAAATCACTTTGAAAAAAAAATTTGAGATTTAAAAAAAATTTTTTTAATAAAAAATGGGCCTCTCTTAAAAGAATGTAGGGCACACTACATTTTCTTTAGGGGTGGCACACAAAAACAAAATATTTTCTCACTATGCCTTGACTAATACTACTGCAACTTAGTTCAGAGCTGAGACTACAGTTATTTTAACTTTAAGTTATAGCTCTCACCTAGAGAAAAATAAACTACACATTTTAAAATATCTCAAAATACTGCAAAATGCCCATCAATCAGAGTCCTAAAATATTTATGACTTTTATCCTTTGGAAATCTTTTGCCATAATTTTGTGCTGCTATTTAAACTCAGTAGTTTAAGCAGTCAACTTGCTATTGGCCTGTCACACGCCCACCTGAGGCAGCAGCTACATTTTTATACCTCCTCATAAAACTTTATCATATAATCAGCATAAGGTCAGGAGAAGTTGAATCTTGTAATGAAACATTTCTCAGGAGATAACTTATTTTATCTCAATACCTTTTTTTTATAGATCTTTCTTAATCATGGAACGACTCTGAAAGTTTTCTGTTGAACAACATTCAAGACATGTATAGAATATTTCTCTCCTATATCTTGTGGCAAACACATAATGTGTTCTCACTTTCCCAGTAAAAGCCTTCTTTTTTTCTATCAGAATATAATTTCTAAACAAATTCCTTTGGTAATAATATATCTACATAGTACAAACCATAGTAAACAAATTGTTTTATTTTATTCCTTACGTCATCTGAGAAATTTGCTTTTCTTTTAAATCAAATTTACTTTTTTTAAAAAATGTTGTTTTTTAATGTTTATTTTTGAGAGAGAGAGAGAGCATGAGCAGGGGAGGGGTAGAGAGAGAGACAAAGAATCTGAAGCAGGCTGCAGCTCTATCAACACAGAAGTCAACTTGGGGCTCAAACCCACGAACTGTGAGATCATGACCTGAGCTAAAGTCGGAGGCTTAACCAACTGAGCCACCCAGGAGCCCCTAACTCAAATTTACTTTTAAATTATATTCTACAATGCATCTCTTGAATAGATCCTCTGAATAGATTCAGCGTTTTGTTTTCTAAAGGAAAAAAGCATGAACAAAGTAATGCTAAGTAATGCATTTCAAAGCAGTTGTATGAATTATGGTCAAATCAAGATTTTATTTACCTTGATATCTTCCCCATTTTGCTCCAAACCAGCATCGCACCTTAAAACCATTTTTATCTCTAGAAATGTCTTAGCATCACAAAAAATATTAAGAATATCAAATTTTTAATTAAAATAGTATTTCCTAAATTCATTTATGTATCCATCACACACTAATAGTTCTGGTAAAAATAACGAGCACTTATAAAAAAATTCAAGCGGTAAAGTGGTATAAAAGTACTTCAAGTAAAAAATTAAAATCTCCAAGTCTTTCTAATTTCCACAGTATCTCAATGTCTGACAACTATCTTGATAAATAAGTCTTAGTTTCAAACTTTTTTTTTTGCATTACCAGAGGATAATGAAGTTGATTTCTCATCAAAGAATGAAATGGACTTATACTTGGATGTCGTCCAGAGTGAGCAAATATGAGCCTTTGAAATTTGTGCCTTGAAGCTGAAAAACAAGTATAGCTTGAATGCTGGAGGCTAAGCAGAAAGGGGAAAAAATCTTAGAGATTGACCTGGAGAAATATAATATGATCTGTATTTCAGTGCATCTGCCAGTGGTCAGGGACATCCATTCTCCTATCTGTCTCCTTAAACTGGTGTTCTCCTTTTTCCTTTAATAATACTAAAACTCGTGTGTGTTTTTTTATCTCTCATGTGTTTCATTTATTACTCTTTACTGTTTGTAGAGATACAGATCAGAGCATCCAAGGACTCAATTAAAAACACAAGTAAATAAAAATTCTACAAGATAAGGACAGCTATGGGGTGTTAGGACCCCAAAGCTCATAATCAGATTTCATTTGCTCTGACTATTGAGACGATGCACAGGATGGAAATGGAGTGTTCGTCTGCTCATATGTGTCTATTCTAAGAAAGTTCTCAAAGGTCTCCCTGTTCAAAAATACCATAATTACACTAAAAGGCAAAGAGAAAATCATGAAAGCTAACAGTAGCATTTGTGATAGGAAAAGCCTCTTAGTAACTAAAAATCAAATATTCAATCCTATAAGAAAAAAACATGAGCTACTCCCAATAGAAAATATTTATAACAAATCTGTGTTAAGATAATAGTGAAAGACTGACACCAACTTAAATGTCTAATATTAGGGAATTTTTTAATGATTAATGGAATAGTGATATAATGAAATATTATGTAACTATTTAGATAAGGATTTAGAAATATATATTCACAATTTTAAAATCATGTGGCCAGCAGGATCTGACCATAAGAGTGTTTAGTTACCCATAAAAATGGATATGCACTCTTTTTAAATTTTTTTTCATTTTAGTTTTGAGAGAGAAAGAGAGAGAGAGACAGAGAGACAGAGAGACAGAGCACGAGCAGGGGAGGGGCAGAGAGAGAGAGGAAGACGTAGAATCCAAGGCAGGTTCCAGGCTCTCATCTGTCAGCATAGAGCCCTACACAGGGCTCCAACTCATGAGCCATGACATCATGACCTGAGCCAAAGTCGGACGCTTAACCGACTGAGCCATCCAGGCATCCCTGGATATGCATTTTCTGAGAACAAAATATTAGTTGAGCCAGGAAGGAGAAGGTCTGCTTCTCTGAGAAGTGTTCAGGCTAAATAAGGTAATAAAACGTAAGCAACTGTCTGGCGGTCCTTAATGCTACTCACCACATACTCCACTTCCTCTAGCCTTCGCAGGATTGCCCTCCCCCAACTCCTTAGAGCTGCGACTGGTCATGTGACTTGTTACAGCCACTCATAAACGAATGGAAGTAGCAATGTCACTCACGGGAAGAAGATTATGACCTAATTTGAGATTGCCATACTCTCTTCTTTCTCTGTTCTCTGGTGACTAGCAATATTTCAGGAGGTGACTGCTCTATCATCTTGGGCTCTGGAATGAAGGCAGCGCAGCGCAGGCCCCTACCTGATCCAAGATGGATGTGCCGCATATTTGACAAAGAAATCTCTGTGGTTGCACGTTACTGCTACAGAACCCAGCCCATCCTTGCTGAAACACCATGCTTCTGAAGCAACAAGTTTAGGGTCTACTGGGATATACTTGTATAGTCCTGATCCTGGCTATAGTCCTAAAGAGTTCTGTGATCTTGAGTAAATTATCTAAATAAAATTCTAAACCTTGGCCTCCTTGTCTGCATAACATGCAGATAACAATACTAACTCACAGGGCGATGACAGTGATTAAATGAAACAATGTTTAGTGTAACACTTGGCACATAGTAAACTCTCATTAGATGTTAACTATTATATTTTCTACTGGAATGAGAACAACTAAGGAGCGTGCCCACTTGGGATAGACAGCAGTTGGTGGAAGTGTGTGGGTGGAGGTGCACATTCTATGAGAGGCCTTAGGCAAGACCCTAAGGTATGACTGTCTGTTTGAATGATGAGATCAGACTCCATTTCTCTGTCTTTAGAAAGAGGGTCTGATGCTAGCCAAGTCATTATCCAAAAAGACAAAAAACTCATATCCATCTCTAAGCATGCCCAATCTAAAGAAGACAATCTTGAGAATATTTGTTTGGCAGCACGGCAGGAAATCAGGAAAAACAGGAAATTAGTGCTACCACTTTCCTTTATCTTTGTCCAATAACCAGTAAGCACGATGATGCCCCTGAACCCATGGCTTTTTTTTTTTTTTTAATCAGTGTGATGCTATCGTTTTTCCTATGTAGGTGGCTTGGGGGACATTGTAGAAGGCACCTTGTCTGAGGTCTAGTTTGTGCAGATAAGACATCTGGAACGGCAGCAGCACACTGCCAGGGAATCTTTCCAATTTGCTGTTGATTCTCATTATTTGCAGATTCTGCATTTGTGAATTCACGTACTCACAAAAATTGATTTGTAATCCCCAAATGAAATGCAATGCTTTGCAGTCATTGACAGACAACTGCAGAAAGGTGAAAGAGTTGAGTCATGCGATGTGCGTGTTGCCAGCTAAGGTTGAACAGGGCATTGCTCTGCTTCCTTGTTTCAGCTCTCATACTATGAACAGGTGTCCTTCTCTGGTCTGTGAGTGTTACGTTCTTGTATTTTTGTGCTTTTTACTGGTAATTTTATTGCTTAAATGGCCTTCAGGCATAGTGCTAAAGTGCTCTCTAGTGTCCCCAAGGTCAAGAAGATTATGGTGTGCCCTACAGAGAAAATATAAGTGTTAGATCAACTTCCTTGAGGCATGAGTTATAGTGCTTTTGGCTGTGACCTGAAAGATAATGAATTAACAATACATAGTAAATAAAGTACCTTTACACAGAAAGACATAACCAAGGCTATGCGTTAACGGGTTGGTGAAAATATCATGACCAGAGGTTCACAGGAACCTAATCTGTATATTCCTTAGGAGCAATCGTTCTGAGTTCACTAATTTGCTGTTCACAGAGACTTCAGAGGAAGAATATAACTACCACCAAAACCAAAAATCAATGGTAGCTTCTCTCAAGGTTCTGTTAAGTTGTTTGAGAAAGCACATAAAAAGATGAAGGGCACCTGGATGGCTTTGTTGGTTAGATGTCCGACTCTTAATTTCAGCTCAAGGCATGATGTCATAGTCATGGGATCAAGCCCCATGTCAGGCTCACACTGGGCTGGATTTGGAACCTGCTTGGGATTCTCTACCTTCCTCTTCCTCTGCCTCTCCCCCACTCACATTCTTTGTCTCTCAATAAACAAACAAACAAACAAATATGGAACCATGGCAACAGAATATGGAAGTCAGGCCAGAACCTTACGATTTCTACTAAGTGGAAGTAATTTACATGAACTACAGGGTACATGCAGATGGATTTCAGAGTTCTCACTGAACACAGGTCAAATCTTTTCAGACCCTCTCAATATTCTTACTCTGTCAATGAGCATACAGAGCCTTAAGAATTGGTTGAATGAAAATGAATGAGGGGAGATTGTTGGAGTAGTAAGTTGTAGGTAATATATTTTTGCATTTCAGTTTCCCTGAGTTTCTGATCCCATAAATACTACTTCCATTTAACATGGGACACTCCTGAGTTACCTAAATTTGAGGCTCGGCAGATGGAGGAAGCTCACACTATATGATACACAATTCAATGTGCAGAGACACCAGGTATCTCTCAGGCAAATTCTAACAGTGTCTATTCACGAGCAAGAGCTTTGTCTCCGAAGGATGACAGCTTTGATTTGAAGAAGTGGTTTTTTTTCCCCTTAAATCCAGTGGCTCCCATTACAATTATTTTATTGGAGTTTACCATAGCATATAAACACTGCGCCTGGTTTGGTACCAAGAGAACAAGCACTCTAAGGTTCCTTGAGTCATGGTAATGGGGCAGCAGGCTAGATAAGGGCATAGTCTTGATTCTCTAGAAAGCATTCCACTGGTCCTGGCCCCCTAAAAGAGGTAAATGAGTCAAGGTTTCCAAAGAGACATTTTACTTTTAAAATCCAAAATTACTCAGCACTTAGTGGGTAGGGAGTTCAAGATGTCCAATTACCTCTTCTCCTTGGAAGTAAAGTTCCTACATACCCCACTGGATCTCCAGAAGCTTCACTCAAGTTGTACCTTCAATATATATATATAATAGCTAGACATTCACGATGTATGCCATTTGTCCAGAGGTAACTGGTAGGATGTCACAAAGGTAGTGAAAACAAGGATGATATCCAGTGAGAATATGAAATAGACAGAAGGTCATCGTACTGTTATTGGCAGGAGTAAGTCACACCACAGAGCCCTCTGTGCTATTGGAAAAGGCACTTCCACTCTTTTAGGACTAAAATATTTACCAGCTAACACATGACATGGTAAGGCTATTTCCATCATGCTCCTCAGCCATTGACTTCAATCATCACAAGGGACTCAAAGTTCCCACATCTCTCATTACCTGAATCTTTATCTCCAATATCGTTCTGTATATACTTTAACCTGACCCCATCTCTACATGTTCCCAACATTCAGATCCTTCCCCTGTTCCCTCTGGAATTCAAAGAACATCACCAGCAAAATCCTTTGCATCCTCGACCTTGTTTCCAAATGCTTTCTTTACCATCTTAACTTAAATGAAATTTGTCCTCTCCAGGTCACTGTTTTTCCACAGCCCTAAGAAGGTTGTTTTCTCTTTTACATTGCTTGTACCACTTTCCCTTCCTGTTCTTCTCGAATAATTCTCCTTCCATACACCCATAGCTCATCTGCACCATTTACAAAGTCATGCCATAATCTGAATTCATATAACATACTAGAGCCTCTTTGTTTTATCCATTTTCAGGCTTCCAGGTTTCTTCTCTCATTTCGTCAGTATTTTATTTTATGAATCCTTGTTGCTATTTCTAATACTACTCCTATAATAATTCACAGTGATTTATGTGTATAAATAGATGATCTCTCCAATAATCTGGACTCTCACGACCTGATCTCCTTTCTGTGAATGACTTTGTTGTCCCTCTTCCCCCCAGGCCCTGTAGCATGCCCTAGACTTAGTCATGACCAATAATGGCACAGCCTGCATAATCTTAGTTTCAAGCGTCCATTGTTTTACCACCATCTTCCACTTTGCAGCTCACATTCTTCAGCACCCTATGACCAATAACTTTTTTAATAGTTTATTTTCAAATTGGTTTACATATAACACCCAGTGTTCATCCCAACACATGCCCTCTTTAATGCCTGTCACCCCCTCTGCCCCCTCCCTCACCCCCCTCACCCTCAGTTTGTTCTCAGTCTTTGAGAGTCTCTTATGTTTTATCTCCCTCCCTCTCTGTGTCTTTTTTTCCTTTCCCCTCTTCCCCTTCCCCTTGTTTTTGCTTAGTCTCTCAAAATCCACCTTTGAGTGGAAACATATGGTATCTGTCTTTTTCTGAATGACTTATTTCATTAACATAATACCCTCCAGTTCCATCCATGTTGCTACACATGGCCAGATTTCATTTTTTCTCATTGCCACGTAGTAGTCCATTGTATATATGTGCCACATCTTCTTTATCCACTCGTCAGTTGATGGACACTTGGTCTCTTTCCATGATTTGGTTATTGTCGAAAGTGCTGCTATGAACATTGGGGTACATGTGCCCCTCTGCATCAGCACTCCTGTGTCTCTTGGGTAGATTCCTAGCAGTGTTATTGCTGGGTCATAGGGTAGCTCTATTTTCATTTTTTTGAGGAACCTCCACACCGTTTTCCAGTTTGCATTCCCATCAACTGTGTAGGAGGGTGTCTGCTTCTCTACATCTCCACCAGCATCTATAGTTTCCTGATTTATTCATTTTAGCCACTCTAACGAGTATAAGGTGATATCTCAGGGTGGTTTTGATTTGTGTTTCCCTGATGGTGAGTGACTTTGAGCATCGTTTCATGTGTCTGTTGGCCATCTGGATGTCCTCTTTGGAGAAGTGTCTATTCATATCTTCTGCCCATTTCTTCACTGGATTATTTGTTTTTCGGGTGTGGAGTTTGGGAAGTTCTTTATAGATTTTAGATACTAGTCCTTTATCCGATATGTCATTTGCAATTATCCTTTCTCATTCTGTCCGTTGTCTATTAGTTTTGTTGGTTGTTTCCTTTGCCGTGCAGAAGCTTTTTATCTTGATGAGATCCCAGTTGTTCATTTTTGCTTTAAATTCCCTCGCCTTTGGAGATGTGTCGCATAGGAAATTGCTGCGGCTCAGGTCAAAGAGGTTTTTTCCTGCTTTCTCCTCTAGGATTTTGATGATTTCCTGTCTCACATTCAGGTCCTTCATCCATTTTGAGTTTATTTTTGTGAATGGTGTAAGGAAGTGGTCTAGTTTCATTCTTCTGCATGTTCTCCCAGCACCATTTGTTAAAGAGGCTGTCTGTTTTCCATTGGCTACTCTTTCCCTCTTTGTCAAAGATTAGATGGCCATATGCTTGTGGGTCCATTTCTGGGTTCTCTATTCTATTCCATTGGTCTATGTGTCTGTTCTTGTGCCAGTACCATGCTGTCTTGATGACTACCGCTTTGTAGTAGAGGTTAAAATCTGGGATTGTGATGCCTCCCGCTTTGGTTTTATCCTTCAGTATTACTTTGACTATTCGGGGTCTTTTGTAGTTCCATACAAATTTTAGGATTGTTTGCTCTAGCTTTGAGAAGAATGCTGGTGCAATTTTTATTGGGATTGCATTGAATGTGTAGATTCCTTTGGGTAGTATTGCCATTTTAACACTATTTATTCTTCCGATCCATGAGCATGGGATGTTTTTCCATTTCCTTGTGTCTTCCTCAATTTCCTTCGTACGTTTTTTATAGTTTTCCACGTAAAGGTCTCTTAAATCTTTGGTTAGGTTTATTCCTAGGTATTTTATGGTTTTGGGTGCAATTGTGAATGGGATTCGCTTCTTTATTTCTCTTTCTATTGCTTCATTGTTGGTGTAAAGGAATGCAACCGATTTCTGTACGTTGATTTTGTACCCTGCAACTTTGCCAAATTCATGGACCAGTTCTATTAGGCTTTCGGTGGATTTTGTTGGGTTATCCATGTAAAGTACCATGTCGTCTGCAAAAAGTGAAAGTATGACTTCATCCTTGCCTATCCTGATGCCTTTTATTTTGCTTTCTTGTCTAACTGCTGATGCTAGGACCTCCAACACTATGTTAAATAGCATAGTGAGAGGTGAGAGTGGACATCCCTGTCGTGTTCCTGATCTCAGGGGGAAGGCTCTCAGTTTCTCCCCATTAAGGATGATACTAGCTGTGGGCTTTTCATAAATGGTTTTTATCTTGCCTAAATATGTTCCTTCTATCCCAACTTTCTCAAGAGTTTTTATTAAGAAGGGATGCTATATTTTGTCAAATGCTTTTTCTGCATCAATTGACAAGATCATATGGTTCTTATCTTTTCTTTTGTTAATGTGATGTATCATGTTGATTGACTTACAAATGTTGACCCATCCCTGCAACCCAGGGATGAATCTTACTTGATCGTGGTGGATAATTCTTTTTATATGCTGTTGGATTCTGTTTGCTAATATCTTGTTAGGAATTTTTGCATCCATGTTCATCAAGGATATTGGCCTGTAGTTCTCTTTTTTTGCTGGGTCTCTATCTGGTTTGGGAATCAAAGTAATTCTGGCTTCATAGAATGAGTCGGGGAGTTTTCCTTCCGTCTAAATTCTTTGGAACAGCTTGAGGAGGATAGGTATTAACTCTGTTTTAAATGTCTGGCAAAATTCCGCAGGGAAGCCATCTGGCCCTGGACTTTTATTTGCTGGGAGATTTTTGATAACTGATTCAATTTCTTCACTAGTTATGGGTCTGTTCAAGTTTTCTGTTTCTTCCCGTTTGAGTTTTGGTAGCATGTGGCTGTTTAGGAATTTGTCTATTTCTTCCAGGTTGTTCAATTTGACGGCATAGAATTTTTCATAATATTCTCTGATGATTGCTTGTACTTCTGAGGGATTGGTTGTAATCACTCTATTTTCATCTGTGATTTTATTGATTTAGGTTCTCTCTCTTTTCTTTTTGAGGAGCCTGTCTAGAGGTTTATTAATTTTGTTTATTTTTTCGAAGATCCAGCTCTTGGTTTCATTGATCTGTTCCACTACTTTTTCTGTTTCCATATGATTAATTTGTGCTCTAGTCTTTGTTATTTCTCTCTTTCTGCTAGGTTTGGGCTGTCTTAGCTGTTCTGCTTCTAGTTCCTTTAGGCGTACTGTTAGAATTTGTGTTAGGAATTTTTCTTGTTTCTTGAGATGGGCCTGGACTGCAATATATTTCCCTCTCAGGACTGCCTTTGCCGCATCCTAAAGCGTTTGGATTGTCATATTTTCATTTTTATTTGTTTCCATGTATTTTTTAATTTCTTCTCTGATTGCTTGGTTGACCCATTCGTCTTTTAGTAGGTTGTTCTTTAGCCTCCATGTTTGTGGGGGTTTCCTAGAATTTTTCCTGTGGTTGATTTCAAGTTTCAAAGCATTGTGGCCTGAAATTGTGCATGGTATGATCTCAATTTTTTTATACTTATTCAGCGCTTCATTGTGCCCCAAAATATGGTCTATCTTGGAAAATGTACCATGTACATTTGAGAAGAATGTAAATTCCATTGCTTCTGGATGAAGGGCCCTGAAGATATCTGTCAGGTCCATGTGTTCCAAAGTGTCGTTCAGGTCCATTGTTTCTATGCTGATTCTCTGTTTAGTGGATCTATCCAGAGCTGTGAGTGGGGTGTTAAGGTCTCCTGCAACTAGCACATTTTTATCAATAAGATTGCTTACATTTGTAATTAGTTGTTTTACATATTTGGGTGCCCCAGAATTCGGCACGTAGATATTTATAATTGTTAGCTCTTCCTGCTGGATAGTCCCTGTGATTATTATATAATGCCCTTTATCATCCCTTATTACATCTTTTACTTTAAAGTCCAGTTTGCCCAATATAAGTGTGGCTACTCCAGCTTTCTTCTGAGTTCCAGGAGCATGGTAGATAGTTCTCCATCCCCTCACTGTCAGTCTGAAGGTGTCCTCAGGCTTCAAATGGGTCTCTTGAAGACAGCAGATAGATGAGACCAATAATTTTTTAACCCTTCAGGGTCCTACAATTCACTGGCCCTGCTAACGCCTTAATGCCTCTCAACCCTCTCTTACAGTTACCTTCCTACTTACCCACCTTGGATTCCATAATTCATCATTATAACTCCATTGCTTTCATCCTCAGCTATTATGCTATCTCCCAATTCCTATATGATCATATCCCATTGTCCTCCACAATAAAACCTCAACACGGGTTAAACTCAAACTTGGCTATTCAAGGTCTCTATCTGCATTGCTGAGCCTGTCTGGAAAAAAATATCCAACCTTGCCAACTAGACTGCCAACCTCAAATAATGCCTCGAAATGCTATATCTCCCTGTCTCTTTACCTTATCTTTCTCTCAACTGATCACTTTATGCCAAATCATCTCTTCTCAAACCTCTGATACTGCCTCAGCAATTCTCACTTTTGGGGATGATCTTGCTTCCTATCTCCCTGACCAAATTTGAATACTCAGAAAAGAACTTCCACAACCTTCCATCCTGCCTTACCTCCTGTTTCCAAGGATGAATTATTTGTGCTCTTACCTAAAGTCCAGACTTTCACTTGTATTTTGGATCTCATTCCCTTGTGCTTACTCAAATACATCACCACAACAATAATTTCTCCTCTCTCCTTTAAAAAGGAGAAATTCTCCATGCTTCCGAATGTCTCCTTTCAAGTGCCAGTTGCAGCAACACTTTATGGAAGAGTTGAATCTCCTTGCTGCCTTCACTTCGTCTCTTCCTATGTCTTTTGAGATTGATTGGAAAGTTCTCTGAGGCTAGCATTCAAGTATAGGAAAAGGGAAGGTAAATGAAGAAAGGAAGAAGAGATATAAGCAAAGCATCTGCAAGGCGCATACACCAGGTCCTTGTCTCTTAAACACAATCCTAATAAATAAACAGCTGCTTTTCTTACCCCCCGCCTACATCTTCCTTTCCCTTTTTCATACCACTGAGAGAATCCTTTTGTCAGTTGCTGAGTCAGAGTTTTAAGGCTACTGACCTAAACCTTTCTGCTGAACAGAGCCAGATATAGACTCCTCAAGCAGACAATAAATCCCACGTAACATATTTCTCCAAACTCCTGTTTCCTTTTGGTCATGAAGACATTTATGAAGTCATACAAATTGAGTTCGGGGGAAAAAGTAATTATTTACTCTATAAAGTTAAGCAAACATAGGATAGCAATGAAAGTACAAATTGTTCTTCAGTTCCTCTTTGAGATTTTTGGGTTATAATGCCTCGTAGCTACAAAACAAAAACAAAAACAAACAAACAAAAAACAACCTGTGAGAATTAAATAGGTGGCTCAACAGGGTGTGTTTTGCGGCCAAACACTAACAAATATTTTACAAAAGTTATGTTTGGGTGCTTAAATACTTTCATGGTTTAAGTTGCATCAACTGTAGGTCATGGTATTTTTTTCAGAGCATACATTTTTATGTGTATCTCAACTCAGCTAGGTATCTAAGTAAACACAGCTTCCTAGGCTGAAAACACTTCTACGTTTATTCCTAAAATCTTATAGGTTATACAATTTGCAAATAACTTTTTAAAAATGAATTATATATTTTCTCCATTAAATCTTTTGAGTAACAGATTCTCTTTTCAAGTTTCCTTAAGATGACCCCTAAACCACCCTTGAATATTTACTTTTAGTCTGTCTAATCTCGAATGATGAAATATCTGAAAACATCTCATCATAACTTTCAGGAAACTTTGAGATGAATTTGCAGAGTCACATATTTTGCTTTTACCCCCAAAGTTCAATTTATGTGTCCTGGTTTTTCTTTTGAAGAGAAGAGGACCAATTAGACACATGCTAATCAGAACTTTAGGTTTGAATGTGTAATGAATCTTTTTTTTTTTTCAAATCAATCATTAATTTTAACTGAAGAGGCAACTCTGACACAAATTGCTATGGGTCATTTAGGAAGGAATAACAAGAAGCAGGCTCTATCAGAAATGAGAGAAGATCTATATATTTTCCAGAAGCTGCCTGCTTCAAGAGGTCCTTGTCTTATTGATTCTCATTCTTCCATGTCTAAATTTCTGGGCTCGCATCCCAAAGTTTCTGACCCATCACATAAGAGAGACAGTTATTACCATTAAGTGTTCCAAAATGTCTTTGGGTTTTTCAAAGTTCAACCTCTACTCTGGGCAACCATGCCAAGGAAACTTCCTGAGAAATTTAATTAGGTATCACTGGGCCACCCCAGATTGATTACCACTGTGAACTAAGAATGATAATTATATCCATCCAACCATTCATTCACTCATGCATGCATTTGTTCCTCTACCCACTAGAGAAACCTTTGCTGAGAATGTTAGACCACATACCAAATGTTAAAGACTCGCACGTGATTAACACACAGCTGGTGCCATCAAGAAGCTCACCTTCGGAGGAGGAAACACAAGTAAATAAATAATACAAACCAATCTGATAAGAAAAGTCTGCAGGTTTGGGGCATCTGGGTGACTCAGTCAGTTAAGCATCTGACTCTTGACTTTGGCTCAGGTCCTGAGCTCACAGTTTGTGAGATGGAGTCCCATTTCAGGCTCTGAGCTAACTGTGTGGAGCCTGCTTGGGATTCTCTCTCTCCCTGTCTCTGCCCCTCCCTCACTCATGCGCATCCAGGCCCTCTCGCTCTCAAAATAAATAAATACGCTTAAAAAAATAAATGTCTACAGGTTTTTAAACTAATAGTCTTGTTAGCCAAAAAAAGTTAATAATTTCTAAAATATTATCTGTATTTACTATTAATTTTAGGCATTTTATTAAAATATCTATTTAATACTTTTTATTATGAACATGATCATTATTTCATTCTTTCCTTCTTTTCTGTTGTCTCTCTTGGGCATTCAAAAAGTTTCTGTTTTAGTTTGCTATTTTTTTAAAATATATCTTCAACCATTGATTTGTCTTTTTTATGTAATGTTTAAAAATCATCATGTTGGAACATCAATGTTGGGCAGAACCTAGCACTGATGATGGAGGCCCATTTAAAATAATTTAAAATAAAAATTACAGTGATTCTAAAGGAATAAGATTCTAGAGAGACAATGAATATGACTTTTTCAATATAATATCTAAAGCTCCAAATAATCATCTAGTTTGGACAGTTATGAGTTCAATTATGGCTCTGATTACTGCTTTATTGATATTTGTCTTTAATTTTATTTTTTCCTTAAGGAGTAATTAACATAAGCCAAATTTTTTAGTGTACTTAAATGTGAGAATGATTTCGTACAGGGGGAGTAACTAAAAATAGTAAAATTTTAAAAGCCTACTTTCTTCTTTATATAGTTCCTGAAAGAAATACTAACAGGTCACCCAAATAAATTTTTCCTATCCCTAAAAGTATTCTATTATTTCTAGAATGTTCTGTTTTAGTAGGAGGTCATAAAGTTTGTATTTTATATAATTATAAGAATGGGATGCACTAAAATTATTTTTAGGAGAAGTCCGTGATGGATTGGTACTGTTCCATGCAACATCTTTAGAACTCCATTGAAGAGTTCTGAGTGGCTATCTTCTATGAATATTTAGAAAACTTTCTTAATTTTATGTCCAAGATGTCTATTGCTAGTACACATCTTCCTTAACCTTCTGTAGGTTTACATCCTAATATACCCATTGTAAGTTGAAAATATCATAAGTTGAAGATAAATTTAATACATCTAACCTATCGATCATCATACCTTAGCCTAGCCTACCTTAAATATGCAAACACTTACATGAGCCTACAGCTGAGCAAAATCCTCTAATGCAAAGACTATTTTATAAAAGAAAATGTGTTGACTATCCCATGTAATGTCTTGAACACTATGCTGAATGTGGAAAAGCAGAATGTTCACATGGGTGCAGAATGGTTTCAAGTGTATCAGTTTTTTTGCCCTCATGATCACGTGGCTGACTGGGAGCTCAGGCTCACTGCCACCACCCAGCATCATAACAGAGTACCACATATCTCTAAGCCTATAGGAAAAGCTTCAAATTCAAAATTTAAAGGTTTCTACTGATTATCACTTTCACACATTATAAAGTTGAAGAAGTCTAAGTCAAACCATGAAGAGTTGGGGACAATCCATGTTTGTTTTATGCTATTACTACACTCTTAAAATTTCAATACAACAGTGCTAATATTAGCACTAAAAACAAGATACTGAAGGTACTTTGATTCCTTTGTGGTTCTTTTGCCTTTAGAATATATTTCATTAAGAATATACAGTCAAGGGGTGCCTGAGTGGATTAGTAGATTAAGCATCTAACTCTTGGTTTCAGCTCAGGTCATGATCTCACGGTTCGTGAGTTCAAAGAGTAGGGCTCTGTGCTGAAAGCTAGGATCTTGCTTGGGATTCTCTCTCTCTCCCACTCTCTCTGCCCCTCCTCCGTGCTCTCTTTCTCTAATTCTCTCTATAATGAATAAATAAACTAAAAAAAAAGAATATACAGTTAAAATACCATGTTTCAAAATCAGTTGAAGAAATGTGTCCATGTGGTTATTTCATTAACTTTATTTGTTATTTATATGTACAGAATAATTTCTTTTAAATTGTTTTTAGTATTTTGGGATTGTTTTTCTTTCCTTTTGATTTTATGTTGTTTTTTAATTGCATAAGGCATGTACATGATTCCAAAACCATAATAATAAAACCAGGTATTTTTGGAGCATGTGGGTGGCTCAGTCAAACATCCAAATTCAGCTCAGGTCATGATCTTGCAGTTCATGAGTCCAAGCTCCCCATCGGGCTCTCTGTTGTCAGCCTGGAGTCTTCTCTGGATCCTCTCCCTCTCTCTCTTCCCCTGCCCTACTCTCTCTTTGTCTAAAATAAATAAACAAACATTAAAAAATATTATTAAAAAAGTATTTCCACAGAAAGGTCAATTATATCCCTATTTTTTCCATTCTGTTCTTTCTCCCAATGTAGAAGAACTATATTATTTGTTTTTGCTTGATTTTTTCCAGGGATCGTTTTGAAAAATACAAGTGAAATATATCCATATATGAATATATTGATATTTAATTTCATAAATATGATCACTATTTTCCACCTTGCTCTTTCACTTAACGATATAGTTTAGAGATTGTCCCATATCAAGATGGAGAATCATATATCTTCCTCTTCACAGTTACAAAATACTTTATAAATATTCCATAGTTTATATAACAAATCCTTTCTTTTTGAATATTCGGATTGTTTCTAGTTGACTGATTTTATAAATAAGATAACAAAGACTATCCTTTTATATATGCTATTTTGTATTTTTCCTAGTGAATCTCTTGGGTAGATTTCTTAAAATTGAGTTTCTGGGTTAGAGAATAAATGCAGAAGTAACTGCGCTATACCTTTATTTATTTGTCTGTGTGTCTATCTATCTATCTATCTATCTATCATCAATCATCTATCTACCTACCTACCTGCCTACCTATATTAGAGAGAAAAAGAAAGTGAGAGAGAAAGAGAAAATCCTAAGCAGGCTCCATACTCAGCTTGGAGCTTGACATGGGGGTTGGTTCCATGACCTGGGGTCTTGATCTGAGCTGAAATCAAAAGTTGGATGCTCAATGGACTGAGCCACCCAGGAGCCCTGTAGCTTTTTATTCTTTTATTTTTTTAATGTTTGTGTATTTTTGAGAAAGAGAGAGAGCCCAAGTGGGGGAGAGTAAGTGAGTGGGGTGGGACAGAAGATCCGAAGCAGCCTCTGTGCTGACAGCAGAGAGCTGATAGCAGGGCTCGAAATCACAAACCATGAGATCATGACCTGAGCTGAAGTCAGATGCTTAACCATTGAGCCACTTGGGTGCCACTCTTTTTACTTTCAATATAATCTTCTAGTCCTTGCCCATATACATTTATATTTTAAATAATTTCACTCAAATTCATGAGGTATTTACATTTAATATAAATGTTCATCTATGTTTCTATGCCTCTTCTTAATTAATGTTCATCACTCTGTAATAGTTTGTCACTGATGCATGTAGCAAAATCATTTTTATCCTCTATTTCTTTCTACAGGATATTTGTTAAACTCAAAAGAATTGGTAGTACTTTACATCCAGTGTAAAGCACGCAAGTAGCTGTGTTTGTGTACATGTGTGTGCATTTATAAAAATTTCTGTGTATCTTTGAGAACATGTAATTGCCTAACATTTCCACTTTTTTGCTCAGGAAGAATTAAAAAAAAACAATAAACACCTGGATTTCAGATTATAGCAGCTTATCTTGTATTACATCCATGAGGTGACGAAGAGGTGGACCTGGTCCGTGTCATGTACGCCTATACACTTGAAGCATATGGAATGACCATGACCATGAATTCACTTATAAATTTAGAAATCACCTAAAGTCACTTCCTTTCACTTATTTTCCACTCCTTCCTTTTCACCTTGCTGAGTGGATGTACTATGGATCAAGAGGGAGAATTGTTTCCTTGGAGCTTATACACGACCCCTTGTCGTTAGCAATTAAAAGTCCAGTACCCTCTCCTGTGCAAGTAACCCCTTCATAATCACATTTGTGTTCAGCCTCAGTTTATTTCAGTAACTGTATTTAAAATTAAAAAGCAACTTATTTGAAATGTACATTGAGTTGACTTGTTATCAAAATCTCTGGGCAATACTGGCGGTACATTTTGCTAAATTTCAGCGTGTTTTCTATTTCATATAGCAAAAATTCCCAAATTGAAAAGGAAACTACGAGAATTTAGTTTGAGTGAATATAAACATTATTTTAGCTATTAACCTATAGCTAAATTAAAAATTATTCTCTAAATGTAATTATGATCATTTTGCAGTATTTAATTTTTTATTCCTTAGTCGAGCTCAGAACCATCATGACTTTTTACGGGAAAAAAGAGAAATGCAATTTGGTTAAGCCTAACACAAGTCACTCAGCTATTTATAAACACATGATTTACACAACGAATAAAGTCAGACATCATATTCCTTAGCTGTTTTACATTAGAAACTTATTGTCAGGCAAAAATCCATAGTTTTTCTCTTAAAATACATATCATACAAAGAGAGAAATAGAAATATTTTATTGTAATTGCCGGCATCACACTTTAATGGTAAAATGATTCAAAATTATTAACATTGTCACCCAAGCCAAGACAGATGTATTTGTTATAGATGAAGAAATCCATGAAAATTGTGTTAAGGTGGATGTGAGAGTCACTTAAGATTATTTACAATACAATTACCTGGGATTTTTGAACTGAAAAGGAAACAAAAAGGACATAAATGGATGAAAAAATAAATGACAGACGGAACTCCCTCTTTTTTGCCTTAAAGGGAGGCCAGTAAGGAAGGGAATCAGGAGCATTTAAAATGTAATAGAGCTGTGTGCAATTTTTTTTCCTGGACCAAGAGCCACAGTGTTATCTGGTGAAAAATGAATATGAGACATTTATTGCTGCTGAGGGATTCCCTGGGCCGCCCGTGATAGGTCTGGACTGAGGCTTTGCTTGAAGGTTATGTGAAGACTTTGTCATTCAAAGTCAGCACCACTGACAGCACTATCCTCAGTAGGGCTAGCCTGAGCTCCGGTGGATAAACAAAGGGGCAAGATATATTAGAAAGTGCTTGGATTCCTTCTGCCTCCTCACAATTACTCATTCAGATATATGGTGTATGATTTTGACTCACTCTGGCCAGGGTCACTGATCATGCTATAAAGAGGCTCATCATCAATAAAGACACATTGATCACATGGGTCAAAATGTGCACAAGCCCGTGTAGACCTTACAAAAGGAGACCAGCCATTAAATTGTGGTCATACTCATTTTCGATCCCAAACAATCATTTTCTAATTTGATCAACTGCCGGGGTCCAGTTCCGGCAAATCTAGGGGTCCCCGAAGGATGGCCAGTCAGGCGAAAGGAAATGAGAGAGCCACGAGAGAGATGTAGTCTGATGACCAAGCATGCAGCCCTGGCAATTCTGGCATCTCCACCCTGCCTGTCTCAGTGTCTTTATTTAAAAGTAGGGAGTTACGTTACAGCAATGCGTGACATCTCATCAGTAACCATAGTTTGAACAATAATGTGTTTTTATCAGTAAAGCAGTGATTTCCTCAATCTTGCAAGTTGTTTTCAAGTTAATTAGCATATAAATTTAAGGCAGGGGGAGAGGACAGGAAGTTACCTACACCTTCCTATGTTAATTATCTATAAACAGGCCAGGAGTCATCCCAACTATTCTTCCAACTACAATGGGGGAGGTGCAACCCATCCGGCAAGGACAGAATTCCCAACACTTGTCCTTTGCTTGTGAATGAGTGAATTTACATAATAGGAGCCTAACGTTTACACAAATCACACCAATATCCAGCCAGCTCATAACTGCTTCAACCACCTTTTCCACACAGGGAGGGATCTCAACCCTTGAGCCCAAAACGGCTCCCAACAATCAACCACCATTTTCAACAAGCTCGGTACTAAACAATTTTTTGGCTTTTTCTAAAAGGCAAATTCGTTCTCACAGACCAAAGATTTACTGCTCTAGGAGATATTAAGAAAAATTATTCTACAGGTTTTGAAGGCAATCTTTTAAAAAAAAAAGTCCCCAAATGGTTTTGAAATGCCAGCATCATTGGAATTAAATGAAAGATTTCCCAAGATGATTACTTTGAAATAAACAACTTTAATTTGGGATTTGTGTGTATGTGGTATTTGTAACTTCTGAGATCATCAAAATATCCGTTGTTTTACCTTACAATGTCTCGACTAGGGATTCTGTGTGTACCCTATGAAAAGGAGGATTACTCATCCATTAATCTTCTCCATTTCAGTTCGTCAGTCCAAAACCCTCACAGTCATCCCAGACTTCTTGTAATTTTTTTGTAGCCCACATCCATTCTAACAGGAAATCTCAACAGGGAAATGTGGCATTTTAGAAGTGTAAAAATTCCATCCAGTTATATTCAGGAGGTCCCAAACTTATGATGATTCAACTCAGAATTTTTTGGTTTTATGATGGTGTGAAAGCTGTCTGCGTTCAAGAGAAACTGTATGGAGAATTTTGAATTCTGAGCTTTTTCTGGCCTGGCAATATACAGTATGATACTCTCTCATGATGCTGGGGAGTGGCAACCACAGCCACCGGTCAATCATACCATCACAAGAATAAACAAATGACACAGTGACAACCATTCTGTACCCAGGTAGCCATTCCGTTTTTCACATGAAAAATTACAGGAGATAATCAACATTTTCTCATTAAATAGGCTTTGTGTTAGATGATTTTGCCCAACTGCAGGCTAACATTTGTGTTCTGAGCACACTTAAGGCAGGCCAGACTAAGCTATGATATTGTGTAGGTGAGGTGTATTCAATACATTTTAGACTTACAACATTTTCAATTTATGGTAGGTTTCATGGGCATAAACACATCACAAGTAGAGGAAGATCTATGTATCTAAATTCTAGCTAGAACATAATTTTTTTTAATGGGCAATTGAGGTGATGCAAAATAAAGTAATTCTTTGTTGGTTAATAATGAGAACAATACCTGGATCCTGAGTGTTAGGTGTGTCCTGGGCTAAGTTACTATGCCCATTGGCCTAGAACCTGCATTTCGAAGGATTGCAAGAGCAGTGGAGAGGAGGGCTGCAATGATGGGAAATTGGACTGGAGACTTGACCCACAAAGTCTTCATATCTGGACATAGGAGGGATCTGGATGAAGGAGAACAGAAATAGTTTAAGAATTACCTACCACAGGGGGCGCATGGGTGGCTCAGTCAGTTAAGCGTCCAACTTCGGCTCAGGTCATGATCTCACAGCTCATGGGTGGTTCAAGCCCCATGTTGGGCTCTGTGCTGACAACTCAGAGCCTGGAGCCTGTTTCAGATTCTGTGTCTCCCTCTCTCTGCCCCTGCCCTGCTCACACTCTTTTTCTCTTTCAAACATAAACATTTGAAAAAAAAAGAAAAAAAGAAAAAAAGGAATTTCCTAACACAGGATCACATTCAGAGAGCTGAGGGCCTGAATCCAGACTATACGTAGCAAAAAGGGCAAGAAAAAAATTGTCTCTGCAGTTTCTTTTCTAGGTTCATCCTCTTCTCCCTGACCGCTTAGGCGATATACTTAAGCAATATAACTAAGAACACTTAGTTCTTATTTCTGTCTACACTTCACTGCTTGGTGCAAATTCACTCATAAATGAATGCCTCTCTCCTGCCTAAACTCCAGATTTTTATCTCCAACTTCCACTAGGCATCTCCATTTGGGTATCTGAGAGGCGTTTCAAACTTAACAGTCTTTAACTAAATTTCTGATTCCCACCATTTCCCACCAAATCTGCTCCACCTACGTCTTCTGCATCTCAGTTGCTCAGACCCAAAGCTCAGAATCATCTTTCACACTCTATATCCAATCTGTCGGGAAATTCTGTTGGATCTACTTTCAAGAAATATCTATTATCTGAGCAATTCTCACCACCCACTGCTAGCTGTCCTAGGCTCTTGCTTGGGTTGTTGCAACAGTCTCCTGATATGTCCCTGCTTCTATCTTTGTATCCCTGCAGTCTATTCTCAACAGTGTAGCTGCTATTATCCTCCTAAAATGTAAGACTAATCAAGTCACTTTCCTGCTCACACCTTGGAATTACTCCCGGCTTCCCTCAGGGTAAAACCAAGTTCTTATAGTCCCAAAGATCCCATAGGACCTGGCCATTCTGCCTCAGATGTTTCTGGAACACATTATGGCCATGCCCAATCTTGGGACCTTTTCTCTGTTGGAATCTTCTTGTGTCACGTCCCCATGTCTCAGCTTCCTCAAAGCTTCAGGGCTTTCCTCATATGTCACCTTCTCCATGACTGCTTCCCCTAATCGTACTCTATTTGAAATTGCAACTCACCCCCTCCCTTGCTTTCCTGATCCTTTTTTCTCCCATGTGCTATTCTTTCCTTGGCACATATCCTCTTCTAATATACTATGGAGTTTAATTATTTATTACATTTATTGTTTAAAATCAGTTTTACTATGTTGAAAATTAAAACAAGGACAGGGATCTTGACTGCTTTTTTCAGTAATTTCTCCGAAGTACCAGAACCATGATTAACACATAAAAGGCACTCAAAAAGATCCAGTAAAGGAATTATGTGAAGCTAGAATAATCACGATGTCAAAATAAGAAATGGGCAATAAGGGAGAAAAAAAAAACCATAAGTAATTCTCATTCACAAAAAAATAGAGGTAAAAATTTTAACTGATAAAAATAGATGTAAAAATTCTGGAATTAAAATTTTAAAAATAAATAAAAAATTTAAAAATAGATATAAAATTCACAAAAAGTTTCAATGCGTATGTTCCAATGTATAAAAACTGAGTTTAGTGTAAGGATGTAAAGTTGTATCAACACTAAAAAGTTAATTAATTTTATTAATTTAATTTACTACATGATTACCTCACAAAAGAAGGAAAAAGTACTTTATATAGTCAAAATTTATGTCTCTGTTGGTAAAACAGAAATAGAATAAAGTATTTTCAACCTCTTAAAGGGCTACCACACCCAACTGGAAATTGTAAAAACATTTTCCTTAGTTGAGAAATAAAACCAATGAAGTCTGTTATTACCATTTATGTGCAATTTTCCAGAAGGTATAAGTTAGTGATCTAGGACAAGAAGAATAAGTTAAAATTATAAATATTAAAAAGGAAAGAAAAAACATCATTAATCTCTCTTGAAAGCATGACTAATTCAATAAATTGTATTCTACCAATTTCTTATCCATATGGAGAAAACTCAGGTGGATTCTTCCCCAATAACAAACTCAGAAATAAATTCTAGATAGTTCTGATATTTAAACGTTAAGCACAAAACATTACATTCTAAAAGACAATATACATTGTCATAAATTTTGGAGTGAGAAATTCTTAAATAACATCCCGAAGCAAAAATAACAAAAATATTAACAAATTCTACTACATTCATGATAAAAACTTCTAGTTTCCAAAAAACATGATACAGAAATGAAAGCGAAAAATGGGGAAGATATTTAGATCCCATATACTACTTGCCAATGGCCCAGAAAATATGGAGAACTAATATAAATTAACTACACAAAGACAACCCAAGAGAAACATGGAAAAAAACCATGAACTGACTTTCCTAAGAAGAGGAAATAATAATAGATACTCTGAATATGAAAAACTGGTTAGGTGCATTAGATCAATAAATTGCCCATTAAAACCACAGGAGGACTTTTTATACCAAATGGGGTGAGAATAATTTAACAAACTAAGAACTAGTGAAGATATAGTACCAAAAAACTGTTTAACATTGTTGACTGGAATATAAATTGGCTGAACCACTTTAACCATTTGGCAATGTCTAATAAAATTAGATAAAATTAATAAATATCTAATAAAATTATAACCTAGCAATTCTGTATGTATACTCTCTAAGAAATTCTTGAACAAGTGCTTCAAGAGACGTGCACAAGAATGACCATGTTCACTTATCAAGGCAGGAACTATGAGAGCATCTGAGATTTTATCCTGCTTGCAAGCTAACAAGCTGGGTCCGTCAGAGCCCCAAAGGTGTTGGCAGAAAGACTCAGAGCTGTCAAGGTCAGAGACAAAGGAGAGTTTATTATTCACAGCAGAAGTCAGAGTAACATTGTAGCCCACAACTTCCACAGGATGATGTGGCCAGGGCCAGGTCTTACTTGTACAAGCAGTAAGAGTGCCTGAGATTAAGATTCTGATCTTCTGTCAGGGCTGCTGAACAACCTGCCCATCCTCTCTTCCAGAGAGTGATATTATCCTAGTAGCTTGAAACATAAGCAATTCTCTCTGGGGAGAAGAGAGATTTATCTCTATTTTATGATTCTGGAACATCTTCAGGGAGGTAGATGTCTCTATATTATCAGGGAACATAAGTTAGTTCTAGAGCAAGTCACTGTTCCTACCTTTCCAAGGCTATTTGCTTATGCGAATATTCTTAAAATGGTAATACGGGAGCAAAGTGGCTGTTAGTCCTAAGAGGTTTAGCAACAGGAGAGATTAATGGAGAATTATACACTCACAGTTCATGGGTACATGGTTTATAATAGTACAACAAAGCAAAACAAAACCACAATGCTTAATGACAGAAAACTGGGTAAATATATTGTGAAATATCCAAACAAAGAAATACTATGCAAGAGTTAAAAAGGAAATTAACCACACCTTTTACCAATATGCATCAATGTTATGTTAAGAAGCAGAGAAATACACAGAAATATACATTTGTTTGTGTTCAGAAAAGGGCAAATCTAGTAAATTAGTAGTTGAACACATATGAAATAAAATTATAAAGGAAAATGAGAATAGTTAACATAAAATCGTGTTTACCTTGAGGGGAAGGGAGTTGGGTAAGTGATAGACATATGGGATATTCCAAATGTACTGGTCATATTGTATTTCTTGAGCTGGATGATAGATACTCTTTTTATTTATACTCTTTAAACTGTATATGAAAGTTATATACAGTCTTTTGCATGTGTGGTATCTTTCACAACTTAAAAAAACTAAAAATAGTTCAAAAACTAGATTACAAACGGGATAGAGGAAAGACACCAAAAAAAACCCCTCCATATGGGAGAATTCTAGATCAATATTTAGTATATACTAGCACTGTCCAATTGAACTTCATGTAGACTGAAATATTCTATAATTCTATAATGTTCTATAATTGTGAATGGCAGCCACTAAGCTATTGCTTAGTGTGGCTAATGCAACTGAGGCAATGAATTTTAATTTAAAATGTTTTTAAATGTTTATTATTTTTTTAAAGTTTATTTTTTGAGAAAGAGAGAGCAAGAAAACTTGGGAGGGACAGAGAGAGAGGGAGAAAGAATCTATTCCAGGCTCCAGGCTCTGAATAGTCAGCATGGAGCCCAAGATGGGGCTCAAACTCACGAACTGTGAGTTCGTGACCTGAGCTGAAATCAGATGCTCAACTGACTGAGCCACCCAGCAACCCCATGAATTTTAATTTTTATATTTTAATTAACTTAAATTTAAATGAACACATGGCTAGTGGTTACCATTTTGAATGGAGCATATACAGACCATGGGATCTTAAAAAAATCATGTTAGCCAAACACAGGTGACAATCCCCCTTTGAATCATTAAAGATTGATTCTCTTTATTTCTCTTTTTCCTTTTTGGGCAGCAACTATTATTTTCTATTTTCTCCCATAAATAGTGCTAACATAAAGACAAGAAAGAGAAGAACTATATTTTAGTAATAATAAAAAATAAAAGGCAGGGTGGTGAGAAGCAACATGAGTGTCGGGTTCGAATCACTAAGTACTGGGTTGGAGGGAGGAATGAATGAGGACAGGAACACTGTGGTAAGCTAACATTCCTGTTGTAGTGGTACAAAAAGATACTTGAGAGAAAGACAAAGCTAGGCAGAGGTATTCATACAAATCATTCAACAAACCTTTATTGAGGACTTGTGAATACGATGATGAGATACAGGCTTTCAGTTACTGAACAAGACAATAATAATTTCTCGTATTTACTATTTGCTTAGTGTTTAGCACCATTCCCTGCACTTCAAACTTAATGCCATCTTTATTTGAGAGATGGGAAACTGAAGAGTAAAGTAACTTTTCTGAGGTCATACACCTCTGACCTCCTATAGTCAGTGGCCTAGAAGAAAAAAAAATGCTCATTGAACAAGAAATTTAAAAAATGTGAACATTTTATAAGAAGGAAATACTGGAGCTATGAGACTGCACAATAGGAAGACAACTTAAGAAGTGTATTAATTTTCTATTGCTATGTAACAAATTATCCCAAAATTTAGTGACTTACAACAAAAACAATTAATATCTCAGTTTCAGGAATTCAGGAACAGCTGGGTTGGGTGGCCTAGCTAGGTTTACCCTGAGAGTGCGATCAACATGTCAACTGGGGAACATATTTGCAAACCATGTATCTGATTACAGCCAATGTATGTAAGGAACTCCCACAATTCACCAGCATATAAACGAACAAACCCCCCACCAAATACCTGTTTAAGAAATGGACGGTGGACCTGAACAGACATTTTTCTAAGGGAGACATACAAATGGCTAATGGTATGTGAAATGATTCTCAACATCACTAATCATCACAGAAATACAAATCAAAACACAATGAGGTAACACCTCACACCTTGGAGGATGGTCATTATTTTTAAAAAATGTGTTGGCAAGGATATGGAGAGAAGGGAACACTGGTATGCTCTTGGTGGGAATGTTAACTGGTATAGCTGCTATGCAAAATAGCATGGAGGTTGCTCAAAAAATTAAAATTAAAACTACCATATGATGCGGTAACCCTGTTCTTGGGTATTTACCAGAAGGAATTGAAATCAGGATCTTGAAGAAATACCTGCACTCCCATGTTCATGGTAGTATAATTCACTATAACCACAATATGGAAAGAATCTAAATGTCCATTGAGAGGTGAAGGGATTTAAAAAATGTGGTAGAAGAATGACATCACCACATAGTGGCAGGTCATTCCTAAGTTGAGACCAAAGCAACCCCTCCACCGCTGACACCAATACATACTGGGTTAGAAGGACAAGAGAAATGGCGACACTGTTCATATTTTCCCTTTCCTTGGGGAGGAACAGTACCGTACAAAGAAGTCTTCCCTGAGTCTATGTTTCCTTCAGTAGGAAAAGGAGCTCAGTGTGGACATCCAGCCCTCCCCCCACCAGCATTGTGGGTACCTCCTTGGAAGTGCCCATACTGGTCTTCACTCATGGGTAGGGGGGAATGTGCAAGACTTGACCACTGGGAATCTGATGGGATGGAGAAGACGGGAGGGGCTTGCAACAACCAGCACTTGGATCTTGGCAGACTGAATTCCTACCTGCAGGGACTAAGTGGCAGTCCAAACCAATGCCTTTACTCATGTGGGGAGCCAAGATGGTGGCACGGTCTGCCTGATTTTGGAGCTCAGATGAAGAGCCATTCTAACTCTGGAGCCTGGTCTGTGCCCTCTCACCCCAAGGCAGGGAAGCCGAGTCTTAGCCCTGCACATTGCTGAGTGTACATGGTGGTCTTGCCTGACCAGGAAGTTTTGTCTGAGCATCTGGGAAGCGGCATAGCTCAGCAACACTCAAATGGGGATCCTAGGAGACAACATGCTTATCAGCAGAGCAAAGCAGGTATCCCCATTCAGGCGGAGAACCTGGGATATGGCTCTGCTTCAGACAAGACTCTGAAGAACTTGCTGGCTCTGGAGTCAGTTCTGCCACCCAGTCTGGGAAAGGGAGCTAATTAATCACTTTGCTTATTACTAAGGGTAGCTTCTGTCCCTGCCTGACCAGGAAGCCTGTCCCGACACCTAAGAAATGGCCTGGCCCAGCAGCATTCTAAAAGAGAGCCCAGCCAGCAATTCTGGTTGTCTTCAGTGACAAGCTGTTGACCACATCCAGCAATTCTGGTTGTCTTCAGTGACAAGCTGTTGACCACATGTAACCAGAGAATTTGGTGCATAAGTCTGCCTTCTTAGTTCTCCAGACATGAGTCTCGTCAGCCCTGGGGCCGGCTCTGCAACCAGATCCCACTTCCCCACCTGAACAGAGAAGCTAACCTGCAACCTACTGAATACAATCTCTGTCACTACTAATCAGAGCTCCTGGGAAGCCTGGACTCCCGTTCTACGTCCCCAATGACAGTGGCGCTTGATTGCAGAACCTGCCCAGTGGCTCTACATTTGCATAGCCAATACTGTGGCCCCTCTATCCAGGGAGCTTACCTAGCAGGTATCTGATTTAATTCCCAGATAAAGAGCTTTGCTGGTCATGGGGTCTGTTCGGCAACCCACCTGGGCAGAAAAGCTAAATTACAGTTCTGCCTAAAGCTGAATACAGCCTCAGACTTACCTGTCTAGTCATCTAATTAGAGCTCTCAGGATTCTACATAGCCCATCTTGTAACTCTGGTTATCCGGGTACTTGATGGAAAGCATAGTCAGAAGCCCTGCCCATCTGCAGAGCAAGGACCATGACACATAAGACCAGGGAACTTGGTGCCTAGTTCTCCCTAATTGGAGCCCCATGCAAGAGTCTTGATAGCTTTGAGGCATGAATAGGGCCTTTCCCAGGCAGGGAAACTAATTCATAACCCCACCCACTGCTGAATGCAGACCTCAGCCCATCTTACAGTCCTGTTTATAGTGACACTTGAACAGAGAGCACAGCCTGGGGCTGTTCCCATCTACAAAGAAAAACTGGTAGCTTTGTTAGGCCAGGAAATTTAGTACACAATATAGTTTCATCTGGGTCCCTCCCCCCACAAAATTAGCACTGCTGGCTTTGGGGCTCACTCTGCTGCCATGTCAGGGCAGGGAAGATAATTTATAATCCCATTTATTGCTTAGTATAGAACGCAGAGCAGACCATCTACAAAACCTGACCAGAGACACTAGGCAATCAGGTTTCCTATCCTACAGCTTTGCTTGAGCAGGAAAACAAGTCAGTGTTTTATCTGTTGTCAGGTAGTGGCACACTTCCCTCTTAAGATCCCAAAGGATAGGCGGTAGCCTTGTCCCCAAAATGGATCCTAATAGCAGACTTCACCTGCCCAAGGATGTTCCTACTGATGTCCAGAACACCAATCCAAGCAGAGTGGTGAAGAACTTTCTCTGCCAATGTGAATCTGCGAAATCTAGAACAGAAAACTGTTTAAATGCATAGGTACACAAGGAATAAGAATCATGAGAAATCAAGTAAATACGACACTACTAAAGGAAATGAATAAAACTCCTACAATTGACTCTAAAGAACTAACGACCTACAAACAGTCAAACAATTCAGGATAACCCTCTTAAAGAAGTTTTGTGAACTATAAAAATACAGAGACAACTAAGAAAAATTAGGAAAACAATGTATGAACAAAATGAGAGGTTCAAGAAAGAAATTAAAACCATTAAAAAAAAACAAGCAGAAATCTTGGAGCTAAAAAAGCAATCACTGAAATGAAGATTTCAATAGAAAGAAGACTTGACCATTCAGAAGAAAGTATTAGTGACTTAAAAGGGCATTTGAAATTATTCAGTCAGAAGAACCAAAAGAAAAAAAGAATGAAAAAGAGTAAAGAAAGCCTGTGAAACTTGTAGAACAATAAAAAAAGAAATAATATCCACATGATGAGAATTTCAGGAGAAAAGAACAAGAAAGGGATAGATACTATATTTAATGTGATAATGGCTAAAAGCTTTTCAAACTTGGGGAAAGAAATGGATAGACAGATACATGAGGCCCAGAGAACCACAAGTAAGTTGAACGTGAATAATGTTACTTTATAATTAATCTGTCAGAAGTCAAAAAAAGAAAGAATTATAAAAGCGGCAAGATAAAAATTTCAGTTATATACAAGGGAACATCCCTCCAAGGGAACAACCCCCCATAAGTCTATGGGTAGGTTTCCCAACAGAAATTTTTCAGGCAAGAAAAAAGTGGGATGATATATTAAGATACTGAAAGAAAAAAATAACCCTGTCAACCAAGAATTCTATACCAGGTGAAGTGGTCCTTCTGAAATAAAGGGGAGATAAACACTTTTCTGAGCAAACAAAAACTGAGGGAGTTCATCATCTCTACACCTGCCTTACAAGAAATGCCAAAGAGAGTTCTTTGAGTGGAAGTAAAAGAACACTAATTAATATCATAAAAACATAATAAAGTAGTATCAAAGTTACTTGTAATGGTAAATGTATAGTCAAAGTTAGATTCTGCAATATGGCAGTGGTAGTGGGTAATTCACTTATACAACTCTAGTTTATAAGTAAAAAAACAAATGTGGTAAAAAAATAATTATGATAATGTGTCATTGAATATACAATATAAAACATGTAAACTGTAACATCTATAATATAAACTATGAGAAAGAGGAGAAGTAAAAGTGTAAAGTTTAGGTCAGCTTCATGGTAACCATAAGAAACAAACCTGTACATATCACACAAAAGAATGTGATAAAGAAGTCAAAGACTATTGATACCAAAGGTATCAAACCTCCCCTCCAAAAATAAGCAGAATAAGAAATAAGAAACAATGGATCTACAAAACATTCAGAAAAGAAACAATAAAATGGTAATAGTAAGTTGTAGTCTAACAGTAATTACTTTAAGTCTTGAGTGAATGGATAAAAAACAAGAAAACAAAACCAAAGACCCAGCCCCTACAAGAGACTCACTTTAGTCTCACTGGCATACAGAGACCGAAAGGAAAGGGATGAATAAATAAATAAATAAATAAATAAATAAATAAATAAATAAATAAATCTATCCTGCAAATGGTAACCAAATATAAGCAGAGGGAGCTTCCTTATATCACAAATGATAGACCTAAAATGAAAAATGATAGAAAGAAAGAAAGAAGGTCATTATATAATAATAAGGGATCAATGTATTAAGAAGATAACAATTATAAGTATTTATGCATTCAATATTGGAGCAACTAAATATATAGTGAAAACTAACAGAGCTAAAGGAAAAATAAATAGCAATACAATAAAAGTTATGTACTTTAGATTCCATTCTCAACAACAGATAGATCATTCAGGCTGAGAGAATCAGTAAGGAAACAGCAGATTTCAACAATGTTATTGACCAAATGGATTTGACAGACAGATACAAAACGTTCTATCTGACAACATACTTCTCAAGCATGCATGAAACACTTCCTAGGATAGACCACATGTTAGGCCACAAAATTAGACTTGGCTAATTCAAAAAAAACTGAAATTATACCAAGTATCTTCTCTGACCACAGCAGTATGAAAGTAGAAATCAATAACTGGACAAAATGTGGAAAACTCACATATACGTGGAAATTAAGCAGCATTCTCCTGAAGCAATATTCTCCTGAATAGATCAAAGAAGAAATTAAAGGGAAAATTAAAAAGTATTTTGAAACAAAGGTAAATGGAAACACAACATTCCAAAACTTATGGAAGGCAGAAAAAGTAGTTATAAGAGGGAAGTTCACAGAGATAAATGCCTACCTTAAGAAACAAGAAAGATCTCAAATAAAAGAACCTCTCTATTGCTCAAGAATTAGAAAAGAAAAAAAAACAAAACAAACCAAACCAAACAAAAAAAAAAAAAACTGAGTCCAAAGTTCGCAGAAAGAAGGACATAATACTGATTAGAGCAGAAATAAATGAAATACAGAGCAGGAAAACAATAGAATTAACAAAACTATGAGTTGGTTCTTTGAAAAGATAAAAGTATCAAACCCTAGCTAGACTAACCAGTCAAAAAAGAGAGGACACAAATCTACCAAATTCTATGTGATACATGATTCCTACTGATACTCCCAAAATACAAAGATTGTAAGAAGCTTCTATGAAGTACACACCAACAAGCAAACACCTAGAAGAAATAGAAAAAGTCTTAGAAATACACAACCTAGCAAGAGTGAATAAAAAAAATAGAATATCTGAACAGTTCAATTACTGTTATGGAGGTTGAATTAGTAATATTAATAAAAAAAAAATCTCCAAATTGAAAAAAAAAAAAATCCCAGGACCAGATGATGTTACTGGTGAATTTTACCAAATATTTAAAGAAGAATTAATCCCAATCCTTTTCAATACTTCCAAAAAATCACAGAGGAGGGAACACTCTGAAACTCATTTCACAAGGTCAGTATTACCCTACTACCATAGGCAGAAAAGGACACTACAAGAAAAGAAAACTATAGGCTAATATACCTGATAATACAACATGGCAAAATTCTCATAAAATACTAACTGAATTCCTCGGATCATTATAAGGATCATTCACTACAATTAAGTGAGATTTATCCCTGGGATGCAAGGATAGTTCAACAAATGTAAATCAATAGAGTTTGGGTTTGTGGTTACCAGGAGGTTCATGTATAGCATCCTAGTTTATAGTCGTCTATATTAAGTTGATGGTCACTTTCATTTGAACACATTTTAAAACAACTTCTCCCTTCCCCATGTTTTATGTATATGATGTCATATTTCACATCTTTTTATTCATAATTTTATTTCCAAATATGGCATTTTTTTTCCACTTAAAAAAGTACATTTAACATTTCCTTTAAGGCCAGTTTAGTGGCAATGAACTCCTCTAACTTTTGTTTGTCTGGAAAACTTTTTACCTCTTCTCCAGTTCTGAATGATAACCTTGCCATGTGAGGTATTCTTGGTTGTAGGTTTTTTCTTTTCAGGATATATCATGCCATTCCTTGCCTGCAAAGTTTCTACTAAAAAATCATCTGATAGCCTTACGGTGTAAATAAATAATTTTTGTTTCTCTCTTGCTCCTTTTAAAATTCCGTCTTATTTTAAACTTGGATGTTTTATTTATTATGTGTCATAGTGTGATGTCCCAGGGTTCATATTGTTTGGAACTCTGTCTAAACCTGGATGTCTGTTTCCTTTCCCAGGTTAGGGAAGTTTTCAACTATTATTTCTTCAAATAAGTTCTCTGTAAAAGCAAACCAGTAAACGTCATACATCTCATTTATAAAATGAAAAAATCATATCGTTTCAATAAACACTGAAAAAGCACTTGAGAAAATTCTTCCTCCATTTAGGATTCAAAAACAACAGATTAGGTATAGAAGAATGTTCCTCAATATAATAAAGGGTATATATGACAAGTCTTTAGCTAACATTTTACTCAGGGTGAAAAACTGAAAACTTTCTCTCTAAGATCAGGAATAAGTCAAAGGTATCCACTCTTACCACTTTTCTTCAACATAGGGCTGGAAATCCTAGCCTGAGCAATTAGGTAAAAAGAAGAAGTAGATCAGAATTAGAAAGGAAAAAGTAAAATAGTCTCTATTTATAGATGACATTTTATAGATGAAAGATATATATATATAATATCTTAATGACTTCACCAAACACTCTTTGATATAATCAGTGAATTCAGTAAAGTTGTAGGTTACGAAATGCCTATACACAGATCAGTAGAATTTCTATACACTAACAATGAATAGAGTTTCTATATGTGAACTATAAGTGACACCATTTATAATAGCATCAAAAGCAATAAAATATTTCAGAATAAATTTTTTTAATGTTTATTCATTTTTGAGAGACAGAGATAGAGCGTGAGTGGGGGAGGGGCAGAGAGAGAGAGGGAGACACAGAATCTGAAGCAGGCTCCAGGCTCTGAGCTGTCAGCACAGAGCCCGACATGAGGCTCCAACTCACAGACCGCGAGATCATGACCTGAGTCGAAGTCGGACGCCTAACTGACTGAGCCACTTGGGCGCCCCTCAGAATAAACTTAATCAAGAAGATGAAAGATCTGAAAACTGTAAAACATTAATGAAAGAAATAAAAAAGACATGAATAAATGTAAAGGGATCCATGTTCATAAATTAGAAGAAATTATTTTATTAAAATGTCACTACTACCCAAAGTCTTCTATAAATTAAATGCAGTCTCTATCGAAATTCCAATAGCATATTTTACAGACAACTAAAACAATCATAAAATTTATACAGAGCCACAAAGACCATGAATAGCCAAAGCAATCCTGAGAAAGATAAAGCAGGAAGCATCATGTTCTTTAATTTCAAGGTATATTAAAAAGATATAATAATTAAAATAGTATGGTGCTGGCATAAAAACAGACACATTGACTGATGGAACTGAGCCGAGAGCCAAAAATGAACTCACGCATACAGTCAACTAATATTTGACAAGGGAGCCAAGAGCATTCAATGGAGAAAAGACAGTCTCTTTGATAAATGATCTTTGGAAAATTGATAGTCACATGTAAAAGAAAGGAACTAGACCCCTAACACTACTCACAAAAAATAACTCGAAATATACTAAATATTTAAATACAAGACTAGAAACCATAAAACTGCTAAAAGAAATCATTGGAAAAAAAGCTTGTTGGCATGGGTCTTGGCAATAACTTTTAAATATAATACCTAAAGGACAAAATGAAAAGTTAATGTGTCACTACATCAAACTAAAAAGCTTTTGTACAGCAAAATAAAAGATGACATATGAAATGGGAAAAATATCTGTAAATCATAGACTGATAAGCAGTTAACATTTGATGCACTATATATAAAGAACCCTACGACTTAAAAACGAGCACACACAAATAATTTGATTAAAAAAATGGACAAAGCATGGGTGCCTCGGTGGCTCAGCAGGTTGAGCATCCAACTCTTGATTTCAGCTCATGTCATGAGATTGAACCCTGCACTGGGCTCTGTGTTGAGAGTGCTTTCTCTCCCTCTCCCTCTCTGCCCCTCTCCTACTCATGCACACACTCCCTTTCTCTCTCAAATTAAATAAATAACATTTTTAAAAAATGGACAAAACACCAGAACAGACATTTTTCTGAAGAAGACATACATATGGCCAACAGGTAGAGAAAAAAGGTGCTCAGCATTACTAATTGTTAGGGAACTCCAAATCAAAATCACAATGAGCTATTACTTCTTGCCTGTTATAATGACTATGATCAAAAGACAAGAAATAACAAATGCTGACAAGGACGTAGGGAAAAGGAAATCCTTCTGCACTGTTGGTGGGATTGAAAATTGGTACAGACACTATGGAAAGCAATATATATGGTGGTTCCTTAAAAAAATTAAAAATAGAACTATCACTTGATGCAGTACACTTCTTGGTATATATCTGAAGGAAATGAATACACTATGTCAAAGAGATACATGCACCTCTTGTTCACTGCCACATTATTTACAATAATATAATCATAATATATATATATATAATATATAATATTTTTTAGCCACAAAAAATGGAGGGAACTATGGCATTTATGACAACATGAATGGAACTTGAAGGGTGTAAACATGTAACAATGTATGTAAGTCAAGTTATTATTCTGTATACCTTGAAACTTAGATAGTGCTTTTATGTCAAATATACCTCAATAAAACTGAAAAAAATAAAAAAGAAATTCGCATGTACATACAATGGAATAATATCAGCCTCTTTTTTTTTTTTTTAAAAAAAAGGGAAATTCTATCATTCCCATGGAGGGACCTGGGGGACATTATTCTAGGTGAAATAAGCAAAACACAAAAAGACAAATATTGTATGATCTCATTTATGGATAGAATCTTAAATGGTCATCATCATAGAAGCAGAGAGTGGAATGATTGTTACTAGCAGCTAGGAGAGAAGGAAAGGGGTAGATGATGGTCAGAGGGCACAGAGTTTCAGTACGCAAGATAAACGAGTACTGGATATCTACTAAACGGTGTAGTACCAATAGCTAACAACACTATATTGTATGATTAAGATTTGCTAAGAGGGTAGATCTTATGTTAAGTGTTCTTATTGCATCAATCAATCAATCAATCAATGGGCAGAAGGAAACTCTGGGAGGTGATGGATTTATTTATGCCTTGAAGGTGGTGATGGTGGTGATGAGCATATACTCATCCCCAAACTCATCAAGTTGCACACGCTACATAAGTACATTAAATTTATATATTACATGTTAATTATACTTCAATAAAAAGTTGTTTTTAATAAACACAGATGTAGTTGGGGCTAGAGTCACCTAAAGACTTAACTAGGAATGAAGGATCCACTTACAGTTTTACCCACATGCCTCGTGATAGGAGGTCTTAGTTCTTCAGTGACTCTTTGCAAAGAACTTAGTTCCTTAGCACATGGATCTCTCCATAGGGCTGCTAGAGTATCTTTAAGACATGACAGTTGACTTCCCCTAGAGTGAATGATTCCAGAGAAAAATACAGCAAGACAGAAATTATAATGTCTATTATGACTTGGGCTAAAAAGTGACATACTATCACTTCTATGTTCTAGGGGTCCCATTGGCCAATTCTGATATAAAATAGGAGTGAAAGGGCACTTATACAAAGGTGAGTACCTGCAGTCAGGGATCATTGGGGCCATCCTGGAGAGTGGTTAATGTAAGAGATTGTATTAATACTTTAAGCCAGGAATGATAAGGGCCTTAACAAAAGGAATGGCAGTGGGAGAAGAAAGTAGAGGACTAATTGATAAAAATTTAGGACATAGAATTAATGGAACTTGGTGGCTAGCAAGGTGTGGAAGAGGCAGAAAATATAATTAGAGATAACCCCAGATTTCTAGTCTGCATGCCTGAATAGAAGGTGATATTCTCCAAAATCAGGAGAAAGAGCAGTTTGAATGGAAAAATTTCCCCTATTTCTTATCATCTTCATCAGTGATTTTCTTGAGCACTTGCTGTTCTCTTTAACCTTCATCAGATTCTAAGGTCATCACATTCTTAGCTGACAACAGAGTCTCTTGCCTTACGGAGAACGTTATGACAATCAGAGGATGAATTTCATCAACTCTCAACCTCATCATCTCAGGCTGCCATATTTTTTTGTTTCCAAGACACATTTTTTTCATGCTTGGCATATCTTAAATTGGGATGTGTTCCAATCAATTATGCTTTAAGTTCAATGAAATATGGCATATTTGTAACTTCATTCACTTTTTCATGCTTTTTCTTTGTCTTCCCAGAGGAAAGCAGAGCCTTAATTTTTTAAATTTTTTTAACGTTTATTTATTTTTGAGAGACAGAGAGATAGAGCATGAGCATGGGAAGAGCAGAGAGAGAGGCAGACACAGAATCCGAAGCAGGCTCCATGCTCTGAGCCATTATCACAGATCCCGATGCGGGGCTCGAACTCACAGACCGTAAGATCATGAACTGAGCTGAAGTCGGCCACTCAACCAACTGAGCCACCCAGGCACCCCTAGCAGAGCCTTCTTTAAAAAAAACCAACCAATCTATCAATGTTTGATTGTCTACCAGAACCCTTTTGTCTTGGGAAGGTCAATTTTTAATACTTTTTTTCCTTCTGAGTAGTTTAGGCTTTGTATAACCCCAGATTCACCATCATGATGGCCAAGAGACACTTGAAAAGGTGTTCAGCATCACTCATCATCAGGTAAATGCAAATCAAAATCACAATGAGGTATCACCTCAGTACCTGTAGGAATGGCTAAAATCAAAAACACAAGAAACAAATGTTCACCAGGAAGCTGAAGAAAAGGAACTCTCATGCACTGTTGGTGGGAATGCAAAATGGTGCAGCCATTCTAGAAAACAGTACAGAGACTCCTAAAAAAGTTAAAAATAGAACTACCTTACAATCCAGTAACTCCACTACTGGGTATTTACCCAAAAAAATAGAAAAACACTAATTCAAAATGATACATGCACCCCTATGTTTAGGGCAGCATTATTTACAAAGAGTCAAAATATGGAAACTCTAGTGTCTGTTGATGGATGACTGTATTACAAAGTGGGATATTATACAATGAAATGTTACTCAGCCATCAAAAAGAATGACATCTTGCCATTTGCAACAACGCAAATGGCAAAATAAGTCAGTCAGAGATAGACAAATACCATGTGATTTCACTCATATGTGGAGTTTAAGAGACAAAACAAATAAAGAAAAAAAAAGAGACAAACCAAAAAATGGACTCTTGCCTACAGAGAATTGATGGTTACCAGAGGGAAGGTGGATGGGGGGATGGGTAAAACAGGATAAGAGGATTAAGAGTATTTGCATGATGAGCACTGAGTTAATGTATAGAATTGTTGAATCACTAGAGTATACAGTTGAAACTAATCTGACACTGTATGTTAACTATCCTGGAATTAAATATTTTTTTAAATCACTAGATTTTGAAGAAAAAGATCAAGAAAACACACTGAGAGGCAAATATGACTGAAATCAAATTGTGACAGTTTTTCTATTTTTCCAAACTACTCTGTAAATCCCAACAATTCCTGGGATGTTTATACCCCATCGTTAAGCCAGTATATATTGTTGGAGGTCTTCTCCTTCATGAGAGTGATGGAGTTCCCATTAAAACACTGTTCCCATCCAAACATTTTTCAAGTGTTGGGTGTTCGCCTGGCAGAAGAAGAAATAGTACAAAGGAAGGACATTTGATCCCTGACAGGCCAGACAGTCCAGATCTCCAGCTGTGCTCTCAGCTGGCTGTCTTATTCTTTTTGACCTGAGGCATCTTTTGTATTCTGTAAGAAATGAGAGACCCAGCAAGGACACCTCATTATCCAATTAAACCTAACAGAGCAGGAGTCAAGAGCTAAATCTTACAAACCATTTTGGAGGGGAGGAAATATTAATGGGGTTTCATCAACTTCGGTGAAAAGACTGCCATGCCTCTTCTACACATTTTTGTTGCATTTTGTTTGGTTTGCCGAAACATTAAGTAATCCTAGCTGAAGGTGCATTCTTTTAAAACTGGGAGGTGGGCTCTGCCTCCTTCTTTAAGCTTCTAACTCACACCAAGTTCTTGTTAACCAAATCTTGTATGTGATGGAATTCCCGATCAGATTCTTTTTGCAACATAGCTTTTCCTTTTTTAAAAAATTTTTTATTGTTTATTTTTGAGAGAGAGAGAGAGAGAGAGAGAGAGATAAAGCATGAGCAGGGGAGGGGCAGTGAGAGGGAGGGAGACAGAGGATCCAAAGCAGACTCCAGGCTCTAAGCTATCAGCACAGAGCCCGATGTGGGGCTTGACCTCACCAACCATGAGATCATGACCAGAGCTGAATTGGACGCTTAACCGACTGAGCTGCCTAGGCATCCCTTTGCAACTCAGCTTTCTGAAAAATATTTTATACTTTTTTAATTGCTTCTAAATAAGTATGGGTAACCAGAGTAGGGCTTTTCTATCTTAGAATATCTTAGAATTCTATCTTAGAATAATTCTATCTTAGAATTTCGGGAGAAATTTCCCTTCTTATCATATCTTGATACTATTGTTTCCTTTTCCCAACAAGTGTATTCCACCTCCTTTACATCTAATTTCTTCTTTAGGCTTCTTCGATTTTTGTGTTAAAATCTTTATGTCCCTACTCTTTGTGAACAAAAGAAAACTCTTTCATAGATCGTGCCCCCAGCCCCCCACACGCACACCGAATCCATTCTTTCCCCCTTTGGTTCCTAACTTAAAAAACGAGGACCCCGACTACCATTTTTTCTCAAAAATCCTAAGTCTTAAATTTTTAAATCTTTGGGTTTTTATATTTTTCTCAATGTCACTAACTTTCCTGCTTTTTACTTCTCTTCCTTCTTCCTTTCTCCTCCTCTTCTTCTTCCTCTTCCTCCTCCTCCTCCTCCTCCTCCTCTCCTTCTTCTTCTCCTTCTTCTCCTTCTTCTCCTTCTTCTCCTTCTCCTTCTCCTTCTTCTTCTTTTATAATTGTACCCACTCATCTCTTCTTCCCCAATATGAAGTGAAATGTGGTCATGTCATTTCCTTGCTCTCCTCACTGGCATCAGCATCAAGCACGGACTCTCCATGTGGTTTACAGGGTCTGCCACAATCATCCTCCTGGTTATTAAACCTCCTGTCTTACGTATTTCCACGTGCTGCCTTTTCCTCCATACTCCAGCCAGGCTGAATAACTTTATAGTCCCTTGAATATACCAGGCTTACTCTGTCTCACCTTTGAATTTTCCATATACTGTGTCCCCTTCTGGAACATTCCTTTATTTTTATTAGCCCTCTTTATATTGTGTTATTGTTACATGTTTTTCTGTGTCCCATCTTAGACTGTATGCTAAAAGCAAAGACTATTTATCTTTCACTGTTGTGTCTTCCTCACTCAATGCAATGCCTCTCACTCAGTAGTTGTTCAGTGAATATTTGTGGGCTGACCACATGCATTACACACCAATCACTGCAGCCTTTATCTCACCATCAGGGCGTTCAATGCTCCTTCCCCTCCCCTCCTTTTCCTATTGGTCTTAGTTCTCTTTCATCTCCTTGTGTTTCTTTTAGTACTTCACAAAAGCCTCTGGTTTTATCTCTTTTTCAGAATCCTTCCTCTCCATTGTCTGGCATGCAGCTGCAGAGTTCTGTTCACAATGTTCAATTCAGACCACGCTACTTCCTTGCAATGACTCCTCACTGCTTGTATTATGAAGGTCACACCTAAGGAATTTCTACAGGTGGTGATAACATCCTTCCCTGGTTTCTATTTTACCAGTCTTGTTCTACTAACACCACCCCTGCCCTCCACTCCCAGTAAGCTGACTACCTGTATCATGATTTTCTGTGCTTGCTTTCTCTCTCTTGCTCACTAGAGAGGCTTCTCCCCCTACTGAAACTTTAGCCATGCTAAAGCTACCAGGCTCAGTTCAAGGGGCCATTCCTCTGTAAATATTTCCCTGTCTCCTGGGAGACAATACAGTTTTTTTTTTCACCTGTGTTCCCAGAGCACTTTGTTTTTTACCTCCTTTAGCCACCTGTTGAGGATATTTTTCTATTTGCAGCTCAGTGATAAGGTGAGAATAAATCTTATTCATTTTTGTACTCCCCAGAGGACCTTGCCCATATGTGCTCACTAAGGGCTTGCTGAATCAAATTTGTTAAAGATATTAAGACTCAGAGTTAAGCTTTATATTATATTAAGTTATGTAATTTATTTTGTATCCAAAACACTGGATGGTGATCACACCCAAAAACCTAGTGGTAGTTGTTAGAGTTTCAAATTTAATGCTTTTCTTTTCAGGCATAGGATTTTCCCTAACTTATATGAAAGAAATATTAGCTTAATTGGCCAGGACATGAAATCCACCCCCATTAAAATATTATAATAAATGACATGAAAATAAATACATGCTTTCCATGTTGAAAAAATTGATTAAAAGACACTATGGCTAAAGCAGTCAGAAAACCAATGAGGCTCATTTAGTTTTTTCAGAAATTGTCCTCGGTTGTGTCCTCAAACTCTTCATCTGCTGTTAAGTTTGTCAAAGGAAAGAACTGTCCTTTTGGTTATATTCTGCAATAGTGACCACTCCTTTTGGACTCTGCACTCAATGAAATATTTGCTGCATAAATAAGCAAGCACCTGTGTAGCAGGGTAACGATGAGGGGTCATAAGTTCCTTTCCATTTCTTCAATCTGTGTGTGACCTTGGAAAAGTCATTTCACCTCTTTCGAAGGGAGTTGCCTCATTAGCAATATTGAGATACTTCTATCTGAATGAGGCCAGGGACCTTGCCCGGATGACCTGAGATACTTTTGTTTTATTTTATTATTTTATTTTATTTTATTATTTTATTTTTCACCCCTTCTGAAGCTCCCATTTAGTCATGGGCACTCAAATCGTAATGAACTCCTTCAACGTTATCAATGGCATCGTGATCACAAATGCTCCAATAACTATTGAGAGTATGTTCAATACTGCAAGGGGCATGTTTGGTAGATCTCATTTTCTTCCTACAAGAAGGACACTCTAAATAAGATAGAGAAATGATAGGACTCTGCAGGAGAGCTTGCCGAGATATCAATGCCCTTGCCATGTCTAGGGATCGTCAAACATCACAAGAGATTAGTCTCTCACAAAGAGGAGTTTACTTTTATGCACAATTCCCAAGGATGGATTGAAGCCAATCTGGCATCTGCCACAGAGCCTGCACATCCAGGAGAGCTGCTCCAGGTCAGTAGTCAGGAAGTATTCCTTCTGCTAGAATGATCTTCAAGTGGAAGGCTTCTCTGAAATACAAGCCCAAAGACATAGTACATGTCGTCTGCAAGTGACAAAATTATATTTGCTTATTAGCGGGGTTAATAGGCACCTTTAAGCAGGTCTTATTTCAAATTGTGTTTTCTCAGGCATGAACGAAGGGGCTTTTGAAATTTAATCAGGCACAAAAAAGTTACAGGCACTGTTTCTATGATAACTGTGTCAATCTGATAGAAACATTAGCACCAGACTATGTTTCAGTGACCTCAACATCTTTTCTCAGAGATCTATAGGAAACCACAAATAGACTTCAGCAATTAAGTCGACATTTCATGGGTGGCCTCCCTTGCTAACCCCAAACAATTCATAGACAGTCACATATTTTGATTCTCTTCCTCTCAGGAGGCACTAAATTGTTTGATGAGGTAGCATGAAGATACTGCAACATTCTTCCTTCTAGGTGGACTGGTAGCCACTGTCTCCTGAGTGGATGGGAGACTTCTACCTGCAAGGTCATGTCCAGTCCCATAATCTAAAAAGAAAGGAATCGAAGAATGCTTTGGATACAGACTGGCCAGCACCCCCTAACCTAAGGAAGAAGAACGCTTTCCTACTTTCTAAGTAGTTTTTCAAATCCGCCAAAATACAGACCTTCATTCCAGAAAACCTTAACTACACAGATACCTTTGGAAAACACTAAAAATAATTTCAAATCGCCCCTTATCTGATAAATTTTTAGCATATATTAGAAGCCATTTTCTTTTAGGTAAAGAACATTTATGGATTGAATACATCCTACACAACTACTAGTTACCTTGTTTCTCTTATAGGAATGGAAGATACCCTTTATCACATATTCTAGTAAAAATTCTCACATAAATTATGTACATGATACATCTTAGCACCTATCGCCTCTGAACATCTGCCTGTCCCCTCTATGCTAGAAACTAAATTTCTTGAGAAATTGCTTCTTAATTATCCTATGAATACTCAGTCATAATGTTTATGAATGCTCATTAAACATAAGTTGATTATACCGTTTGCTTGACATTCTTTATTTGGCTATTGTACCTCCAAAGAAAACTTTTTAAAAGCAAACCATTATTAAATCAATGTGTCCATTACACATGGCCATCTTGATACTCTGGGGACACAGGAAAAGACACAGGCACCAACATGGGTTGGTACAATTATTAAGATCTTGGCTATACCTTTGCTAGTAGAGCACAAGACTTACTTTTCTATTGAAAACAACAAAAAAATCCTCATAATTCCAGGCTATAATGTTGAGCAGATACAATAAGACTTAGCTGAGGGCAAAAAAGAACAGAAAATGGTACCTTGAATCATAAACCTACTAAGTACTGGAGTTACGCCATGACATATGGTCTTTGACTCAAACTTCAGAGTTAAGAAAATACAGCTGTAAGACTGCAGAAGGCATGAACAATCTTGAACTGTTAAGCTTCTCTGAAAAATTGATCTTAGCACAGCTGAGCTATAGAGTGAAAGTAAGCTGATTTATGTCGAAATAAATTACTGAGTGCCATTTCTGAAGGCCTAGAAGACTCTGTAGGTTGCATATTAGTGGGTTTGTGTCTAATTTTAGGGACTAGGACATTTCTGTTAACTTTACCATTTTTCTTGCTGTACCAAAGGAGATCAAAATAAGTGCCATTTACTGCGAACTAACTGATAGTCTTCCCAGGTTGCAATGTTTTAATTAGAGAGATAAAAAGAAAAGGCCACATTCTACTGTTCAGTGAAGGGAGTCCTTTATAAAAGCGTTATAAGAGCATGAGACAGATTTTTATTTGATAATGAGAGGGAAAATGTATAAAAAAGAAATGGGAAAAAAAAGACTTTAAGCAATAAAATGGTACTAGATGGATTTTCTTTTTTTTGTAAATAACTTTAGCAAAAATTAGCACGTTTTGAAACTAGTTTTATTCTTATTATATGAAAAAGGATTAAAACCTTTTGGAAACGCATAGATTAACAAATAGAGTATAAAACCTGCCCCCCTATAGTTTGAAAAATTTGCTTCTATTGCTTTTCTTCTCTTTTCTTTTACAGGTCTTTTATTTTAAACCAATCTATTCCTACTGAAAAGAACTCGGCATAAAAATATTTAAATCCATGCTGTTTATAAGGAAGAATGCATTATTTTGGTATCTGAATTGTTCAAAGACATTAACTTACTGTCTCTTAATTGTGTTATTTTAACTATGGCAATAAAAACAATTAGAAGTAGAAGGAAACATTTTCTTAATCCACTTTTGCGTAAAATGCATTTTACAAATAAAATTTATAGGACTTTGAGAAAAATAAGATATTTGCATTTATATTCAGTTTATAATTCAGTTTTAATAATGCACTTGCTAAATTTTTCAACCACAGATATGAATGTCTAAAAAATTAAAACAGGAAATAATTTTCTCATGGCTTGTATGATAAAAGGTCAGAAAATTTTGCTTTGAATTAAAACAAATTAAAAAGAACAAGTGACCTTTTCTTTTTTCTATCCTCTTTTGCAAATATAGGACATGATGCCATGTTATTTCAATAAGTAGCATGAAAAGCGAAGCAAGTAAATAAAAAAAAAGGATCGTTCTTATTCAGTTGGTTCTTTTAGACGATAGCCCTGGACTAGGATTGGGATATTTTGGAGCAAGAAGCCAGGCCAGCTTTGCCTTTCGATTTAATTTTACAGAGAACGAGGACAATGGTAACGTGTCATCACTGAGTGCATACTGTGCAAGATTTATCTTCCTATGTTCAAACAAATCATTAGATTTATCTTTTTTGGTATCATAGGTCTTCATTGAGTCAAATAAACCGTATTTTGTTTACTATGGTGGAGAGATATAAATGCTAACTACTGTTTAACTTTATTTTATGAGTGCGAATATTATATTCTTCTTTCCAGTGACCTTTTATTGCCTCGTGAATAAAGAAATAATTTGCTAGACAGAAATAGCAGCAAGAGAGTGATGGAATTTATGAGCAGGCCAAGTCTTCTAAAAATGAAAGATAAACATGATACTTTCAGAATAGAAATAGAGAATTTTTCTGTACGCCATTTTCAAAACTTTTACTAACTTGCAAACCATACATAAGATTTAAAAGGGAGACACCTCATCAATCTTTTGTAACAGAAAAATAAAGTCAAAATCTGTGATAGAAATGATATTTTACCAAACTCCTAAACATTTGCTCCTTTAAAAAAATCAAAAAAGGGAACATAGAAAAACGAGAAAGGAGAGTACTTTTCATAAGAGAAAAAAGAATAACCTAACAGCAGCAAAAAGAAGAGTACAGCACAGTGGTCAAGAGTAGAACTTCTGGAACATCACAGAACATTTTAGAGCGGTAGGATACTGGGGAGATGACCTACTGTCTGAACCTGCTTCCTCTTGTACAAGATGGAGATCACATCAGGAGATGAGAGACACAAAGTACCTTGCACTGTGCCTGGCACATTTTAATCACTTGATAAATGTTAACCATTATTACTAATTCTAGTTAACAACCGATTTTTTTTTACTAGATCTGGATAACTTACGGTTGCATACATTAAAACTGTGGCCATCCAGAAAAATTTGCAAGACACATCAATCCGTTGTCTAATCGTTCTTGAAGTGCTCTGGACAATTTTTTCCTGAGATTCCTTGGTTTTGACATTGTAAGAGAACATAGCAGTTTGAAAGAAACTTAACAATCAAGCTTTTGGGGATTCTGCTTATGAGAGAGAAAGCTGGGAAGATTATTGGTACCCATCCTTACAATAAGCAAATAGATGGTTGGTCTATGATATCTTAACCTTTACTGAATGCATTAGAGAGGTGAGATCACAGGGAAAAGCTAAGGATGATGATGGCAGAACAAAAACATTAATAAAAACATTCCAGAAATACAGTGAGCACCCTAAGCACAAACTGCCACTAGAAAAATTTGAATTCAGGGGTGGATATGGTGACGACGGCAAAACCAAAACCTGAATCTGAACCAAGTTATGGCTACACTGACTCAATCTGTACACTAATAACCTAACAAAAATATGTGCCCACTTCCAGGAATAAGTCCTTTTTATGTCAGACACTGTTGTACCATGTAATAGATATAACCTTCAAATGAGAAGTGTGAGAAACAGAAAGAGGCCAGAAAAAACAATACGGTGTTAAGAAAATCAATAGCAGAAGACTCCAATATATGATCCAGATGTTGGCACGATCACACAGGGATTTAAAAAAAACAATGATGCGTGTATTGTTATGCTTAATAGCAGAAAGGTGGACAACGTATGTGAGTGGATGGAGGTATTCAGCAGAGGAGTGAAAACTACAAGGAAAGAAAAAATGGAAATGTAGAAATAAAATACATAGTAACAGAAATGAAAAAATGCCTTTGATGGACTCTGCAGAAGGAAAGAACTTCACAACATTGAGGAAGGAATTTGTAAATCAAAGATAGGTCAAAAGAAATAACCCAAACAAAATAGAGTAAAAAATGAAACAGAACACCTAACAGCTGTGAGACATCAAACACTCTAACATATGTGTAGTTGGAATATCAGAAAAATGAGGCAAAAAAAGTATTTAGAGAAATAATGATTGTAGGGTGCCTGGGTGGCTCAGTCAGTTGAGTATCTGACTTCAGCTCAGGTCATGATCTCACTGTCCGCGAGTTCAAGCCCTGTCTTGAGCTCTCTGCTGACAGCTCAGAGCCTGGAGCTTGCTTCAAATTCTGTGTTTCCCTCTCTCTTTGCCCCTCTCCTGTTTGTGCTCTCTCTCTCTCAGAAATAAATAAACATTAATATATATATATATATATATATATATATATATATAAAGAAAAAATGATTGCGAATTTCCCAGGATTAATGAAAGACACTAAAACATAGCTCCAGGAAGTTGAGAGGAAGCTAAGTAGGATAAATATCAAAGAAATTTACCTAATCATTCAAACTGCTGAAAACTAAAGACAAAGTCTTAAAAGTATCTTGGAAAAAAGAAAAAAAGAAGGACACATTACATCCAGAGAAACAGAGTTACATTAGACTTATTATCACAAACAATGAAAGTAAAAGACAGTTCATGAAATTTTTAGAAGTGTTGAAATTAAAAAAAAAAAACAACACAAAAAAATCCCCGTCAACCTCAACTTCTATATCCAATGAAAATACTCTTCAGTAATGGAAAAGAAATAAAGAAGTCCTTAGACAAAAACTGAGAGCATTCTTAACCAAAATACATATGCTACAAGAAATATTAAAGGAACTTCTTCAGGTAGAATAAATATACCAGACAGAAACTAGGACTTACACAAAGAAATGAAGAGTGCTAGAAATGACATGAATGAATATATACATATTATATATACAATATATATGATTTATTATTTTACTTTTTTAAATTTTTTGTTTATTTTTGAGAGAGAGAGAGTGAGTGAGCAGGGGCAGAGAAATAGGGAGATACAGAATCTGAAGCAGGCTCCAGGCTCTAAGCTGTCAGCACAGAGCCAACGAACTGCAAGATCATGACCTGAGTCGAATTTGGAGGCTTAACTGACTGAGTCACCCAGGTGCCTCTTTTCTTATTTAAATTGCTCTAAAAGAATATCGTCTCTTTACAACAAAAGCAGTAGTGATGTGGGTTAACTTTGAATGTACTGTGTACAGTTAACATTAAAAAATATATGGTAACCACTGTATAAAAGATGGCGGTGAGTAATTGGGAGTATACTCTTGTAAGTTCATTAAACTATATGTGAAAATGTATATTATTTGCATGCAGCCTGTGATTAAAGTTGTGTATATAAACTCCAGGTAAATTAAAAATGTTATTTTAGGGAGTTGTAAATGCTAAGCTAATAGTGGAAGCAAATGTGGAATCATAAAGTACTCAATCCAACAGAAGACAGAAATAGGAAGAAAGAATAAAAGAACACATGAAACAAAAAATAATTAGAAATATGGTCCGTTTTTACTAACAATATCAATTACATTAAATATTAAACAGTATAAGTATATTCATCAAAAGATAGAGACTGACTGAATTAAAAATTAAATGAACCAACTCTACACTACCAACAAGAAACTCACTATAAATATAAAGACATAGATAGTAAAAAAGAGAAAGAATGATATATAATGAATCATTCAAACAATAACCAAATTAAACTAAAGTAACTATATTGATATCAGAGAATTGACTTTACAACATGGAAATTGAGGGAAAAAGAAGAATATTATTTATAAATAAAGGGCCAACGTACCAAAAAGATTTAAGGAGCCAAAATATGTATACATCTAACAACAATGCTTAAAAATACATAAGGCAAATAGCTACAAAACTGATGTGCAAAGATCTGCACATCATGCACCGAACTGCAAGATCATGACCTGAGTCGAATTTGGAGGCTTAACTGACTGAGCCACCCAGGTGCCTCTTTTATTTTCTTATTTAAATTGCTCTATAAGAATCCAAAGGTAATATTGCACTTTTCACTCAGTAATAAACAAAACAAGTAGTCTATCAGCAAAGATACAGAAGATATAAACAACACTATGACCAGTTTGAGCTAATTGACACTTATAGAACACTCTACCCAGTAACAACAAAAGGTCTTCTCAAGTGTTCATGGAAATTTAATCAACATATTCTAGACCATGAAAGAAAACACAGGAAATTTTAAAAAGCAGAAATCATGCAAAGTATTTTCTTTAACCATAACAAATTAAATTAGAAATTGATAACAGATTTTTGGAAAATCTCCAAATACTTGATTCCAAGACTTCTTGTACAAGTACAGAAATCAAGACAGTAATATATTGATAAAAGAATAGACATAAAAATCAGTAGAACAGAATATAATGGCACATATATGGTCAAGTGACTTTCAAGAAAGAGGAGATGGCAATTTAATGGAGAAAGGGTATCTAGTGCAAAAATGGTGGTAAAACAATTGGATGTTCATTTGGAAAATCAGAAAACCGTGTTTCATATTCAGCACCATAACAAAAATGAAATAAAAATAGATTGTAAACCTAAATGTAAAATGTACAATTATAAAACATATACAAGAGAAGATAGAATAAAAATTTGCAACCTTTGGTGTGATGGTGATTTATTTCTTAGGTGTAATACAAAGACACAGGCGTAAAAGAAAAAATGGTAAATTGGCTTCCATCAAATTTAAACTTCTGTTCTTTGAAATTCACTATTACAAAATGAAAAGCTAAGTGGGAAACAGAGAGAATATATTCAAGCTACATTTTTGATTAAGATCTTCTATCGAATATATAAAAAGAGCTCTCTAAACTCAATGATTAGAGAACAACTCAACTGAAATTAGACAAAGACTTTTTAAAAAATCCACTGCACCAAAAACACAAGGATAAGATTATCATCTGGAAGACAGATCAGTAGAAAATATACAGATTGAGGCACAGACACAATAAAGAAAAGTAGGGAAAATACCATACAACTTTTGTGAAGCATAGAAAAAGTCCTTTAAAATTGTGTAATTGGAGCCCCAAAAGAGAGAAGACTGAATATGGCTGAACAATTTTTTGAGGGTTCAATGGCCAGGTACTTTCCAGTACTAATGAAAAACATCAATTCACAGATTAAAGAAACTCTGAAAGCCTCACGAAAGATAAACATAAGGAAAACCACACTTAAGAATATTAGTAAAACTGCTGGGCCACCTGGGTGGCTCAGTCAGTTAAGAGACTTCCCCTCGGATCATGATCTCAAGGCTTAAGTTTGAGCCCCACCTTGGGTCTGTGCTGACAGCCCAGAGCCTAGAGGCTGCTTCAGAGTCTTTGTCTCCCCTCTCTCTGCCCCTCCCCTTGCTCGTGCTCTGTCTCTCTCTCTCTCAAAAATAAGTAAACATTAAAATAAATAATTAAAAAAAAAGAACATTAGTAAAACTGCTAAAACAAAGAAACTCTTCAACAACCGGAGAATAATTCACACATTCACTTTAGAGAACAATTGTAAGACTTAAAGGTGATTTTCCAACAAACTATGGAAACCACATGGAAACAGAATGATGTCATCAAAGTAATGAGATTATAACAATGCCATTCTAGAATTTCATAACCAGAGGAAAAAACTCCTTCAATAATAATTACACTTTAGGGACACCTGGGTAGCTCAGCTGGTTAAAGCTTCTGACCCTTAATTTCGGCTGGAGTAATGATCTCACACTTCATGGGTTCGAGCTCCGCAATGGGCTCCGTGCTGACCATATGGAGCCTGCTTGGAATTCTTTCTCTCTCTCTCTACCTCTCTCTCTACCTCTCTCTCTCCCCGTCCCCTGATCACTCACTCTTTCTCTCAAAAAATAAACTTCACTTGATCTTAGCCAAAAGGCCGAGAAGCGATCAAAAAATAAATAAACTTCAAAAAAAATGATTACATTTTAAACAGCCAAAAATGAGACCACCTTTCACCAGTTGACCTATACTAAAATAAACGATAAGAGAGTTTCATTGGGAGTAAAATGACCCCAGACCCCAGACAGGAATGTAACAATGAATGAAGACCGCCAAAAAAGGAAAAATGTCTGTAAATAGAAATGATTATTGACTTTGCAGAACAGGAGACAGTATCTTGGGTGTTTAATATATGTGTGGAATGAAATTGCATTACAACAATAACACAAAGATACAACCAGGTAAATGGAGTGATATGGTCTACAACTGTAGTATTATCCTGAAGTGGTCAAGTATTGAGATGCATATGATTTTACTTTTTAATATTTTGCCTAAGATTTTATTAAGTAAAATATCCCCATTATAAGTTATAAGCAACTGTTAATGGAATAGGAAAATAAGATAGACCTAACTAGTTAATAGAAGGGAAAATTAAGTAATAAAGACATCTGTTAGTCAATAAAACAGAATATAAAATAAAACAACCAATAGAAGAGAAAGAGGAGTATAAAATGGGAGTTATGTGCAAACAGAGAACACATGTTATGTTATCGTTTTAAATATAGACAGATTTGTTAGACATTAAGTGCATGTAAGCCATGTAATCCTATTTGAAGACTAAGACTGACAGAATTATTATAAAAACCACATTCAATATAAGCTGCTTATAAAAACATCTCTTAAATATAAGAAAACAGAAATGTTGGGAAAAATAAGGGAAAAAGGCAAACTATGCAAACATTAAGTAAAGAATAGTTCATGTACCAACACTAAAAACGTTCATAGAAGACAAAGGTAAAACTAGAAATAAATAGGATTATTTCATAATAATTATGGGTTCAATCTACAATGAAGATAACCACAGTTCTAAATCTGTATATAATAACACAACTTCAAAATATAAAAATTATTTATAGATCTAAAAGGAGAGGTATTACAAATCCACAGTCATAATGTGACAGTATTATATTTCTCTCAACAACTTTTAGAACAAGCAAAATACATTCAAATGTATCTATTTGACAGATTGGAGCGGTTACTATTTGCTGCTAGGTTTCCCTCACCGATATAAGAAAAAATGTCTTTGCATTTTCTGTCTGACTGTGGCAGCCAAGATTGAATGGAGGAATATAGGAATTATAAAAACATGGATGAACTCATATTGCAATCAAGATATAACCTCGTAAAGAGTGAAGAGCCTGTTCTATTCCCAAAAAGGAATCTAACATTTGAATTTATATGAGAAAATAAAATTCAATAAAAACGTGGAAAATCTGAACAACACAATACACTGCACAAAATGACAGAAAACATAGTCTTTCGCAGGTACACATATATTTTATTCAAAAATTGACCATATTCTGGGCGAGTAAGGAAGGCTCAGCAAATTTTTTTAAATGGAAATAATTTATATAATTGTATTTCACCCCAGAAGAATTAAGCTAGGATTTGATGTCCAAATAGCCAAAAAATATCAAACCAGTTTGAAATTAAACAATACATTTATCAAAAACCCAGGGACAAAAAAATTAAATTTAGAAAATATTTAAGACAATGATTTCAAGCTTTGAGATCTAGGGAAATCAGTGCCTAGAGGGAAATTTGTAATCTGAAATGCATTTCCCTGAGAAAAGTACAGGCTAAAAATGAGTTAGCTCAGCTTCTATCTTAAGAAGCTAGGGGGGGGCACCTGGGTAGCTCAGTCAATTAAGTGTCCAACTTCAGCTCAGGTCATGATCTTGCAGTTTGTGAGTTTGAGCCCCGCATCGTGCTCTGTGCTGACAACTCAGGGCCTGGAGCCTGCTTCGGATTCTGTGTCTCCCTCTCTCTCTGCCCCTCCCCTGCTCATGTCCTGTCTCTCTCTCTCTCAAAAATAAACATTAAAAAAAAAGAAGCTAGGAAAAAAGAACTTACAAATAAACCCAAAGAAAGTATAAACAGGTAAATAATAAAAATAACAGCATAAATCAAAACGATAGAAACAGGGGTCACAAGGTACAGGCTTCCAGTTATAAAATAAAGAAGTCCTGAAGATATAATGTTGAACATGGTAACTATAGTTAATAATACTGCAGTGTGTATTTAAAAGCTACTAAGAGAGTAGATCTTAAAATCTCTTATCAAAAGAAAAATAATTTTTAACTATGTGAGGTGATGGATATTAATTTGACTTAGTGTGGTGATCATTTTGCAATAAATATATACTGAATCATTATGTTCTACTAACACAATGTCACATGCCAGTCACATCTCAATAAATAAACAAAAATAAAAATTTCAACAACAACTAGATTCTTTGAAAACATTAAGAAAAAAAAAATTACAAATGTTTACATCAGGAATGAAAACGTGGACACTACCCTGACACAATTCTCACCAGAAAGATAATGGAAAGATAAGAGGGAGCAATGTTCTAATAATACATTTAATAAGTTAGATAATATTAAGCATTCTAGGAAAACAAAATAAATAGAAATTTTTATAGTTCTATTTATACAAAAGATATTGAATCATTAGAAAACACATAATGAGGGAAACTCCATAACAAGATGGCTTTCCTGGTGAATCATCCCGTATTAAAAATGAAATCACATCACCATGTACTAAATGTTGCAGAATACAGGAAAAAGACGCATACCAATTTTTTTTTATGATAGTAAAACCTGACAAGGACAGTAGACAAAAGGCACGATAAAGACTGATCCCTGTCATGACATTAGAGACAAAAGTCTAAAATATTAGTAAATTTAACATGGAGATATAGACAATGATAATATGACAGCACGAAGTGATACTCGTTTTAGAAATACGAGGTAGATGATGTCTTGACAGATGAAGAAAAAGCATGTGACAAACTTCAGCACTCATTCATGATACAAATTCTTGGGACACCAAGAATAAAAGTAAAAGTCCTATTTAGGCAGAGTAACTACAAAGAAAATCAGTAGAAATTACTAAAAGTTTTCTTTTTTTCCTGAAATCAAGGATCAGCCAAAGTTATCTGCTATTCTCATATGATTTCAATTTCATACTGGAGATTTAGTCAGTATAGGAAGCAAGGAAAATATTATAAGGATTAGAAAAGAATAAAAAGAGAAGGCCATTATTTGCAGGGGTCTTTTTTGTGTCTACACACAGTTAGAATAAAAAGATTACTAGATACAAGATTAACATAAAAGAATTAGCTATATTTCTATATATCAGGGACACACAAATAAAAATAAATTTCTAAAAATATCTTTTACAATAGTATCTAAAATATCAAATAGGAATAAATCTGACAAATACTGTCAAAAACATACTTCGCCTCGCCAAAAACTACAAAACATTACTATGAGAGCAAAAGACAACACTAGTAAATGGAGAAATATGTTATGCTCATGGATGTGAATTTTCAACTTGGCAAAGATACTGATTATCCCTGAAATACTCCATAAATTTTATGTCATAAGAATACGATCAGTCTGTGGAAATAGACAAGCTAATTATAAAACAACCAGAGAAATAGTTTAACCAAAGGTCCAAGATAGATAATGTTAAAGAAGAAAATAGAACTGAAAGATATATATTACTAGATGTCAAGACCTATATTACCCATGCATATGTCAAATGACCAAAGTCGAGTTACCAAACGGTGTTGAAGGGGGGCGCCTGGATGGCTCGGTCAGTTAAGAATCTGACTTCGGCTCAAGTCATGATCTTGCGGTTCGTGAGTTCAAGCCCCGCACTGGGCTCTGTGTTGACAGCTCAGAGTCTAGAGCCTACTTCAGATTCTGTGCCTCCTTCTCTCTCTGTTCCTCCCCCACTCGCATTCTCTCTCTCTCTCTCCTCTCTCTCTCTCTCAAAAATAAATAAAGATTAAAAAAATTTTTTTTAAAAAGTATTGAAGAACAGCAAAAAAAATTAAAAATTATTTTAAAATGAGCAATATATGGTCAGGTAAATATTTTTTTCAACAAGACTCAAAAACTCTAAATATAAAGACAAATTTGGGAGCCTGGCCTCACTGAAATTAATTTGCCACACAAGAAAGGATATCATAGCCTTTTAAAAATGAGATAAACTATGGAAATGCATTTGCATATAAACAAAAGAAACATGACATAGAGAATATTTTTAAAGTCTTGCAAATCAATAACAAAATAACTCAAAAGAAAAAGAATCAAATAAGTATGGAAAATATACAGAAAAGAAAATCTAAGTAGTCAAAAAATACATGAAAAGATGATTAATCTTACCAGGATCCATGCAAATGTAATTTGAAACAATAGCCGGATATAGCTTTGCATTTGCCAAATTGGCAAAAATTAAAAATCCTGGTAACATTAAGTGTTGAAGATGTGGTAGTGAGATCTCTACATGGTGGTGGTGGGAACGTATTTTAGTACCTCACTTTAGAGAGCAATTTGGCAATAATTTCCTGTAACACCGAGGATGCACATTCCCAATAATTCCACTTCCAGAGTTGGTTTTGTCAATACGCACTGTCCTGATGGAAAAGCTAGGAACAATATGAATCAATAGAGGGATGGATAAATTGTGGCATGTTATTGCCTGGAGGGAGATTCTGCAATTTCGGAGAGTTGTAACTTCAGAGAAGGAGATGTAGAGTCACAATGATAATGAAGAAAAGGGGATGATTTTCAATGTATTATGTCTCAATATGTAAAAGTTAATACGTGCAGTATCTGGGTGTTTTTTCACAGGTATTTCTTACCTTCTTTACATTTTTCTTTAACTTTGAAATATTTTATATCAAAAAGAAAAAAAAATAGGTTAAGTGAACTTGTCCTGGGATTAAGGCAGTTCAAATGGAGAGACGGGAGATAGGGGAAGAAACTGAACGGGTGAAATTCACGCATCTTGACACCGGATTAATGAGAGAAAATGGAAAAGGAGAGAGTAGAATGGGGAGGGAAAAAGGAAGGGGGAGATGGAGAGAGCGATCATAGAAGAAACTGCAGCATAAACGTTAGGTGAGGGGAGATGTGGGAGTGGGTGGGGAACCGGTGGGGGAGGGGGCTGGACTGGGGACAATGATGCTATTAACAGAATTGGAAAATGTGGGGCAGGAGGCCTAGGAAGGAGAGGATGAGTTTCACTTCTGAAGACTGACTTGTGGATACTGATAAGACATCTTGTGATAGATGTAGTAGATACTGGCCAAAATGGGGAGAGAAATTAAGGAGGAAGCTGTAGTGTTTCAAAGCAACAGAACTGAGTTAGCTAAGTTTCCAAGAATGCGAGGATTATGAGAGGAAGACAAAGAACCACTGCAGAATCTTTGGCACAACCTTTGCACTGGAGTCTCAGCTTCTCAAGAGCTGCCAGGGCAGAAGGGACATGAGACACCGTGGGGGCGGGGGAATCAGGGAAGGCTGGCCCAGAAGTCGGTGCCCAAGAGAACTTCCTGAAGCGGTGGTCATCGGTGTTAATGCTATGGAGACTTGAAAGCGGGAGAGAAGGCAGGCAACTCTGCTGTTTAGCAACTAAGGGGTCCCTGATGACTTCAGAATGATGACAAGAAAGAGAGAGGCAATGGTGGCTACTGGGGTGATGGTCTGGCTACTAAACATATGCAGTAAGGATCAGGGGACAAAAAAGAGCCATGCTTCCTGGACTGTGTGTCAGCTGAGAGGTGACATTCTGCCCATTCTGGTTGCTCCTCTTGAGACTGGCCTTCTTCCAGATTCGGCGAGGGCTCCTCCAGGGCTTGCCATCCTCTCACCTTCCTCCTGTGGGTCTTCGCTGAAGAGCGTTGGGGAACTGACTGAGAAATAAAACTGTTTATCCCAGCCCTGCATAAATAAATGTCACTTCACTATTCCCTGCATCTGAATCACTGATATCCTGTATTTCGCTGATCTAGTTTATCCTTGAAGCTGTCCTCAAACACTTCCCCGTCTCCTGAATTGCATACAAATGGATGAATATTTGAAAAAGTGTAATTGCTGTTGTTTGTTATTTTGTCCTGCCACTGTGCTTTCTTATGCCATCTGGACTGGAGGTGGACTTGTTAAAAAAAAAAAAAAAACCCAGAAAGGACAGTCTCACGAATTTGAGCCTACAAGAGAGAAGGAAGTCCTTAGTCTCTCCCCCAGAAAACAGATCTTTACAGAGTTTCCTGGCCAAACACGCAGCCAAGATGTTGCTAAATCTGGGAAGCTTGTCACGTGCCAACTGTGCGTCTTCCCCTCACAACTGTGTTCAACAACACATGGTCTGTTTGTTTCTTTAAATGAACATCACGGGAATAATCACAACAGACACCTGTATGGTACTGTGCACTTTTCAGATTATTGCCACACACAAGAGATAAGTTCATCTTCCCAACAACCTTCTGAGGGTCTGAGAGGCGAAATGCAAGGCAAGTCTGTGATGGGGCCATGTCTCTATCCACCCGGGGGCTCTGAAACACTGTGGTGTACCTTCGGTAGATTCCATAGCTGAGACTGTTGGTATCTGCCTTTGCCTGTAACAGCAGTTAGGGTGGAGGAAATGTAAAGGTAAATGTTCATTCTACATTGATAGATCTATGATGGATTCACCATTTCTTCATACAATGGGCAGAATCAAGTGTATCCATCAGTGCCTCCCTTCAAGGAGGGTGTTGTTCGTTTGGAGGAAATTACTTAGAAAACCAATCATGCTGGAAGCCTGGATCCAAATGGAGCTTGGACTTGCCCCAAATGAGGAAAGAAGAGGGACTTTTTGGTTGATCAGGAAGAACGAGGATGAGAAAAGGGAAGAATAATGGCGCAGAGCCAGAGAAAGACAAAGACTTTATGTTTTGTATTATGACCTTTCCTTGATCCTTCAAATTTATAGTTAAATTATGAATATCATGGAACAGTTGGGGTGAGTATATGGTTTGAGGACAAGAGGTAGATATTTTGTGTTCGTTTTAAAAAATTAACGTGAGAAAATGGAAGTTCAATTGGGATGTCAGAAAAGTTGTGGGGACTTCTCTTGACTGTGATTTGCTATGGATTTGGGAATCAGGTCAACTTCAACTTCATTCCTTTTTTTTTTTTTTAATTTATTTATTTTTTAAATTTTATAATAGTTTATTTTCAAATTGGTTTACATATAACACCCAGTGTTCATCCCAACATGTGCCGTTTTTAATGCCCATCACCCCCTCTCCCCCCTCCCTCATCCTCCTTGCCCTCAGTTTTTTCTTAGTCTTTGAGAGTCTCTTATGTTTTATCTCCCTCCCTCTCTGTGTCTTTTTTTCCTTTCCCCTCTTCCCCTCCCCCTGGTTTTTGCTTAGTCTCACAAAGTCCACCTATTCGTGGAAACATATGGTATCTGTCTTTTTCTGACTGACTTATTTCACTTAACATAATGTCCTCCACCAAAAGCCTACTAGAACTGATTCATGATTTCAGCAAAGTTGCAGGATACAAAATCAATGTACAGAAATCGGTGGCATTTCTATACACCAACAATGAAGCAGCAGAAAGAGAAATAAAGAAGCTAATCCCTTTCACAATTGCACCAAAAACCATAAAATACTTAGAAATAAACCTAACCAAAGATGTGAAAGACCTCTACACTGAAAACTATAAAAAACTTATGAAGGAAATTGAGGAAGACACAAGGAAATGGAAAAACATTCAACTTCATTCCTAAAGAAGAGGAGGCCTCAGCAACACAGGGGTTACTTCAGAAATTAGCATTTTCAAAGTATTTACTTGCATGAGTTTGATCCTCTAGTTTAATACACAAAAGAAAATTATATGTATGTGTATAGCGTGTATAATAATAACTTATTCAAGAAAAATGTGTCTTAGTGACATAAAATAGCCGTCTAAGTGAAGAACATTATATTTTTCATTTTACTCTCTTACAAAGGCAACTTTGGCTAACTAAGAGTGGCTGCTCATTGGAGACATTTAAGAAGATGCTGTGACATCTGTTGAGGACATTGTAGAAACACTCTTCGATGCTAGAGATTGATTTACATCAACTCTAAAATGTGTCCCTCATTATCTTCTTTTAATTAGAAGAGAAAAATGAGGGGCTATGAAGTCATCAGAAATACTGCCCAAGGTAATTTCCAAACCTTAACGCAACAAAAGCAAGTAGGGCAAAGAATTAAAATACAATTTGAATTTCAACTTCAATTTCGGACAAGGTTATTTTTTTCCACTAATTGCTTAATATCATCTTGATTTTAAATCTATTTATTCTCTGAATCAGACTATTTGGATTCTGAAAGATCTAGAGAAGTTCGATACACTCATATAATCCATTTTAGGTCTTTATTTCACACTAAAGTTAAACTTTCCCTCTTCCTCATTTTTGCTGAGAAAAGAGATATACACCTAGTTTTCATTGTAAGAAAGATATTGTACAAAGATGTTTCACTTGCTAGGAAATTCCACGATGAAAACACAACAGCAAAAAAACCCAACAAGAACAAAAACAAGAAAATTCCTCTTTCACTTTTGTCTGCCAACACCAAACAGTGAAAGAGATTGACACCAAACAGCCCAGAGATTGGTTCCAGGTGAAGAAGACAGACAGGCAGAAGTGACGCCATGCAGTCTGGGAAAATTGTGGAATCTGGAGAAGAGCTGTAAAATTTAATGTCACATTGATAAATCATCAGCTTAAACTATTTGAGACAGGAAGAAGACAAGCTGTAGGTAGAATTGGCCCCTGCAATGAAGGACGTGAGAGATGAAGGAAAGAGAGGACTATGAAAGGGAACCACAGAGGAGCAAGGGATATGAAAAGTATACTGGTTTCCTTTTTGCTACTACAGTAAGTGAACCCAAATTTAGTGGCTTAAAGTAACACACACATATTATCTTAGAGTTCTGGAGGTCAGAAGTTCAAAACCAGTGGCGAGAATCGAAGTATTGGTAGGGCTGTGTTTCTTGTAGAAGCTCTAGGGGAGAATGCATTTCTTGCTTTTTTAACTTCTATTGGATGCTGTTATTCCTTGGCTCCTGAATACATCACTTTTGCTTTCATGGTCTACTGCCTTCTCTGATTCTAACCTTCCTATGTCCCTTTTAAGAGGACACCTGAGGTTACACTGGACCCATCTGGATAATCCAAGATAATCTCCCATCTCAAGATCCTTATTTTAATAACATCCACAAAGTCCGTTTCACCATAAAAGGTAATTAACAAGTTTCTGGGATTAGAAAGTAGATAGCTTTCAGGGGCGGCATGACCCAGCCTACTACAGAAGGTGTTCAAAACAAAAAATACCCTAAGGATTGTTTGTGTCACTGTTAAGAGCATGGATGGGTATTTAAGTACACAGCCCAAATATCCTTGAAACCTTCAAATAGGGTGAAAAGCTGATGTCAATACACATTGGTAAGATGCCTGTTTTGTGTCAGGAGCAGTGTAGGGGTTTGGAGAGACAGAGACTATTGATCCCAGTTATGGGGTAAATATCTGATGCTTTCTCTCATCTCCTTGCCACTCTGTCATTCTTATTCTTGTTTTGGAAAATGATTTAACTTCCAGTTCTCTATTTAGACATTCACTCCCCTTTTGGGGAGATTTCTATGAGCTACTACGTTCCTCTATAAGACAGGGTATTCTCTGGCCTCACTTCTTTCATGGATATTATCCTTCCTGAAGCCAAGGTAACCAAACTCCATGAGAATTCCTTTTAAGTTGGTGAGTCTCTGAATTGTCCTGTGTTCCACTAGTTTGGGTCCAATGACTACGTTTGTTGAGGTAGTGTGGAGAGGAGACGAAAGAGAAAGATATCAAAGATAATTACAGGAATAGCAAAACAGGCTGCTCTCTGACTCCCTAGCATGGTGAACCTGTATGATTTTTCATGTGTCAACAGGACATTAGGAATGTGATGAGTCAACTTGCTGACACTCCATTACAGAGCAATGGATGATTTCAGCAGGTAGAAGTTGCAGGAAAATCCACCTGTGTTGTGAGCTATGGAATGAGGAAAGGATGGTCGTCAAACCAGATCTAGATCTTTCCTATCAGAAAAGTGAGTGGTGGGTAAATCTATGCAGTTCCTCCTTCAAAAACCTGCGGAAGTGTCACATGTGAATGTCCATTGATATACCATGAATATTAAACCTACAAGACACCCACCACACAGTGGATATTAACAATGTGCCAGCCACAGAGAGAATATCCACAGTCAGCCTATTTTATATGAAGAAAGACTTACTTGACATTTTCTATTTCCTTTGACAAATCCCCAACAGAGAAGGAACAAGTATCTAGAAGAGGAAGGGGGAAAGGCATGTGAGAGCCAGAGCATCTCCTCTCTCCCTTCTCTATGAAGAAGGGTACAAGGAGAACATTGAGTCAGAACTGAAATGAAAACATTTAAAATAAATAGAACTGAATTTTAAATAGTAGAATGACAGGGTTTAAATAACTGTTAAGTATCTGAAAAAGTATAGAATCTGGCCAACATGTTATCAGAGAATTGGAATAAACCATTTCATTTATATGCCCAAGAAGTTGGGGCCAGTTAATAAACTGGTTACATAAGCATTTAGGTTATAAGATTATAGTTAATTGTTTACTCTCACTCTCAGCTCCTTGAGGCCAAAGACTACTGCACCATGGAGAAAATTTAATTGCAAGGGACCTAAACCTGCTCCAATTACCTCACCAAAAAAATGTGTTTATTATAAGCATAGAGACTTCACTGAAATCAAGGACAAGATGAAAAAGCAAGTCTTGTGAACAACATAACTTTGGGAACTTTGGCAACTGGGAGTTCAGGTTCATCAACCTTCAAACTAATGCTCCACCGATAATGAAATTCAGCCAGTATTTGGCTCAGATTCTTTTACTTCAAGTAAGACAGAGACGGAGAGAAAGGGAGGCAAACGACAGACAGACTTAGCCCAGCTTATGAATTTATTCAGTTAAGGCTGGATAAGGGATTGGCATGATTATGAGTAGCCGGTTTGGAGTATATAAACACGATAGAGTCATTTAATAAATGAAATTTATTTGGCTTGAGAAGCTTAGATTTTGTTGGCTGATAGTAATCACAGTACTTCAGTGGCTAGAATGTGAATGTCCCCCATCTATCCTGAAGGGGTGCATTTTGAAAGGAGATATACTGAAGAAGTCCCACATCCTATTTCTTGTCTCACTGAAAGTTTTTATAATTAATACTTTTTTTGTTACAGCATTTTACTATAATTGCAGCAACCAACTGCAAAGTCAGGGACTAGTCAGCTTGCTGCTACAATCTTTCCACCCACTTTGGAGAGGTTTTTCCTGAGGAGTTTTTTTTCTTCTTTTCATGACATTTAAGTACCTTGTGACAATCAGTTTGTTGACTTAGCACATCATATAAAACCTTAATAGATTAAGAAAGTAGCCCAGATGGGTTAGCCATACAGTCAAGGGTAGGAGTAGGAGGTGGAAAGAGAATATCCCCTCAAGGAGTTTCATCAGAAAAATGTGGATTTTTCAAATTATCAACCTCCTTAACCCCAGAACTTGTAATAAACTCTCAATGATATGTAAATCTACATGACACTGGCCCATAATCCTTTCCAGAACACTTCTTCATTGAATCAGCATCTGTAGTGCTGGGAGAGAATGAAATACGAATACACTTGAAATGAGTCAAATATTACCTGTTGGTGTTGAGGGGGAAACAAGATGATGGAGCATAGTAACTACACAATGAAAGAGACTAATGGAAAAGAGATATTCACCAGGGTGGCTTTGATTCCAGACCTTCTCAAATGAGGAAAATTCCAGACTAGTTCTTATAAGTTTGTCCTTATATGGGTTTTCTAAAGTTAAGTGTTTTGTCTTTAAGTGTTATTTATAGAGGAGTTCAAGTTCACATAAGTTATTTGTGTTTTTAAATTCACAGAGTTCTACATAAACATTGATAGAGATGGGAAGGGAAGAAGCATATGGAAGTGTCACAGGGAAGGTTCTTCCATCAAGAAGGCAGATCTAAACTTAGATGTCAGATGACGATGGAAAAATACAGCATAATAAGCCCTTCCTCTTATGGAAGAGTGCCAATTTGTGAATCTTTGGATTTATGAGCAAAACCCTAATCTCACAACCTCTGTAAATTCTCTTGCTTTTTCTCTCCTATGCTCCAGACTCAAAAATTCTGTGTCCTCAGTAGTTATTTCAAGGGAGATACAAGAGATGAAAAAGGAATAAAAGTGGGGAAAATCAGAAAGTAACCATCAAAGTCATCATTAGGCGAGAGGGTACACATAACACACATGTGTATATAGGGAAGTAATAGTTAAGTGATAGCAACGAAAAGAGCTCCTCCAACTACTAAACAGGAAGTAAGGCACTGAAATGCATCTACTTTCATACATTCCAACAACTCTGACCTTTATGTGATTCCCTACAGAAACCATCTACTCTTATGATACCCCCAATGCTTAAAACCCATCCCGACTTTTTCCTTAAGTAACTCTTACTTGAACTTTAACACCCAGTTTTAGTGACCCCAAGCCACTGATATATAAATTATAGGGCAAAATCTCTCTTTCTCTTCCACTCTCTCTTTTTCTCTCTCTCTTTCTCTCTGACTATTGAAGAAATAAAAGGACTAGGTGACTTATGAGAAAATGCAATTTTCCTAGAATTATCACAAAGATGCCACAGGTAAGCTTTTCTCTTATTCTCTAGGTAAGAAGTTTCCTAGAATTATTGTTTTAGCTGATGACACTACTTTGGCAGGTGAAATCTTACATGGAAACTTGATATATAACACAGATCAATGGAAAGCAGACCCCCAGGGTCTCCCTCAGACTACCAAGGTGTTTTTTGACACCTTTATGTCTTACTGAGCACATTTGAAATCAAGTGTTCCAAGATAACTGGAACATTAGAAAAAGAAAGACTCCTCAGTTCTTCATTTTTCAAAATAACGTGTTTTAATTCATGAATAAAATGGTCTTATGTAGGTGTGGATTATCCTGAGCTGGCCTATAAAATTTGTAATTAATATTGTCACTATAGTGCACAGTAGAATTAGTAGCAATACACCTTCCTCATCTGTGAAATAGGAGTAATAAATGTATATCTTGCTCACTTCACAGAGATAATTGAAGATAATTTAAGAAAATGAATTTAAAAACACAATGCAAACAATTATGCATTAAGTAAGTGCTTCTCTTTCTCTATTTTTGACAATAGAAGCTAAAGAATGGGCCTCTGAATTTATGAGAAATGTGACTTTATTGAAATTAGCAAAATGTAACCACAGATATATTTTTCTTCTTTTCAAAAAACTAGGGACAGAGTAAAAGAAAATCTATAAAACTTCTGCAAAAGTTCAGTGTCTTTTCTTTTCTGGAATTTACCAGAAACCTGATGGAGAATGAAAACAAACAAACAAAAAATTAAAACCCATCTTCAGTAATCTTAGAAGAGAATTCTAGTTGAGAGTTGCCAAAATATGTATGAGAGCTGCCAAAAAAGCTGTGATCAGGCAGAAAGTGTGATGGACAAAGTGCTAATAAACCTAAGTACTGGCAGGAAAGCTTGGCATTATCACCCCAAAAAAGCACCAGGGAAGTACACTTCTTGACCTTCTTGATCTTAAGAGCCTACCCCTAAAGTATAGAGACTTTATTCCTTGCTTGCAAAACTGAGAGTGGTAACTTGAATGAGAAGGGCTGGTGGGTAGAAATCTTCTGTGAGGTGGGTAAGTCTACATTTTGGAAGGCGTGTGTATGGTAAAACCGCCTCGGAACTTTCAACATCATTACCCACCATGAGGAAGTTATTGAACTTGAAAGCTAAACAAAGTCTCATTTTGTTAAGTATGCAAAAGACCTTGCCAAGGTAAGGTACGTATCACACTAGAACACTTTTGAGACTAAAATGGGACAAAGCAAAAGCCCAATGTAATGAGATGATAAAGAGTCATGTGGCAACACCATCCTGAACAAATTGGAATCTGTGATTAAATCTTACTTCAAGACAGAAACATTAGACTGACATAAAGTTTCTGCACAGTAACATTCAGTGTTTGAAGACAGTAGAGCGACATTCAAGATTTTTAAAGAAAGTCATCAATTTCCTATCTGGAAAGTTCTTCTAGTATATAGACCAATTACATCAAACATGGGAGAACTCCAGGAATATTCTTCATCTAAATACCTCTGGAATAAAATATTATTGGATGACTTCATCAAGGGATGGTTTGGGAAATTAGGATGCAAGTACTGTTGGTGAGAACTGAAAATAATTACCTGAAGAACAAGCACTCAAACAGATGTGGGTACGGGGGTGAAAAGAAAAGTAAGTGATGTGTACCCTGACAAGGCAGAAATGGCATCCATACAAAACATCTGGAGCAGAAAAGAGAAAAAAGGGAGGGAGAGGGAATTTATTGATTCTTTCATCTATGATAGCTGGGAGTTCAAGAATATTATTTAAAGACCATCAACTTTATTTAAAGTACGTAAGAATATAAAACTAAACGCTAAGTAATATTATTGGCTGAAAGTGAATGGTGAAAGAGAGAGAGGAGAAAGGATAGAAAGTGAAATGCACTGATCTTATCTATGTTTATGGTAGGAGCCTAAAGGCCGCACGTGAGTATCACTAAATAAGAATCTTGACAACAAAGTGAGATCTTATATACAAAAGGATCTAGACGTCAACGAAGCTTGTTTAAAAAAACTATTAAAAGACGGGTGCCTGGGTAGCTCAGTTGGTTAAGTGTCCGACTTCAGCTCATGTCATAATCTCAACGTTCATGGGTTTAGGCTCAGCGGTGGGCTCTGTGCTGACAGCTCAGAGCCTGGGGCACACTTTCAATTCTATGTCTCCCTCTCTCTCTGCCCCTCTCCCACTTCTGTGCATGCTCTCTCTCTCTCTCAAAAATAAAAATGTAAACATTAAAAATGTTTAAAAAAATACTAAAAGAATTCTTCCCAGTGGTTAAGAAAAAACAACCAACCTTTTAGAAATGAACAAAGAACTTGAATGGAGTTCAGGGAAAAATTAATTTATTTATAACAAGAGACAAGAAATAAAAAAATGAACAATTACTCACATATCACTTTCACCTCCACTAAAGACAAAAAAACTAAAAATCTCATCATATATTATATGGTGAGGCTTTGGGGAGACAGTTTAAAAAAGACCTTATTTTTGGGGGCACCTTAGTGGCTCATCGGTTAGGTGTCCAACTTCGGCTCAGGTCATGATCTCACAGTTCGTGGGTTCAAGGCCTGCATCGGGCTCTGTGCTGACAGCTCAGAGCCTGGAGCCTGCTTCAGATTCTGTCTTCCTCTCTCTCTGCCCCTCCCCTGCTCGTGCTCTCTCTCTCTCAAAAATAAATAAACATTAAAAGAATTTTTTTAAAGACCTTATTTTTTATAGCAGTTTTAGAGTCACAGCAAATCTAAGCAAACTATACAGAGAGTTCCCATATTTTTCCTGCCCCTAACACAACCAAAGCCTTCTCCACTATCAACATCCTATACCAGAATAGCACATGGTCACAATAGATAAGCCTACATTGACAAATAATTATCACCCAAACTCCATAGGTAACATTAGGGTTCACTCTTTGTGTTGTACAATGTAAGGGTTTTAACCAATGTATGACATACATATACCATTATTAGACCTATACTTGTTCCAATGCCTTACAAGTCCTCTGTGCTGCTTAGTCATCCCTCCTCCAAACTCCTGGAAACCACTGATATTCTCCCTGTCTCCATAGTTGTACCTTTTACAGAGTGTCGTACACTTGTTATCATGCAGTATGTGGCATTTTCAGATTGGCTTCTTTCACTTCATAATGTGTATTTAAAATTCCTCCAAGTCCTTCTTTTTAAATTTTTTTAATGTTTATTTTTGAGACAGAGAGAGACAGAGCATGAGTGGGGAAGGGGCAGAGAGAGAGGGAGACACAGAATCTGAAGGAGGCTCCAGGCTCTGAGCTGTCAGCACAGAGCCCGAAGCGGGGCTCGAACTCACGGACCGTGAGATCATGACCTGAGCCGAAGTCAGACGCCCAACCGACTGAGCCACCCAAGCGTCCCCCTCCAAGTCCTTTTCATGACTTGATTGTCCTTTCATTTGGGAAGACATTATTTTATGGAAGTGTTGTTACAACATTTACAGAAGATAGTTTAGCATGCCTACCAAATGCATAAGCTTTTAAATCTAGCTTTAATGGTGAGTTCATACTGTGAGGGTTTTATGTGCCAAGTTAAGTTCTCTAAGTAGTGGGAGACATGAAGATTTATCAGTACGGAAGTAATATCATTAAATTTGGGACTTTCAAGAATCAAGAGATAACGATATGTGGACATAAATTTATAGCCAAGAGACACTGAGTCAGAATAACTTTATCGGTGACTATCTTAGTTAGGTATAAAATAATGAAGGAAGAACTAAAAGGGCAATGAGAGAATTTTAAAAAGATGATTAATGATTTAAAAATTCCAAAGTAACAAACAATGGACTCTAGAAACATTAGTTCATCTCTTAAAGATTTATTTTTTCATTCGTTTAACAAAAATTTATTAAATACCTACTCTGTACCAGTCTGTAAGATTAACACTTCCATAGTGGACTTCGAATTAAGCAAAAGAAAAAGTGTAAGGATGCTGCAACATGTTGGAGAAGAAGGTCTAAGTCTCAGATGAGAGATTATTCTTAAAATAAACTTAATTTTGAGAGTCATCCTCAAGGAGATAATTAAAGAGGCAATGAGGCTGGAGTAGTTCCTTCTTATACACCTAGGATCAGAGAGAGAGAATATCCAAAAACTGAACTGTGAGAATCTTTTTTACAAAGAAATGTAATTCTACAAAACAGATACAAATAGGAGGAAATGTCCATAGCCATGGAAACAAAATGTGGAGAACATTCAGAAGAAAACAAAAACAAAAACAGAAACAAAAACAAAATCCACAGAGAAGTTGCTAAAGTCAGTTAATTCGACATGAAATAGGCCATGGTAAGTAAAGACATGGCAAGTAATGAATGTTGAGAAAATATAAGTATGGAAAGAAATAATGAATTTGAAAATTAAAAGGGGAATCATAAGAAGTTCAAAAGACACTTCAAAATTTTTTTAAATAAGCATAAAATTGTGCATGTATGAAGACAGTGTAGAAGGTATCAGTGAAGAGGGAGAGATTTAAGATTCAAGGGGGAAGGCAAGTGTATCATCACGGCACTGAAATCTCTGGGCGATCAAGTGCATTTTGACCTAAAAATATACGAGAAATCGAGTATCCTGCTCCTTCGGGATGGAATTGGCCTTGGAAATAAAAGGAGAGAAGAAAAATGTTGTTAAATTCACAGTGGATCAGGGCTTATTTATTCAAGACAGTGAGAGGAAATGAGAAACATAGGTGCAAAACAGAAGCTGCTTCTACACATAGGTGCTGTTCTCATCTGTCAAAGGCCCTGGAACATCAAACAATTGAACAACAACCATAAAAGAATATATTCATACAGCTCCATCTCAAATCATGGAAAACATCCCATTAAACCAAAACCTCCTCTAATGTAGACATAGTTGAGTCAGGCAGTACTGTGCACTTCAGGGATGAGAATGTGAGAAATACATCTAATATATCCTGCTCACTAGATAAACTATGTTAAGAGATAGTCCTACAAATAGTGACAGGGTAATCCCATTATCCAGTGAAGCATAAATGCTGTTCTCTCTAATAACCTCGGCTGAAAAGAATATTAGCATTCTCTATTTATTTCTCTTTCCGCCTACGCTGTGGGACAAATCATATTAAGGAGCATCCATGGATATGGTAGGCAGATGATACATACACAAGCTAGATGTACAATTTTCATTTTCAAAACAAAAGTAAACTCAGTCTGATATTTCTGATGATCAATAATTATTCACTAAGTGCAATCGATTATTAGCGATAAGAACATGGGCAGTTAATATGGAAGTATGAGGACTATATTTTACATGCTTTTTAAAAATTTTTTATTTTTAAAAATTTTATTTAATTCCAAGTTAGTTAGCATTGAGTGAAATAATGGTTTCATGACTAGAATTTAGGAATTCATCACTTCCATATAATACCCAGTGCTTATCCCAAAAAGTGCCCTCTTTAATGCCCATCACCCAACAGCCCATCCCCCCACCCAACACCCTGCCAGCAACCCTCAGTTTGTTCTCTATATTTAAGAGTCTCCTATGGTTTGCCTCCCTTGCTGTTTTTACTTTTCCTTCCCTTTCCCTATGTTCATCTGTTTTGTTTCTTAAATTTCACATATGAGTGAAATCATAGGATATTTGTCTTTCTCTGACTTATTTTGCTTAGCCTAATACATCCTAGTTCCATCCATGTCATTCCAAACGGCAAGATTTCATTCTATTTTGATTGCCAAGTAATAATCCGTTATATACGTGTATATAATATATACATTGGGCTCTTTCCATACTTTGGCTATTGTCAATAGTGCTGCTATAAACATTGGGGTGTATGTGCCCCTTTGAATTGGCATTTTTGTATCCTCTGGATAAATACCTAGTAGTGCAATTGCTGGGTCTTAGCGTAGCTCAATTTTTAATTTTTGGAGGAACCTCTACACTGTTTTCCAGAGTGGCTGCACCAATTTGCTTTCCCGCCAGCAGGGCAAAAGGGTTCCCCTTTTTCCACATCCTCACCAACATCTGATACAGCCTGAGTTGTTAATTTTTAGCTCTTCTGAAGGTGTGAGTTGGTATCTCGCTGTGGTTTTCATTTGTACATCCCTGATGATGAGTGATGTTAAGTATCTTTTCATGTGTCTATTAACCATACAGATGCCTTCTTCGGAAAAGTGTCTTTTCATGTCTTTTGCCCATTTCCTCACTTGATTACTTGGTTTTTGGGTGTTGAGTTTGAGAAGTTCTTTACAGATTCCGGATACGAATACTTTATCTTGTATGTCGTTTGCAAATATCTTCTCCCATTCTGTTGATTGTCTTTTAGTTTTGCTGATTGTTTCCTTCACTGTGCAGAAACCTTTTATCTTGATGAGATCCAATAGTTCATGTTTGCTTTTGTTTCCCTTACCTTTGGAGACATGTCAAATATGAAGCTGCTGCAGCCGAGGTCAAAGAGGTTGTTGCCTGTGTTCTCCTCTAGGATTTTTATGGTTTCCTGTTTTACATGTAGGTCTTTAAACCATTTTGAGTTTGTTTTTATGTATGGGGTAAGAAAGACTATGTTTCATATTGTAAAGTCAACAAAGATAAGTAAGGAAGAAGTTAACTTGGCCAGTCAAAAATTCATGTGAACAGAAGGCCTTTCTGGCAGGTGGTAGTGGATGGCCACCTACATAAATTGACCACTTTTGTCCAATAACCCATATAATTTCATAAATCATTATTTTCTTTTGCAGGAGTCCCAAATGAAAATTTCTATTTTTAATTGTATGTCAGGTTTTATTTTGTTTTGTGTGCTAGAACTCATGGTGTTAGAAATTTGTTTATGTTTTAGGGCTTCATTGATTACAGGTCTTCTAATGAATTTCAGCTGATTCAAATAAACTTATTTTGTAGGGTTATAGTTTACCAATAGTTGTAGGATTCAAGCGGGTCAGGTTATAATTATACTTACAAAGAGTGTCATTTTTTACTCCTAATGCAAAACATCAATAGGCTTTGAGGTATGAATTTTACTAAAACTATGTCTTTATTTATACTGTGAATGGCAACCTTCATATCTAAGGTAAAAATAAAATCAGATATCATTATAAGTCATTGTAATGATGTCACTAAATGAATTTTACAACAGTGATGTTTCTTCAGGTCTATCTCAAACTTATACACTTATACACTCTTTTAGGTTCTACTTTTCTCTAAATATATATATGTGTATGTATATATATACATGTGTGTTTATGTATATATACATGTAGGTGTATGTATATATATGTGTGTGTATGTATGTATATATGTGTGTGTGTAGATATATGTGTATGTAGATATATATATATATCTGTATATACATATAATTTTTTCTTCTATTTTCCAATAAAATTGTCTATCTCTCTGTTGATATAAACAACTATGACATGTAACACTCTTTTCAATCTAGTTTTAAAGAGACTATGTTGAAACTATTGAGGCCAAGGATAGTGGTTCTATATAAGAAAACTTCTTGATTTAATATCTCTATTATCATGAGCCAATATTATTGAGCTCCTGTTATGAGAGGGATGTCCTACTGGGCAGTTAACCTGTGATGAGGCATAAGATGGACTCTTAGGCCTCCAATATTTCCAATGTAGGTGAGGAAATAGAACATAAACTAAATAAATGGACAATAGCAAATATATCACATACTATCAAATTTTAATTGATAGAAGAGATATGCATAAGGGCCCCTGAAGGAGTAAATGAAGAAGGGAACCACTTAAACATGTGAAAGTGGAACAGCACAAATAAATTAATCTGTTCACACTCCTAAATAATTATCACAGACAGTTAGGAGCCAAACCAATTAATTTGAAATCATTAACAACATGCAAACAACAAAATGCAAAGAAGCGTGATCTCGTATGCCACTCAGATCATTTAAAGATGTTTCTTTAAGGGAAGTTACATTTACTGAGTGTCTGATACTGTACACCTGCTGTTTCATTCTTTCAGTTCCCCAGCTAAACCTGTGAAATGAACTCAGAAGTAAAAAGTAAAAATCTTCCTCCAGGTCATTCAGCTAGCATTTAGGCCAAAATTCAAACCCAGATCTGTGTGACATCAAAGCCAATGCTTTTCCCACTATTTGCTTCTGTTTCATTTAAAACATAAATCACATAGGGTCCCTTTACATCAAGGATCATTCCTCCACTGAAGGTACCCAGCCTGTGTCAGATCAATGTTTTCTGAATGTCATTAATTACATTTAGTAAAAGATATAAATCACAACTCTGTGAGACAACTTGTAAAACCATTCATCTCCAACACCAGCACAAGTATTTTATGGATTCCTGGGATGTGCTATATTCTCTGTCACCAGACCTCCTTCCCTTCTTCTCTTAAATTAATCCAAGTTAGTTACACAGTGTTCATAGCTCTAATCAATCGATGTTTCCATTGGGAAGCCTTTCACTATCCTCCGAGACTAATCAAATTTCTTTCTTAAACACCCATGCGTCTTAAAAACTACCATAGTGCTATATCCCTCTCAGTTACAGCACTTACTGCATCAATAGCTTTACAACTTTTTGAGTGGGAAGATTTGATGGATATCTCTTTAAAAACTCCATGAGAATAGAGACAATGCTTTTGCTTAATATCATTTCAAACCCTAGTATATCATACCTAGAAAAAAGAGCTTAAATCTATATGTTGAATATCATAATATACAGTCTTACATATAAAGAGGTCAATTAATAAACGATATTATTAGTGACTTTTTTGGCAGGCTGGCATTTCTACTTTCCATGAGGTAATACTGAAGTGAACACACATGCTGGCAGGAATTTCACAGCACCATATGAGATCGTTGAGATTATGATCACTCAAATCACTCAGATAATGAAAGAGTCAACAATCAGTGAATACATATGAGAGTGTCGATTTTCTTTACATTGCTGCCTTTAAGTAATTTTCTTTACATAAGGAAATAATGAAAATTAGAAATATATTTACCAAAAAAGCTAAACTCAAGTTTAGACATTGATGGAAAGTAGAAACTGTGTTGTGTCCATGTATAATACGTTTATGACATTCTCAGTACATGGAGTCACTCAAAAGCCAGTGAGATGAAAGGATGAATGATATCATTCTTGCCCCTTGAAGGGGCCAAGAAAAGAAATGCTTATTAGGATTGTTTTAGAAGTCACAATGGATACAGAACAATTATTTTGGCTCTGATAGGGACAGCTTCTGTGTGACTTTGGTAATGGAGAGTTGAGTTTGCACGGTTTTTTACTTAGTTTTGGAAAGTGGAGAGCTGGCATGTTTGTTTGAACCAAGACCCCTTGGAAATGATGTTCTATAAGAAGCTATTGTAATATCTTTTTCATGTCCTATCAAATACGGGTAAGTAATTGTGACCCAGTCTCATAGGATTTTTAGCACAGATTATTTTGTTAGGGGTGGTTTATGAATACCTTATTATTGTGGCTAAGTGAAGGAGAATAGAAAGAGAAGTAGGGACTGAAAGCAATTTAAGGAAACAGTTATGTACTTTGCTTTTTTGATGGAGCTAATATCTATAAATATACTTTTTATATAAATATACTTTTCAAAGATTCCTCCAAAGGACTTGAAGACAGGATGTATAAATTCTATGCTGTTTAGAAAAATCCTTATCAAGTTATTTTTAATTAGCTTATCTTAGTGTGACAGAGACAGCCTAATTCTTTTATTTATTAAAAAATGTTTTTGGGCACCGATAGTGTGCATGTGCTATCTATACATAGATGAGTATGACATCTACAATTCATTTATTGGAGTTTCCTACGCCTAGACAAAATATAATGCAATTCTATCTTGTCAAATTATTAAGCTCCTGCTAAGCACTTCACATATATTGTTTTTTAATTTTTAATATTTATTTTTTTTAGAGACAGTGCATGCACTAGAGAGAGAGAGCATGAGTGGGGGAAGGGCAGAGAGAGAGGGAGACACAGAGTCTGAAGCAGGCTCCAGGCACTGAGCTGTCAGCATAGAGCCCGATGCGGGGCTCAAACCCACACATCATAAGATCATGACCTCAACTGAAGTTGGACGCTCAACCGACTGAGCCACCCAGGCGCCCCTGTTTTTACATTTCTGATTGGCTTATCAGTCCTCATTTGAGAAGTGAGCTCTGAGAGCTTAAGTAACTTGCTCAAATCACTCAGACATTGAACTGCGAGGCTAAGATCAGAAATAATGCCAAGTTTATCTAGCTCCAAAGCCCACTGCTGTTCTCATAAAACCTTATTACTTTCCAGTGTATGCTACAAGAGATAAAGAGGTAGCTAGTGGGTGATAGGTTTCATCCTGTCAAGGGATGGGATTGAGGAAGAATTTTCTGTGAAAGATGAATAGATTCTCAGAGAAGAACAAAGATGAAGGTATGAAAAGGCACAGGAGAATGGACTGGGGTAGTTGGAGATGAGGTGAGGAAGGTCAGTTGGATCCAGAATGTGAATTGTCTTGAATGCAATGCTACAGAGTTCGAATCTTCATAACCAGAGGGTGTTGTGGGAAGGTTTTTTTCAAGGGGCATTAACAAGCAGGATTATTTGTATTTTGTGAAGGAATCTGCATATAAATTGGAGTCAATGAGTGGTCAGAGCCAAAGAAACTAATAAGAGTATCCAAGTAACAGAACGAAGAGGTGGCAAAAACTTTGAATAGCAGCAAAGACAATAAAGATGGGACTAATTCTAGAGCCACTTTGGAGTTGTTGTTGACAGAATTGGAGATAATCTATATATGAGGAATAAAGAGGAAATAATGTTAATTTTTCTTCCTTATAATACTCGGATAGATTGTGGAACCATTAAGCAAAAGAGATATTTTTTTAGGAGAAGGGTTTGGTGGGTAGTATTGATAAGATAGTGAGTTTAGTTTGGGAGATGTTCATTTGGGAGCATGTGCAAGGTATCCGGGAGGAGGAAAATAGTTTATAAGTGGAAAATTAGGAATAAAGCTTAGGAGGAAAACCATACAAGGGATATGAATAAGGGATTATTAAAGTCATTGGAGAATCTGGGATTATGGTTAAAAGGGTAGAATTAGACAAAAATAGGACCAAACGATGAACAATGGTGCAAGTTATATTTAATTCCAAGTAGTAAGGAACCATACTATTTGTTCACTACACTAACCCCACACCATGTGTTGTATCTAGCTCACAGGAGTTAATATCTGTCTTAAAGGAATAAATGGATAAATAATGAAGGAAGGAAAGGAAGGAAAGTCTTTAATAAGTCTGAGGGGAAAAAAGGGACAAAGATGAAAGTAGTTGGAAGTGAAGCTGAAGAGGACAGTGTGTATTTGCACCACGTGGGAGAAATTGCTAGGGCAGGAGGGAGTAATCAATGTATTACATGCTTGTGTAACTTAATTTTATTAAATTAGTCACTCTACGCATACACAGATGAATCTTCCCTAAACTATTTTTTTAATTATGTCATTTGTCTTCAAAAATTGCAAACATTTTCCAAGAAGCTAAAATTCTAACTTCTCCATGGGATGATTAAGATTCTTTTCAATTTGGCACTGACTCATGTCTCCAGATGTGGTGCTCACTGTTTTGAGTCCTTCCTTCTACTCCTGTTCCTTTCCTCACTGTTTTCCAAACAAGTCAAGGATTTACCTGTTCTAGGACTCTATCCATCATCCTTCCCTCTGCCTTCGATAATTTATCTTCCACGGCTCAAATGAAGTCCCATTTCATTCATGAGAGCTGCTTGATTGTTTTAGCACACAATAGTACATGCTTTCATTGAGTTCATTCTTGCCTAGGTCATGCCCCCTGACATCAGTGTTTGGAGCATCTATAAAAGCAAAGGACTATGGATTTATCTTGCTGTAAGTCATAGCCAAAGCTTCCTTTCCTGGGTTTGAGCAGTCTCTACAGGGATGCGACAAGTGTGAGCTGCTCGTCTGATGTTGAGCTCCTTCCCCCACGGCTCACAGCTCTAGCGACACCAGGAACAAAAACAAAAACAAACAAAAGGAAGGCTGCTACATGAGAACCATTTTCTTCACATCTCGTTGCGTTTCTGCCTGTCGTTCTGGGAGCTGAAAAAACTTGCCATTTATTTAAAAATGAATATCTATTGACTTATCAGGGTAGAGCCAGTTGTGCTAAATAAAGAGAGAAGGTAGATAAGAGTATGTGGATAGTGATGCTTGTCATGGGTAATATAGATATGGATGCTGTGTGGGGACGCTCAGGGGAGAATGTAGATACGGGTGTCTGATGGCGATGCTCGTGGGAGAACGTAAATATGGGTGTTGAATGATGATGCGGCAGAGGCTGATTTAGCTCTAGTTGAAATTTTATCTTCCTGTCCCCATCAAATAGCCGTTTTAGAATAACATCTACTTTTCCCTTTTTAAAATTCAGTGATCGAGTCCTCTGAGAAATCTTTTCCGATCTGGATTATAACAACATTGTGTAGGTACTCCCTTCACATCTTTTACTGTTCTTAATGCCCTAAATTATAATTGTATGTGTAACTATTCTTCACCCCACAAGATGTTTTAAAGAAAGAGGCCTTATATTTTTTAAAAAATGCGTATATTTTCCCCAGTGCAGACAATGGAATTTGAATGGTTGGTGTTGAATGAACATTTGCCGCACAAATAAAATGAATCAGTATGATTGTAGGTCTTCCATAATTAGTGAAGCAGTTAATTTAAAGGTACAAGCCTCTCAGTTTCTGAGGGTGCCATAATTTGCTTTTAAGTCTCTGGAACAATTTTAGTTTTTTCAGAAAGTTTTAAAAAAAGGGAAAGAAGAAAAAATAAATCAGTAGTAAGGGTTGGAAGGTGATGTTCAACACTAGTGTTGAATATAATAGGAGGGATTTGGGGGTAGGATACTGAGCAGAAAATAGTGCCATTCTGCTAGGAATCTACCCAAGAGATACAGGAGTGCTGATGCATAGGGGCATGTGTACCCTGATATTTATAGCAGCACTTTCAACAATAGCCAAAGCATGGAAAGAGACTAAGTGTCCATCAACTGATGAATGGATAAAGAAGATGTGTGTATACATATGTATACACACACAATGGAATACTATGCAGCAATGAGAAAGAATGAAATCTGGCTATGTGTGGCAATATGGTGGAACTGGAGGGTGTTATTCTGAGTGAAATAAGTCAGTCAGAGAAAGACAGATACCATATGTTTCCATGCATAGGTGGACTTTGGGAGACTTAACAGAAAACCAGTGGGGAGGGGAAGAGGGGAAAGAAAAAAGACACAGAGAGGGAGGGATACAAAACATAAGAGACTCTTAAATACTTAACCAACTGAGCCACCCAGGCACCCCAAGAGACTCTTAAATACTAAGAACAAACGGAGGGTTGAGCGAGGTAGGGGAGGGGGGAGAGTGCGTGATGGGCATTGAGCAGGGCACGGGTTGAGGTGAGCACTGGGTGTTGAATCGAAACCAATTTGACAATAAAAAATTAAAGAAAATAGTGCTACTAATGGCCACCTCCTAGATTCTCAGTGAATGTAACAAAGGATGTATATTAACTGAATGTTACAAAGGATGTACAGAAAATCCTTCTGACTTGGGGCACCTCAGTGGTTAATTGGTTAAGCTTCCAACTCTTGGTATTGGCTCAGGTCATGATCTCATGGTTTGTGGGTTTGAGCCTACATTAGTGGCGTGCTTGGGATTCTCTCTCTCTCCCTCTCTCTGCCCTTCCCCTACTCTCTCTCTCTCTCTCTCAAAATAAATAAACTTAAATAAAAAGAGAAAATCCTTCTGACTTAAAAATCCTTCTTACGAGAAAGATAAATCCTATGGACAAGAAAGTACCCCAGAAAGTGAGTGAAAATATAGTGGCAAACCCAAACGAACATGTTAGACGGATGGGAGAGGGGGAAAGCAAAGATGGGTCCTAGGACCTGTGAGGAGTTCACTGTACACGTTTTGTCAGCATCCTGAGATGCCACCTACAACTGTGGGTGATTCTCAGATTTGCACATGAGGGATGAGCTATAATAAAGTGAGAGAAAGCATCGTGGAAACGACAGGCACTACCTTTGCCAGGTACTGTTGCAGCTCGTACCTGGAACTGACTATCCAGACAGAAACTGGTGGTCCTGAGAGGCAGAACCTAGCACAGCAGTTCACTAAACACAGAGAATAAATGACACTGCAACTCAGATCTTTGTAGGGACTGCCCAGGGTTTTCAGTTTCTGCTCCACTTCCCTTCAGGCTGCCATACTGTGAACTGGTAATGATAATTTACAGTAGATTTATATTTTCTTTCTCCCTATTGTCTAAATATGAAAGAATTGGGCAAAATTCCACATCAGTCTTTGACAGACCCCATTTCAATGCTGAATTCACCAGAAACCAGTGGACCTCTTGTGGTAAGGACAAGCAAGCGGAAACATGATAGACCAGATCTGGGAGAAAATATTCCAGTCTCAAATAAGAGAAATACTACAAAGGATCAAAACAGATATCCTTCTCTAATATACATTTACTGGAAAAGGAGAAAATTCCTGATTTATGTCATTCAAGAGAATATAGTATCTAAATCAAAAGAGAAAAATTTAAATCGGCAGAGACTGTGTGAGGTTAAAAATGATGACAGAATAAAAATCAGACTAGTGGTAGTATACGTCAGCTTAGAGAATGCAAAAAAAAAAAACAAATTGTAGAGCAGAAGACAAAATTAAACAATTCTTCCAGAATTAAGGGGAAAATAATGAGTAGTGAAACGCAAGGAGTCTAGCTTTAGGAGATTTTAGTAATGTGCGAACCATGCGATAAATGCATTCCCAAAACCACTGCCAACTACATCCCTCCCCCACCATCACATGCTTGTATGTAATTTTATTTTCTTTTCTTTTCAGTGTGACGAAAACACTTAACATGAGATATACCTAGAAGACAGATTTTTAAATGCACAATACAGCTTTTCAACTGTAGACACTATGTTGTCTCAGAGGTCTCTAAAATTTACTCCTCTTACGTAACTGAAGTTCAATGTCCCTTGAAAACGACTCCCAATTTCTATGCACGATGTGACCCATTACCCTTTTTCTTTGTCCAGGGGCTTGGTACTTGTCCTCAGCCCGTAGAAAATGTGGAGATGTCATAGAATAAAACAAGGAACCAGGATTTATTCTTCCTAGATTTCTTATTATTTAGATAATGTGTATGTAATCTCGACTCTCTCAGATCTCTTTTTATAAAAATCTTTTAATTATTTTGAGCAAGAGAGAGAGAGCACGAGCGAGGGAGGAACAGAGAGAGAGAGAGAGAGAGAGAGAGAGGGAGAGAATCTCAAGCAGGCACAGAGCGTGACATGGGGCTTGATCACACAAACTGTGAGATTATGACCTGAACTGAAATTAAGAGTCCAACACTTAACCCACTGAGCCATTTAGGTGCCCCTCGGATGTCTTTTAATTACACCAATTACACAACAATTGAGTTCATAAAAGCAGCAATTTTTTGTATACATACCTACTTTTCTTTTTAATATTTTTTTATTTTGGGGAAAGTGAACGTAGGGGAGGGGCAGACAGAGGAGGGAACAGAGGATCCAAATCAGGCTCTGCGCTGACAGCAGTGAGCCTGATGTGGGGCTTGAACTCATGAACGTGAGATTATGACCTGAGCTGACATTAGAGGCTCAATCAACTGAGCCACCCAGTTGCCCCTATACACAGCATCTTTGACTTACTTCTTATATTTTGGGAGCTGCCTATTGAAGGGAAATTGTATTATGTGCTCTGAATGGCCACCAAAGAAGTGGCTATAGACTTATAAGTTGTAGCCTTTTGACTTCCAGTTTTGCAGAAATTATAAAATTGAACCTCACAAAGAATTTCTCTCAACCATTTTCATCGCACTCAAGAGGGTGAGATTAGGAGGAATTTATTCTTAGTAGAAAATTGAACCATGTCTCATCTCTCTGTGGTGGGCTTTGATATTATTGATGTCTTTTGTGCAATGGCCGTGCAAGACCCTGCTCATCTCCAGATGGACAGGAAACAATGCAATCTAGAAAAATCTTTGTGAAACACACTATCATCACAGCCAGAGAGAGAAAAGCTAAACAATATGTATGATTGAAGATCCCTAACTGTGCAGAGCAACCACTGCAACTTACAAACTTGCTTGGAGTCTAGTGCAGAAAGACCAAATAAAATAACCACTTATATATTTAAAAACGAACTTTTAGATCTGGGAAAACATAAAAATATATTTTTATAAAGAATATATATATTATATTATAAATAATATTCTTTATAAGGAATATTAACTATGTAGATATAGTCCCAATAGTTTCTTCTTTTTTTGTTTCCCTTGCCTTAGTAGACATATCTAGAAAAATGTCACTGTGGCTGATGTCAGAGACATTACCGACTGCATTCTCTTTTAAGAGTTTTATGGTTTTGTGTCTCACAGTTAGGTCTTTGATCCATTTTGACTTTATTTTCTGTATGGTCTAAGAAAGTAATCCAGTTTCAGTCTTTTGCATGTAGATATGCAACTTCCCCAGCACCATTTATTGGAGAGAGAGCCTTTCCCCATTGTATATTATTGGCTCTTTGTTATAGACTAATAGACTATGTAAGCATGGGTTTATTTCTGGGTTCTCTAATCTGTTCCATTGGTCTATGTGTCCTTTTTGTACCAGTATCATACTGTTTGATTACTATGGTTTTGTAGTATATCTTGACATCTGGCATTATGATACCTCTGTTTTGCTCTTAACACCGCTTTGGCTATTTGGGTTCTTTTGTGTCTCCATACAAATTTTAGAATTCTTTGCTCTAATTCCATAAAAAAATGCTGTTGGTATTTTTTTTTTTTTTTTTTTGCTGTTGGTATTTTTATAGGAAATGCACTGAATCCGTAGATTGCTTTGTAGAGTATAAACATTTTAACAATATTGATACTTCTAATCCATGAGCATGGACTACCTTTCCATTTATTTGTGTTCTCTTCAATTTCTTTCATCAGTGTTTTATAAATTTTCAGAATATATGTCTTTCATTTCCTTGGTTAAGTTTATTCCTAAGTATTTTATTATTTTTGATGCAATAATCAATGAAACTGATTTCTTAATTTCTATTTCTGCTATTTTATTATCAGTGTATAGAAATTCAACCCAGAAAAAAAAGTGCCCTATATGTAAACTATGTAGTGAAAATTGTACGATCAAAATAAACTACTGGAAGTATGTAAGGAGATAAAACAAGTGGTCCTAAGATAGTAATAAAGTTGGTATCAGATATTGAAAAGTTTTTAGCAGAAAATTGGAGGTAAAATTGGAAACCCCAAAATTCTACATTGACTTGGGCTACAAATATGAAGGAAAATGAAAGATACTCTTAGATATTTAAGGGCCAAGGAAGTAGACAGTTGTTACTCTCTTCTAAAAATATCACTCAAAATTTTACTCCCTAGTATACCATAGTAAGTAAGGTGAAATCTTTAAAGAAGGGGAACCAGGTAGAACCATGACAGTAAGCCATGAAATCATATGAATATATTTATCCCAAATATAAAAGGACTCTGAAAGGTGAAGAGAAACAGGTAGAATGGCTATGGATCTTGAATCCCAGAAAAAATAAGGCAGAGTCTCCTGGGTTTTCTTTTTAATTCATGTATCCCAGACTTGGAGCTGAAGAAGCTGGGAACCTAGAAATGTCAATAGGATGGACAAAAGAGTTCCAGCAAAATCCTGTCATCTCCAACCAAAGGACAGGAAAAGAACAGCCTAGCAAGTTAGAAAAGTTCTAGGAAATTGTTCTACTCCAGCCAGTTGCCACGGATTTTTCTTACTCATGCTGGCAATTGTTAAATGGGGAGACTAGACTCTCATCCTTGGCAGAGGCAACCAATACCCCTTGCAAGGGTGGTATCAGACGAAGCCAGGCACAGATTTGACACTCTCATTCTCTAGGTGGTAATGAGCCATGTACCCCCATCCTGCTGCTCTTGTACCAGTGAAGACCATGTTGAGGACTTGTGTTCCTATTCCAACAGAGCAATCACAAGGTACCCCATCATCTCCATGCTGGGGTGGTATCAGAGGAAGACTACTGGGGAGTTAGGACCTTTACTATGACGTGGGAATAGCAAAGCTTCCCTCTTTCCAATATGTCAGTGAAAGACACACAAGCAGTAGTCACAAGACACTCCCACTTCTCCCAGCCAGAACAGTATCAGGGGAGGATACAAGGAGTCCAGCAATAACATTGAAGTTCTTTTTCCAAGGTGTCAGCTAAACTGGGAAAGAAACCTATACCTACTCCCTTTCAACAGTAACCAGGCGGCCCCTTCATCATGTGCTTTACCTACTAGAGTAATGTCAGAGAAAGCCAGCTAAAACAAAAGATTTAAATAAGATGTAGAGATGGTAGAATTCTCTGAAAAAGATTTTAAGCCAGCCATCATATAAATACTTCAATGGCATGAAAGGATCAGAGAAATTCTCCAGAAACAAGGTTAAAACAAGTAGTAAAATGGCACTAAAAACATATCTATCAAAAATTACTTTGAATATAAATGGACTAAATTCTCCAATTAAAAGACATAGGGTGTCAGAATGGATAAGAAAAAGAAAACAAGATCCATCTATATGCTACCAACAAAGACTCATTTTACACCTCAAAACATCAGCAGAATGTAAGTGAGGGGGTGGAGAAAACAAAAATGGATGACAAAAGAAAGTCAGAGTAGCAATACTTATATTGGATAAAGAGACTTTTTGTTCTTGTACTGTTTTTATCCTGCTCTGGTATTAGGGTAATACTGGCCTCATGGAATGATTTTGAATATGTTCCTCTATTTCATTATTTGTAAGATGTTGATAAAGATTGCCATTATTTTTCTGTTTTTTAAATCTATTATTATTTAAATTATTTATTATTAAATTATTATTTTTATTTAAATATTTTTAGAGAGAGAGGGAGAGGGAGAGAGAGAGAATCCCAACAGGCTCCAGGCTGTGGGCCTGACACAGGGCTTGAACTCACAAACCATGAAATCATGACCTGAGCCAAAATCAAGAATTGGTGGGGTTTGCCAATGAAGCCATGTAGTTTTGAGCTTTTCTGTGCTGGGAGATTTTTGCCAATCAAAACCCATTGGTGGGGTTTGCCAATGAAGCCATGTAGTTTTGAGCTTTTCTGTGCTGGGAGATTTTTGATCCCCAGTTCAAATTTCATTCTTGTTGTTGGTTTGAGAAGATTTCTGATATTCATGGGTTCAAGATTCATGATTCAATCTTGGTAATCTGTACATTTTTATGAAATATCTGTTTTTTTCCCTAAGTTATATCATTTGTTAGCATATACTTGTTTATAGTAATCTGTTATCACACTATGTATTTCTGTGTCTTTTATTGTTTTCTATTTCTCATTTTGGTTTATAGTAATCTGTTATCACACTATGTATTTCTGTGTCTTTTATTGTTTTCTATTTCTCATTTTGGTTTTTGAGTTTTCTCTCTTTTCTTTCTTAGTTAATGTAGTTAAAGTATTGTCAATTTTATTTTGTTTGTTTCTTTTTTGGAAAACATGGTCATTACTTTCAATATTAAGTTATTGTTTATTCTGGACTTCATTTGATTTATTTCTGATTTTTCTTTGTTACTTCCTTTCTGTAGTAAATTTCATCTAAGTCTCTTCTTTTCTGGTTCCTTGTGGTAAAATGTTAAGTTGATTATTTGAACTTTTTTTTTTAATACAAGCATTTATAACATAAACTTCACTCTAACATCTGCTTTTGCTGTATCCCATAGGTTTTGAAATATTGTGTTTTCTTTTTCTTTTGTTTTGAGACATATTTTGATTTCCCATTAGATTTATTTGGCCCACTGCTTGTGCAATAGTGTGTTGTCTAATATTTATATATTGAATATTTATATTTACATTATATTTTTTCTAGCTTTGTTTTATGGTTGATCTTTAGTTTTATACTATTTTGGTCAAAAAATATACTTGGTATGATTTCAATCTTCTTAAATTGGTAATATTTGTTATGTTTCTTTTTATGTGATTTAAACAGAGGATTCTTCTATGTGTACTTGAAGAAAATGTGTATTCTATTTTCTTTGATGGAATGTTTTATATACATCTTTTAGAATCGTGTATTCTGAAATATGCTTCGAGGAAAAAAATAACTTTAACTGAGGCACTCATTTAAAATAAAACATATGACAGGGATGGTAGGGTGGGGGGATGACTGAAATTGGTGAAGGGGATAAAGAGCATACTTGTCAAGATGAGCACTGAGTAATGATGTACAGAATTGTTGAATCACTGTATTGTACACCTGAAAACAATAAAACACTGTATGTTGACTATACTGTAATTAAAACGAAAGAACTTAATAAAAATTTTTAATGCTTCAATGAGCAATATCAATATGGTTGAATTAAAATGAAAAGTAGAAAGGTTCAGCAAAGCAAAAGAAGATATAAAGAAGAGCCAAATGAATATTTTAGAAATAAAAAAAAGCAACTGAAATAAAAGACTAGATGGATAGCTCAAGGCTAGAATGGGGGAAGGAATCAATAGATTTGAAGATAGAAAAATAAAAATTACCCCCAAATATGAACAACGGAGAGAAAACAGACAAAACCTAATTAACAAAACCTCAGAGATCTATGGCACTGTAAGAAAAAATTCGAAATTCACGTCCTTAAAAAATAACCCTAAATGGCTTAAATTTCTAAATTTGGAAAAATATCCCAAACAAGATAAACCCAAAGAGATCTAACAAGATCCATTATAGTCAAACTTGTGAATGTGAAGGAAAAAGAAAAATCTTGAAAGCAGCAAGAGAGAATAACACCATACCTATAGGAGAAAAAATAATTTAAAAAACAGTGGATTTGTCATTAAAAACCGTGAAGGTCAGAAAGAAGCAACACACATATTTAAGGTGCTTAATGGAAGGAACTGTCAATCTAGCATTCTAGATTTAGTGAAAATATCCTGAACAATGTCTTGATACATTATTACATGAAGGAAAAGAAAGAGAATTTGTAGCCAACATAACTACCTGAAAATATTAAGTACATGAAGTTGTTTAAACAAAAAGGAAATGATAAAAGAAGGACCATGGAACATCAATAAGAAGAAAGAACAACAGAAAGAAAAAAATATGATAAATACATTTCGTTCTTTTGAGAATTCTGAAGTATATTTGAGTATTAAAGTAGAATATAATACTATCATATCTGGCTCAACATCTACTAAAGGAAACATTTAAGCCATTTATAAATAGAAGTAATATTCTTTACTACACTCAAACTGATAAAAGTTAACATTCATAGAAAGGAGTTTATGATTTACAAGGTAATACCTAGGATAACCACTAAAAAAGCTATACAAGGAGATACAATAAAAACACTGAAGATAAATCAAAATTGGATTCTAAAAAAATATGCAAGTTATCCACAAGAAGGGAAAAGAAAGTAAAAAAGAACAGAAAACAAGTAATACTTAAACTCCAATATATTAATAACCTTATGAAAGTCAAACTCTACCAATTAAGAGACCGAGATTGGCAGCTGGCTTTAAAAACATGACTTAACTATATGCTGTCCACAAAAAATTCATCAAACATAAAGATATAGGTAGGTTGATAGTAAAGAATGGAAAAAGGTATCTAGCAAACATTAATTAAAGGAAAGGAAAAGTGATTATATTAATTCCAGATAAAGTTAACATCAGAGCATGTAAAATTACTAAAGAGAGAATGTCACATAATGATAAAAGTGTTAGTCTACTAAAAAGACAGAGTCATCCTAAACTCATATACACCAAACAGCATAGCTGATAATATAAGAAAAACAAAAACTAATAAAAATGAAATAGGAAACACGGAAGTCCACAATTATAGATGGAGACTTTAACAACCACCCCTCAACAATAAATAGAAAATCAAAAGGATATAGAAGAACTTGACGACAAAATCAAGGGGATCTAATAGACACTATTAGGCACTGTATCCAACGATAGCAGAATGTACATATTTCAAAGGCCAAACGAACATATACCAAGACAGACCATATCCTGGTCCACAAAACATGACTCAACACATTTAAAGAATTAAAAAATCACATGACCACAATGAAATAAATTAGAAATCAATAACTGAAAGATAACATGAAAATCTCCAAATACTTGGAAACTAAACAACATACTCCTAAGAATCCATGGGTCAAAGAAAAAGTCTCTGGGAAAGTTAAAAAATATATACAATTAATTGAAATAAATGAAATAAAATTGTAACATCAAAATCTGCAGAACACAGATAAAGCAGTAATGAGGGAATATTTATAGTACTACGTGATTATGTTAGAGAAGACGAAAATGCGCAAATCAATAATCTAAGATCTCATCCAAATCCAGAAAAAGATGAGAAAAACAAACCAAAAGCAAGAAAGAAGGAAATAACAAAAGTAAGATCAGATCGACTCATTTAAAACATCAAAACAATAAAGAAAATAATGAACTAAAAAGTTGTTTATTTGAAAAGATCAAGAAGATGGAAGAACATCTAGCCAGATGGAAACAAAAAGTGAGAAGACAAATTACCATTATCAGGCATTAAATGGGGGTATCACTGCTGACTGTACCCACATCAAGAGGGCAATGAGGGAATATAACACACATTGAGGTAAATGACCTAATTCCTCAAAACACACCAGTTACAACTCAAGCCATAAAACCAAGGGAGAAAACACATATAGATTAATGCAATAGAATAGAGAATCCAGTAACAGATCCATCATCTGCATAACTGATATTTTTGAGATATAATTGCCATATAAGTTTGAGGTAAACAGCTTGTTGATTTGATACATTTATATATCACAATATAACTACTATCATCCTTTAGCTAACACCTCCATTATGGCACATATAAGCATTTTGTGTGTGTGTGAGAACATTTAAGGTCTCATCTCTTAGTTTTGATGTATATAATACAGTACTGCTAATTACAATCACCACACTTTACGTCGGATCCCCAGAACTTATTCATTGCAGGTTTGTACACTGTAATCAACATCTCCTCAATTCTTTCACCCTCCTTAACCTCCAGGTCCTAGTAACCACCTTTCTACTCCAAACTGAATCAATCTCCTTAGTCTTTATTGAATGGTTTAGATTTTCTATATCTTCTTGATTCAGTCTTGGAGAGTTGTATGTTTTTAGGGACTCAATCCATTCTTTCAAGTTTATCTAATTTGTTGGCATATAAATGTCCATAATTGTTTCTTATGATCCTATGTGTTTCTGTGATGTTGGTTATAATATATCCTTTTTCATTTCTGATTAGTCTTCTCTTTTCTTAGCTAAAGTTTTATTTATCTTTTCAAAAAAACAACTCCTAGTTTTATTGATCTTTTCCATTTTTTGGTCTATATTTCATTCATTTTCACTCTGATTCTTGTTGTGTCTTTAGTTATGCTAATTTTGAGTTTAGTTTGTTCCCTTGTTCTAGTTCCTTAATTGTTAAATTAGGTTATTTGAGATTTTTTTTTCAATATATGTATTAGTATGAACTTCTCTTTCAGAAGTGTTTTGTAGCATCTGAAGGGTTTTGGTGTGTTGTGTTTTTACTTTCATTTGTTTCAAGATATATTTTTATTTCCTTTTAGATTTCTTCTTTGATGCATTGGTTGTTCAGGACTGTTACTCAGTTCTCACATGTTTGTAAATGTTGTAGTTTTCTTCTTGTTAATTCCTAGTTTCTCAACACTGTGATCAGAAGAGATACTTGGTATGATTTCAATCTTAAATTTGCTAAGATTTTTTTTATGCCCTATTGTATGCTTTAGCTTGGATAAAATTTTATGTGCTCTTGAAAAGACTGTGTATTCCATTGCTGTAGAATGGAATGTTATATATTTATGTTTAATTTAAAATATGGTTCAAGTCTAATGTTTCCTTGTTGAGGTTTTTCTGAATGACCTATCCACTGCTGAAAGTAGGGTGTTGAAGGTCCCTATTATGATTTTATTGTTGTTATTTCTCCCTTCAGATATGTTAGTAGTTGCTTAATATATTTAGATGTCCCAAAGCTGAGCATGTGTATCAATTGTTTTATGTTCTTGATGAGGTGACATCTTTATTATTATATAATGACCTTTTCTCTTGTTGCTCTTTTGGCTTACTTTCTATTTTGTCTGATACAAGTGTAGCTACCCCTACCACTTGCTTTTTTGTATGGAATATCTTTTTCTGTTCCTTCGCTTTGGACATATGTGTATTCTTTTTTTTTTTTTAATTTTTTTTAACGTGTATTTATTTTTGAGAGACATAGAGACAGAGCGTGAGCAGGGGAGGGGCAGAGAGAGAGGGAGACACAGAATCTGAAGCAGGCTCCAGGCTTCGAGCCATCAACACAGAGCCCGACGTGGGGCTCGAACTCACAGACTGCGAGACCATGACCCGAGCTGAAGTCGGCCGCCTAACCGACTGAGCCACCCAGGTGCCCCATGTATTCTTAAAGCTAAAATAAGCCTCTTGTAGGTGGTATATATGTAGGTCTTAATTTTTATCCATCCAGCTACTCTATGCCTTTTGACTTTTAATTCATAGAGTAATTTAGAGTAATTACTTATATGTAAGGACTTACCAATGCCATCTTATTAACTTCTGTCTAATTGTTTAGTATTTCTATTGTTTCTTTTATCCTCCCTTAATGCCTACCTTCATGAATGGTGATTTTTCATAGTGCTCTTGACTGATTATTTCCTTCTCTTTATATTTTGGGAATCTACTATAGGTTTTTACTTTGAAGTAACCATGAGCTTACATAAAACATCTTATAGATGTCAATAGTCCATTTTATGATGATAGCAACTTAACTCTGCATACAAAATATCTACCCTTTTTCTGTTTTCTTATTTTTACTATCACAACTTACCTCTTTTTATATTATGTATTTGTTGAGAAATTATAGTATCTCTAGTTATATTTTAATATTAATTAATATAATTACTTTAATTAACACCCCATATTACAGAATTAGATTTTTCTGAATCTGACATATATTTGTTTTGATCAGTGTGTTGCATATTTTCATGTTACTAATTAGTGTACTTTCATTTCAGCTTGAAAAATTCCTTGCAGTATTTCTTGTAAGGCAGGTCTAGTGGCCATAAATTCCCTCTGCTTTCCTTTGTCTAGGAAAAATCTTTATTTACCCATCATTTCTGAAGGATAACTTGGCCCAGTATGGTATTCTCTGTGAGCAACTGTTTTCTTTCAGCACTTTGAATATATGTTTATGAAAGGGCCACATCCTCCTCTTTTCTGGCCTATCAGGTTTCTGCTTAGAAACCCACGGATAGCCTAATGGGGGTTCCTTTGTAGGTTACAATCTTTTTTCTACTGCTGCTTTTAGGATTCTCTCTCTTTGATTTCTGACCATTTAATTATAAGAAAATTGTGTCTTAGACAAGACCATTTTGAATTAAAACAATGGTGGGCAGCGCCTGGGTGGCTCAGTTGGTTAAGCATCTTCCTTCAGCTCAGGTCATGATCTCACGTTTCATGAGTTTGAGCCCCACACTCAACTCTGAGCATAGAGCCTGCTTTGGATCCTCTGTCTCCCTCTCTCTCTGCCCCTCCTCTGCTTTCACACACTCTCTCCCCAAAATAAGTCAACATTAAAAAAAAAAAAAAAAAACAATGGGCAAGCTATTAGCTGCATCGACTTGGATATTCAAGTCTCTTCCTAGGCTTGGGAAGTTCTTTAGCCATTACTTCTTTAAATAAGTATCACCCCCTTCTTTCTGTTGTTTCCTTCCATAACTCTAATGATTCTGATTTTGATTCTTTTCATGGTGTCCTACAGAACACACAGGTTTCTTCACTCATTTTCATTAGTTTTTCTTTGTTCTCCTCTGGTTTATTTCAGAGTTCCTATTCTCTAAAACTCACTGACTCTGTCTTTTGTCTAATCTCTTCTGCTGGTGATGCTCTGTATTGCCTTCTTCATTTTATTCAATGAATTCTTCATCTCCTGATTTTTTGTCTGGTTCCTTTTTAATGAGTTCTATCTCTTTGTTCTCATTTTGTTTGCGTATTGTTTTCCTGATTTCAATGTATTGTCTATGTTTCTTTGTAGTTCACTAAATTTCCTCAAAATAGCTATTTTGAATTCCTTACTGGGTACATCTCAGATCTCTGTGCCTTTGGGTTCAGTTATTAGAGAATTATTATGACCTTTGGTGATGTCAGGTCTCCTAGACTTTGCATGTTTTAATTTACACTGCCATCACTAATTAGGTTGAGGACATTTTCACTTATTGCTGGACATTCAGGTTTCTCTTTTGTAGAACGCCTGTTTATGTATTGTGTCCATGTAATCAAGAAAGAGTCTGACTCTAGCTTTGATATCTGAGGAGGGACATTCCCCTCCTGTCTCACATTTGGGTAAAAAAGACTTCAGCTCTTTGAGAGATTTAGACCCATGCAAATTTTAGCTTGCATCTGGGAACACTCACTCCAGATCCACCTCCTAATGACAATAAAAACCATTCTCAGGCTAGACTGGGTGTCTATTCTCCCTCCAAATCTTCAATATGTGAGTGACAAAATGTCTTATTCCCCTTTTTGTATACATGGCATCATCGGTCTTGACATCAGAACCACTTCTGACTAGGGGAAATGCTGGATCTTGACCTTTGTGGGGCAAATGCAGTATGACCCATTTATATACTAAGTTATTTACATTTTGCTGAATGAGTTGTAGTAATTCTTTATATATTTCTATGCCACCCAAATTTGGGGGTGGTCTTTTTACACTGTCATTGTCAGATTTTGGAGTTATGGTTATTGTAGCTTCATGAAATGAACCAAGGAGTGCCATTTTTTCTATAGTCTAGAATAGACTGTTTACATTGAAATTACTTATTCTTGAATATTTGGTAGAACTTCAAGGCAAAGACATTTGACCTGAATTTACTCATGTGGAAAATATTTCACAAAAGTATCTCTTTCTTTCATTTCATCTTAAGTCTGTTTATATGTTATTAACATTAACACGAAATTAATAAGAAGTTAATAAGGATATTAATAAATTAATTTTATATTAAGAAATAAACAAATAAGAAAATATATTTTAATTGTCTTCACATATTTGGCATAAAATTGTCCACAATTTTAAATTATTTCCTTTTAAAATGTCTTCAGAACCTATAGTTATATTTTCCTTTTCCTTTACTGTTTATCTTTGCCTTTTTCCTTGACAAATATTGCCAGCATAATTTGAATTTTATTAATCTTTTTATTGAACCAAATTTATATTTTTTTGTCTTTTTTTCCCCCCTCTAGAAATCTTATCTCTTAAGCCCTCTTTCATATTTTCCATTTCTTTACATCTCTGCTGAATTCTGGATAATTTCTTCAAATCTAACTTCCAGCTTTCTACTTCTCTCTTCTGCTGTGTTTAATTTGTTGTTAAATCATCCATATTATTTTTAATTTTGATGAGTAAATTTTTCATTTCCCTTTGGTTCTTTTTTCAAATTCTGCTTAGACATTCTTTATAGTTTTTCTTTCTCTGTATAGATTGTCAAGTTTTTCTTTTTATTTTGTACATATATTTAACATTATTTTTTCATATGGTTTTGATATTATAGTATCTAAATTACTTGCAGATTTATTCTTGCTGTTTCTTGTTTCTGTCATTTCTCTTTTATGAATGTGTTGCTTTCCTTTGTGTTTGGTTGTTGTTGTTATTAGTATTATCTGTGAGCTGCTCAATTTCCTTGGATTTTTCTTTTTAGCAATTCCTTTAGGCTGAGATCAGAATTAGAATAAAAACTATTCAACAAGTTCTGTGATATGAACACTATGAAATGAAAACAGATGCTAGTTCCAATAGGGTTGATATTAAAAATATTTAAAAACTGGTATGTCTAAATACCAGCAATCTAAAGAGATAATGGATAGCAAGCAATCTAAAGAGATAATGGCTCCATAGAGTGTTGTGTGGAAGAGTTGAATCACTACATTGTACACTCGAAGCTAATATTACACGCTATGTTAATGAACTGGAATTTAAATAACAACTTAAAAAAAGATGTTGGCTTAATTAGAATCAACACAAACTGTAAAAATTCCCTTGTGAATGTATTAGTGTATTCTAGATAAGAAATAGCATGGAATTGCCTGGAATGAGGGTAAATTTCTTTAGAGAGAACTTGCATTTTGTTTGCCTAGTGGTTGGGGCCATCACTGTCCAAGACAACTTTAAAATACATTTTGCCTTGAGATTCACTGACATCCAATGTATTGTGAATGTTAGGTATAAACTTTCCAAAGAGCCATCTTCTTATTCTAACTAATCAGGTGTTACTTTTCCCACTGTTTGCTTAGCACATGGTTGGAGATAAATTTACCCTTTGTGAAAATTCTTGTAGGGGATGGAGGTATTTCTGGTTATCTTAGAATGGGTCTCTTTGAGAGGAGTCCCTACTTTCGAGGAGGAATATCTATTAGACTTCGTTCTTTTCTTTTGGTGGTCCTTGAGCTTTGTTTTCTATGTCCTGTACAACTAGAGTTCTGGATAGTTGAAGTACCAATTTATCTTAGGCATGGGACCCACAAGGCAGAAGCTTACTGCAGAGAAGGGCTCTAACTACTCTCCAGATTTTTTAAAAATGTTTATTTTTGAGACAGAGAGAGAGAGAGAGAGAGAGAGAGAGAGCATGTTAGCAGGAGAGCAGCAGAGAGAGAGAGAGAGGAGACAGAGAATCCTAAGCAGGTTCTGTGTTGTCAGCACACAGCCCAATGAGGGGCTCAAATTCATAACTTGTGAAATTATGACCTGAGTCAAAATCAAGAGTCAGATGCTTAACTGACTGAGCCACCAAGGTGTCCCTCCACAGACCTGAGAATTTCTTATTTTTTTGCCCACATTTCCATGAATTTAAGATTTATGAAAAACATTATCCATAATTGTTCATTGTTTTTGACCTGTGGGGGATTGATCAAAGTATTTCTTATTATTATTCTTGGAAGTGGAATGCTTGTGATATTATTTTTTAATGCAAAGCGGTTTGAACTATATATTGATTGAATCCAAGAGCAAAACATTGTTCTGACAAGATTTCATTGACTAAGTTAGCTAGATGAGGCACACTAGTTGAAGCATAACTTGACGTTTAGTGCAATTATGATAAAAACAACAAAAATTGCCTTAAAAAGCTTTGTTTTCTAGGAATAAAAATAGTTTGCTTCTAATTTAATTTTAAACATAATTTTAAAAATGTTGACCAGTGTACACATGTGCTTGTAAAAACGCTTGTCATTTACAGAAAGGAAGAAACGCACATACTTCAGATGTAAATGATTGTAGCTGGAATTGGTGCATTGATTACACCATTTTTAAAACTTTCAAACATTGACTTTGAAGCTTATTGGTCTCTTCATCATGACATATGGGTAGTTTGTAGATAATGAACAAAATTGTCATTAAATCTCCCAAAAGATACAGCATTATATCTGTAAGAAGTATAGGACCCATTCCCGGGGGAGATCTGTCACAAGTCAGGCTTTATTACATGCAAACTAAGGAACAAAGGCTATGCTGAAAGTATCCAATAAAGAATGGGCTCAAATATCTTTAAATTGGAAATACGAAATAATTATTACTATTATTTCTCATGGTCAATGGTGAGCAGTTTAATTCTGTAACTACATTTTACCAGAAGCCCTTAATCGAAACAACGCTGGGAAAACAGAATTAGCTCTGAACACAAAGGGCTGTGGATAAAAAAAATATTCCTTGGTTTCTGGTTTTGTGGGCAATTACAACTCGGAACGTATTTAGAATGCTGTAATTATTTTAAGGAAAACAAGAAATAAGATTTCCATTCATAATTGAGAGGAATTTGAAGAGAGTAGCAGAAGAACTGCTAGGCTTTATGTTCCGATTTTAAAAGGAAGCAGGGGAGCCTGGGTGACTCAGTCAGTTAAGCGTCCAACTTCAGCTCGGGTCGTGATCCCACAGTTTGTGAGTTTGAGCCCTGTGTCCAGTTCTGTGCTGACTGCTCAGAGCCTGGAGCCTATTTTGGATTTTGAGTTTCCGTCTCTCTCTGCCCCTCCCCGCTCTCTTTATCTCTCAAAAATTAACATTACAAAAAATTTAAAAGGAAGAAAAACTAACCAAATAATTCTAAGCTTTGTAACATGGCTTTATTCAATAAAAATTAAATGCTCGGGGTAAATCATATATCCTTGCCATATATAAAAAATACATATATTAATACACATATATTTTAAAACCAAATGAAACATTTAGCTCTCTGACATACCAGGATATAATTCTTCAGCAAATGTGGTACCTCTTTCATGAAATACTTTTTATAAAGCCTAATTAGAAGGACTTGTATTGAGGAGAAAGTGGTTTTGATTAACGTATTGTAGGTAATTACTGCATTTGCTTTATTTTATATCCATGACACTTAATGCCTAACAAAGATGTAGCAAACAATATTTTCAGTTTGCATGGCTGCTATAAAATCATACCAAAAGCTGATGACAGCCAATTCTACTGTCCTGTAAATTTTTTTCTTAAAGCTCTTCTGTTGCTTAGGTTTTCCCCTGACTGTTGGTTCCAGAACAGGATTAAGTTAAATAGCCCAAAAGCATCTCTCCATCTTCAGATGTAAGTGTATTTTTTAAATACTTGAACTAAGCCCATTCAAAGAAGAAATGAGACAAAATGAGGTGATTAATCATAGATGAGGCCAGGAAAAAAAAAAAACCTGTTTATTATGGATTGGCTAGATATAAGATATCTTCATATTGGGTTCTAATAAATTTCAACTTGAAGTTACTTTCATTTCAAAAACAGGGACTGAGTGGAGCCATTTCTGAAATGGTTTGAATCCTTGGCTCCTTCAACAGTTCTCAATCCGTGAACGTTGTACCTCTCCAAGGAACTATCAGCAGGTTTGCTCATAAATCACAGAGCCTTTTGTTTCCCCCTATGACTGATCTCTAAAAACGGGATCAATGCACTTCATTCCTGAAACCTGAAAACAAGTATCTATGAGAGAGAGTGTCAAGAAAGACAATATTAAAAAAGGTCAAACTCTAATTCACCTTGGTTCCCAGAAACAGTCCTTAGAGCTGCTTGATGAAAACAATTTCAAAGCCCTTGATGATTGCGCTATAACAGTCTAGCGGTCGGGAACATTAAAGCTACTTACATGCTCATTTTTATTCTACAAATTCTTAGCTTTTGCGAAAGCAACATTTCCCTTTTCAAGCCAGGGCACAAGTGTAACAACTGACCAATTTCTGGAATAGAGACTCTCATGTAAAAATGAATGTGAAAGTATGTTCGGAAGGTAGCTTCTACAAAAAAGAAGAGTAATATTTCCCAGATGCCTGGGTTGTGCTTAAAATAGTTGCAGCAAAAGAAACTAAAAGAAGCATACTTTTCTATTTCACTCTCTTTCTTGGTGCCTTCAAAAACAATTATATTGCAAACATTCGCTTGCAATTCATCTGTGTAAAATATCAGTAAAATTATACTTTCAATATGAAATGTGAAGAAAATGCTTTCTATTTTTACAACTTTAAAATGTATTCCTTATCCCGGAGCCCACCATTCTCCAAAATATGCTGTTTGAAGAAATAGCACTGACAACTTCTTCCATAAAAAACTTTTATGAATGCAAACTTTGTGTGGTTTTCTGGTTAATGTAATTTATTTAAATTAGCTTTATTTAATTACACATACAGCTGTTCTGTGCCCCGAACAAAGCCCCAAGGACTATTTAAAGTGCTTTAGTCTAAATGTCATGTTTTATCACTGTGTAATATGTAGCAAACCACAAAAATTTTGTGTTGTTCGCTGGGGAGCACAAGACTATGGTATTCTTGCCCTTGTTTTTTTCTCTGATACGTTAATAGTTATAAAGCTACAAGGTACATGTTAAGTAGAACTGACTTTTCTTTCACTTGAACATGATTCACACCATAATACAAGTTACAGTGACAGCCTCAGAGAAGTGTCTTCCATTCCAGGAACTTTAATTGCTGTCTAGGGTTTCCACAGTCCCTATCAGCAGCCCAGATTTCTCTCAAGTGCCCTAGACCCCTACATCCCATGTTACCTGTACACCTTCCCTTCAACACTCCATTGCGTCCAAAGTGGAATTCATCATCTTTCCTTCAACCAGCTCTTCCCATTGTATTCGAACATCACCAAAGGGGTGTTCACTAATTATTTAGACTTGTGGTTATCAAGGGATTTGGGGAGAGGCAAGACAGCTTAGACCTGACATCACCCCTATCCTTACACAGAACACACTCCATTCAGCAGCAAAGCTTGGCACATTGGAAGGGGAGTTTAGACTCTGGGATAGGTTGATCTGGGCTTGAATCCTAGCCCTACAGTTACTGACCAAGTGATCGTGGGCCAAGTATTTCTGGAAGTCTTTGTTTCCTCCTCTATGATAAAAACACCACCGAACTTCCAAATGAAAACTAGAATCTAAGAAAAAACATATATGTGTAAGTGTCATTTAAGACATAAGGCCTTAAATAAATATTAACGATCTCTATTTAGCATATTCTTAAAAGATTCCAAATGAGGAAGACAGGCCTAAAGATAATGCAAACTATCTAGTTTATAAAACAATGGTGTACAAGCCATCACCACTGGAGAGCAATAAAATGAAATTTGATTCTCTGAAATTTCACTGGGACTTGCCCTATCCTAGGGCCAATCTACAACATAGAGGACAAAAGTATTCATAAGCCAAACGAAGATATATGATTCAGAGATAATTGATCCTTGGACATATATCTTTAGAAAAAGGTTGTTTTTCCTGGTAACGTATGGATCTTTTAGGATCAGTATAAATTAATGAACAATTGGCTTGCATTAAAGTAGAACTCAGAAGAATTGCTTTCCTATTTTACAATCAGGGAATGGCTTAGGAATTGAGAAAAACCAGGATTAAGATCTAACTATCCTCAGAATTTAGCTTTTTTCCTTCAAAAGACACTGCAATACAATCAAATTTAAAAAAGAATATATCATTTTTTAAAAGTTGGGGGAGGGATACGCCTGGGTGGCTCAGTCCCTTGAGCGTCTCTGCCTCTTGGTTTCAGCTCAGGTCATGATCTTATGGTTGTGTGTTCAAGCCCTGAGTTGGGCTGCACGCTGACATCAAGGAGCCTGCTTGGAATTCTGTCTTTCCCTCTCTCTTTCTGCCCCTCCCTGGCTCATGCTCTCATTCATTTAAAATAAATAAACTTAAAAAAGAATATGTCATAAGCTCCATTGTATTATTATGCCATCATATCAGCCCAGGAGGCCCACCTCCTCCTGCCCTAAGTTGGTATGTGAGTGGCTTAGAAAGTACCGGTCTCACTAAGTATGATTTCAATATCATGACTATCTTTAAAGTGGAAGGCCAGGCAAGCCCCAATGAGCTAGTTGTAGGATGTGTCAATACCCCTCCAACTGTTGAGAAACCTCTACATCCTAATGACAGTCCAATCAGAGCTCACTCGATAAGTCCAGGTACATACACAGCCTCTGGGCGTTTTTCACTTTGGAAAAGTAACCTATGACGGTGTCTGAGAGGAGAATTTCATCTTCCTTTCCTTCCAGTAAAACAGTCCAAGGTCACCCATGGTAGGCATAAAAATGCTCCCATCACATACACACCTTGAAACGCCCACACAGTCCGATTTTCACTGCAGTCATTGAACTTGTTTGTAGAGCGAGTTTTTTTTTTTTATTTATTTCAATCCAGGTTAGTTAACATATAGCATGATAATGGTTTTAGGAGTAGAATTTAGTGATTCATCACTTACATATGACACCCAGTGATCATTCTAACAAGTGCCCTCCTCAATGCCCGTCAATCTTTTAGCCCATCCTCCCCCCAACCACCCCTCCAGCAATTCTCAGTTTGTTCTCTGAATTTAAGAGTCTCTTATGGTTTGCCTCCCTATTTTTACCTTATTTTCCTTTCCCTTCCCCTGTGTTCATCTGTTTCTCTTTCTTAAATTCCAAGTATGAGGGAAATCATATGATATTTGTACAGCTAGTTTAATCTGAGGATTAAACCTTTATCCCCTCAAACATGTGAGGGCTGACAGTTTTATTTCCTTATTGCATTATGTCATTCTTTGCCAGCAAGATGTAGCAGGTACCTGAACATCTTGGGGATAATCACTCTTCCAATAATTTGCAACGCTAATGATACTTCTCCCGCTTTTTATGGTGCAAGTGTTTTATGCTTTATTAGTTTGCACTTGGTCTTTTCCCTGATATTTCTCCTCCTGTTTGAGATTTTACAGGTCTACTGCTTGTACTATTCCTGTAAAGAATGTATTCTACGCCGAAGAAGGAGAATGATTATGGTAATACTGAAAAGGCCAGATGCTGGCCTTTATAAAAAAATATATTATAAAATTGGTTTTGTGTCTCTCCTAGAATAGGAGGTTAAGTAACAAGCAGAGTGAGGGTAGTTAAAAAGTGTATGTCTCGAGGGTATATATATAAGCCAAGATGACTGCAGTAGGCTAGTGTATCTTTAAGAAACTAGCTCAGAGCAGAACTAATGCCCTCAGTATTAAGCTCTGAGATCTGGTCAGATGCAAGATTCACATCCTCATCCTGGTTGAGACAATAGGTATATCAGGCCAAAACATTAGCATAAGATGAAGCTGTTCTAACTCTGTTTTCCATCACTGGTTTTGCCACTTCTAGAATGTCATATAAATGGAATCATAATACAAAATGACTTTGGAGTGGGCTTATTTTATTCAGAACAATGTACTTAAGAGTCACCCATGTTGTTGCCCGAATCACAAGGGTTTTCTTTTTCTTTTTACTGTTGAGTACTGTTCTATCCTTTGAATTCATCAGGCTTTGTTTATTCATTTGCTTGTTGAAGGGCATCTTGGCTATTTTCAGTTCTTCACAATTATGAATAGCACTGTTATAAAAATTTTTATATTTTTAGGTAGGCCTAAGTTTTTATTTCATTAACTAAAATACCGCAGAGTAGGAATGCTGGGGCATCTGATAAGTACATAATTAATCTTATAAGAAGCTGCCAAAATGTTTTCCAATGTGGTTGTAACATTTTGCATTCTAAAAGCAATGCAGAAGCATTTTTCTTGCTCTGTATTCTCACTAGCATTTCATATTGTCTTAAAAAATTTTTGGCCATTCTTGGATAATGAAATTGTGATAAATACACACACACACACTGTAATATTATCTAGCCTTAAAAAAGGAAATCCTGTCTTTTGTGACAACATGAATGAATATGGAGTATGTTTTTGTTTTTTGTTTTTAATGTTTATTTAGATTTGAGAGAGAAAGAGAGAGAGAGAGAGCGAGAGAGCGAGCATAAGTAGGGGAGGAGCAGAGAGAGAAAGGGAGACAAAGAATCCGAAGCAGGCTCCAGGCTCTGAGCTATCAGCACAGAGCCTGATGCAGGGCTCAAACCTACCAATTAAGAGATCATGACCTGAGCCGAAGTCAGAGGCTTAACCAACTGAGCCACTCAGATTCCCATGGAGGACATTATGTTAAGTGAACTAAGCCAAACAGAAAGAAACATTACACATGATCAGTTATATGTGGAATCTAAAGATACCAAATACAAAGAAGCGTATTGTAGAAAGGAGACTACCAGGGATGGGGAGTGGCGGAAATCTGAATTTACTTACAGTGGATATGTCTAGACATCCAACATATAGCATGATGAGTATAGTTAATAAAACTGTATTATATACTAGAAATTTACTAAGACAGTAGATTTCAGGTGCTCTCACCACACACACACAAAGGTAACTATGTAAGGAGATGGATATCTTAATTAGGTTGACTATAGTAGTCATTTCATGATGTACATGTTTTAAAACATGTTATACATTTTACATATACATAATTTTTATTAAAATAATGTTTTAGGCATTTGAATAGGTTTGTAGTAGTACCTTATGGCTTAAATTCATATTTCTCCAAAGATTAATGATGTCGAACATCTTTTTTACAGGTTGACTTGCCATCTACATATCTTCCTAGGTGAAGTATCTGCACAGATCTTTTGCCTTTTATTTATCAGTTGTTTGTTTACTTACTGTGGAATTCTAATGTTCTTCTTATATTATGGCTACAAGTCTATTAAAGGTTATATGATCTGCAAATATTTTTTCCCATTTTGTGTCTTTGCATTCTCTTACCAGTGTCTTTGAAAGAGTTGTAATTCTGATTAGTTTAACTTGTCATGGTTTGTGGTTTCCAAGTAGTATCTAAAAATTCAACCCAAGGCCACATAGACTTTCATCCCATGCTTTCTTCTCTAAGTTTTCTTGTTTTATACTGTGTATTTAGTAGCATGATCAATTTTGAATGAATTTTTGTATATTGTGTGAGATTTGTGCGAAAGGTTATGTTTCTACATAGAATGCCTCCTTGTTCCCAGCACCACTGTTAAAAGTATTATCCTTCCTTTATTGTATTGTCTTTTCACCTTTGTCAAAAATTAACTGAGTATATTTTTGTGGGTTTATTTCTGGGCTGTCTATTCTTTTTCATAGATTGACAACTGACACACTCATCCTTTGGCTAAAACTATATGTTTTGATCACTATACTTTATAGTAACTCTTAAATCATGCAACAACTTTAGGTCCTGCCTCCAGGCTGTGTTAGCTCTCTGACTTTGTTGTTATTTTCAGAATTATTTTCATTATTCAAGTTCCGTCGCCTTTCCATATAAAGATTAGATTCGATTTGTTATTATCTTCAAAGAAGCTTGTTGGTATTTTGATTACAACTGAGTTGAATCTATAGATCAAACTGGGGAGAACTGACATCTTAATAATATTGTCTTTCAATCCACGAACATGATCTATCCCTTCATGTGTACACATCTTTCATTTCTTTCATTAGTGATCTATAGTTTTCAGCATAGTGATTCTCCACACATTTGGTGAAATACTTCATTGTTTTGGATTATATTGTAAATGAAATTGTTTTTCACATTGCAAATTACGAAGATTTATTTCTGGTATACAGAAATGCCAAACTGATGCTTGTATACTATCTCTGTGGCTGGTGATCTTTTAAAATTATTATTAATTTTTTAAGTTTGTTTATTTTGAGAAAATGTGTGCATGTGTGCAGGGGAGGGACAGAGAGAGAGAGAGAGAGAGAGAGAGAGAGAGAGAGTCCCAAGCAGGCTCTACGCTGTCAGCACAGAGCCCTACATGGGGCTCCATCTCACTAGCTGTGAAATCATGACCTGAGCTGAAATCAAGAGTCAGATGCTTAAACAACTGAGCCACCCAGGTTCCCCTGGTGATCTTTCTAAAATCACTTCCTTAGGGTTTTCTACATTATCCATGATATTGTCTGGAAACCCTTTCATTTGCTTTACCAAATCATATTCAGTCTCCAAGTTCTACTCCGGGCACAGGAAACAAGTCCTTCCAAAAACTTTACGTACGACACCTTTGCATTCTGGACTTATCACACTGTAATGTAATTATTTATTTACAGATTTTTCTCCTCCCCTAGGCTATCAGATCCCTGGATGCCGGACATACGCTTCTTCTCTTTTTATTCCAAGCACTTAGTAAAATATCCGAGACATAGAAGGAATACATTAAGTGTTTATTTAATGCAGGATGGAGAAAGAAGTGAGGGAGGGAGGACAGGAGAAAGGAAAGAAAGAAGGAAGGAAGGAAGGAAGGAAGGAAGGAAGGAAGGAAGGAAGGAAGGAAGGAAGGAAGGAAGGAATGGAGGAAGGAACAGAGGAAGGAATGGAGGAAGGGAGGGTGGGATGAAAGAGGGAAAAGCTAGCAAGGCCACATATTTACAGGCTACTAATCAAATGTGCAAAGGAACACTGATCTTTTCATCTTCCTTGTAAGCTTCACTCTACGAGGGCTGGGAAGAGGATAGAAGGGCATGAAACCTGTAAATTAAAAGCCTCTATGTCCATTAGTTTAAGCCATTTCATTTAGGCAACTTAATGGACTAGGTAAATGTTCAGTCTTTCAGATGATTTCCTACATCCTTCTTTCCCCCCAGATGGCAGTTGGGAGTTGGCAGTACACGCAGGCTCTTATTCTGGAAAGAGGCCTGAGATCCAAGCACTGTGACCTTAAGCTATTATTGTTCACCTCTGGCCTCTTCCATCTTGAAGAGGGGAGCATCTGAATTCCTTCCATACTATCTGGGAGTGAAAGTAGATTGAAGGGGCTTCCTCTCTGCCAACTCATGGTATATACGGCATAGATCCATCCAGCATGGTGGTCTCCTTCTGGGGCTGGGTCACAACACAGCATATGCACAGTCCCATCTGGAGCCTTTAGGTGACATTTTGGAACTAGGATAGTGGATTTCAGAATGAAATGGACGTGCATCTTTTCAACCAGATGGATTGTTTTCAATGTCTTTGGTGAATTAGTCACCTCTTTGCCTCACTCTGGCATAGAGTACAATCAAATACAACCTGACACAGTATGATCCAGTGGGGCAAGTCTCCAACTAATCAAGGAATTGAAAAATATAGCTCTAATTCCCCACTGCAATGTGGAATATTGTCGAAGTTATAAATATGGGAGAACTTACTGAGAAATGTGCTTTTCTTCTTCATTTCTTGTACTAGATTTCAAATTGGGCCACTTTAGCCATTATATAAAATTCTTTGCCGTATCTTTGCACAGCTAACAACTCTACTGGGTGGTATGCCAATGTCTAGAAGTCAGTGGTCCCCATTCTCAGATTGGACTCATAGATTCCCCCTCCCCAGAAAACAGCAAAGGCATAAAAGAATGGCACTTACAACATCCAAGATTATTCAGGCAGTTTAGCCGTCTCATTTATTTTTATACTATATGATGAATAACAATGATATGTTTTCATGTAGTCTCTAGATTCTCTTACTGTAAACTTAAGACTCATGAAAAATTTTCCCACACACGTTCACTTCAGTTGTTTAGACCTTCAGGTATAGTTCTCCAGGTCTCAAACCTCATGTTTCCTGCTCTGCTATCTCTTGAAGTTGTGCCTTTCCATAATCAAGAACTCTTTGAAATATTATGCATTGCTCCCTTTAACTATAGCATTTCATCTCAAATTTGTGTTTCTGTGAAGCTAATTTTTCTAAACTGCCCTGATTCTGTTTAATTAGGTCATTAGTCTATTCAGGTCAACGCAAACCCCTTTTCACAGGTTCCCTTCTTTTCCTGCAGACACACAAGCACCCTCATTCCACAGACGCGTTGCCACAGGATTTCACAGTCACATTAGGGGAGAGTGTGTCATTTCAATTAAAAAGGCTCCCAGGGAAAGTATAGAGCTGCAATGCCTTCAACGCTGATAGTTAGATTCAGGCCAGAAAGTAATCACCCAACTGGTTCCAGTTGCTATGAAGTCTTAATGTGATTATTAGGGAAAGATTACTGATGAGTAGGTGGCTGACCTGGCCCATTTTCAACCTCATCATTTAGACTGAAAAGGGCCATATATTTCATCTATGTTGTGGTTGAAATGTGTAGGCTGTGTGCTGCCTGTAGTTAATTGGTAGTTTTAGATAGTATAGGTTCAGATATCTTGATCTTGGCATTTATATTTTTTCCACCATTGCATAATCACTCACCTTGACATCAAGACTAGGAAGGGAGGGGGAAGGGAAAGGCAATGAGATAAAAAAAGAGAGAGACAGAGAGAGAGAATGAAGGTGAGCCAGAGAAAAAAAAGAGAGGCTGGGAAACCCATCTAGAATTAAGGCAGAGGTGTTTGACTTCTAGGACACTGGATGCTCTAAGCTCTGGGAGTAGGAGGGACAAAGTGGGTGTGTATGTTTGTGTGCATGTGAACACACGCCCAGGGGAGAGGGCTGATGCAGAAAGCACCAAAAGGGGTGGTGGGCTTCAGTGATTCACAGTGACTTCTCAGGCCTTTCATGACACTTGAGGAGTCTGAGTGTAGAACTTAGCATCCCCAAAAGGGAGCTACACCTGCTGAGAGTAGAAGAAAAGAATGCTTGCTTGCAAACGCAAGGGGGTAAGAAATGGGAAGGCGTACAGCATAGGAAATAAGCAATAAAGCTTTCAGAGCTTTGACAAATAGAAAATGTCATTAAGAGTGGAGGAGTTGGAATTTCTGGAAAATAGACGCCCAGTGAGGAGGCAGCAGGCTGATGAGCTGCTAATGACATGAGAAAGGGTTACTGAGGGTAAGGTGAACACAATTCCGGGCCAGAGATAATAACACTGACATTGTTTTCCCAAAGTGCAATGAAATCATCCTGAAATCTGGGACAAATCAGTCTCAGTCTCCTCCAGTATTATTAGAGATACTTAGATTTCATATCATTCTGTGTTATTATTTTTAACTTAACAGTCTTATTTTGTATCTTTTTAATGTTTACAGCAAACTTTTGTTTATGTTAATGACATTGGTCTTACATTTATGATTGGGACATAAGATTTCCTTTGCAGTAAATTTACTAAAATAAAATAAAACATCAACAGATGAGAAATGACGTTGAGAAAAATTGTATAACAATAGAATGCATAACCATACAAATTCGGGAACCAGTCTGTCTAGATTGAAACCCGAGTTCTAGCACTTACTGGCTGTGCAATCTTGGTTCTACACCTGTGTTATAAGAAGCAAGATGATACCTCCATCACAGTGTTGATAGGAAGATTAAATGAGTAATAAAGCTAAAGTTATTAGAAATATAGCCAGCATATTTGTGTATGTTGTTTTTATATTTGAACACAAATATGACAAAAATGATTTAAAAGTTATTAGAATGGAAAACACTTCTCTACTTAAATATACTTACTCTACAGTTATTTGGAAGTTATGTAAGTTGCCCAACCTCTTGGTGCCAGAATATGAATTAGAATTGATTTTCTGGGGTTCCACGGCCATCTTCTGATTCCACCTGTTTTTCATCAATGTTTTTACATGACCCCTGTCCCTTACATAGACAAAATTAAGTACTATTGCCATATGAACTTTAAAATACAAGGAGGAGAATGCCCAATTAGCAAAAAACTATTATCAGAGAAGGAAAATTTGCAAAAATAGCCATTTTATCTAGAATCTTTAGAGCTTTCCTATCATGTAAAATATGATGTTTATGACTGTCCTTGACTCTCAGAGGAAATGAAAACGAGAATGGATGCTGGCCAGTAAGAGATCACCACAGCAATGGTGAGTGTCTCATCTTTCAGCCGCGGGGAACTTTGCAATGTGAATAACCTACAATCCTTAGCAACTTCATAGGTTCACAGCAAAGACCCCAGAATTCTTAATTCTTCATTTGCCCTATTAACCAATAGACCATAGAATCTTCCTTTAACCATTCATTTTTTATTGGAGAAGTCAATTAGGAAGTGGTACTCCATTAGTCCATTCATTTTAATGAATGTTGTTTTGATTAGCATACACACACACAGCAGAAAGCCACATAAGGTTTAAGATTAATCTTTGTTTGGAATCTCTTTAAATAACGCACTTTTTAAAAGCATAATCAGAATACGAGCCTCTGTCTGGTGGGGCTGGGTGTTTCCTTAAGTGAGTACAGTGATTGTGCCCTTGTTAGAAGCTTCTTAAAAGCTTTCACGAAGATACGTGATTTGAGATAAATAACGCTGATTAGACACCCTCCCATGGAAGAAATAATAGAAAGGGCTCAAGTGATAAATGAAATGAATGTTGCTCTATCAAAGCAAATGGTGATAAATGGAAGATGTGTGCCGGTGCTTACACTGGCACTTCTGTGAGCTGGTCAGACTATTTATAATTGTATTTTAGTGTTTTGCAAACCAGTCATTTATACTAACAGTAGCATTAAAGTGATAAATTAGAAAGAAGCAGCTTGTCTAATCAGCAGATAAGCAGTGATGCAGCTCAGATCAAGAGCAGAGTCACTCTGTTTCTTTCCCATGTTAATATTAATTATGGAAGACTCTTCTGGTTTGACGGGAAATGTGCCAACTATGCGACCACTCTTGTAATTAAATTGTTTTTATATTTCCTTTACTTCCTTTTTAAAATGTGTCCTTTTCATTTCAGTCCTCCTTCAAATGATCTACCTTTTATTGTAAACACCTAAAGAAAGAATTGCAGTATGTCACTGCTATAGAAAAGGTCATTTCTTATCCCTTAACTAGTAGCTATTTCAAAACATAGTATTAAATACAGACCACCCGGCTTGTGTGTGATTTTTGCAAGGAAAGTATGGCCAGCAATTTTGTACTATCAGCTGGATTTTGATAAACTGTTAAATATATTTTTAATTAAATTATACATATCTCATCAATAATGGAAAACAGTTTTAATATGTATGTACTTTACTGTTAAAAATATATACTTACTAATAAAATATTCACCAATAAAACTACCCACCTTTAATACTAATTTCATTTTATGTGTTTTTACAAAATAACTTAATGATAAAATATTAAAGTCTATTTAGGCAGAAAATTTGTATTTTACTCACTTTTTGGTACCCCCTGAAGTGATATTTTCATGGTCCAGAAAATAATTTTGCTTTTCCTCAAGATTAAAAAGTTTACTTTCCTTTTGGGAAATCCTCACATGCTCTTCTTTCCAGCCAGATTTCAATAATATGTATGATTAAGATATTGTTTTGTTTTATTTTTCTCTGGATATCTATATTCTGGAAGCATGATACCAAGAGATACAAAATGCCACGGGTTCCCCTAAGCCCATGTGTTTAATCTCTCTTTTAATAAAGGTGTTTTATAATGTTTTACTTTAATTCTTAATTTTGTATTTATGTACCTCTTACTTGCTCAAAAACACCACATAGGCAGCACAATTACATAAAATAACCAAATAACATAAATACCAGAGAGAATGAAAGAACAGAGAGAAAAGTTAAAACTAAGAAAAGTGAAAAAGTAAGAAAAGTAAAGAAGTTAAACAAATTTTTATGTGCCATAAAAAGAGTGAGCAAACTACAGCCCATGGGATAAATCCAGTCTGCTTTTTTTACATAAGAACACTAACATGGGCTCTAACATCCATACATTTTTAAGTACACAATGCAGTATTGTTAACTATAGGCACAAGGTTGTATAGCTAACTTCTAGAACTTACTCATCCTGTATAACTAAAATATTAATTTTTTTTAATTTTATGTTTATTTTTTGAGAGAGAAAGGGACGGAGAGAGGGGAGAGGCAGAGAGAGAGGGGAAGGGGCAGAGAGAGAGAGAGAGAGAGAGAGAGTCTGGAGCAGGCTCCAGGCTCCAAGGTGTTAGCAGAGAGCGCTTTGCCGGGTTGGAACTTAAAAACCATGAGATCATGACACTTAACTGACTGAGTCACCCAGGCGCCCCTTGCTTAACTAATCCTTAATATCAACTGAGCGTCAATTCTGTATGTCCCCTTCCTCAACTCCTGGCAGTCATTATTCTACTCTCTATCTCTAGAAGTTTGAGTATTTTATAAACCACATATAGGTGTCATCATACAGTATTTGTGACTGGCTTATTTTACAGAGCATCAAGCCCTCCAAGTTCACCCATGTTGTTGTATATGACAGGATTTCTTTACTTTTTAAGGCTGAATTACATAACGCTATATGTACATATTACATTTTCTTTATCCATTCATCTACTAAGGGACATTTAGGGTGTTTCCGTGTCTTAGCTAGTGTGAATAATGCTTCAATGAACATGAGAGTGTGCATATTTCTTAAAGACCCTGATTTCCATTCTTTTGAATCTATATCCAGAAATAGGCTCTCTGAAACACATGGTAGTTCTATTTTCAATTTCTTAAGGAACCTCCATATTGTTTTCCTTAGCAACTGCACCACTTTGCATTCTTGACAACATTGCAAGTGTTCCTATTTGTACACATTTTTGTTAACGCTTGTTATCTTTTTTTTTAAATAGCAGGCATTCTAACAGGTGTGAGATGGTATCTCATGGTTTTGAATTGTATTTCTTTGATTATTAGTGATATAAGCATCTTTTAATATACCTGTTGCCCATTTAATATGTCTTCTTTGGAGAAATGTCTGCTCAAGTCCTTCACCCAATAAACAGGCTAATATGAAAAATTATAGATCAACAAACTGGATAACAAAGGAAAAATGAGTAAGTCTTAGAAACATACAACCTACCAAGAATGAATAATGAAGAAATAAAAAATCTGAACAAATCAATTACAAGTAAGGAGATTAAATCAGTAATCAAAAACCTCCCCAAAAAGAAAAGTTCACAGTCAGATGGCATCACTGGTAAATTCTACCATAAATTTAAATAAGAAATAATACCAATCGTTCTCAAATGCTTCCAAAAAATACAAGAGAAGTAGCCTTATTTTATGAGGCCTGCATTACCCTGCCTAATACCAAAAACACACAAAAACACTGTAGGAAAATTAAAGGCCAGAATTCTTGATAAACATGAATGGAAAAATCCTGAACAAAATATCAGTGAACTGGGGCACTTGGGTGGCTCAGTCGATTAAGTGTCTGACTTTGGCTTAGGTCATGATCTCATGGTTCATGACTTTGAGCCCTGCATCTAGCTGTCTACTGTCAACACAGAGCTCACTTTGGATCCTCTGTCTTCCTTTCTCTGCCCTTCCCCTGCTCTCTCTCTCTTTCAAAAATAAACAACAAAAAAAGTTAAAAATACTAGTAAACTGAATTCAACTTCACATTAAAAGGATCATACACCATGACCAAGTAGAATTTATTCCCAGACACAAGGATGTTTCATCATATGAAAGTCAACTAATATGATGTACCACTTTAATGGAATAAAAGATATAATTCATATAAACGTGTCAAGAGATGTAGAAAAATCATTTGACAAAATTAAACACATATTCATGATAAAATTCTCAAACTATGTATAGAAGAAATGTAGTTCAACATAATAAAAGTCATATATAAAAAGACCGCAGTAACATTGCGCTGTGAAAAAATAAAAGGTCTTTCCTCTAGTATCAGGAATAATGCAAGGATTATTACTCTTTCCAATTCCATTTAACATAGTGCTAGAAGTCTAGCCAGAACAATTAGGCAAGAAAGAAGAAATAAAAGGTATCCAAATCAGAGAGACAGATATAATACTGTCTCTGCAGATGAATGTCTTATATGTAGAAAATTCTAAAGATTCACATAAAAATTATTAGACTATACAAATTTAGTAAAGTTGCAGTATACAAAATAAACATGTAAAAATCAGTAGTGTTTCTATATATGAACAAGAAACTATGTGAAAAATAAATTCAGAAAAAAATACCATTTAGAAGAGCATCAAAAAATATATATTTAGGAATTCACCACTGGGGTAAAAATGTGTACAGTGAAAATTGCAAAACAATAATGAAAGAAGTGTAGAAGACAAAAGTGAATGGAAAGCTATCCCATGTTCATTGATTGAAAGAATTAATATTGTTAAAAGCCGACATAATCCCTACTAGAATTCCAATGACATTTTTCACTAAAATAGAAGAAAAAATATAAAATTTATATGCAACGAAGTCCCCAAATAGCCAATACAATTTTGATAAAAAAAATTACAAAGCTAAAGGTATCACATTTTTTGTTTTCAAGATATTACATAGCTAGAGAAATTAAAACAGTATACTACTGACATAAAGACATATAGACCAATGGAACAGAACTGAGTCCAGAAATAAACAAATATATATATAGTCAACTGATCTTTGACAAAGATGTCAAGAATACACAATGGAGACAGGGTAGTTTTCAACAAATGGTGCTTGAAGAAACTGGATATCTGCCTGCAAAACAATGAAATTGAACTCTTATCTTAAACCCCAAACAAAAATCAGTTAAAAGTGGATTGAAGACTTATATGTAAGACCTTGAATTATAAAAATCCTTAAGAAAATAAAATAAGGAGAAAATTTCATGACATTGATCTTGGGAATGATCTCTTAGATAACACAGCAAAAGCACACACAACAAAAGAAAAGATAGACAAATGAGATAATATCAAATTAAAAAGGAACTAACAAAAGAGTGAAAAGACCACCCATAAAATGGGACAAACTATTTGCAAAACATATATTTGATAAGAGGCTAACATCCAAAATACGTATAAGGAAATCTGACAAGGGAATAGCATAAAAAAATGTTTTACTTTCAACTGACTTCTCTCTCTCCCTCTTAGAAATTACTTGAGTTACTTCTTTTGAATTGTATTACAAGCTAGGATATTCATAAGAAACTTTTCCATTATCATGAATTACAAATGAATAATTAAATAATGAAAACCACCTATGCCAGAAGCTCAGAGCCTGTATACATTATCAGGGGTGCTAATGGATAAGAGACTAGTTTATCTGTCTAGTTTGGCTTGTATAAGTTCTAGCAGTTTAAATCTACTTGTGGACATATAAAAGAAGATGAAAGAATTAGAAAAGAAAAAATTAACAAAAGAAATCAGTGATTTGGAATACAACTATTGCTCTGAATGCCTTAGCCCCATATATTTTTTTCTCCTATAACCCTTTAATTTCTATTTACCTTCCAGTTTTCAGCTTAGAAGTCACTTTTCTCACATACCTCCCCAGTCTCTCAAGATACTCCACTGGTTTACCCCAAGAGCACCCAATCAAAGCCCTTATTGTATCAACATTCCGACATTCCTTGTAATGGCCTATTTGCTTGTCTATTTCCTCAGCAGAATATCACTGCTATGGTCTGAATGTATCACCCCAAAATGTGTATGTTGAAATGAAAAGGTAATAGTAATAGGCAGTGGGGCTTTCAGGACGTGTTTAGACCATGAGGAGGAAACCCTCATGAATGGGAGTAGTCCTCTTAGAAAGGATGAGCCAGGTGTGTCTGGGGGGCTTAGTCAGTTGAACGTTCGACTCATGATTTTGGCTAGGGTCATAACTGAGGTTCATGGGATTGAGCCCTGCATTGGGTTCTGTGCTGAATGTGGAGCCTATTTAGGATTCTCTCTCTCTCTCTCACTCTCTCCCTCCCTCCCTCCCTCCTCCCTCTGAACCTCTCCCCAACTCACATTCTTTGTCTCTCTCTATATATATATATAAAATTAAAAAAAAAATTCACCAGAGAACTTTCTTGCCCCTTCCGCCACGTGAGGACACAGCAAGAAGGAGCTGTCTATGAAACAGAAGGCGGGCCCTCACCAGCCACCACACCAAATTGCCTGGTGCCATATCCGTGCACTTTCCAACCTCTGGAACCATGAGAAGTAAATTCCTTGTGTTCATTAGCCACCCCTCTGTGGTATTTTGTTGTAATAGTCTGAATGGACTACAACAATCCAAGAAGACAAGGGCAGAATTATGTTTACTTCTGTACCTCCAAGAAGAGGTTCAGTGTTTGCTATAGAGCAAGTGCTTGTACATGGTAAAGCTTTGCAACGAATTAAAATGGCAGTAATTTTGGCAAGACTATAATCACACTGTAGGGGGTGCCTGGGTGGCTCAGTTGGTTAAGCGGCCAACTTCAGCTCAGGTCATGATCTTGCGGATCTGTGAGTTCGAGCTCGCGTCAGGCTCTGTGCCGATGGCTCGGAGCCTGAGCCTGCTTCGGATTCTGTGTCTCCCTCTCTCTCTGCTCTTCCCCTGCTCACACTCTATCTCTATGTCTCTCAAAAATAAATAAAAACGTCAAAAAAATTAAAAAAAAATCACACTGTAGTATGAAGAGTGGAGGTTTGCCAGGAATGGCCAGCAAACCCTGCAATGATGGATAAAAGACTACTCCACACTTTTCTAAGAAAGAGAGGAGAAGGCGTGGGGATCAACGTTCACAGAGGAAGACCCCATCGGCCTCACTCATATTCTCATTTATTGCAGTGTCAGGCCAGTCACAAATCTCAGTAGCTTTGTTGTGTACAGAGAGTTTACAATATTTCAGGCACAAGAACAAAGGGTGTATGACCTCCAGGTGAACAATCACTAATCAAATCTGGGATATACAGCTAAGGTCTATGTGTCCTATTGTTTTGCTAAACTTTGTATACAATGTATAGATAAGGAGTTCCCCAAGGACTGCAGAAACACATGGGGGGGTCAGTCCCAAGGACATTCCATGGTCAGGGAGGTTATGCATGCCTCCCATGTCCCTCCCAAGCTTAAGTGCAACCCACAGAAATCTCTGTGTTACATTTTAGCTAGCCAAGCACTGTGTATGATCTTGTCATCATGAGTAATAACCGCAACAGAGGTTGCTACTAAATATCAGCATTGAAGGCAAGAGATTTGGGAGACCATAGACCATAAGCTCTTAGGAGACTAAGAGAACTGATTTCTCTCATCCATCCTTGCTGTTACAACAGTCAAGAGTAAAGTTGTGCTTTCCTCTATTCGGGACTTCGCAATGCCTGAACAACGAAGTATTACTATGATTGTTACTGATGTTATTTTATTTTTTCTAGTTAATTAATTAATTTAGAGAGAGAGACATTGTAGGAGAGAGAGAAAGCTAGAGCAGGAGAAGGGCAGAGAGAAAAGGATACAGACTCACAGGCAAGCTCCACACTATCAGCAGAGAGCCCAAAGAGGGGCTCCATCTCACCAACCATGAGGTCAAGACCTGAACCTAATCAGGAGTCGGTCACTTAACCAACAGCCACCCATGCACCCCAGTGTTATTTTAGATGGTAAAGATTTCTGATGAGCTTTTGCCTTTAGCATGTAAGGATTTCTTCCCAGAAATTTCTCTCCTACCAAAAGACAAGAGAATCGTACGTATTTTCCCGTTTCCTTATTTGCATCTGTGAACAGCTTTCAGTGACAGGAAGTAAGAAACTTGAGCCAAGGTAATGATTTTTACCTGTCTTCTTACCTCAAATCAATAATTTGTGCAGAGTTCAGATCAGGAGGTAAAGATTCATTTGGGAAAGTATTGGGAAAGTTTTGGGAAAGACGCATTGGGAAAGTATTTACTTTTTTGTGCCTGCTTGTGCAAACAAGCAAAGATAGAAAGAAAGAGAATAAATTAAAGCAATGTTAATATAAGTGGGTATCTCATTTGGTTTTCTAATTTTTTTCTTCTGGGAAATAAAAAAAAATGCGTCTAAATTAGATCCATTCTCCCTGTGACATAAACAATCTATAGATAATAGCTGAAGTTTTTCTTTGTGAATATCCCCCCTATCAAAGTCTCCATAATTACTTGAAGTGGCACCTGAAATGTCCTTGACAACTTGTGATTTTCACAAATAAATATTTTTTCTATCTTATTTGCTGAACAAATACTTACTGAATGCTTCCTACGGTAAATCATAGTCCCAGTCATAAAGGGGCTTACTATTATGTTTGTTACTGTAAGTTTCTTACTACAAGTATTATTAGTTATTACTAAGATTTCTAAACATGACTGTTAACAGTTCCCACATTGGGTTAGACATAAAGAAAACAAGGCTCTAAGTTCTAAATTGGAAAACCTCAAACTCTGAATTTTAAATTGGTAAGAAAGTGGTTTTTCTCAGGTCCATGAGTCAGAAGAAAAGGCTAAGTCAAGGATTTATTTTAAGATCCTACTAAAAAAATAAACAAATCTAGAACACAAGTCTTGTTTGGTGGTTAACAATGTTCTAAAACAGGATAGTGGTTCTCTTTTCTTCTTAATCTGATTAATATCTATGTATTTCTTTGTTTCATATTCAGATTTATTTTTCATGTTTTTTCTGAACAATGGCTACTAGTAATGAATATCAAACTGATTGAGATCATCCTTTTGTTTGTCAGCTTTGGCTTTCTGTCAGCTGAGCTGGTACCCTAGCTACACACAGAAAAATGACGGGAGCTGAAATATGGGGCCACCGAATATGACAACAGAACCTTTTCCAAGGGCAACAAGCAGGCTTCACTTAGCATTCAGCGTTTGGAAGCATGCTCATTACTCTAGCTAGATTAAAAATATACAGGAACCCCAAAATATAATTAAGCAAAGCCTGGAGAAAAACGTTAATATAATGAGTAATACAGCAAAGATGACATTGAGACACCTGATCTAGTTGATCTCTTTCTCTCCAATGTATTAATTGGAAAAAAAAAAAAAAAGGCAGATTTCACATAGTGAACTATTTAACTTTCTACAGCATACCCACAGCTCCAATAACATTAAGCAATTGGGATACTCAGCAGCATCTGAACAATGCAGCCTTTTCTTACACAAAGTTTCCTTGATAAGGGACAAAAATTACATTTCAGATTCTGCTCTATCTCTTGTATCTTTGCTATAAATTGTCCTCAGATTAGTGTCATTAATCATATTTCGTGGACAAAGAAATGAGGTACACAGTAAGGAATGATTTTTTTTGAAGACCTTAAAAGTTTGGGAGTTATGAAAGATTTTACTTTAGCAGCTTCTAATTCTTACTAATTAAAAAAATCCATTTCCTAATTTACAAATAATTTATGTAAAAACAACAGTAAAAATTAGAAAATGGTGTCACCCTCACTTGGCCTTTCTTTATTAATAATAGTGTTGTGGGGTGACAGATGGTAGCTATGTTTATGGCAAGCACAGCGTACATATAGGGTAGTTGAATCACTATGTTGTACAGATGAAACGAATGTAACATTGAGTGTCAACTATACTCAAAATAATAATTATAATCACCTACTGCTATTGAATCTAACACTTTATTAGAAAGGTATTTTCATTTTAATGAGCAAGTTATATATAGCCTATGTGAATACAAAGTCAAACAATTTGGTTGTGCAAAAAATAATAATTCCATACAGATATCCCATGTTTTTACCTGCAAAGCAGACACTCTATCAGGGAGACTTTACCTAAAATCTTTTTTTTTTTCTGTGCCCATCACCCACTCTCCCCCCTCCTACACCCCCCTCACCCCTCAGTTTGTTCTTAGTCTTTGAGAGTCTCTTATGTTTTGTTTCCCTCTCTCTCTGTGTCTTTTTTTCCTTTCCCTCTTCCCCTCCCCATGGTTTTCTGCTAACTCTTTCAAAATCCACCTATGCGTGGAAACATATGGTATCTGTCTTTCTGCGACTGACTTATTTCACTTAACATAATACCCTCCAGTTTCAAAAAATCTATTCTACTCTTTAAATGCTGAAGGCATAAGAAAAATGCTTTCTTGCCTACCAGCAGTCTATTCCTTCAACCGTATGGATTGACTACTGAGCAGGAGGAGAAGTTTTAACTTCACAAACCGGCAATTATAGATGATATGAATGGATTATTTACATGCAAAAGACATTTTTTCTGCCACACTACCTAGAAATGTTAGCTTTAGAAAAAGACATAAGTAGGTTTGCGAGATGGGAAAAAATTTTTTTAGTTCAAAGAAATGAAGAGAAATCATATACCAGAGGGGTAAGCTCATGAACTAATGTGGGGTAACGTGTTCCTTGCTTATTGGGAGGCTGAATTCATACTTCCTGAATGTTTGGGAATTAAAAGCTGAAAATAAAATAGGAGAAATTGGTCCTAAGCAGAAAAAGTAGAGAACATCAAACCTAAAGCTAGCACGAGGAAAAAAATAATAAGTATTTAGCGAAAAATAAATAAAATAGAAAAAAAAATGAACCAAGAGTTATTTGAAAGGCCAGCAAAATGAATAAACCTTTAGCTAGAATGACCAAGAAAAAAACACAGAAGACTCAAATCCATTCCCTAATTCAAAATCCATTTCCCTAACTAAAATGAAGTATGATAAGGGGGACATTACTGCTGACTTTACAGAAACAAAAAGGATTACAAGAGAATTGTATGAGCAACTGTATGCCAACAAATCAGATAACTTGGATTAAATGGACAAATCCCTAAAAATAAAATTAAAAAAAGTACTCTAGTGAAACTAGCTAAGGAAGGAAGAGAATCCTGGATGGCTGTCTAAGAGGTAAAAAGATTGAATTAGTGGAGCACGTGAGTGGCTCAGTTGGGTAGGCATCCAACTCTTGGTTTTGGATCAGGTCATGATCTCACAGTTCGTGGGTTCAAGACCCACATCTGGGTCCACACTGGCAGTGTAGAGGCTGGTTGGATTCTCTCTCTCTCGATGCCTCTCTCTCTTTCTCTCTCTCTCTCAAAATAAATAAACATTGTTTTAAAAAGACTGAATTAGTAATATCAAAACTTCTCACAAAGAAAAACATTAGCCCAATGTCTTTGCTGGTAAATTATGCCAAACGTGCAAAGAATTAACACCAATTATGCACAACTTCTGTGAATAATAGAAGACAGGAAACATTTTTAAACTCATCCTAGAAAGCTCTGATAACAACACCAAAGACATAATAGCAAAAGAAATTTAGAAACCAATTTTTCTTATGAATATAGAGGTAAAAATACTCCTTGAAATACAAGTGAACAGAATCCAGCAACATATAGGCCAAGTATTATTCAGCATTATAAAGTGAGATTTATCCCAGGACTAAAGGCTGTCTTACCATCAGAAAATTTATGTAATAACTCATTAATATGATGAAGAACAAAACCATGTGATTACAATAGATCCAAAAAAAGTATCTGAGAAAATCCAACATCCTCTATTATAAAAACAAAGTAGGAGTATATGAAATTTCCTCAACCTGATAAAGAGAATCTATAGAAAACCCAAACCTAACATCATACTGTTAAAACACTAAAATTCTTTCCCTCTAAGATCAGGTACAATACAAAACTGTCCACTCTTGCAACTTCTATTCAATTTTGTACTGGAGGTTCTATTCAGGGCAATTATACAATCTAGTGAAATAAAAGGCAACCAGACTGGAAAGAAGCAAAACTATCTGTTTTCAGACAGAATAATCTTGTATATAGAAAATCCTAAGGAATACACTAAAATATTGTTAGAAATTATAAATTAGCTCACCAAGGTTGCAAGATCCACATCAATACAAGATAAGCAAAATTCAAGAGTATTTCTATAGTAGCAATAAACAATCCAAAACCAAAATTAAACCAGGCTTTCATGATAGGTGCTTGGAGGTCTAGCACCACTCCCCTCCATTCAATACCTATGAGAAAGATTCTGTCTTGTACATGTAGTAGCTTCTAGACGATTATAAAGAAGCAGACCTCTGTATCATGCCAGAGTCCAGTGAGTCTCCTCCAGCAGAGAAGCAGCCAGGAGGAGTTGAAGAAGGCCTGATAGGTAAACATGTGAAATATACCAAGCTCCAAAAGAACTGGCATGGTCATCCACGAAGTGAAAACCAAACCCTCCATGTATTTCATCAAGTTCAATGATAATTTACACATCTATGTCTATGACTTGGTGAAAAAGTCCTAACTGTTAGGGTGAACTTTCCCACATTTCTGAAGACAAATGTATACTTTGTAGACATGCAAAATAATGTTGCTTTTCAGTGTAATGAAAGCTTAAGGGTCCCTGTTGATTCAACATCTTTGCCAGTGTAACTGTTGTTTTGTTCTGAAAAATGTGAATTTATGTGGATATAAAAAATAAAACAAAACAAAATGAAGAAAACAATCACATTTACAGTAACATCAAGAGAATGAATACTTAGAAACAAATTTAGTAAAATAAATGCAAAATATATGCTCTGGAAACTGTAAAACATTGCTAATAGGAATTAAAGGTCTAAACAAATGGAAAGATATTACACAATCATAAATAAGGCTTAAAGTGGGTAGGATGGCAATATTCTCCAAACTGATCTGTACATTTATTCAACACAATCCTTATCAAAACACCAGCTGGCTTCTTTGCAGTTGATAAACTGATTCTAAAATTCACATGGAAATTCAAGGGACCAAGAATAGCCTAAACAATCTTGCAAAATAACAAAGTTGGGGGACTCACATTTTCAATTTCAGGCTTACCACAGAATTACAGCAGTCAAGCCAGTGTAGTACTGGCATAGGGATAGACTTAGAGACTGATGGATAGAATTCAGAATAGCAAACTAAACAATTCATTACGTTTAGTCAATTTTCCATAAGAGTTTAAAGTATAGTTTCTTCAACAAGTGGTACTTATAAAACTATCTATCTATATAAAAAGGAAAAATCTGAACTCCTGCCTCAAACTATGCACACAAATTAACTTAAATAAATGCAACATTTTTTTAATTTAAATAGTTTGTTTTCAAATTGGTTTCCATATAACACCCAGTGTTCATCCCAACAAGTGCCCTCTTCAATGCCTGTCATCCACTCTCCCCCCTCCCCCACCCCCCTTACCCTCAGTTTGTTCTTAGTCTTTGAGAGTCTCTTATGTTTTGTCTCCCTCCCTCTCTGTGTCTTTTTTTCTTTTCCCCTCTTCCTATCCCCCATGGTTTTTGCTAAGTCTCTCAAAATCCACCTTTGCGTGGAAACATGGTATCTGTCTTTTTCTGACTTATTTCACTTAGCATAATACCCTCCAGTTCCATCCATGTTGCTACACATGGCCAGATTTCATTCTTTCTCATTGCTGCATAGTATTCCACTGTATATATGTACCATCTCTTCTTTATCCATTTGCCAGTTGATGGACACTTGGTCTCTTTCCATGATTTGGCTATTGTTGAAAGTGCTGCTGTGAACATTGGGGTACACGTGCCCCTATGCATCAGCACTCCTGTGTCTCTTGGGTAGATTCCTAGCAGTGCTATTGGTGGGTCATAGGGTAGCTCTATTTTCATTTTTTTGAGGAATCTCCACACTGTTTTCCAGAGTGGCTGCACCAGTTTGCATTCCCACCAACAGTTTAGGAGGGTGCCTGCTTCTCCACATCCCCGCCAGCATCTATAGCTTCCTGATAAATGCAACATTTAAATGAAAAAGCTGAAAGCTGTCAAGTTCTTAAAAGAAAAATATAGGAGCAAATCTGTGTCACCTTAAGATAGGCAAAGACTTCTTAGATAGGACACCAGAAATACAAGTGACAATAGCAACAATGGATAAATTGGACTTCATCAATATTAAAACATTTTGTGCTCCAAAGGAAAGCATCCGGTAAGTGAAAATACAATTCACGGAATGAAGAAAATATCAGCAAATTCTGTTAAGCTCTGGTAAATTATCTGTACCCAGAATGTATAAAGAAATATATTTCAAAACTAAGAAGACAAACAACCCAGTTTAAAAAATAAGCAAAATTTTTTTTTAAAAAGCAAAGCATCTGAATAGATTTTTTCCAAAGGAAATAAATGGCCAATAAGCACATGAAAAGAACGCTCTACATCATTAACTGTTCGGGCAATTTAAATCAAAACCACAATGAGATACTACTTCACAGCCACTGAGATGGCTAAAATAAAAAACACAAATAGTAACGAGTGTTGACAAGGACATGAAACTTTTATACACTGTTGGTGGGAAACTAAAATAGTGTGGCCATTTTGGAAAGTAGTCAACAACTTCTCTCACAGCTATATACTCTAGAGAAATGAAAACATATGTCCCCACAAAAATTTGAGTACATGAATGCTCATAGCAGCATATTTACCTTAGCTGCAAAGCAGAAACAACCCAAATGTCCATTAACCAATGAATGAATAAACAAAGTGTGGTATGTCTTCACAATGTAATATCATTCGACCATAAAAATGAATGAATTTTTCTACTCGATATGTACCTAAAGGATACAAAAATACTAATTCGAATGGACATATGCACCACAGTGCTTATAGCAGAGCTATCAACAATAACCAGGTATGGAAAGAGCCCAAATGTCCATTGATTGATGAATGGATTAAGAAGTTGCGGTATATATATATATATATATATATATATATATATATATATATATATATATATACACACACACACACACATATATATACACATGTGCATATATGTGGCTGAGTAATATGCCATTGTATGCATGTATATACAATGGAATATTACTCGGCCATAAAAAGAATGAAATCTTGCCATGTGCAAGATGGATGGAGCTAGAGAGAATTACGCCAAGTGAAATACGTCTGTTAGAGGAAGATAAATACCATATGATTTCACTCATAGGTGGAATTTTAAGAAGCAAAACACATGAATACAGAAAGAGGAAAACCAATTAACGGATTCTTAGAGAACATCCTGGTAGTTACTTGAGGGGAAGTGGGTGGAAGGATAGGTTAAAAGATGATGGGTATTAAGGAGGGCACTTGTGATAAGCACCAGGTGTTGTGTGTAAGTGATGAATCACTAACTTCTACACCTAAAAGTAATATTACACTATTACTCTGTATGTTAACTAACTGGAGTTTAAACAAAAACTTGGAAAGAAGCAAAAAAAAAAACCCATGAATTTCTGATATATGATCGCTAACATAGATAAAACTTGGTAATATTATGCTAAGTCAAATAAGTTGATCCTGAAAGACCGCATATTGAATTATCCTCTTTATATGAAATGTCAGAGCAGGTGAAATAATCATGAGTAAAAGAATGATGGTTGCCTAAAACAAAGGGGTTGGTATAATTGAGGAAAATAGGAATTGACTGCTAATGGATACAGGGTTTCTTTTCAGGGCGATGAAATAGTCTAAAATAATTTGTGCTCTGTGAATCTGCTAAAAAAGCATTGAACTGTACCCTGGATAGACCATACCATATGTGAATTACATCTCAATAAAACTGTTTTACATGCGTGTTCCTGCATACACACTAAAAAGGACCCAGTTCAGGAATTCTACGGTGGGATTTGGAAAAAACAAATTCTATCATTCTATCTTTCCTTTCTTTCTAGAAAGAGAGTGAGGGAGTGGGGTGGAGAGATAGAGAGAGAGAGAGAATGGGTCCCAAGAAGGCTCCTTGCTGTCAGTGTAGAGCCCAATGTGGGGTATAAACCCACGAACATGAGATCATGACCTGAGCCAAAGTCAGATGCTTAACAGACTGAGTATCCCAGGCACCCCTGGAAAAAAAAAAACGAATTCTAAAACACCTTGAAGAACTATTTCCACGGACAAGGGCCTCCAGAATTCTCATAGATAAAACTTCAATGAGGACAAACTCACAATCTACAATTACAAAAACACTTGAGGAAACAACACACCAAGGAAAAGTCAAGTGCAAACCACAAGTAGAATGTTATTAACCACCAGAGCATCACATATCTGAATAAAGTTTACTCTGGGAATGAAAAATAGTCATTTAAATATAATATTCAATTAATTTGTTGAGTAATAAATCAAGCATCGCTGAACCCATCTCTGACAGACAGAACAAAAATTAGTAAGTATATAGAAAGTTTGTGTGTTTATATATCTCTACACACAAACTTTATTTTCCAAGATATAAGAGACATATATGAATACTGCACATACACTATGTCAAAAGCAAGAATTGATGAAGCTGAATTAGGCACAAAGTAGTTATATAAATCATCCTAGGTCCTTGTGTAATAAACACTGAATCCCGTGTCAACTCAGATAATCTAGCTTTAGAAACCTTCATTTTAATCACCAGATCATATTGAATTTAAGAAGCTAACTTACTTTGACAAAGAGTCGTTGCCAACCACCTATGCAAACATCCTAATTAATAGTTAAGTATCAGATAGCATCCCTTAAAAGTCATTTAGACAAGATAACTATTTTAAACACTTTCCATTCAAACAAGAGAAAAATACCTTAAGAAAACTGAAGAAAATGTACACAGTAGGGGAAAAATTACAAAACTGACACCAAATTGAAATGATGTAACTATCTACACATAACATTTACATAGAGAATCTCAAAAAACATGTTACAACTGAAGCAAGACATTAGTGAGGTGGAAAAATTCAATGTAGAAAAACAGGTAGCATTTCTATTCTGTAATAGTTCAAAAATATTAAAATGCCGATTATAATGGATATGAGAATGCTAATATAGACAAGGAATAAACCTACTAAAAAGTTCGAACTTAAGGTAAAAAAAGTAACATTTTAATTAAGGAATTTTCTTGTTTGAATAGAGTTGACAATGTCAATAGTTTCAGGTGTACAACACAGTGACTCAACAAGTTGCTACATTATGCTGTGCTCACAAGCGTAGCTACCATCTGTCAGCATATGACACTGTTACCATATCACTGACTATATGCCTTATGCTTGTGTCTTTTATTACCATGATTTATTCATTCCATAACTGGAAGCCTGTATCTCCTATCTGCCTTTATCCATTTTGCCCCTCTGGGAAACACCAGGTTTTTCTTTTTATTTACAAGCCTGATTCTGCTTTTTTGTTTGTGTATTCATATTCTTTTATTCCACACATGAGTGAAATCATATGGTATTTATCCCAGTCTGACATATTTCATTTAGCATAATATGCTTTCTGTCCATCTGTGTTGTCATCTCATCCTTTTTTATGGCTGTATAATATTTTGTGATATAACTATATCACATCTTCTTTAGCCATTCATTTGTTGAGAGATACTGGTTACTTCCGTATCTTAGCTATCGTAAATAACTAAGAAAGTGTTCACTTACTAACTAACTAACTAACTAACTAACTTAGTTATCGTAAATAACTAAAGAAAGTGTTCACTTTCTTTGAGTAAATACTCAGTAGTGGAATTACTGGATCATATGATATTTCTACTTTTAACGTTTCGAGGAGCCTCCATACTGGTTCCACAGTGGCTGATCCAATTTATGTTACCACTAACAGTGCACATGGGTTTCTTTTACTCCATATCTTCTCCATTCTTTCCCTAGCCATTCTGACTGATGTGAGGTAATATCTTATGGTTTTGATTTGGATTTCCCATATGATTTAGTGATACTGAGCATCTTCTTATATGTCTGTTGGCTATCTGTAGGTGTTCTTTGGAAAAATGTCTATTCAGTTTCAGTGCCCATTTTTTAAATTGAAGTTTTTGTTTTCTGGTATGGAGTTACTAATTTATGTACGTATTTTGCATATTGACTCTTTATCAAATATATCATTTGGAAGTGTCTTCTCCCATTCAGTAGGTTTGAAACCATAAAAATCTCACAAGAGAACACAAGCAGTAATTTCTCTGACATGTGCCAAAGCAACATTTTTCCAGATATATCTTCCAAGGCAAGGAAAACAAAAGCAAAAATAAACTATTAGGACTACATCAAGATAAAAATATTTCACAGAGTAAAAGAAATAATCAATAAAACAAAAATCTACCTTATTAAGAAATTTTTTAAAAATCACAGTAAATTTAGATATTTACCATACTGGTGGGTTTAACAATTCAATACTGTACAAGTAGCAATCAATGTATAATGAAGCAAAATATCAACAGAATTTTTACAAGAAATTAGACACGCTAAGTATAAATTTATATAAAAGAAAATAGAACCAAGAATATGCAAGAGAAATTTTATTTAAAAGAATATAAATTGGAAATTACCCTAATAGATAGCCAAAAAAATGTATTTTATATACTCACACAGATTTCCTTTATACATTTATACACTGATGGACATTTGTTATGTTTCTATGTTCTGATTACGTGAATAATTATGTGATGGAAAGGGCAATGCAGATAGGTCTTTGTGATCTTGATTTCAATTCTTTAGATTATGTACCTAGACGTGGGATTGCAATATCATACAATAATTCTATTTTTTTATGTTTGGAGAAAACTCCATATAGTCTCCATTAGATCCTGAATCATTTTACATTCCCACCAGCAGTGTCCAAAGAACTCACTTCTCCACATCCTCACCAATAATTATTTTTCTTGATAAAAACCATCCTAACAAATATGTGGTGATATATCACTCTGGTTTTGATTTGCATTTATTTGATGATTAGTTATGTGGATACCATTTGATATACCTGTTGGCCATTTCTATGTTTTCTTTGGAGAAATATCCATTCAAATCCTTTTTTTTTTGCGAGAGAGAGAGAGAGAGAGAAAGAGAGAGAGGGACTATACGAGGCCTGTAAGCAGGCTACACGTCCAGCACGTAGCCCAACATGGGGCTCTATGTCATAACCATGAAATCAGGATCTGAGTCTAAATCGAGCGTCAGACACTTAACTGACTGAACCACACAGGCACCCCTCAAATCCTCATTTTTTAATAGGGTTATTTGCTTTTTGCTATTGAGTTGTAGGCGTTCCTTACATATTTTGTATATTAGCCCCTTATTAGACAGAGTGTTTACAAATATTTTCTTGTATTCAGATGCTTGCCTTTCAGCTGGTTGGTTGTTTCCTAAGCTAGGCACATGCTAGTTAGTTTGATGAGGACTTCCGTGTTTGCCTTTTCCATACTTGCCTGTGCCTTTGTTGCCACATCCAAGAAATCACTGACAAGACCAGGGTCTTTTCCTCTATGTCTTCCTTTAAGAGTTTCATAGGTTCAGGTCTTATATTTAAGTTTTTAATCTTTTTTCATCTTATTTTTTGTAAAGCGTAAACTAAGGAGTCAATTTCATTCTTGTGGATGTGGATATCCATTGTTCCCAGACCATTTATAGAAAAGGATATCATTTTAGCATTGTGTGTTCTTGGCACTCATGTCACACATCAGTTAACTGTGTAGGTATGACTTTATTTATGGATTCTATTTTGTTTCATTGTTTTATATGTATGTCTTTAGGCCAATATCATATTGTTTTAATTTCTGTAGCTATGTTGTTTATTTTGAAAACAGGAACTGTGATCTCTCTAACTTTGTTCTTTCTCAAGCTTGCTTTGGCTATTTGGAAAACTTGAGTCATTCCCTAAGAATTTTAAGATAATTTCACCTCTTGGTTAAGTATATTCCTGACTATTTTATTCTTATTGATACCATTGTAAATGAGACTGTTTTCTTAATTTCCCTTTTGGGTATTTCCTTACTAGGGTAGAGAAATGCAAGTGATTTATGTATATTGATTTTGTAACTTGCAACATCACTGAATTTGTTGGTTAGTTCTAATTTGGGACAATAGGATACCTTTAAGGTTTTCTACACATGAGATCATTAGTCTGCAACGAGGTAATTTTACTACTTTCTTCTCACCTTGGATTTTTATTTCTTTTACTGTCGAATTGCTGTAGCTAGGATTTCCAGTACTATGTGACTATAAGTGGCACAAGTAGGTGTCATTGCCTTGTTCTTGATTTTAGAGAAAAAGCTTTAAGTCTTCATCATTGAATAGGATGTTAGCTGTGGGCTTGTCCTACACTGACCTTCACTATGTTGAGGTATGTTCCTTCCACACCCAGTTTGTTCAAAGTTTTATAATGAAAGGACAGTGAATTTTGTCAAATGCTTTTTGTACATCTTTCGAAGTGATATGATTTTTATCCTTATTCCACTAATGTGATATATCACATTAATTGACTTTTAGATGTTGAACCATGCTTCCAATCCCAGAGATAAATCCCACGTGATTATGGTGTATGATCCTTTAATCCACTGTTGACATCAGTTTTCTAGTATTTTGTTGTGAATTTCTACATCTACATTCATCAGGAATATCGGTCTATAGTTTTCTTTAAGAATCCTTATCTGACTTTTGGTATCAGGGTAATGCTGCCTTCTTAAGTTGAGTTTGAAAGGATTTCCTCCTTTTGCAAATTTTTGGAAGATAGTGATGACTGGTGTTAACTCTCTAAATGTTTGGTAGAATTCACCAGTGAAGGCTGAGAATCCACTAGGGATTCTGGTTTTAGAGATTTTTTGTTGACAGGTTTATGATTCAGTCTAATTAATCGTAGTTCTGTTCAGATTTCCTATTTCTTCATGATTCAGTCTTGGTAGATGGTATGTATCTGGAATTATTAATTTCTTCTCAGTTTTCCAATCTGTTTGTGTGAAATCGTTCAGAGCAATCTGCTATAAACTATTTTATTTCTGTGACAATAGTTTTAATGTCTCCTCTTTCATTTGTAATTTGAGCCTTCCTTTTTTCTTAGTTGGTCTGGCTAAAAATTGTTTAATTTCGATTATCTTTTCTAAAAACTAACTCTTAGTTTCAATCTTTTTTGTCTATTTTTTAATTCTCTAATTTTGTTCGTTTCGTCTGTCATCTTTATTTTATTTTTTTAATGTTTATTTATTTGAGAAAGAGACAGAGAGAAAGAAAGAGAGAGAGGGAGAGAGGAAGAGAATGAGCCAGAAAGGGGCAGAGAAAGAGAGGGACACAGAATCTGAAGCAGGCTCAAGCCCTGAGCTGTCAGCACAGAGCCTGCCATGGGGCTCAAACTTATGAACTACGAGATCATGACCTGAGTTGAAGTCAGCCACTTAACCAACTGAGCCACCAGGCACCTCTGTGCTGTCATCTATATTATTTCCTTCCTTACGGTAACTTGTGGATATTTTTTCTTTTTCTAGTTCCTTAAAGTGTAAAGTTACGTTGTTTACTTGAGACCCTCTTTTTTAAAATGTAGGTGTTTATCACTATTAACTACCCTTTCAGACCTGTTTTGCGACATCCTGTAGTTTTGTTTCTTGTGCTTTAATTTTCATCTATCTGGAGATATTCACTCATTTATCTTCTGATTCTTCTTTGATCCATTGATTATTCAGGAGTATGCTATTTAATTTCCACATATTTGTGAATTTTAAAACTTTTATTCCATATTAATATCTGGCTTCATTGTATTTTGGTCAGAAAAGACATTCAGTGTTATTTCAGTCTTCTTAAATTAGTTAAGACCTGTTTTGTGACCAAATACATGGGTTATCTTGGAGAGTCATCCAAGAACACTAGAGAAGAATGTGTCATGCTGTTGTTATGTGGAATATTCTATGTTTCATAGGTCCCTTTGGTCTATAGAATTGTTTAAGTCCACTGTTGTCCTACTGATTTTCTGTCTTGAACCATTTATCTATGGTTGGAACTGGAATATTGAAATCTACTATTATTTTATTGCTGTCTGTTTCTCTCTGCAGTGCTATCAATGTATGTCTTATATATTTAGGTGTCTTAAGTTGGAGATATAGATATAGGTATATCTATATAGATATCTATTAGAGATATATTTATATCTCTAATGGGCACATCAAAAATCCACGATTATACATGCAACAACTATCTCTGAGAACAACTACATATAGATATAGATATCTATGTCTATAGTCCTGATGATACGATCCTTTCTTACTATGCAATACACAGAGTATTTTGACATCTATTCATACTGTTACATTACAAACTATTTATTTTTAAAGGTAAGAAGTATGTCATTTTAAAAGTGTCCATTCACCTGTTGATAGTCTTTGGGTTATTTGCAATCTGGGGCTATTACAAATGAAGCTGTTATGAAGATTCAGGTATATGACTTTGTATAAACATATGCTTTCAATTATTTAAAAAAATAAAGGAGTGGAATGGGTGGGCCAAATGGTAAATATGTTTAACTCGTTTTAAAAAAATGACTGAACTGTTCTCAATAGTGAGTATGCCATTTTACATTCCTACCAGTATGGTATGAGAGTTCTTTATGGGATTTTGCTTTTTGAGTTGATGAACTCTACTAAAATTGTTTTAGTAACAGTTGCTGAGCTCCATGAATACACTAAAATCCATTTAATTGTACGCTTTATATTGGTGAACTGTATAGTATGTAAATTGTATGTCAATAAAACTATTACAAAAAAAGAACCTGATTCTTTGAGATGATCAATTAAATTGATCAAACTCTAGCTACACTGATCGGGGAAAAAAAGAAGATATAAATTAATCTTAGGAATGAGATCAATAACATCACCACAACTGCATATATTAAAAGGATAATATGGAAATAGTAAACAACTTTATGCTGATAAATTCTACAACTTAGATGAAACATAGATTCCTGGAAGACAAATGACCAATGCTTAAGAAGAAATAAATAACCTAAATATCTTTATAAATAAGAAAAGTAATTTTTAGTTAAAAACTGTCCCATAAAAGAAATCTCAGGCCCAGTGGATTCTCTTATAAATTCTACTGAATATCTAGAACAGAAATAGAACAAATATAGAAAGGTCTTACAGAAAATCAAACTGGACACAATAATTCTCAGTCATATTATGAGACTGGCATTACTACCCTGATACAAAAACCAAAGACATCACAGAAAATTACAAACCAACATCCCTCACAAAGAAAGATGCAAAAATTCCTTTAAAATTTTTAACACATTAAATACAACAATATGGAAAAAAATACATTGCAATGATTTGATCATTTTTGTTCTTTTTTAATAGTAACTTTCTATGAAGCCTATGAAATTTTCTCAAAACACTGAATTAAACAGTATCTCATTTGTCTTGAATTATGTTATTTACAGTAAAAATGCAAGTAGGATCAAGATGGAATGTGGAAGACCCTGAGTCCACATCCTCTAGTGGGCACTTCAAAATTCACGATTACACATCCAACAACTATCTCTGAGAACAACTACATATAAAGTCTAGCAGAACTAGCCACATACAGCAAAGGAATAGAGAAAAAGCCACACTGACACGGGTACAGGGCAAGACATGATTTAGCGAGGACCCAGATACTGGGCGCTGTAACCCACAAGTGGGAGTGATATGAAAACTGTAAAGGCCCTCACTAAGGAGTGTGAGCCCTACATTGGGCTCCATAGCCCAGGAAAACTGTATAGAGAAGATGAGTATGTATAACATCTGACTTTGAAAAGCAATGGGGCTTATGTCCATGAGAGCTAAAAGGTAGTAGTTATCTGAAAATTCACCCTTCAAGGGTCCATGCATCATCTCACTTGCTCTAAGTCCTAGCAGGGGGAACTCTTTGAAAAGTACCTAGGTTACATGTAAAAAAGATACATTGACTAATTTTAGGGCATGTGCTAGTGTTTGTGTGGGGTCATTTTCCTTCTACTTGGCTGACGCAGTGCTGGCAGTTTCCATTTCTGGCCCTTTTATCGACTGTGCTGGCATAGCTTGCCCCATTCCAGCACTGCCTGTAAATTCATCATGCCCAACTTGCCCACCCAGCCTACAGCACCTCTCAGCTAGCTTACTACCCCACCGTTCCTAGAATACCCTCAGTTGGCACCTGATCCTCTCCCAAGTGCCTCTTCACTAATGGACCAGCCCTGCACACTGAAAGGCCTACCAGAGATACAGCCAGATTTCACAGCGAACTATGTCAGAGCACTTTCCTGCCCATGAGCAGGAAATTGAAGAAAGCTAAAGTCATGTCAAACATCTTTTCTGACCGCAATGATAAGACACTAGAATTCAATTTTAAGAGGAAAGCTGGAAAAAACACAAATATGTGAAGGCTAAACATGTTACTAAACAAGCAATGGGTCAACAAAGAAATCAAAAAGGAAAGGAGAAAAATATCTTGAAACAAATGAAAAAGAAAACAATTTCTAAAACTTACAGGATGCAGCAAAGGAAAGAAAAAGGAAGCTTATAGCAAAATAAGCCCACTTCAAGAATATGAGGAACTATAAAAGAAATTAAGAAAATAATCCCATTCACAATTACATCAAAAGGAACAAAATACCTAGGAATAAATTTAACCAAAGAGGTGAAAGCCCTGTACTGTGAAAGCTATATGATATTGAGAAAAGAGTTAAAGATGACACAAATAAATGGAAACATGTACCATGCTCACAGACCAGAAGAATTAATATTGTCAAAACGTCTATACTACCCAAAGCAATCTACATATTTGATGCAATCCTTGTCACAATTCCAGTGGTATTTTTCAATGAAATGGAACAAACAATCTTAAAATTTGTATGGAATCACAAAAGACCTGGAACAGCAAAAAATGTTGACAAAGAAGAACAAAGAAGGAGATATCACACCTTCCAATTACAAACTATACTACAAAACAGGGTGGTATTGGTGTAAAAGTAGACACGCAGATCAGTAGAACAGAATAGAGAGCTCAAAAAATAAACCCACGTATAAATGGGCAATTGATTTAAGACAGAGTAGGGAAGAACATACAGTAGGGAAAAGACAGTCTCTTCAATAAATAGTGCTGGCCATACTGGACAACTATATGCAAAAGAATTAAACTGGACCACTTTTTTATACCATATAGAAAAATAAACTGTATTAGAGACTTAAATATAAGATGGGAAACCATAAAACCACTAGTAGAAAACATAGGCAGTAATCTTTTGGACATCAGTCTGAGTAATAGTTTTTTTGATCTGTCTTCTCAGGAAAATCCAACAAAAGCGTAAATAAACAAATGGTACTTATTGAACAAAATAGTTTCTGTACAGCAAAGGAAACCATCAACAAGACAAACAATCTACTGAATGGGATAAACTATTTGCAAATCATATAACTTATAAGAGGTTAATATGCAAAATATATAAAAACACATAATTCAATATCAAAAAACAAACAATCCAATTAAAAATGGGCAGAGGACATGAGTATATATTTTTCCAAGAATGACAAATGGCCACAAACATATGAAGAGATACTCACTGTTACCAGTCACTGGGGAAATGCAAATCAAAACCACAAGGAGACATTCATTACCTTACATCTGTCAGAGTCGCTAATATCAAAAAGGTATGAAGGACAAGTGATGGTGAGGATGTGGAGAAAAGGAACCCTCGTACACTGTTAGCAGGAATGCGAAATGGTACAGCCACTATGACAAAGAGTAGGAAGTTTCCTCAAAAAAAAAAAATGAAAAAGAGAACTATCATATAATCTAGTGAATCTATTTCTGGTTACTTACCTGAAGAAAACATAAACATTAATTTAATAAGATATAGGCACCCCACATTCATTGCATCATTATTTATACTAGCCAAGATATGGAAGAAACATAAGCATCCATCAATAGATAAAAGGAAGATGTGGAGTGCCTGAGAGACTCAGTTCGTTGAGCATCTGGCTCTTGATTTCAGTTCATGTCATGGTAGCACAGTTCTTGGGATGGAGCCCCACATCAGGGTATACACTGATGGTACAGAGCCTGTTTGGGATTCTCTCTTTCCCTCTCTCCCTCTCCTCTTCCCAGTTGCATGTGCACTCTCTCTCAAACCATACATATATGTATGCACACACAGTGAAATATTAGTCCGTCATGAAAAATTAAATCTTGCCATTTGCGACGACATGGATGGACCGAGAAGGTATTGTGCTAAGTAAAATAAGTGAGACGAAGATGAATATACTATTACTTACATGTGGAATCTAAAAAAACAAAATAAACAGACAAAACAGAAATAGACTTATTGATACAGAGAACAGAGGTGAGGGTAGTAGAGGAATGGGCAAGACAGAGGAAGGGGATTAAAAGGTGCAAACTTCCAGTTATAAAATGAGTAAGACGGGGATACACTGTACGGCCTACAAAATATAGTTAATAATGTTACAACTTTGTATGGTGACACACAGGAGCTACATTTATCTTGGTGTTTACTTTACAATGCATATAAATGTCAAATCATTATGTTATACACAACTCAATAAAAAAATAAAAGGAGGTGTGTGGACAAATGCAATTGCATTTTCATTTCTTCCTTTAACCCAAGGTGGTAATCAAATCAAATTTTCAAAGTCCTAAGATTATTTTCTCATATTTTAATGATTGTTTTCTATCGAATCATACTGCTTCCAATTGGAACTTTTATTGCCTAATATACAGATATTCTATGAATATGCAAAGATTACTTGAATGGAAGATTTTGGAGGGACCCTTTTCATATTAATTTCCATATGCTATCTTAAGAATTTTTATGTAATTTCTAGGGAGTTTGGAAATTTTAGTTATGTTTTTGCTACTGATTCTAGCTTAAAGTCAGTGCAGTTAGAGAAGAGAATCTAAATTACTGCATTTATTGGAATGTAATGAGGTCTTCTTTGGTTCCAGGATATGATAATCTTTCTGAAATATTTTATATGCAATTGTACAAAATGTAAATCATAATTGCTGGGAGATAGGTTACATATATCCCAGTTAGGTCAAGGTTGGTAGTTGTGTTGATTAGAACTTCTGTATTTTTTTCTGATTTTTTTCTGCTTCTTTGGTCAACTCTTGAGAGAAATGAGTGAAAGTTTTCAGCTGCAATTTGATTGTGGATTAGTCCATTTCTTCTTTTAGTTCTACTAACTTTTGTGCTTCAGAGTGTCAAACTGTTTTTACAGGGATGTCCTCCTTTGACTTCGGCTTATCCATACCTCTAGGCTTTGTTGTTCCAAGAAAATTAAATACTGTTTGAAACTTTCAGGAGCCTGTAACTTACTTTTAGAACTATCTACATCTGCTACTTACATTACCTCTTGTGCTCTTCCTTAAATTGCTCCAAATTGCACTAAATTTGGAAGACAGAGTTTCTTTCCGTGTCGGAATTGTGGCTCTATCCTACTTTCATTGAAGACAATGTTTTATTTTTAATTTTATTTTTGCAGGTTTTCTAGAACTTCAGTGAGTGTAATAGACTAGAAACAGCTATACTTGATATCGTTATTACTAGTAGTCTCAGTAATAATGGGCTTTAGAGTTATACAGCTATAAATGTGAAATATGCTTCCCCTTAGTACCTGATTTATTAAAAATGTTTATCTTTATTTTATCAAAAAGGAAAGTTCCTTTTAGAGTGCTTTTTAAAGGCAGGATGGCAGAACACTAACAGCTGACTCAAGCATTATTGGCTCATGCTGAGATTTTACCTCTCCTAGATGTAGAAACTTCCACCTTGGGGCTGTTTCTGACATTGCTTTTGAGGCAAACTATGTTACATGGAGTCTGAGCATTTGAGAACTGGTATTTCATTTCACCACTTTAATGAGGGGCAAGAACTGTTTAATACAGATCATTATTTAGGCAGTATTTTCATTTTAATCAATTTATAAATTATGTATATGAATTTATATTCCTATAAAAATAGCATGTATGAATTTATTTTGTTGGTATGAAGGCCCAGGAACAGTGGGCTGTAGTAACACACCTGGAAGCATTTTAAGAGTTCCCATCCACCTGCTCCAGGAAAAAACTCCAGGAAGCTCCAGGAAGAAACTACAGTTTTCATTATTAGACTTACAATTTTGCTTCTCAAACCAGAAGTACACTATTTTGCTGAGTGGGTTCATCAGTGAAAGGTACGTAACATCCATCTTGCAACTAACTTTAGCTGGAACCTTTAATTAATGGCTAAAGAACCTGCTTTATCTTTTAAAAGGGTAGAATCTAATTGTGATTCAAATTAAACAGTCTAATGAAAGTGACCACAAAGCAATTGATCAAAACTAATGGGTGAGTAGTTTTGCCTTCATTAAATAAACCTCTTGTTTGTTTAGCATAAATACCTGAAGATACTTAACTCGGATTATCGGTTATCGATATATCAGAACCTCTAGAGTAACAACAGCCATTATCGTTGGGGCTATTTTTAAAAAAAAGAATTGAGCTAAAAATAAAAACTTAAGGTACATCTTCTCACTTTCTATTCAACAAATATTTATAACATTTCTCACATATAATATATTGTAGGGATAAAAATGAATACTACTACCCAGGACAACAGAAGGCAGAACGGTAAGAACGAGAATGGTGAATTCTGCCATTTTGTGATAATTCTTTTCAATGGATCCTATTCTTCATGCTTTTCGTTCTAAATAATAACTTGCCAAAATTTTACTTTTTTGTAAGATGGATGGTGTGTTGACTGTCATTGTTATTAAAGCCATAGATTATAATAAGCAGCATTATTTAGCTTAAACTAATGTTTAGGGCAAAGAAAGAGGAGGTTCGTGATACTGGGATTTGAATTGGTGGGATAATTTTCAGTGACCTCCCTTTCTCACTCATATATAAGTTTATGCTCTCCATCTCATTTTCTCACTCCTCAACATGGTAATTATAAGCAGTTAAAGTTGTGTGTAGTTATAAACAGAGCCATTCAAGATTCACCCAAGCTCAAGTTCACAATTTGTTTGAGCGACTCAACAACAGATTAGACTCTTGAAAGACTCTTGAAAGCATTCTATGGAAATATGGGAGACTGACTACTCACAATATTTTTTAATGACAATATCTTCTCTTCTTACTTTGCTTATCTCAACTTCCAGACTAAAAGTATCTAAATGTCTCACTGTAGAACAGGTAAATTACCACACAAAAAAGCTGTATTTTATTTTGAGATGAAATTCAGTATCTCCATGCCTTTTAATTGTAATAAAAGATTATATGGATTATATTTGGGAGAAAAAGTACCAAACATATGAGAAAGAAAGTACAAAATTAAAAATGACCAACTGCTTACCACAAAACAAATCTTCAAAGAACTTATACTAGTTCTGGGTATTTTTTTTAAATATTTTTTTAATGTTTATTTATTTCTGAGAGAGACTGAGCTAGGGAAGGGCAGAGAGAGAGGGAGACACAGAATCTGAAGCAGGCTCCAGGCTCTGAGCTGTCAGCACAGAGCCCGACGCGGGGCTCGAACTCAGGAACCGCGAGATCATGACCTGAGCTGAAGTCGGACGCTCAACCAACTGAGCAACCCAGATGCCCCTGGGTATTTTTTAATGAAGGAGATGGTTGACTTTTAAAACATTATTCAAACAAATCTTTATTTCAAACTTTCGCTTTTATGTTCACTTTTTTCCTGAAAAATTCTATGAATTCTTAAATACAATTTTTTAAGTTTATTTATTTTTGAGAGAGAGACAGAGAAACCACAAGCAGGGGAGGATCAGAGAGAGAGAAAGAAAGAGGGAAACAAAGAATCCAAAGCAGGCTTCAGGCTCCAAGCTGTCGGCACAGAGCCCGATGCAGGGCTCAAACCAACAAACTGTGAGATCATGACCTGAGCTGAACTCGGACGCTTAACCGACTGAGCCACCCAGGCGCCCCTCTATAAATTCTTTACAGAAGAAACAAAAATCTACTGAAGGTATAGGTAAATTGCTTTCCATATTTGCATTGGCCATATTATAAGTACTTTTCTTAGTCTTTGTTTTAATATGTTTTCCTGTTTCCTATGTCAAAGATAAAATAAAAATTTACAATATACTTCCACAACATAAATTGTTGCTCAATTATTCTCCATAAGTTCTCAGCCACCCTACATGCCAGGCATTGTTGTAGACAGTTGAGACTTGTGAGTGAACAAGAGAAGAATCCTTGCCCTGTGGAGCTTATATTCCAGAAGGACAAAACTGATCACCCACAATATACGTGATAAGCTAATGACTTAGACCAAATGTTAGTGATTGTATGTATGTATGTATGTTTCAACACTAATGTTTGTTTACTTATTTTCTCTTTTCAAGTTTTTATTTAAATTCCAGTTAATATACAGTGTAATATTGGTTTCAGGAGTAGAATTCAGTGATGTGTTGCTTATGTACAGCACCCAGTGCTCATCCCAACAAATGCCCTCCTTAATGCCCGTCACCTATTTAATCCATCCCTCTACCCACCTCCCTTCTAGTAACACTGTTTGTTCTCTAGAGTTATGAGTCTATTTCCTATTTGCCTTTCTCTTTTTTTCCATTCCCTTCTGTTCATATATTTTATTTCTTAAATTCTACAAATGAGTGAAGTTACATGGTATTGTCTTTCTCTGATTAATTTATCCATCCATGTCATTGCAAGTGGCAAGATTTCATTCTTTTTGAAGGCTGAGTAATATTCCATCACATACACACGCGTGCACACACACGCGCACACACACATCACATCTTCTTTATCCATTCATCAGTTGATGGACATTTGGGCTCTTTGCATATTGTTTATTGTTGATAATGCTGCTATAAACATCAGGGTGTATGTGTCCCTTCAAATCAGTATTTCTGTATCCTTCAGGTAAATCCCTACTAGTGCAAATGCTGGATCACAGGATAGTTCTATTTTTAACTTTTAGAGGAACCTGTAGACTGTTTCCCAGAGTGGCTGCACCAGTTTGCATTCTCACCAACACTGAGAGAGTGTTCTCCTTTCTCCACATCCTCATCAACACCTGTTGTTTCCTGTGTTGTTAATTCTGACTGGTATGAGGTGGTACCTCCCTGTGGTTTTGATTTCTATTTCTCTGATGGTGAGTGATGGTGAGCTTCTTCATGCATCTGTTGGCCTTGTGTATATCTTCTTTGGAAAAATGTCTATTCATGTCTTCAACCTATTTTTTAACTGGATTATTTGATTCGGAGGCATTGATTGTGAGTTTCAAACAGAGGGAGGCAAACCATAAGAAACTCTTAAATACAGAGAACAAACTGAGGTTTGATGGGGGAAGGGCAGGGGAGAAGGGAAAATGGGTGATGGGCATTGAGGAGGGCACTTGTTGGGATGAGCACTGGGGGTTGTATGTAAGCAATGAATCATGAGAATCTACCCCCCAAACCACACTGTATATACTGTATATTAGCCAATTTGACAATAAATGATATTAAAAAAAAGGTTGTAAACAGAAAAAAAAAAGATCCCAAGTTTTCTGCTCTGTACAAATCAAAGTTTGTAATCAACAGAGATATGAAAGGCTGAAATAGAAGAAAATTTGAAGGAAGAGACCAAGAGTTCACTTTGGAAATATAAGCTTTGAGATATCTACAGAACACATAAGTGGGGAGTCAAGCTGACAGTCGGAAATGCATCTGGAGTTGTGAGAGAGAGGTCTGAACTTAAAATACATTTTTAGGAGTCATTACTATACAGATGAATGAGCTGAAACAAGGAAATAAATGGAGAAGTCCAAACACGAGTCTTGGCTCTGGATGTGGCCCCTCCCCTCCACATCTGTCAGGAAGGGAGGACTGGAAGGAAGTGAAGAAAGTAAAAAACAAACAAACAAACAAAAAAAAAAAACCACTAGAGTACTCTAGGAGTCAAGCAAGAAAAGTTTATCAGGCAAAAGGGCTCTCCCAAACACAGTGGGAGTCTAGGCTCTGAACTGGCATCGGTCTAATTTTCAGTTTCCTCCTTTAAACCAGAGGAAGCAGACCAGACCTTGTTTGCCAATTATTGTGTCTGTTCTAACCTCTCTGGGGAATATGTGAAGGACTGACACAAGGCATTCTCCTAAGTCAGAACTAAGACAGGAAAGTGGTGAGCACTACTCACGAAACCTATAAGGTGACGAAAAACCCACAGGCTTCTGTGACAAGAGATCAGGAGCAGAGACATAAACATCCGAGGTCCAGAGGAGACATGTGGTTGAGACTCTTTGGGAAATTGGGACATTCAGACGTAGCCATGTATATGGGCAAATTTAGAAAGCAATGCACAGCCCAGGCGGAACCCATACGAAACATATTGTAATCAGACTTTCAAAAGTCAATGAGGATGAGGATTTTGAAAGCAGCCAGTTAATCGTGTATAAGGGATCATCAATAAGATGATCAGCTGCTTTTCTCATTAGAAACCTTGGAGACGAGGTGGTGAGAGGACATATGTAAGGTGGTGAATAAAAGAAAAATCCCTATCATCTGAGAATCCTCTATCCACTAAAGGTTTCCTTTAAAATGAAGGAGAGAGTACAATAATCTCAAACAAAAAATGAGGGAGTTACTTCTCCCTAAACTTGCTCTACGAGATGTGTTAGGTGAGAGTCTTCAGGCTGAAATAAATGGATCCTGCGCCATAACTTGTAGCCCGGTGAGGAAACAAAGACAAATGCAAATACAAAAGCAGTATTATTTTAATTTTGGTTTGTAATTACACTTTTTATTTTCTACACTATTCAAAAAAAATGATAAATATATGTTATTAGGTATAGTATAAAAAGATGTACTTTGTGAAACCACATAAAAGGAAATAAAGCTGTACCACTATTTTGTTTATTATATGTGATTGAAGTTAAGTTGGCATCCTTTCAAAATAGATTATTATTAACTTTAGGAGGTCATATGTAATTCACGTGGCAACCTCAGAGAAAATAGTTGTAGAATATATACAAAAAGAAATGAGAAGGGAATGAAAATGAGTCGCTATAAAAAATCAAGAAGGCACCAACCCTCTGGAGCCTCCAGTCTCTAGTGTAAGTTTCCCCTCTCCCTCATTTCTACCATAGGTTCTCCAGGTGTCCACAGTCCCCTCTGATCCTGCCCTCCCACCTGGTGTCTTTCCCCATCTTCCACACCTGGCACTGGTCTTACACCCCACTTCCTGCCTTAGCCCTTCACCCTCCACAGCAAGGAGTCTGGGCTGTGGGTGCCAAGAATGACAGTGGAGGAAGACTTTGGGAGGAAGAGAGTTGGTGTCCAGCAGCAGCAGGTCTATGGTGGTGCCTGGGAAGCTTCCATCACGGGCAACAGTCTCCACACATGTGTCCCATCAGTAGCCATGGTTGGTGTCGGCCTCAAGGCAATGGTGCTGTGGCCACCCTGCCCATGCCCCATCCCAGTCCAGATACCCTTTTATGTAAAGGTTTAAGGACCCCTGGGGGTTGCCTGTCAGCCTCCAGTGGGGGTGGTTGGGCCATTGTGGAGACGGGAGGTCTGGCTCCTCTCTCCCAGATTCCACCAACCCCCAGGCCCTAGGTGTTGTTGGCTGGGAACATGGTTCTTGGGGACCTCCAGAGGGTGCTACCTGGAGGGGAAAAAATCAACTAAATACAGAAGGCAGTAATAGAGAAAAGAAAGGACAAAAACTGTAAGGCATATCAAATGTCTAAATGGCAAAAATAATTCTCTCCTTATTAGTAATCAGTTTAAATGTAAATGGATTAAACTTACCAATAAAAGACAAAGACTGGCAGAATGGACTTAAAAACACACAATCTAACTCTAGTTTCTTAGCTTCTCTATCCTGAAGCTTACCTGCCCTCATTCTGAGTATGGGTTGTATGGTTCATGGTAGTATATTGAAAGCTAAAGTCACTGGTAACCATGTAGCAGTTTAGAAGTCACACTATAGTGACTCTGAAGAGTAGCCTCAATTACCATACAATATCCTTTCAGTTCTCTTTCTAAAGCACATAATTCAGTCAACCAAAACACAGGACTAAGCCCATCACAACAATTTAATAAAGTAAAATTCTAAGAGGAAAAAGTTACATTTTCAAAATACCAAAACCCAAAGACACAACTAGTTTGAAAGTGACTGTATGGAAAAATATATTCCATGCAAATAGTGACAAAAGAGAGCTGGAGTAACTAGACCAATATCCAGACTAGTATCCAAAAATAAATAAATAAATGGACTTTAAGTAAAAATTTCTTACAATAAATAAGGACATTATATATTTGTAAAAGTCAACTAATAAAGACAATATAATCATCATAAGCATTATGCTCAATAAAACAGTGACCCTAAAATATAGAAAGAAAACACTGAAGTAATTTCAGAAAGAAATATACAGTTCTGCAATAATAATTGGAAACTTCAATACTCCACTTTCAACAATGGATATAAAAACCAGACAAGATTAATAAGGAGCTGGGGGACTTGAACAATACTACGAGTCAACTGGACCTAAATGATATTCACAGAATATTCTACCCACCGACAGCCGGATACACATTTTCCTCAAGTGCACATAGAACATTCTCCATGAGAGACCATATGGTAGACCACAGAAAAGCCTTAATAAATTTTTAAAAATAGATGTTGTACAAAGTATATTTTCAGATTAAAAAATAAAACTGAAAGTCAAAAACAGAAGGAAGCTGGAGAATTTACAAACAGGTGGAAATTTAACAACACACTTTTAAGCAACAAATGAGTCAAGAAGAAATCACACAGGAAACAGGATGACATCTGGAGACAAATAAAACACAATATATCAACACTTGTGTAATGCAGCCAAACAGTTGTAAGAGTAAAATTTTTTAATGTAAATGCATACATTAAAAAAGAGGAAGAATCTCAAATCAGTACCCTAACTTTACACCATAACAAATGAGAAAAGGAAGGATAAATTAAACCCAAAGCTAGCACAAGGGAGGAAACACAGATGAAATGGGTAAATTTCTAGAAATGTGCAATGTATCAAACTTTACTCCAAAAGAAAGTGAAAACTGAAATAGATCTATAATTATAAGACTGTTCCCAACAACAACAAAAAGACCTGGACTGTATGAATTCACTGGTGAATTCAGCAACCATTTAAAGAATTAACACCTGTGCTTCCCAAACGCTTCCAAAAAATCAAAAAGAAGGGAGCACTTTCTAACTCATTCTATGAGGCTAGCATTGCAACAATACCAAAGCCAAAGACACTGCAAGAAAGCTACACACCAATTTCCGTCGTGATTACTAATATGGAAATCCTCAACAAGATTCTAGAGCAGAATCCAGCAGTATATTAGAAAAATTATAGACAATGAACAAGTGGATTTATTATTGGAATGCAAAGATGGTTCAACATATAAAATATATCACTATAATATACCACATTAATAGAACGAAGTCATAAAACCACATAAATATCTCAGTTTTTGAAGCAAAAGCATTTCCAAAAATCTGACATCCTTTCATGATTAAAAATAAAAATAATAAACCAGAAATAGGTAGAAACATCGTCAAGATAATAAGGGCCATATATGAAAAATCCACAGGGAACATACTTAATTCTTCCCAAGATCAGGAAACAGACAAGAATGTCTTTTTTTCTTTTAATGCTTATTTATTTAAGAGAGAGTGCATGTGAGTGGGGGGGAGGGGCAGGGAGAAAGAAGGAGAAAGAGAATCCCAAAGCAGGCTCCATGGTCAGTGCAAAGCCCAACATGAGACTCAATCTGTAAGATCTTGACCTGAGCCAAAATTAAGAGTCGAATGCTTAACCCACTGAGTGACACAGGCACCCTAAGAATGTCTTTACTTTTGACACTTCTATTCAACATAGTATGGCTCTGGTAAGACCAATTAGGCAGAAAATAATTAATCAAAAATAAAAGAAAAAAATACATAAAAATAACCCACTTAGAAAGGAAGAAGTAAAATTATCTGTTAATAGATGACATGATCTTATATGTAAAGATTACATATAAGATTACACCAATAAACTATTAGAACTCAAACAAATTCAGCAAAGTTGCAGAAGAGAAAAACAAAAAAAAATTAGTTGTATTTCTACTGACTAGCAATGAACATGTTTATTAAAATGAAATTAAGAAAACAATTTCAATTTACCATATCATTAAAATGAATAACATATTTAGAAATAAATTCATCCAAGAAAGCAAAACACTACTACACTAAAAACTACAAAACTCCTGACAGAAATTTAAAAAGATGAAAATAAAATGATAGATTTTCTGTATTCATGGATCAAAAAACGTAATGGTTTCAAAATGTCTTCCTGTTCCCTTTCAACTAGAATTGTTATATTTCCACATTTTAATGATTTTATTAAATGTCAGCCAACAGAGGACACAAGATTGAAAGTTTCAGCCAAGGGAGTTTGTCATGTTTAAAATGTTATTTTTGGGGGCGCCTGGGTGGCTCAGTTGGTTGAGCACCGACTTCGGCTCAGGTCATAATCTCACGGTTTGTGAGTTTGAGTCCCACATAGGGCTCTGTGCTGACAGCTCAGGGCCTGGAGCCTGCTTCAGATTCCGTGTCTCCCTCTTTCTCTGCCCCTCTCCTGCTTACCCTCTGTCTCTCTGTCAGAAGTAAATAAACATCTAAAAATAAATAAATAAATAAATAAACAAATAAATAAACAAAAAATAAATAAATAAATAAAATGTTATTTTTGTTTGGTTTGGGGGGCACTGAGCATAGCTCACATTTCTTGCTAGTGCTACAGAGTAAATTATATAGAAAAATTATGGTCAAAAAATAACAAAATATCTTGGAAAATAAGAGTGGCAACACATTTTTTTCAGTTCTCACAAAGACCGTCTTTCTTAATAATATAGATTGCTAGACTGAATTGTATTTTATATTTTTCATTAAATGCATTAGGGGAATTTTTACTATTTCCTTAAAAGATGATTGTAGTTTCGCTGAAGTTCTTGCTTTGAAATACATACCTATGTATTTAATATCCAGTCTAAATTTTCTCCATTACTGAAAACAATCTCCATGGTTCTAATGTTGTTCTAACACTTTTTTAAAAAATTTAATCTTATGCCTAGGTTTTAATTCTGCAAAGCATCGTGGAAGACAGACAAAATAAGTTTCTTAAATTTAGGTCTACCCATCAGATCCTATATGCTTTTCAGCTTTATCATTATTTGAAAGGGTTTCCTGGGAACCCTAAATTGTTCTACAAACTTGAGTTTGAAAAACTCATCGCATAGTCCGAAAGGCATTAGAGAATTTGTCAAAGATTATGAGTTTTTTTGCAGATATTTCTCTTTCCCACTCCAATCTCAGCAAAAAGCATGAGTTTGAGGCACATAAACCGCTGCCAAGTGACATTCCGTATCTGCTTCCCCGAGTACATTTCAGTCTGCCATATGCCAAAGATATTTCTATGCATTAATTCCAATTATGTGATAATATCTATTTGTAGAGTTCAACAAGCAGTTCTGCGGGATGAGTAGCCACATTTTGTAAGCAAATTGGCTGCAGCAACAACTACTCATATGAAAATGGTATCAAAATTAAAGCGTGCAGTAACTTTGTAAGTCAGGGAAACTTTAACGTTTTATTATGAGAATTATGGCTTTCCCATAATACAGTTTCTATGGTTTTAATTTTCAAGGGTCTATACTTTGGAAGGTCATAAATAATAGTAACAGAACAGCACCGATTAACTCCAAGATAGAGGAAAATGAATATCTGACCATGAACTTGTCTTTACTAATGAGGAATTGTTAAGAAGGAACATACAGATATTTTTAAATGTACATGCAAAAAACGGCTTATTTATACATTATTGAATAAAGCTCAGAGAGACAGTGAAATCAAAAGGAGATGAATTTTCTTTTTTGCACACAATTCCAGTCTCTAAATTATGAGAAGCAAAAATAAAACCAATGAATCAGGATTACAAGAAATGAAGTGGAAGTGGGAGGGACATTCCTTTCCTCAGTAAAAATGGTAAAATTTTGAAGAAGCACTAAATTGGCAACTTGAGCCTTTTCTGGAAATATACCTGTCACATTCATTTAATTTTAAAGGATATTTTTATGTTTTTATTTATTTCTGAGAGCAGGAGAGACAAAGCATGAGTGGGGGAGGGGCAGAGAGAGAGGCAGACACAGAATCCGAAGCAGGCTCCAGGCTCTGAGCTGTCAGCACAGAGCCCAACGTGGGGCTCGAACTCACAGACTGTGAGCCACATTTTGTAAGCAAATTGGCTGCAGCAACAACTACTCATATGAAAATAGTATCAAAATTAAAGTGTGCAGAAACTTACAAAGTCTGACTTACATGACTTGAGCTGAAGTTGGACACTCAACCGACTGAGCCGCCCAGGCGCCCCGTCATTTAATTTTAACAAATTCCTGAAAGTGATACTCATTGTCTGTCTGGTTTGGGATCTGTTCTTAAGGCTTGGATAGCAATGGAGATACACAATCTTTGAGCAATATGTTTGCAAACTGATAACTTAGTTTCCAATCTTGCAGGGTACTGTTGTCTTACTCTGCTGGACTACTTAGTCTTACTCTCTCCATGTTCAATATTCTCACTTCCGTTTATTAAATTTCTTAATTTTTTTTTCCTTCCTCTCCCTAATGTACTCACAGCTCTGGTCTTTGATATCAGATAACTCTTTTTCTTTCCCATCCAATTAAATCTTTTGCTTCCTTTCCTCCAATATACTTCCTTTTATGATACTTAACTGTCACATTATGCCATGTCATTTTAATGCTTTATTCTTTTTTTTTAACATTTATTTATTTTTGAGAGACAGAGAGACAGAGAGACAGAGCATGAGCCAGGGAGGAGCAGAGAAAGAGGGAGACACAGAATCTGAAGCAGGTTCCAGGCTCTGAGCTGTCAGCACAGAGCCCGACGCGGGGCTTGAACTCAGGAACTGTGAGATCATGACCTGAGCCGAAGTCGGACACTTAACCGACTGAGCCACCCAGGCTCCCCTGTTCTCTTTTTGTCTATGTGTAATGTTTGTTTGCACCAAAAATGGACATTTTAGCTTTTAATTTTCTAGACAGTGCTTGCCTAAGTAATGTAACGAGTTCTTAAACAGCTTGATTCTGAATTCATACTGTTTTGGTGACCACGATGCAAAGAATACTGTGAAGTTTGGGCCAATGTGAATTTTGGAAAAGCTTTTGATATACAAGTAGGAGAAGATGAGAACTTAGCTTAAGAATTTGCTTTAGAAATTTTTTTATTATCCCAAGGAAAAATTAATTGCATGAATGGGAAAACCAGTTTAATTATATATTAGGATTATGGCAGCAAATAACCAAAACCCCAATAAACAATCGTATAAATAAAGAGAGAGATATGTTTAATTTCCTCATATAACAAAAAAGTCCAAAAGTCAGCAGTCAAGGATGATGCAACTATTCCGCAACGTCATTGATCCAAGCTCTTTCCATCTTTTCACTCTTTGATGTGAAGGCCTTAATAATCATAGATTGTTAGCTATGGATCTTACAGGTCATTTTCTAGACCAAACAACAAGGGAGGGGCCAGAAGGTCAAACGGACAATAGAACTATCCCCTTGAGGAACAAGGACTTTTGGCTAAATCTCACGATCCAAAAATGTACCACTCATCATCTTCCCCTGAATTTTGGCTGGAAGAAGTGAGTATTTTAACTTTCAGACTCCTCGGTTAATAAAGACAATAAAGAAGTGACTTGCTCATGGTTTCTGAGTAGCCAATTCATAGTTCCGTTCTCTAATGGTAGATCCATCAAAAAGTAATGCCTCCCTTACATTTGTAGGGCTATTGCAGGGAAATTGGCACCTAGATAGAGACTAAATATTCTTGTTTACCCTCACAGTGCTCACTATATTCAGCAGGGGCTATATATGGAATACACGCAAAAGTGATGAATGTTACTTCTAGGCCAGAGGTTTGGGGAATGGTAGGTTTATTTCCATACCCATTGCTGTAGACTGAACATCTGTGCCCTCTAGCCCCAAATGATAATGTGCTCTTTCATATAAAGGAAACCCTTGAGAATAACTTGTCCCCACTTGCTGTGTGAGGACCCAGAGGCCAGATGACTGTCTATAAATTAGGAGGCAGATCCTCACCAGACACTGAATCTTCTGGCACCTTGATCTTGTGTTTTCCAACCTCCAAAACTGTGATAAATAAATTTCTGTTGTTTATAAGCCACCCAGTATACAGTAATTTGTTATAGCAGCCAAAATGGACTAAGACACCTGTCCTTCAACTGCCAGGGGATATAAAGGATTCCATGATTTGCGGCGAGTGGAGCCACAAGATGAAAGAACTGTTGGCTTCTAAATTTCTCTGTATAGGAGAGTTACTATTCACAGTACCTCTTGTATATGAATATTCTGGGAGTAAGAAATAGTCCTTACTATTACTTACTATTTTATTAAGCCATTGAAAGTTAGGGGCTCTGATAGTTTTAACACTCAGAATATGTCCCAGATATATTCTTTTAATTACTGTGTAATGTTAATATTTAATACAGATTTTATAATCTTAGTAGGGATTTGTCTTTCCAACTATACCCTGTACTAGCAAAGATTTCTATTCTTCCTTGGTGTTATGCTTATGGTTCATGGTTATCAAGCGGAGACAAGAAATTTCCTTCTTTTGTTTTCTCTGCACTATAACTGAGGAAACCTAATGACCATTTGGGACTGCATATTTACAAATGCTTACCCTCAAAACCTATATAATATTTATCAAAGAGTTGCAAATTGTATTATTCACCAATAATGTGGCCTTGTAAAGGGACCATACACGTTGCTTTTGCTGTAACCATTGTATTACATGCTTTTGTGTTCCAAGGCAGAAAAAAATATATCAATGGAGAGAAATAGATAGAAAACATAAATGTGATTTATCTCAGCAAAGATTTATCTTCTAATCTCTGTAATACTGAGCATTGGTTGACAACAGTATACAAGTCACTGGGTAAAACAAAAGCTAAAAGTACTTAAGCCCAAGAAAATCACCATACCTGGACTGAAAAAGCAACTATCAAATTGATATTAATATATTTAAAATAATAATATATGAATAGCTCACTTAGCATGAGAATAGACTTGGTGTCCTTACTGTTGACAACGAAATACTAGTGTCAAATCTGTAAAGATGGTCCAAAAGATAAAAAGAAAAAACAAAAACAAAAACAAAAAACAGTATTAACTGATATTAAAGATAAAAATACTAAAGGGTAAAAATATACTATTGTGCCATAGAAATTCAAAGGGTCCTAAGTGACTACTATGAACAATTATATACAGATTTGATAACATAAAGAAAGAATTCCCCAGAGTCATGCAATTTACCCGGACTAAAAACGAAGAATAAATCTTTACACGTATAACAAACAAGTAAAGAGAATGAATGAGGAAGCAAAGACTTCGCAACAATAAAGTCAAAAGCAGATGGCTTCGATGATAGATATTACTTAACCTTAATAGAACAATTAATGCGAATCATCCTCAAAATTTTCCAAAAAACTGAAGAGTAAGGAATACTTTCCAACTCATTTTATGAGACCAGAATTACATTATTGGTTACCATACTATCAAATTATACTATCAAACCCAAAATAGACACCGCAAGGAAAGAAAACTATAGGCTGATAACTTTGAAGAACATAGATGCGAAAATCCTTGACAAAGTACAAGTAAATAGAAATCAACAACATGTTAAAAGGATCATACACCATGACCATGCGGGATGTATCCCTGAGATGCTGGTACAAAAATCAATTATGTGATACATATCATTAGCAGAATTAAGGATAAAAATCACATAATCATCTCAATAGATGCACAAAAAGGATGTGAGGGGTAGCTAGTGGCTCAGTCATTTAAGCATCCAACTTTGGCTTAGGTCATGATCTCATGGTTTGTGGGTTTGAGGCCTGCATCGGACTCTGTGCTGACAGCTCGGAGCCTGGAGCCTGCTTCAGATCCTGTATCTCCCTCTCTCTCTCTGCTCTTTCCCCTTTTGTGTTCTGTCTCTCAGAAATGAATAAACATTTAAAAAACTTAAAAAAAAATAGAACCTTCATATGATCCAGCAATCCCACTGGGAATAAATCTATGTATTAAACTGAATAATTTAAATCAGTATCTCAAAAGGATATTAATACTCCCATAATCATTGCAGCATTATTCACAGTAGTCAAGACGTGGAAACAACCTATATGTCCATTGACAAATGAATGGATAAAGGAAAGGTGGTCTTTACATAAAGGAAATCCTGAATGGAGAAGCACGGAGGACATTATGCTAAATGAAAAAAGTCCAGTAACGGAAGGCCAAATATTGCATTACTCCACTTACAAAGAGTATCTAAAATAGTCAAAATACTAGAAGCATAGAGTGGAACGGTGATTATCAAGGTTGGGAGGGAGGAGAAATGAGGAATTTGAGTGTTCATAAATTTTCTTTTATGCAGGATAAATAAATTTTAAAAAGCTTCAGGACATGATTATGTTTGTGGTTAACAATACTGTCTTGTACATTTAAGAACTTAGAAGGACAGATCTCCCATTGAGTATTCTTATCACCATAAAAAAAATTAATTAGAAACCAAAAAGTTATTTTACTGGGGCACCTGGGTGGCTCAGTTGGTTAAGCGTGGGACTCTTGATTTCAGCTCAGGTCACAATCTCAGGGTTTGTGAGATCAAGCCATGCTTAGGGCTCTGCCCTGACATGTGGAGCCTGCTTGGGATTCTCTTTCCCTCTGGCTCTACCCCTTCCTCCATTCACATGTGCACACACTCTCTCTCAGAATAAATAAACATTTAAAAAAATGTTATTGTACCAAACAACTGCAAATTAGTAATTTTATAACTATCACAAACAGATTAAATAAAGGACTGGAAATGAGGAGAGCAGAAATTAGAGGCACTAAAAAATACAAAGTTCATGTGAAGTTATTAATGCACTTTTCAGTTTGATACTGAGAGAAAAACATGTTTGAGAAAAGTTACTAGTAGAAATAAAACTAGGATTTTTCTTCTCAAAGCAAACAGAACATGGCTTATGTAGAAGGCAAAGAAAACAACTTGAAAATTAAAAAATAGAACTCATAAGTTCATATAAATACAATCGATATGAGTTTTGGGAGTGCTACAAATATTCTCTATCTTATTTATAGCAGTGATTACATGCCTGTATATGGTTTGCCAAACTGATCAATCTGGACACATGAGGATGAATTTAAATGTATGTAAATCATAGTTTAATAAAACTACTTAAAAACATTTATAGAAAGCAAACTCAAAGCAAATTAGGAGTGGAATCAAGGATTTTCAATTTGGTAAAGTACTTCCATAAAAACCTATAGTTAACTCAAACTTAATGATAGAGAGTGAATGGTGATTGAGTGGCCCACTCGGTTCAATGTTTGACTTCGGCTCAGGTCATGACTTCATGGTTCATGAGTTTGAGCCCTGCCTTGGGCTCTATGCTGACAACTTAGAGCCTGGACCCTGCTTCAGATTTTATGTCTCTGTCTCTCCCTTCCCCTCCTCAGCTCATGAGCGCTCTCTCTCTCTCGCTCTCTCTGTCTCTCACACAAACATTAAAAAAAATTTTAAAAAGATGATAGAAGACTGAGTACTTTCCTCTCAAGTTTGGGAACAAAGCAATAACTTCTCTTTTATCATTTCTATCTAGTACTATAATGGGAATCTTTACCAGTGAACAAGAGAGTATAAAGAAATAAAGAGTTTAAAGATTGGAAGACCAAGACTGTATTTACTCTGAAATGATGATAGGGTACCTACAAAATTCTAATAAAACTACAAACACTCTTAAAGAATAATTTAGAAAAGTCACACACAAAAAGATAAATATTAAAAAAACACTTGTATGTAAATAAACTAGCAATAAGCAAAAGGGAAAATTAATTTTACAACTGTATTATTTACAATAGCATTCAAAACTATGAAATTATTTAGAAATAAATTATATGAGTACAGCTTTGAATATTAAAGACTTTAAAAATGTAGAGCTATGCCATTACGATGCATCAGAAAACTCAATCTTGTCAGGATTATAATTCACAAAGTGATTAGCTAATTGCGAAATTTACATAGATATGAAAATGACTTAAAATAATGAAAACTATTGCAAAACAACAAAAAGTTGGAGAACTTACACTAACAGATATCCAGAGAGTGTGTTATTAAGAATCAATGGAACATAAGTTGTTAAGTAGAAAGATACCCACTCATATATAATCAATTTTTTTCAAAAGCAGTGTCACAGCAATTCAACAGGGAGGGGAAGACATTTTCAACTACTTATTCTAGAGTAACTATATATCCAAATAGAAAAAAAGATGAATTTCTACCTCTATTTCACACTGAGCACAAAAATTAATTTTAGATATGTCATAGATTAAATGAAAGCTTAAAAGTATCAGGTTTCTAGAAGAAAATCATTGGAAGCTGTTTCTATGATCTTAGGTTAAACAGAGAGATTTATTTTAGGTTATATACAAAAAACACAAACTTAAAAAATAGAGTTGGTAAACTGATAACTGATAAATTTAACACCAACAAAATGAAAACTCATGCTTGTCAAAAGATACCACCAAGAAAATGAATAGGAGAGCTACAGATTGGGAGATACTATTTTCAAGACATCTACCTGGCAAAGGTGTTGTATATAGGATATATACACACCTCCTACAACTCAAAAATGAAAAAAAGGCATATAAATTTTTAAATGAGAATAAGATTTGATAAGATACTTTGCAAATGAATGTATATAAATAGCCACTGAACAGAAAAGTAAACACTCAAGATTATAAGTCATCAGCAAAGTGCAAATTACAACCAAAATGAGATAATCACTCCTCACTCACTAATATGAGTAGGGAACAACCAACCTGTCTCTCAACAGAAAAATAAAAAAAAAGTTTTTAGTGTTCATACAATGGAATACTAATCAGGAGTGAAAATGAATGACTAATCACTACATGGAATCTTCAAGTATTAATGCATCTTTAAAATATTACACACAGTGAAAGAAGCAAAGGAATCCATACTATATGTTACACTTATATAACATTCTAGAATAGAAGAACCTCATCTAGGGGGGTCAAAGTAAGAAAGGCCATTGCTTTGAAGTGGAGAATTGAGGAAACGGATGTGAGAGAGTTTTCTAACATGATAAAGAATATTCTTTCTCTTGAAAGAATAGTGGGTTATACAAGCTCATATATTTGTACATTTAAGTTTAATAGAATATTAGGTTAGAAATAACAGTATGAAAGCTCTCTTTGCAGAGGGGGCATTTTAAAGTGAATGCCCTGACTATAGGTGAGGGACTTTGTTTTATAGGGTTCTGGTCGGCCCCCTTCCCTTCCTCCTCATTCCTTCTCAGGTCCTACCCTTACTGTCTTGATAGCTCTAGGTGCTGGGTTGTCCATTACTGATTGGCTCCAGTCTGTTGTGTGAAGAGTCAGACTACAGTCATACTGTCCTTCATATACCATAAGTTTAATGGTTTACTTATTTCTGTTAGGTATTCTGATTGTCAAATTCCTGAAGAAAACCTGAGTGGGAGTAGGTGGTGTCAGTTACATTCTTAAAAGGAATTTTATGCCTGAGGGAGTTTGCCGCAGCCAGCTGTTCCCAGAAGAAATGTTGTAAATATGTATTTTTCCCACCCAGGGACCTTCAAGCCCCAACCTCTCCCTTTCTGCCTTCTGAATCATATCTTTCCCTGTCATAATAATGTATATTAAAGAATAATCCAACATGATTAAATAGGGTTTATCCCAGATGCAAGTGTATCTTTTTTCTTTTTTCCTCCATTTTTCTCCTCTCTTTCTCAAAATATCCCTGCAGAATATATCGGTGAATAAAGCACGAGAATTTTTAAAAAATCACCCTAGAAGCAGGTCTCTGTAGGCCATGAATTTTGATAGAAAGGATTGCACTTGAAATGAATTGGGAGAGGGGATCTTTGGAGCAGCTCAGCCAGAGGCATCCCCAGAACATGGATGCAAAGTGGGTTTGGACAGATCAACAGGCAATAGAACAGGTAGAGTTATAAAATCCTGGAAAAGTATTCAAACTGTAGCTACCGCTAGTTATGGGTAAATAATCACAGGATCCACAGAATAAGGGATTAAGGAGTTATATGACATGTAACAAAATTTCTTGAAGATCTTTTGATCAGAGACTTAAGTAGTCACAACCCTTTAGCGTATTCCTAGACCTAGACCTTGTTCAGTTTACAAATGCACTGCTTCTTGAAAAGCAAGAAGTTCACTACACATGATTAAAGACTATACAAAATAAGAATATCTTAGGAAAATCCTGCTTGCCTTTTTTAAAGGCATGTAGAGCTATTAAATGTCATACTAGTAGCAGGGAAAAAGAAACAACCAAACACTGCCAATGAGTGAGGGGAGTTGAGTAGATGCTTCCATTAATGTAGTCAACACTATTTTCTTTGGATTCATAAAGGCATGACAGTCAAGACCGTAACTGTGGACTACCAGAAAAGGAATAGAGTTTCTGGTCATAAATGGAGTTTTGACTAAGACCATATTTAGGAGGCCTAATGTTCTCCAAGTTATATAATGAATATTATCCAAGATCTTGCATAAGTGGACAGAATAGATGCCCTGAACAACTGAAAGAATCCCTACACTGCCTAACTCATCCATGGAATAAAGGATATTGTGGTAGAAAGGACAGTAGACCTATCCTTATCAATCTCATAATTTTATTTCTAAGAGGATTTAGTGTATTTCAGCAGGCCAGCACTAAGCAACTAGAAAATGCGTATATATAAATTTTTAAATGATAGGTGTAAAGATGTTGTAGAAGCCATAAGAATTTGGTTAACTATAACATTCCACAAAGAAAAAGCTCTTCTTGTCTGGGCTGATAATTGCTACCCATTTTCTGCCATTAGAATTTACTGATTCTAAGGGCAGGTAAGAATTTTCTTGACCCAGGAAAGGCACCCTGATGGGGAGAAGAAAAAGCAAAATTCTGACTATGTGATGGATTGGAAGCAAGAAGACTCCCGAATGAGTGAGAATTTTCGTCATGAGATGTTAACGAAGTTCTGGGATTGTACAAGACACTGAGGAGCAGCCAAGAAATCCTATACACAGAGCAAAATTTTTTGCAGTGCACAAGAAACAAGTTTTGCTATAGTAGGGAGTCTGACACAAATACACAGTGTTTCTCAAGACGTTTGCCAGATCTTGAAGCTCGATGTAATGGGAGTTGAAGAACTAAGCTCAAAATCTCCAAAGAACAGGACTGATTCTTACGTAAATTTTAGGGCAAAGGACATGAGACTAACCACAACTCAATCAAAAGCCAAGGTGTGTCAAACCTGGGGAAGAAGAATGGGCCAGAGTTGAACTAAATTTTACTAAATACAATAGAAGACAGGAGGAGTGAACCAGAAGATAATTTAATTGAAAATGTCCAAAACATAAGAAAGAAAAAATAAATTAAAGAAAATATTCAAAACACACTCACACAAAAAGAGATAGAACAAAACAAAAATTAACAAACATATAGTTGAATTTTCAGGAGAATAAAGAATGAGACAGAAGCAATACTAGAAGAAAATTATTTTAACCCCAACACTGATTAATGTTACCAACTCACAAATTCGAAAAGCTAAGGGAATCAACAGAAGGATCAATACAAAGAAAAACATATCATGGTCAAACTAATGAAGACCAAGACCAAATGGAAAGGCTGAAACAGCCAGAGAATAAAAGACCCATCTTCACAGGAGTAGCTGCAAGATATCTGACTGCCTTCGCAACACAGCTCTAGAAGCCAGAAGACAATACAACAATATATTTGAAGTAGTGCGGAAAAAAAAAGTGCTGACCTAGAATTCTGTACCCACTGAAATATGCTTCCAAAATGCAGTTGAAACAAAGATGTGTTCCAAGACAATGAAGAGTGGAGAAACTTTATTTTTAGCAGAGTCTCAGTATAAGAAATACTTTAAGAAATTCTTGAAGTTAAAATACTCCCAAATGGTAGCATCAACTGCAGAATTTAAAGAGGTGAGTGCAATGTTTGGTCCTCCTTTTTCATGTAAAACATTTGCTGGTTCAAAAGCAAAAGTTAAGAGGCTGAAAAGTTTAGAAAGAAACTGTGCTTGAACTGCAATTGCATATCAATGGCTGTAAGGAGTACTGGTCATGGTAAAAGCCTCAGGCATTCAACTGGGGTCCTGAATAGGCAATACCTAAATATAAAGATGAATTTGAAATAGATTTGTCCCCAGAAAGGCTGAAAAACAATCTTACTAATGAAGGAATCCCTGTTTGCTTTAAAATGATCTGCTTATACTCTAAATGCCTGCTAGAAACAAAACTAGGTCCTCTCTGAAGAAAGACTGCAATATTGAAAGTCTCAAATTATATCATTAATAATCCCTGGAATTCAGCAAAAGACAAATAAGCAAGGACAATAATGAAGTGATGAAGAACTGTGAAAAAAATAGTGAATTGAAATAGATTCAGAGGAAATCCAAATATTGGAGTAATGAGGCACAGTTTTTGCAAGAGCTATGAATTTTGTCAGGATTGAAAACTCTAAAAAACAATGTGACGACAATCCTGAAACAGAACAACTGGAACAAATTACGAGCTACATCAATGGATTTAACGGCAGATTAGACATGGCCAACACAAATTTGGTGAATTGTACTACAGATGCTAAGAAAACATCCAAACTGAAGCAGAGACAAAAGAATAAAAATACAAGAAAAAACAAAGGAGATAGATGTGATATATTTAAAATGTCTTAACAGACATGAAACAGAAGTCTTAGGAAGGAAGAAAGAGGGAATAGGGAAGAACCAATACTTAAAGAAATAATGACTGAAAGCGACAAAAGATAACCATAGGGTCAAGGATCACTATCAACCACAAGTGGAATCAAACAGAAAAATTGTATGTATGCTTATCGCATTAAAGTGTTGAAAATAAAAGACAGAGAAACTTAGAATTGCCAGGAGAAAAATAAGCAATATGTGCAAAGGATTGAGTGAAACTGTCTTCTCAATAACAGCAGTAGAAGACTATATCAGTCTGCTAGGGCTGCCATAACAAAATATCACAGACTGTGTGGCTTAAACAGAAATTTAGAAATTTTCTCACAGTTTTGAAGGCTAGAAGCCCAAGATTAATGTGTCAGAAGGGGCTGGCTCCTTCTGAAGCCTCTCTTCTTGGCTCACAGGTGGTAGTCTTTGTGTTTTCAGATATTCCTCCCTCTGTTTCAATATCCAAATTTCCTCTTCTTTTAAGGACACTTGTCATAGAGGATTAGAGCCCATCCCAATGACCCCATTTTACATTAATTACTTCTTTAAATACTGTAGCTCCAAATACAGTCACATTCTGAGGTACTGGGAGTTAGGGGTTCAACATATGAATTCGGATGTGAAAACAATTCAGCCCATAATAAAGATAGAAGACAAAACTATGGGGGCGCCTGGGTAGCTCAGTTGGTTAGGCGGCCGACTTCGGCTCAGGTAATGATCTCACCGTTTGTGAGTTCGAGCCCGCGTCGGGCTCTGTGCTGACGGCTCAGAGCCTGGAGCCTGCTTCAGATTCTGTATCTCCCTCTCTCTCTGCCCTTCCCCTGCTCGTACTCTGTCTCTACGTCTCTCAAAAATAAATGTTAAAAAAAATTAAAAAAATAAAGAAGACAAAACTATGAAAGAAAAATAACTTCCCATGTAGGATTATAATCCCCCCCACAATACATCCATCAAAATAAAGATAAAAATAAGAAACTTTCCAGAGAAAAATTGAAAAAATCAATCAGCAACAGACTTATGATAAAGAAAATTCTAAAGGAGATCTTTAGGCAACAGTATCTACTTCTAAGGTACAGAGAAACATGGAGAAAGGAAGAGTAAAAGAAAGGAGAAACAATAAAAAAAAATCAAATAAATATTGACTATAAAAATAATTTTAGCCTTCAGCATTCAAACTTTATACAGAATTAAAATATGTGGTAATGATAGCACAAAAATTAAGCATAGTGAATAAAGTTCAAATGTTCTAAGGTCCTTCAGTTGCAAAAGAAGTGATAAAGTGTAAATTCATATTATAACATAATTAATCAGATGAGCATGAATATTTAGAACTAAGAGATGGCAACTAAGATATATGCACGTATATAAAATATATATCAAGAGACTTTGTATATTCAAATAACAAAGAATTTAAAAATGAAATTTTCAAATGTACCACTCATAATAGTATCAAACATCATCCAATTTCCATAAATAAATATAGTAAAACACGTGCTAGATCTCTCTACAGAAAACCAAAAATACAATTGAGAGAAATTAATGACCTAAATAAATGGAAGGATATACTGTTTTTAGGGATCAGATTACAAAAACTTGCTTTTACTCCAAACTGATCTATAGATTCAGTATAATTCTAATCAAGATCCTGGTAGGTTTTGTGTTATGAAAGTTTACAAGAAAATCCTCAAATGTGTATAGAAATGCAGAGTCAAGGATAGTTGAGACATTTTAGAGCAAACAGTAAAATGGGAAGGCTTATTCTGCTGGATAACAAGAGTTATTATAAAAATACCGTAATGAATAAAGTTAAGAATTAGTGTAAAGATAGAGAAATAATCATAACACAAAACAGGGTCCAGAAATACACCTACATATACCTACACCTATGTAGTCACCTGACTTACAGCAAGTTTACACAATCATGTAGTGGATGAAGAATGATCATTATAATAAACCATGCTGAAGCATCAGGTTATTTATATGGAAGAATATGAACTTCGATCTTTACCTCATGCCATTACAAATATCAAGTGCAAATAGCTTATAAACCTTAAGAGAAAAAATAAAATAATAAAGCTTCTGGAAAGTAACATGGGAAACTATTTTCCTGATTTTGGAGTAGGGAAAAATTTCTTATATATACATGTCCTATCCAAAAGGAAAAATTAATACTCAGAGTTGATTAAATACAAGAGCTTCTCTTCATCAAAAGACACCATTAAGGGGGTAAAAAGGCAAGCCATTTGGTATTAAAAGATATTTACAAGATGAATACTTGACAAATGACTCATATTCAGAATTTATTTTAAAATATTCCTTCAAATCACTAGTAGAAAGTTAGCCCATCTAACAGGAAATTACCAAATATCCAGCAGCCACTCACCAATAGTGGATATACAATTGGTCATTAAATACATAAAGAGGTGTTCAATCCTATGAGACAAAAGAGAAATGCAAAACCCAGAAACCTAACCTATGGCACTGCTAATTGGCAGGATTACCTCTGCAGAGGGGGAGAATGCTGATTATGACGGGGATGTGGAAGGCATCTGGGATGCTGAAAAATCTCTGTATTATTTGTGTGGTGGCTATCTGACTGTATTCGCTTTGTGATAATTCACTGAGCTAAACACTTATGATTTGTGCCCTTCTGTATTATATTCCCAGGATATGTTTTTTTTCGAATTGTGAAAATGAATGAACCAGAGCCACATTCAGCAAAATGAATAAATCTTAGTAATGTAACTAAGTGACAAAAGCTAGTCTCAGAGGATTATCTGGGGTATAATATTCTCTTTAAACATTCAAAAATGAGAAAAACTGCATTATTTAGGCCTATATATATATACATATATGTATATATATATGAGTAAAAGAAAGCAAATACTAAGCAAGAAAATAAAAAGTACAAAAAAAAATCAGAAAAATGGCCAGCTTTGGTGGATACGTAGAGCATGGGATAAGGAAGTTTACATAGTTTAGTTGTAAGTTATTGACAACATTTTAGATCCTGAAATGTGTGGTGGATATATGGATGTTTGTTATTAAAATGGATAAAACAAATATAGGTAAGAAATGGATGCAATGACTAGAGACGATGGTGTCATGAAATAAAGATTAATGAGTAAATTTTATGAATTTGTGAGCCAAATGATAACAAAATTAAAAACTAAGTGCAGCTCTACTAATTCTGAAACGAATTCTCGCTTGGATAGCAAAAGTAGGCAAGATCATCATGAGAAAACCATCTTGCTGAATGAAGCCTTTTCAATAGCATGTCAAAGAGAAAATGCACATGACCAAGGTAGATCTCAGGAATTCAATAGCACTTTTATTAAGGGAGAAAAATTATATAATTATTAAGTTCAAAGTAGCAAAAGCATTTGGTAAAACTCAATACCTCTGCAGTATTTTTAAAAGTACTCACAAACAATAAATAGAGAAGAAAACTAATAAAAGACTTAAGGACTGGAAAAGAGGAATGAAACCTCTCTTTACTTTCAGACAGTATGATTATCTCAGAGATAATCTTCATACAAATTATTAAACTTCTGACAAGATGATTCAACAGTTGAATGTAAGATCAGTATTCAGAAACTTTACGAGCAACAGTCAGAAAATGTGACTAAAAAAAACCTATGACGCAATTATAATAAAAAATAAATTAGGAGTATATCTAGCAAGAGATAGTAACTTTTTGAAGAAATTATAAAACTTTATTAATAGATGATAAAATTTCTTATTACTGAGAAACATTACCACAAATTTAGCAGCTTAAAACATCAGTCATTTATTATCTGACGGTTCTGAATATAAAAACTATCGGCATGCTAAACTGAATTTTCTGCTTAGGGACTCACATGGCCAAAGTCAGGGTTGACTTTTATCTGGAGCCGCCAGGAAAAAAATCTACATTGAAGCCTTTTTTAGATTTATGGTAGAAATTAGTTCCGTGCATCGGAGGGCTAAGCTCTCTATTTGTTTACTGACTGCTGTCTACTGGAATGGCACTAGCAACTAGAGTCTGCATTTAGGTCCTTGCTCTGCGGTTCCCTCCATCTCAGTAATGAACCCCCCTTACATTGAATCCTGGAATGCCTTCAATCTTTGCATTCCTTTTGTGCTACCAGCCAAAGAAAACACTCTGCTCTTTTTTAACCTTTATTTATTTTGAGAGAGAGAGAGAGAGAGAGATTGAGAACAAGCAGGGGAGGGGCAGATAGAGAGGGAGACAGAGAATGCCAAACAAACTCCACATGCCTGATGTGGGGCTATATCCTACTTACCATGAGATCATGACCTGAGCTGAAACCAAGAGTTGGACGCTTAGATGACTGAGCCACCCAGGTGCCCCAGAAAACTCTACTCTTTAAAAAAAAATTAAGTTTATTTATTTATTTTGAGAGAGAGAGAGAGAAAGGAAGACAGACAGAGAGTGCATAAGGGGGCAGAGATAAGGAGAGACAGAATCCCAAGCAGGCTCCACATCATCAGCAAAGAACTCAATGGAGGGCTCAAACTCATGAACAGTGAGATTGTGACATGAGCTGAGATCATGACCTGAACAAAGATCAAGAGTTGGGACGCTTAATCGACTTCACCACCCAGGCACCCTGGAAACTCTCTACTCTTAAAGGGCTCATGTGATTAAGTAAGGCACAACCAGGTAATTTGTCTATATTAAGGTGAACTGATTATCAACCTGAATTACTTCTGAAAATCCCTTTGTGTGTAAAAAAAAAACCAAACATAATCATGGGGTTAAAGTTACTGGAGCCATCTTAAATTTCTGCCTGCTATAGGGACATTAAAGCAGAAAAATCACTGGAGAGATATACCATGTTTATGAACAGGGCAACTCAATATTAAAATGATTTTGTATTTGTGGCTTGGTTGAGCTATAAATAACAGAAAACCTCCAAATAGAAGAAACTCATAGAAAAACATATTATTTATATTTCTCTTGTTTTAATCATGTGTGTCTCTCTTTATCTTAATACCACACTGTATTAATTGTTGTAGCTTTACAGTAGGTCTTGATATTAGGTAGTACGAATCCTCAAACTTCATTCATTTCAAAACTGTTTTTTGGCTATTCTAGAACAATCTTATAGGAATCTAGATTAAAAAAAATTTTTTTTTCTCTACTGTACTAGTTAGGACCTCCAGTAAATTTCAAATAGAAGCGGTGAGAGTAGAAACTGTTGCCATATTCCAAATCTTAAGAAAATGCTAATATTCCACCATTAAGCAGGATGTTAGCTGTAGGTTTCATATGTTTTAATTATTTGATTAATTCCCTTCTATTCCGAGAGTCTTATTATGAATGAATGTTGAATTTTATGAAATGCTTTTAATCTTTATTGAGAAGTGCATATGTATATTTTTCCTTTATTTTGCTAATGTGGTCAATTGCATTGATTTCTTGACTGTTAACCTTGATTTCTGGCATACACCTCATTTGTTCAGGGTATGTTATCCTTTCTATGTATTACTGCATTCAATTTGCTAATTTAAAGGATTTTGTGTCTATGATAATGATATTCAGTGGTCTGTAATTTTCTAATAATATATCAGACTTGGGTATGGGAATTATAGTGATCTCATAAAATGAGTTGGGAGGCATTCTTCTCTTTCTGAAAGCATTTGTGTAAGATGGGTATAATTTCTTAAATGCTTGAGCAAATTTATCAGTGATGTCATCTTCTGTGTTTTAAACTGCCACACCAGACTATGGGTAGCTATTAAAGATCTAGCTGGTTTTTCCTTACCTCAACACAGTTCTACTGATGGTAGACATACTTCTTTCTCTGCTCATGCCCTGAGATTTTGCAAATATCCCAGCAACGGAAGTGGTCACTGGTCTCTGCTTACCAACAAAAGACTTCTCCCACTCCAGAATTTTGTTAATTTAAACTTCTGTGCATCCACAACTTTGGATGCCTCTAAAGAAAAAACATGATTTTTTTTAGTTGATCCGGTGTTTTTGGATGCAATACTAATGAGGACCTTTTGTGACCATGCATAACTTCTGAAGTACAACTCTCTATTTAGCCTTTTTATTTTTAATTTCAAGAATGTGACTGCCGAAAATTCAGATTTAAGAACTTGTGAGCAGCATACTCTCTTTGCTGTTCTAGAACTAGTTCCAAAAAAAAAAAAAGGGCATGCAGAGGCTGACTAACATAACACGTATAAATTCAGTCTCCAGAGTCCAACTACCTAGGTCCCAATTCAGGATCCATCATTTACTAGCTTGGGGGCAAAGTACTTAAGTTTCTCAAGCTTATTTCTTGTTTGTAGACTAAAGATAGTAATAGTATATATTACATGTAGTTTAAAAACATACTCAAGGGGCGTCTGGGTGGCTGTCAGTTAAGCGGCCGACTTTGGCTCAGGTTATGATCTCGCAGTCCGTGAGTTCGAGCCCCGCGTCGGGCTCTGTGCTGACAGCTCAGAGCCTGGGGCCTGCTTTGGATTCTGTGTCTCCCTCTCTCTCTGCCATCCTCCTGCTCACGCTCTGTCTCTATGTCTCAAAAATAAATAAATGTTAAAAATATTAAAAAAAAATACTCAAAAAGACCAGGAACAGAAAAAGAGTCAATAGATACAAACCAAATTATGAAAGACTTTTGGTTAGACCTAAGATTGGATCTGCCTACGAGTGGTCCTGACTAACTCTTAATTTCCTGCGATTTATCATTTTTTTAAAAATCTGTGAATCCATTCAATACTTCCGTAAATTTTTCTTTGCTGTTAAATACGGGATTCAGTTGGGAGATCATCTCTACCTACCCACCAACCTCATATGGCCCTATTAGCATGAGATCTCTGTTAAGAATGGGGTTTAGAGTAACATGTGAATTTCAGTCTAGCAGTACCTTATAGTGATGTTCTACTGAGACTGACGTTTAGAGTGAAATGACAGATTCCTGCTGGTGGAGACGGTCACCTGCACTATCATAAGATTTCAAAGTAATTTTGGTTGCAGGTATTTATTCTGAATTTACTACATGGCTAATGATGAGGATATTACATTTTTAAAAAAATAATAATTTTTTTAACCGAGAGCTATTCCTTCAAGCAAATAATCAATGTCAAACAAATCCCTTGGTTAACTCAAAGGATATTGCTTATATGAGGCTTTTCGCTACCGGAGGCAGAAGAGGAAAGAATAGGATTAGGACCTAAAAGAGATTTGATGGCTATCATTTTCACAATAGGAATGTTGACAGGGGGAATAAATAACTTATGGAGAGCAACTTGTTAAACTGGGTTAAAAGAAGGTCTGTGCAGGCATGGCCCAGTCTGATGCCGCCTGCCAATCGGATTATATTTTATTACTCAGCTGAACCGTATTCCATGATTCGGTTTGTGGTTATCTAAAAGGGTCACGAGCTGCACTAGCTCATATTTCCCGAACATATTTTGGCAGAAATTGTAGATTGTTTTAAGAGAATGTCAACTCGTGTGAGAGATAAAGACAAAGGGCTTCTTTATAGTTAACATTATCGAACCACAAACCCAGGAAAGGGAAGTAACCGCCTTTTGTGGGATTCCAGGGTACATTCAGGCACATCAGAAACAAAGAATGTCCTCTGTACTAGAAAACCGGACTTGAAGTCCACACATCTTAGGCGTATACACCAGGAAAGCCTCGTCTCTGAATCCAGTTTCTCGGGGTGACTCCACGTTGGACTGCTTTGCCATCTCCATCCTTACTCAGTTTCAAGAGCCTCTCCTGATTCTTGTCATCTTTCGCTTTTTGTATATTCCTGAAATTATCAAACCAGATCTTTTATTTTTTTCCAGTTACCTTATTCCTTTTCTAATCTTACTGCTTTCCGATTCTTTGACTTTTCTTTTCTGTCCCTAAGCAAGAGAAGTCTCTCCCTGGGTTCAGATATTTAACTCTCTAGTCTAAATCTCACGGTTAACCAATTTATTCCCCTGCTTACTGGCATCAATCGTTTTTCTCTCTTAGCCTTTGGCAACAACTGTCCAATCTTAGGTCAAGCTAACTATTCTCCTAGTCTTTCCAATACTGAGGCGGCTTGGGAAGCTGAAAAGATTAGGGGATACTGGAAACACACAGCTACTAGTAGCCAAAGTCTCATGCATATCCTATGATCATTATTCTAAACATTTACCAATTTTTCTCAAGTTCTTCAATAGCACATTGCCCATGTACCCTCTCATACACATAGATATTCTCAAAAAACTATCTCTTTCCTCCCAAGGAAGTTAAAGATGATCAGGATTCAATGCTTTCAACTTAGAAACTGCCTCCACTGACTTATGCATATGAGAAGTAGCTTAGCAGTGTGATTTTGACCTGAGTCATAGTAGCAACGAAGCCTGCTACTATGTGTGACCTTGAGCAATTATGTCATCCCCTCTAATCTTTGGTTTCTTCACATATAAATGGATGAAAATAAAGGTACTTACTTTCAAGTATGAAAGCCCTTAGTCTAGTCCTTACCAGTTAGTGAGTACTCAAGAAATGTTCACTCTTAAAATGATTTGCTACATCTACAGTCACCTGTGCACCCCACGGATGCTGTTCTCTTATATCTCACAGAGCCATTATTTGCTACACCCAAAACAAACTTCTCCATATTCTCATGTTTCATTGATACCACATTCCATCAACGCTGACTCTCTTATCCTGCATTTTTCAGTCTCCCAGCAGATAAATTCATACACACAGACACATACACACATGCACGTATATTCACTCCCTGCAATCCTGTATCATCTTATTCAGTCCTAGCTCTGGCGTCTTTTCACAATTTTACTTCTATAAAAATAGTTATCAGTCATTAATTTGGCTTCTTAAACTCCCCCCTGCTCCACAAAAAAATCACATTTGACAAAATAATCAATAACTTGCACACAGTTAGGTCCACAGACATCTAATGCCACTTTTAGATTACCATGTATGGAATTTATGTTCCTAACACTGTGTGATGCAGTTCTGTGTCTATTTACACATTTAATTCTTGCAACAACACTCAAAGGTAAATGTCACTTTGCTTACTTTATACAGGATGGAAGAGAAGCTAAGAGGTGTCACTCTCTCAGTTGCCTACATTCCCTGAGTGTACACTATTCAATAATCCATGCTCCTGCTTTCTATGGAGTTTAGAGAGTGAGCCAGATTATAAGTTGGTTAACAAACAGGTCTACTATACCAACTGAGATGAAGTCTGTAAAGAAAAACAGAATTCTGTGATAGGCAACAACCAGGGGAAACCCATTGGAAAGGTCAGGAAAACCTCTCTGAGGAGGCCCAGTTAACCTGTTACCTGAAGATCGGAATACGTCTGCCATTGAGGAGAAGTGGATGAGATGTCCAGGAAAAGGAGATACTGTTTGAATCTCATGGCATGATTGGACAAGAGCTTTGGGAGTTGGAGTTAGGTTTCGTTCTGCTCCAATGACCCCAGACAAGATTAGCCATTGTCCTAGGACACCATGTGTGCTCCATTTCCATATTTTTCTGCTAGATAATAAGCTACTTGAGAACAGGTGTGTAGCCTTAGTTCCTGCCTACCACACTATAAATGACAAATGTTTATTGAACTAACTAGTGGCAATTTACTCTAACAGGTATTACCACTTATTTTTGGGGAGGGAGACTGAGAGCTTAGTCATTTCAAGCAAGGTCTTCATATCCTGTGTGGCCAGTGTATGCTCCTCAGTACTCTTTTACCTGGTTGGTCCAATGAGGTATGTGCAGTCAGCTGCTCGTATCTAGGTGATTCATGAAGCTTAGAGACTGAGACCTGTGTGCTATGTCAGAACGGTTTGAATATTTCCATTTTACTACAACCATTGGATTTTTATATCAAATGGCCACCAATTAGTGTCAAAGTTGGGCTGATGAAAATATTGAGAAATGTGAGGTATTTTTTTGGGAGACTTATGAATATGCATGTTATAAACTGCTCTTCCTTCAGTGTGGACTCCTGGAGAGAATACTAAACTGGAAGGTCAAAGTCCTGAGTTTTCTTCTTGGCTTTGCCACTCACTCCCTCAGTGACCTTGGACAAGTTGCTTAGCCACTCTGCAGGCAACTGTTTCCTTGTTGATAAAGATATGAGTAATGATAGCTGAAACTGCCTTCCATATAAGGAGGTTGGGAAGATTAATGAGATACTGTTTATAAAGCACTCTGAACTCTCTGAAAGAAAGGTGCTGTATAAATACAGAGTGTTGCTTTGTTGCAAATTCTCTATGTGTTTCTTAAAACCTGGAAAGCATGGTAGTGTCAGAGTGTATGAATTACTTCATAGGACATGTACCTGTTTCCACCTCTGGTGAACTGTCCGTTTGGTTTGCCTCTATCCTATTTCCTATTTACAAAACCTTTCCTTGAAATTAAAATAAAATAAAAGTTTAAAAAATTCAAATGGTTTCAGAAGAAATTATATTTGGTGGCTGTTTGTGACCATTTTTAGGAACCATTTAAGAGTGAAAGCCTGAGATCTTGATTTTTTCGTGGTAAATTACTCAAGGGACAAGATATGGGTAATATTTCCTGACTCATGATTATTTCAACCTGGCCCTGCATTCACATTTCCCAAACCAGTGATTGAGCAAACAATTGGAAACCAAATTGCCTACTCTCATTTTATTTCTTCTCCCTGAGCTTAAGTGTCCTTTAGTGGAAGGGGCAATGGAAAAGGAAGGAGAAAGCAAAGGAGACAAAGATCATATTAATGTTCAATGATTAGACTGAATAATCAAGAATTGACTCTGCTTTGGTCATACATACTAAAAAAAAGGAAGACTGACTGCCTTTCCTTTCATTTGTATCCATTATACTTCAAACACTGTGTTTTTCAGAACTAGATATTATATTAAATGTGATACCTTAATATTCAGAACGTGTGGAATGTGGGAAAATTGATGTTCCTCTGAGAATCTCAATCTTGCATTAGCAGACTCTTTTTTGCATTTAATTTTGTCCCTTGTTTATATTAAAGGCAGAAGAGGTTTCTTTTGACATGAAAAATTTTAAAATGTATGTAGGTAAAGTCCTTCGGAGAATTCTATTTTTCATCTGCTTATTAGGACTGATGGGAACAGCTCTTCTCTAAGATTCGAAAGTTCCAGATGATCCAGGTTGTTATAAGTGCATTGGCCTTATGGTGTATTTCTTTCTAGAAAAGAACTGGAACAAGTAATCTGCTAAAGGCATGCAGTTGGAGTTATTGTATAAGCTTCTAAAAACTACTGATTATCCCTTAAGACATGTTAAAATTTAGGAAAGAATATGTTCAGCTGTCAAAAAATTTTTTGAGTTTGAGGAATCCAGCCAGAATTTGATAAAAAGAAAGCTAGAAAATAATCCCATGTAACAAATTAAGAGGAAGAGGAAAAACAAAGACTAACGTTTCTGATTATTTAATAACCATGAGAGACTTACAATGGGGACTCCAGGTTTATAGTTTTTCATTCCATTTAATGTTTCCAACACCCTGAAGCCCACTCTTTCTAGTGGGATCAGATCTAATGGTATAAGAAAGAGGGAGGGAGAGGGAAAGGAAGGGACATAGGAAGGAAAGGAGGAGAGGAGGAAGTAAATAAACCAAGGAGACAAAAAGGAAGAGAAAGAAAGAAAAATAGGTTAGGCTATTTTATTCTACCAGTTTTGCCATCAACATTAGAAAGGAGAAACCCTTGGGACACCTGCGTGGCTCAGTTGGTTAAGCATCCCACTCTGGATTTTGGCTCACGTCATGATCTCACTGCACTTGGGAATGAGCCCTGAGTCAGGCTCTGCACTGACAACACTGACGGAGTCTGCTTGGGATTCTCCTTCTCTCTCTCTCTCTCTTTCTGCCCCTCTCCTGCTTGCATGCTCGTTCTCTCTCTCTCAAAATAAATAAATAAATATCTTTAAAAAAAGAAGAAGAAATCATTAGTCGTAGGCTGAAAATAGTTCCCCGATAACGTCCATATCCTAATCCTTAGGACCTATGAAAATGTTGTCTTATATGGGAAAAGAAAATTGTTAACAGTGGTTCAGTTAAGGGTCTTGAGATGGGGAGATTGCTCTGGATTATCCTGATGAGCACAATATAACCACAAGGGTCATTAAAAAAGTTGGCTTTATAAGAATTATGGAGAGAGGGGGGGGATATAATGACAAAAACCTAGGTCAGAAAGGAGAATATATGCTATATTATTGGCTTTGATGATGAAAGAAGTGGCCATGAGCCAAGAAACTTGGGTGATCTCTAGAAGTTGGAAAAGGCAAAAAACACAAACAAACAAAAACAAACAAACAAACAAAACTCAAAAATGAAAGCAAACAAACAAGAAAGAGACTCTCTGCTGGCATCTCTAGAAAGAACCTAAGTTTACTGACATCTTGATTTTAGCCCAGTGAAAATGATTTTGGATTTCTGACCTCCAGAACTGTAAAATAAAAAATCTGTGTTGTTGTAAGTCACTAAGGTTGTGGCAATCTGTTATAGTGACACTAGAAAACTAATACATCATCCTAAGGTGAGCTAGCCAGTGTCATTGCTGCACGAAAGTGAGTTAGTGAGTAGTGTTTCAAGTGAACTGTGAACAGGGGGCAGTAATGTATATTTTGATCCTCATTCTTTAGAGGAATGGAGGATGCACTGCCCTAAAACCTATGGCCCAATGGCTAGAAAGCTGGCCAACTTGCCCTAGGGAAGGAGCCCATCATGCCTGGAAACTAAAAGACTCTCAGCAAACAGGAGCCCCATGTTCCTTTACTACCCTAACCTTCTCAGATTTACATAAACCAATAAGCATTAGACTGCTTTCTTGGTTCTCATTTTGGGATTTTAAAGGCGGCTGATATGATGGTAGAATCCTAGAAAATAACTCAATAGAAAGCAAGAATATTTAATAGAAAGACATAATACAGTATGAGTAAACTGTGTGGGAGAATACATGTGATGGGGTGAGAGAAGCAGATGTTAAGGAAAAACACCTCTCGTGAAAACAAAAAGTATATGTATAAAAAAGGCTAATTACAAATTTCTAAAATATTTACTAAAAGACTCACCAAAACCAGTTTTTAATGATTCCCAAAGAATTCAGGTGGGACTTATAAATATATATGGCATATATAATTATATATAATACATATTATATATATAATATAGTGCTTTATAATGTTAGTGAAGTTCCACTGAAAATAAGATCCCGACTTGCTAAAGTGAATTTTACACTCATCCCCTGAAAACTTTTCGTGAGAGTATTTCATTAATACTGTTTACAACCAGAAGGACTTAAGTAACGTATGGAAGAAAGAGCACAAGATTCAGAAGCAGGAGGATTCCAAAAAAACCCAAAAAAACAACAGAGTACTTAAAAAAATTCAACAATATTGTTGAGCCCTGGTCCAATGCCTTTGGACAAGCTTGAACTTTTCTGAGCCTTAGTTTACTCATCTCTAAAATGAGGGAAGCAGTATATCTCTTCCATATGATGTTAAAATGATTATGTTAATAAATACTCATCATCTACCTTTTTCATTTTTATTTTTACTTTTTTTAAACGTTTATTTATTTTTGAGAGACATAGAGACAGAGCATGAGCAGGGGAGGGGCAAAGAGAGTGGGAGACACAGAATCAGAAGCAGGCTCCAGGTTCTGAGCCATTAGCACAGAGCTCGATGTGGGGCTCCAACTCACAGACCGCGAGATCATGACCTGAGCTGAAGTCGGCCGCCTAACCGACTGAGCCACCCAGGCGCCCCTATTTTTACTTTTTTTTTTTTAACTAGGCTCCACACCCGACATAGGGCTTGAACTCATGACCCTGAAATCAAGAGTCACATGCTCTACCAACAGCCAGTCAGGCGTCCCAATCTACCCTTTAAAGTCTGACCCAGAGGCCACTTCATTGTCCTTTTCAAAAACTTCAGAAGTCAACCGAGAAAATTTCACTAACTCATAATAAAATAAGCCACAGAGTCAGGAGAAAGAATTTGGAATTAGACTAATTCCGTGAGTCAAGATAAGGAGAGCCAGGAAGAAGTGAAATGTTAAACGTTGCTTCCAGAGGGTCTCAACAGTATGCCCAGTTTCAGTCCAGTCAGGCAACATGGAACCCAAGTTGATATAACAAGCTTCGAGGTGTCCACACAAAGGAAGAGAACAATGTGGAGCTGATACACATCAGGACAAGAGAACAGTCAGGACACAAGGCAAACACCGGGCAATTTCGCAGAAAGAAATTTGAGAAACACAGAACAAGGCTAAATCCTCCCTACAAAAACAGGACATCTCAAGGGGAACGAGGGTCCGGCTGGAGCTTAGGAACTATATGGAAGTTTGTTTATATCAGAATCAGAATAGCAACAAAGGGCTCTTACATCAGGTAAAATCCCTCCTGTCCCTGGCCAGGATTAGTCTAAACAACAGAAGAAAGAATCTGATGTACAGGTGGTATCAAAGAAAAACTGCCCTGGACAGAATTTAAAAAGCAATACTTTATTTAAGACTACTGCAATAAGGGAGAGAAAATATATGGAATTCTACTGAACAAAAGGAGGAGGAGCTGTAAGCACTGGGATTGGCTAGGGAAATGTACTAAGAATGTAAGGGACGAGATTAGCATTTGCTAACCGGTGCATAAGGAAATCAGATGCTGGAAGACAGGGAATTCTTGAGGGTTTATTTCAAAGGGATGGCTCTCAGGTCTTTGAGAAAGATGTTCCTGGATTAAAAGTTGCTAGAAGCTGAGAGATTTATACCTTGCGGGGGAGGGGGGAGACAAATAATTTATAATTGCAACTTTTCTAAAGTAAATGCCAAAGAAAAGGGAGGTCAGGGGCTTATAGTCAGGAAGAAAGCTGTTCCAAGTTTAGTCAAGCTGAGGGGAATGTTAGATCTCTTTCAAACAGTGGAGAATAAATAGCTATAGGTATAGAACTTTTAAATATGGTTTCCAAGAGACCTGAATGATAGCCAGTTATAACATTCTAACATGGTGAATTAAAAAACAGAGTGGTCTTTCCAGTGTCTGGTAGTTAGAGACATAACAAAGACAAAATACAGAAATCATGATTTTCCTTTTTTTTTTTTTTTTTTAAATAAAGGACTACCCTACTACCTCTTGAAGATTTGTTGTTGTTGTTTTAATTCCTAGGTCACAGCATTCTAAGTATAAAATGGGGCCACTTCACAGTATTTCCTGGGCATTATTTCCCCAACTGTGAAACTTCCGGAACACCTTTCATTCTCTTCAAAGTCTCCACTTTCTTCCTCTAGCTATTTGTAGGAACCCCTAGGGGATCTGTTATTGTGTCCTCAAATCTCTTGAGCTAGGGAGAGACGCCCCCCCACTCTCTTTACCTCCTCCTCTGATCTCCTTGGTGATCTGTCAGCTGAACCCTTGCTCCTGCTCTTGCAGGAGGTCCCTGCCAAGGAAGGTCTGGCACAACGTCATCCCTTGTTCCAGCATCCACCACCACCAGGCACAGTCTCTCGCTGCTCCTGAGGCTATGGGTAAGGGATAGTGTCAAAAAAAACCACGAAAAACAAACAAACATAAAAATCAACACAGACCCAAGGTCTCATTGTAACTGGAATCGTGGCTGGAATCGCATGCTGGAGCCCAATGTCTGTCAAACACCCAATACCCAAAGGAACAGAAAGCCTCGCTTTCATTGGAATCCAAGATGCTTTGGGTTTCCAATGACTGCAACAAGCTTGTGACAAAACAGCTTATTCAGCTTATTCTATTAGTTCTCCCCCTTCCAGGTCTCACGGACACATAGGAGGGTGAATTGGCTTGGGAAAATACCAGTGACTCTGTACTATATTAAAAGTTACCCTGCCTTCCAATGGCTGAGACACTTTATGGAGCCAAACTTAATATGCAAGTCTTGCTCCACCATTAAGACAGGATCTCTCCCAAGAGGGTACTCAACTCTTATGTAAATAAACATTTCCAGGGCCTGAGCTGCCTGCCTTGTTTGTTACCCAAACAAGTCTAACTGCCAGTGGTGTTCCTAGTCTACACCAGTGACTAGTCGCTAGAGTTCTCAGGGTGAATACAGGTGAAAGAAGGAAAGAAGGAAGGACGGAAGGAAGGAAGGAAGGAAGGAAGGAAGCTGAATACAGCTGAAATACAGCTAAGGAAGCTGAATAAAGCTAAATACAGCTGAAGGAAGGAAGGAAGGAAGGAAGGAAGGAAGGAAGGAAGGAAGGAAGGAAGGAAGAAAGGAAGGAAGAAAGGAAGGAAGGAAGGGGAAAGAGGGGGAAGAAAGGAAGGAAGGAGGGGGAAGGAGGGGAAGGAGGGGGAAGGAGGGGAAGGAAGGGGAAGGAAGGGGAAGGAAGGGGAAGGAAGGGGAAGGAAGGGGAAGGAAGGGGAAGGAAGGGGAAGGAAGGGGAAGGAAGGAAGAATAAAAAGAGGACTCTCCTGTGCCATGATTTTGACTATTTGGTTAGTTTTAATGCCTAGAATTAAATGTGAAGTTTCCTTTTGGCATTGTTCTACTCAGTTAAGCAGATCTTTTACCTGGAAGTATATACCTTACTGTATCATGGTACTCAAAGATAACTATTATCATTTTGAATTCAGGGAAAAATAATGTGTCCCATTGATGGTTTCCTCTTTCTGAGGTTATTTTTATAGGAAGTTTGCCTACCATTCATTTAGAACCAAGCATCTTCTGCTCACACCTTTGTATTTTCTTAGAAGATTGGTCCTAATCAACTTGGGGAGGAGGAGAGAAACTTTCGAGACAGAGCTGATTGAAGAGCCTGGTGCCTTGCAGACAGAAGTGTGAAGTAGTTCACGGACAGTAAATGTTCCTCTTCAGATCGACTAGGATTTCTTTTCTTTCGGCAGTTCAACTAGAATCTTCCCTCCTTAGAAAGTTCAGGTCATCAGCCTGGGTAAAAGAGTCACAGAATGTGATATTTTTCACTGTATGGAGGAAAATATACCCTAAAAGTAATATATCTTTATCTTTAATTAAGCACCGTTCTTTTCAGTTGTTGTTAAGAATGATATAATTGCTTGTTAATTTTCTATAGTTAATTTTCTAAAGTTAATTTTCTATAGAAGTTAAAAAGTTGTTGAAAATAATCATGGGTTGATAGGCTTGTCATTAGGTATCCCCTAATGCCTATAATAGTCCCAAAGACATAGTAGGTTCTCAAAAAATAATCAATTCAAGCACAGATAAGTGAATGTCACAGATAAGGATCTATCATGAGATGTAACTGTTTTAATTTAATAAGATTCGCAGCCTGGGGTTAGCTCTGAACTCATCTAGGACCGTACACAGGTCTTTCTCAGTTTGCTCATGCAAAGTGCAAGTTTTGGATGAGAAGCTCTAGGACTGCTTCAAGCTCTGTAAGTCTAAAATTTTCGGTCTCAAGGCTTAGAGGTACTAATGACCAGAAATTAGCAAATCTGTGCTACTTGAATCTCCCCTTTAAAAAAAAAAATCAGGTTGCAAATGACTTTAGGTCCACCAGGGGGCAGGTGCTGGGACACATCTGTGGTTAAGAATGACTAGAAAACCAAAACAGCACCACGTGAGTTACTGTGGCACAGATATGCCAGCTGTGTAACACTTCACGCTTGGAACATCACAAAAAATTCCACAAGGAGAAAATATTGATTCTCTTTGGCCGGTAACAGAGACTGTGGCATATTCCGAGCAAACGACTTGCTCCAAAGCACAGAAACTTCAACCAAAAACATGGTCTCAGATTCCAACGTCCTGCCTCTTAGCTTTAAACGCTGACCACCCCTCAGCTGAATTACTGAGTGAAAGAACCTGAAAGTGGTCAACACACCTAGAAATCGTTTTACCCAACAGGTACCAGAGTCTGAGCAGCTCCCTCCTTCATTTTACACTCTCCAACTCAGCCAGCCACAGACCAGACCCAGGAGCGAAGCTGGAGGTGACCGTCAGGGTGGCTTCCTTTTGAAGCACTCAGAAAGAAATTTTTAAAATCAAAGAAGAAAACATCTTGAAAAAATTGGCTGCGGGTGGAACTGTCTTTTCCAAGTTGACATCATCCATCATCTAACAGTGTAGGAGAACTGTCAAATCGTAGCAGCATGAGGGACAAGAGAAATCATCAGACACCTGAAAAATGGAGAACTGCTTCACAGCACAGCTGGAGCTGCGTGGCTGTTATCTGGGGGGAGAAAATTTAATGGGAGGGGGGAGGACAGGAGAGGGCGTTCTGGGAAAAAAAACCCCATCAATTAAAATAGGCCTGATTCATAATTTTTCTCTATTTCTCAGCAAAATAACTTTCTGCTCTGCCTTCTACATTGTGCACGGCTACCTCAGAATTCATTTTTCAGCTGTTATTCATACTTCAGTTTGGTGTTTCTGAATGTATTCTTCCTCACAGTAACTGTTGACAGGTCCAGCCCCGTAACCATCTGGCTCCTGAAGTAATGAGACCAAATGAAATGGAGCTTGAAGAAATTAACATTCTTTCCTTAATCTATTAATAACTGAAAAGTGTTGATTTTGGTGACAGCTAGATACTTTATTATGAGGCATATTGGTTAATTAAGAGCATCATAATGAAGGTTATAGGAATGCATATCCCTCCAGAAATACACATACTTTTAATAAGCATAATTTGATTCTCCTCACAGGCTCAAATAAAGTCAGTGAAAATGTTATGCGCAAAGAAAATCTCAACAAAGAATAAACAATTTTGTATGTTATTGTTGTTTTATTGTGTTAAGTGTGCCTGCGTGTATCAATACAGCTGCTCTCTATCAGTAGCAGTTGTGAATAATTACAGGTCTTCCAACGCCATCGACCTGGTATTCCGTGATTCTTCTCCCCCATCTATTTATTCTCGGATGATGTTTGCAGCTTTGCTGGTTCCTTACTGGGGTAAAGAGATCCCCCAATTCGCCAAAATGGAAAATGCTTAGCCTTTTAATACTTGGATCATGGATGATGACATTTCCTTGCTCTTCTGTGCTGTTTGCCAAGATTTTACTCCCATAAAAATTTTACAGAAACAATACCTTGTACACAGAACTGTCATTAATCGCAGATTGGGATTTTCCTCTTTTTTCTTCCCCTTTCCCCTCACATGGAGCACAGAGAAGTTGTGGGATCCCCTTGTTGCAGAGCTGACAGGGCCACAGTTAGGTCTAAGAAGTTGCCCCCAAGTCTCATCAAAAAACTAGTTTTCCTGTGGTTACAGCCATGATCCAACTTTAGTTCCTCTATGTATGTGCTTTTTAGGGAAGTTATGTATCATTTTAATTCCTGATTGGTATCCCATTACAAAAACACCCACAAGTAAATTCCTAAGGTTTTCTCTCTGCTGAGTATTAAAACACTTGTGTGTGTTTTCATCGCACAAGTTTGCTGCACTATCTCCTTCTTGTCCTCCCTTTCGTTTTGTCATTGTCTTTGCCCTAGCTAGGTAAGTGGAAATAGTGGATATTTCTCTTTTGCTATTTCTCTCCTAGGACATACCACATAAGATTGTGTGGAAAAGTAAAGGTCCAGATAATTCAGGGCAAAAATGGGAATGATAATCAGAGGTGTATTTTTCTACTTTAGGTCTCAGTTACCCACTTAGGCTGTCAAAGTTGAAAAATTCCTGAACCAGGGGCGCCTGGGTGGCTCAGTCGGTTGAGTGTCCAACTTCGGCTCAGGTCATGATCTCACAGTTTGTGAGTTCAAGCTCCACTGTCAGGCTCTGTGCTGACAGCTGAGAGCCTGGAGCCTGCTTTGGATTCTGTGTCTCCCTCTCTCTCTGCACCCCCACCCCCCACTCATGATCTCTCTCTCAAAAATAAACATTTAAAAATTTTTTTTAAAAAAATTCCTGAACGAGGCCCAGACCTTTAGTATAAATATTGCTTTTCTGAACAGAGAGGAAGGACTTCCTCCTGGTTTACCCATTCTCTTCCTTGAGTTCAGTCTCCATTTAAGTTCTTCTTTCTTATTATCCTTTCTGACACCTCCTGTCCCCTTTTGCTGCCATCCTTTGTATTGATGCCGAGTGTGTGTCAGCATCTTTGTAGCATTGTGCTTTCAACATGAGACACAGGAGGAGGCACATGGGGGACATGCTTCCTCATTCTGTGATAAGCATTTCTGTTAGTCTCTGATGGGTACTTATTCCTGTTTGTTTGCAGAAGTAATTCTATTTTCCAAAATACAGTTAACTTGCATTATTAAGCAGAAGAGTACAGTCAACTTTACATAGGCTATAGAGCACTTTGGCTGGCCTTCTAGAAGCCCTAGCCAGAGTCCCCGCATATCAGGATCAGCAGGTGGAGGAACTGGAAAGAGATTCAAGGCCACTGTGAGGTCTGGCAATCCTTATCTGCTGCGGCCACAATGAAGTGTGATTCCAAAGCAAAGGCAGAGAGAAGTCTCCATCTCACAGACTGAGCTGGGGACCAGAAGACTCACAAGGGCAAAGTCAAGAACCTGCGATGGCCAAGTCAGGGTCACGCTTAGTATATTTCACACCCAAAACTGGAATAGCAGTGCTCAATGATTCTTTCAGAAGACTGGGGTAAGAAAAAAATAAATAAAAACTTTGTTGGAAACACTGGGCAGTGGCCACGGCGCAGAATGGATGTCGCTTGCTCCCATCCCTCGGCCCTGTTCCTCTGCGACCGTGTCGGACAAACCCAATAGGGCTGAGATTGAGAAATTCAGTGAACTGACATTGAAGAAGGCAGAAATGCAAGAGAAAAACCCACTGCCTTCCAAAGAGACGACTGAAGAGGAGGAGCAAACAGGTGAATTGTAATGAGATGTCCACTGCTGATATGCAATATCCATCCCAGGAGCACTGCCTTCTTGTTTTACTTCGTAAGAGGCAAAGAGCTTGGATCCAGTCTAAATGACTGTGCTAGCCCCTTTGCACCTCAAAGAATCCAGAACTACTGATAAGGAAGGCCATGCCTGCCTCTCCCATCTGCCTTTCTGGCTGGCGGGGAAGGAAAAGAACTTTCGTGTTGATGAAGAAAGAAACTGGGTGGGAAGAGAGTGAGTCGAGAGTGAAAACCAAGCCTGGCCCAAGGTGTCCTGCAGGCTGTAAAATACAATTTAATTCAAGTGCCATTCTTTGGTTCAAATGATTTTAATTACTGGAATGCACAAGTGTTTTTAATCTTTTTTTTTTTAAGTTTATTTATTTTGAGAGAGAGAGAATAAGCACATGCAAGCAGGGGAGGGGCAGAGAGAGAGAGTGAGATGGAATCTCAAGCAGGCTCTGCACTGTCAGCACGGAGCCCAATGTAGGACTCGAACCCATGAACCATGAGATTGTGACGTGAACAGCAACCAGGGGTCGGATACGTAACTGACTGAGACACCCAGGAACCTCCACGATTTTTAAATTTATGCCAATAAAAAGTTTTAAAACCTGGGGGAGAAAGAAAACCATGTGGGTGAGAGTTCTGTCTAAATCAGGACCCATCAAACAATGACAGAGAGCGGACTTGAGAATAATCAAAAGCGACACTCAGCTTTATTTTAGCTGTGCTTTTAAATGGGTCCATCCCTCTCACACAAAAGCTGTCGGAGACAGGGTACAAAAGTTCAGCATCAGGCAAAACTCCCTGTCTCTAGGATTCTTCCAGGCTTTGCCACCCTATTTTTCAGCTACCATCAGACAATACCTACTTTAGACCCTCTGGGCTCTCGCAACTCTTAGCTTCCCTCCCTCCTCCTAGCTTCTGCTTTCTGTCTTCAGTTCTCTGTCCTGACAATCCATTTAAACATCCTTCTTTGGCTTGAACCGTCAATACTACCTTTCGTCAATATTTTATTATTTTCCTGTAGTACCAAAGCACTTTAGCTAAGGGTAAGAAATGCTTCTGTTATTAAATAAAACTTGAGATTTATACCTACCCCACTGGGTAGTAGAATCAGATAGCATTCTCTATATGTCTGTTTTAATTTGAGACTTAAAATGCTACTTTAGAGTTTGTTTAGATCTTCAAAAATAAAAAGAACTATGTAGCAAACATAAGGCTTTATATGACTTGCAGATGGCTTGGGACACATGGGGAAACACCGATGTATTCTTGTAAATGTTTTCCTTATTCCTAAGGTGAAGTGGAAACATTGGGTCACTTCATTTTGTGACAGGTGAAATGCCATAAATGGAAATCTGCTAATATTAAGGTAGAAACTTAGAGCCTTGTAGGATATAACAAGGGAATTATGATGAAGTCTATAAAATTTGTCAAATTCAGGCTAAGAAATTTGGGACCAAAGAATTTACAACACATTTAAGACTATACAACCACATGGGTTTATTATGACTACAGACGAATAATTACTTGAGAATTAGAGTAACACCCCTTAAACAAGTAAAACACAACCAATGCTATCTAAATGAGGGCCTAAAAAGAACTATTTGAACTATTTAGAACTTAGATAAGTTTAATTTCTGTTCCACACTGCAACTTATATTTTTCTCAAAACATTTTCTCTGATTATAAAAAAAAGAATATATTCCAATACTATAAATGTATAATTCATGTTATAAAAAGCATTACATAGCAGGTGCCTGGGTGGATCAGTCAGTTAAGAGTCCAGCTCTTGATTTTGACTCACGTCATGATCTCACAGTTCATGAGTTTGAGCCCTGTGTTGGTCTCTGTGCTGACAGTGCAGAGCCTGCTTGATTCTCTCTCCCTCCTTTCCTCCCTCTCAATCTCTGTCAAAAAAAAAAAAAAAAAAGCACAATATAGCTTTGGCAGGATACCGATTTATTCAATGGCCAGAATACTTTTTCTTATTTGCCTCTTTTTACAAAAGAGAAGATATGACATATTCATTAATTAAAATATGGGAGAGGCTAACAAGATTAAGGAATGTATTTTAAGTGACAGTGTATCACCTTTAAGTACTTGCTGTAAGTTGAATTATCTAAATAAGTAACATTAGGATGAAATTGTTTTTTCACACTGATGATTTTTCTACATATTAGAAATAGTTTAAGTGGAGAAAATAATTTTTCCTCTCAGTTAAAGAAGTACTCCTGCTAAGTTCTTGTTTGACTAAATTTACATGGTGTGCCCCTTCTCTCACAAAGTTACCCTTTGGCGCAATTACCTCATTGTCAAATGAATGCAGTAGCCTTATTTGCAGAGTCGATCACGTCTGGCTGTACCTAAAACCTTATGATGCAACGGAACCATTTATCTTATTTTCCAAAGGAATACCAGAGGTCTCACATTTTTATACTAATGTATGTATACAGGCCGCATGTGTCAAGATGCCATCAGGGAAGCCAAGCTCCTAGAAGTATCATAGGATAAGAGATCTATGTTATGAATAAGGCTGGAGTCAAAAGTGGAGAAGCTGGATGAATAGGCACTCCACTGTGGATTGACTGGGAAACACTGGTGCAAGGAGACAAATGGGGGTTTGCCAAGAAATCTGGGAAGCCAGGCAGATCCAGATTCTAGGGCAGGGGCCATCACGGAGGCTTGTAGGTAGGTCTACTTCCACGTACAGAGGAAACCTGTTGCTTCTGCGTCTGGTGGAATATATGGGGGTCACTCCATGTTCAGGTGGAGAGTGAGGACGAGCCAGAACCACCAGAGCTGTCTGTCAGGCTCTCAGACCTCCTTCCAGTATGCTAACCTATAGAAGGAGGTGACTGCTACTGTCCTTCCACCTTCCAAATTTAATGTGAATTTCTCTTTTGTATCTTTAACTTGGAAACATACGATGAACAGGATTCTGGGAAATGTAGTTCAGCTTAGCTTTGTTGCTAACAATACAAACTACCAGTCATATGACTCCCTTTGGTTTACTGAGCATTGTGTTAAGGGCGTGCAGTATCATGCGGGGTGTGAAAAATGCCCAGCATACATACAGCTCGTGTTTGTGAGCAGGACATCATGTCGAAGGAGAGACAAAACGGCCCATTCAACAGTGCAAGGGGCCATCCCACAAAGTGTCAGAATAAATGCTACAGCCAAAAAATTGAAAAACGCTGAAAACTGTGGTCTTAAAAAGAATCATTTTCCATACCAGTTTCGATCCCTACTCCCTACTTGCATTCTCTTAATAGCTTCAAAAATTCTATGTAGAAAAAAAAAAAGAGCTACACTATGCACAGAGAGATCTGAATAGTGTGTCTTATTTCATTCATTAGAACTAAAGAATTCATAAACTTTTGTGGTTTCAGAATAACCCTCACTATATCACATTTGCAGAACGTATCCTCTGTGAGTAAGTGTGAACCCATTTTGTTGAAAGAATAATGTCTTTTCTGAGTTTGAAACCTTTTCATTGGTATCCAAGAGAAACGGACTAAGAATCATAGAGTAAACTGCATTGAAATCTGTTCTGTTTACCAGATGGGTAATTTCCAAGGCTCTCCCTTCTTACAAGTACCTCAAGGGAGAGGCACATCCTTTGAGAGAGAAGCAGGAGAGAAAAGATCAGTTTGAATGATAATGAGGCTTGCAAGGAGAGACCTTTACCTTTTTCAATGGGACAGACAGCTTTTTTGATGTCAGTTTAGAACTCCCATTAGCTATGATAGGAATTATAAGTTTATCAAGAGAAGAATATACCCCTATGGATTAGGTAGCAAAGGTCTCCCTCCTTGAGCTTCATTATTATTACAAAAGCCTTATTCATACAAGGCTAATGGGAGGAAGACACATGCTTCAGAGAATAGATCTCATGGGATGAAGTAGCAACCGGCCTACTTTCTAATTCATGCACATATGGAAAGAGAAAGATTGCTGCTGTGATTTCATGTAAATTGGTCCCTTTTCTACTATTCATCACCACCCTCTCTCCTCGCATCCTCTCCCACCCCGGGGAGAGCACACTGAAATGGTCCACTCCTGGTACTAGACAAGCCTCCTAGACTCACCAGGGACAGCACGTTGGTCTTGGGCTCTATGGATTATCCTCTGTTCCTAAGAAAATCAGCCCCAAAGATATATTTGTAGATCAGATCCTTGGAGCCTAATGACCTCCCAGCTGTTTCAATGTTTGGACAACTCTTTGACAGAGCCAATAAGTCTTAGTACCATACTTTATTTGGATTGGGGATTTGGTTGACATTATTTATCACAATGTGGAAAGAAGTTTGGGAGCATTTCCAAATGACACTCAGGAGAATCAAAATGATTTCTTCTCTTTTGGGGCCTGCAGGGAGAGTTCAAAGTTACCACCTCTTATGCAACCACAGGCCAGGCACCTGGCGGGAAGTGAAGGTGGTGAAGTATTTAGCACATAGAAAACTTTAAGACAGGAAGTTTATACCTTCTAGAATGGTTTTACTGAGCAAAATTATTTCCCCACCCTCTCCCCCACCCTGCCCCAATCTCAAAGTGAAAGTATCTGGATTAAGTGATGTACAGTAACAGCAAAGAGGGATTAGCTGGAGAGGGCCTATCAGAGAGAACTCACAGAATTAATCAGGAGCACCGAGGCCTGAAACATGTGTACATAAAAACAAATATATGATTATTGATGCAAAGATGTGGACTGTCTGACACAAGGTGTTACTAACTGGTCTAATAACTGTTGCGTCTGGCTGTGCCATGCACTCTGTTCTCACTGGCCTTTTTTGAACCCACTTTATATTCCTGAGTCTGCTCTTTATAAGGCTTTCAAAATAAAGGCACCTGATTTTAACAAAGATAGCCAGAGCTCAGATTTGGAGGAAATCTCTCGGGTTTATGTCTGAGCATGCATTCTCCATCAAGAAAAAGCTATTTTCAAAGGTCAGAGAGGAGATGCATACTTATGGTACATGCATTCACGTATGTCTATAACCATATAAATACTATAAATATATTTTCTGGGAACATAGGGATTATTTTCTGCTTAGCATTTTCCATTTTGGTATCTTTTCCTTTTACTAGCTGAAAACTGAGTGTGTTTCCTTTACTAGAGCTACATCCAACTTCTTTCTCTCTGCAGACATAAAGCTAGCAGGGGCTTCACCAGGTCATCAGAGCTGTGTCTTTTATACTTTTTCTTTTCAAATTACTGTCACTCACGTTGAGCCTTAGGTGAGCTTCTTAAGTTCTCATCTCCATAGACATGGGGACTAGCTGCAGATCATAATTATAAATAATCTATCTTAAAGTCCATGGTAATGTAGAGTGCAGAGAGAGGATTTCCACCACCTCCCTTTTGACCTCAGTCTGTACTTTCTGATGAAGTTCTTTCCAGGTTATGTTTTAACTCACTCAAAAGCATCCATGATGAAAACCAAACTACCTTCTCAAACAGTGAGCAGTGCCCTGAGCTTGTAAGTCCCCACATGACTGACCCCGTGACAGTCATTGACCTCTTACTGTCTACCTGCAGGTACCCACAGACCTCTGTCCCACATTTTCCTTATACAAACCTGGAGGTAATTTCAGGACTTTGGAGACACTCTTTGAGACACTAGTCTGCTGACTTTCCGATTTTGGCCTCACTGAAATAAATTCCTTTCTTGTTCCATCTCCACTCATCTCTCTGTCTTTGGATGTTTCAGGTAAGTGGCCAAGCCTGGTGTGTTTGGGACCTCAGAGCTGGGTGCCCTTGCACCCCTGTACCCCAGCTACACTGCTATCTCCTCTTTAGTCTACTAAATCACTTTTTCCATTTTCATCTAGAGGACTGATTTCCAACTATCTTTCGAATTCGTTAAATTCTCCACCTCGTTGTTTAGGCAGGAAACGCATCCAAATCACTGCTTTAAAATAGGTGAGAATAGGGATGACTATTAGAAAGGGTCAGTCCTACAGTGACCTTCAGGATGCATCTATTTTATTACAGAAGTAATTATTTTATTTAGAGTAGTCTAGAGCCCTAGGTGCAGACTGACAGACTACAGTCTGAGTCCAAATGCATTTTTTTAGGTTTTGTTACTTTTTCTATAAAAGTTGAATTTTTAAAGAATATATTTTATCGTCAAATTGGTTTTCTTACAACACCCAGGGCTCATCCCAACGAGCGCTCTACTCAGTGTAAAAGTTGAATTTTAATGCACTCTCCCAATCACAGTTAGGTTCAGCTTTCCGTGTTTTCTCATATTGCACCGAATTCACAGAATTATGTTAATTGCCTTCCAGCATCGAAGTCTGCTATCTTGTCAATATTGCTGCAATATTGACCCATGAATATGTGTGTGTGTGTGTTTTAGTTTGGACATACCCGTCAGCCATTATTCTTCTTAAATATTTTTCTCTCTGTACTTGTCTGCTCAGGTTGCTGTAACAAAATACTACAGACTGGGTGGTTTAAAGAACAGTTATTTATATTCTCACAATTGCGGAGTCTAGAAGTCCATGACCAAGGCGTGGCAAACTCAATTTCTGGTAAGGGCTCTCTTTCTGGCTTATGCATGACTGTCTTTTTGTTATGTCCTCACATGGACTTTCCTCTGTGTTTCTAAAGAGAGAGGTCCCTCTGGTCCCTTCTTTCTCTACTTATAATGACTCAAGTTCCACTAACCTAGGGCCCACCCTTATGATTTCATTTAACCTTGATTGCCTCCTTCAAGCTCTATCTCTAGATACAGTCTCATTTGGAGTTAGGGGCTTCAACATATCAATTTTGAGGGAACACAATTCAGTTCATAACATTATCTATGCAATTTCAAGACTATTCTCTTTGGGCCACCACCTAAGTCATGGACAAATGCGGCACAGGTAAAGACTCTTGCTGGGATTACTGTAACCAGAACATGTCTTTGAAGTGTGAACAGAGAGGTGACCAACAGTTGTATAATGAAAGAAATATTAAAAGATCAATTGACATCGAAGTTCTATCTGAGATTTCTATGTTTACTCTATGGTTACCACTACGATAGTTTAAATTACTGTTGGGCAACCATACATCCCAACCTCTTCCTATTGTGGGTAAAATGTCCATCCCTGACCATTCAGTTTGCTTTGGCAATGAAATATTGGCAAGGATGATTCAAGTATATATTTGAAACATATTCATGGAGAGGGGCTTAGCTTCTCATATTTCAGGCACTGTCATGAGAAGAAAATGTTAGCCCAAATAAGGTTAAGTTAAGAGACATGGAGAGCAGACCTGGGCTTGACATGCCTCCTGGAGCCAAGGCCATCTATGAGCCAAATCCCAACTGACCCCTATGTCTGTAAGAATTACATAAATGATAATTTTGTGCCATTGATTTTGAGAGATCTTTTTTGGCAGGTGGTAGATAACTAATACAGATATCAGTATCCACAAACTGGGGTCCTTCTGTAAAAAATATAATCCTTAAATACATGACATAGGACTAGGGTATAGGCAGTGGGGGATGGAGAAATTACTGTAAAGGACCAGATGAATGATGATAAAACCTACAGGAGTCAGAAAATGGTCATCTATATTATGCAGCAGCACATCTTCAGTTAAAGTCACTGGCAATAAGCTAGAAAACAGAAATTATACAGAATAAGCTCTTCTAATTAAGTCAGATTTTTATCCAATAATCTTGAGTTTTGGTGCAGTTTGTTAACAGAAATAGCTTACTAAATACATTATCTAATAAATAATATAGAGCCCCTCATTTGGTTGGCAAAATCATTTTTCTCTAAGAGTGTTATGTGGTGGTCTTCTCTTTCTGTATATTGGTATGTCACAGTAAATCCAAAGAGAAATGAAAAGTGTGACCTTTCCCCCAACTACAATTACATGGTTATATTTCTTCTAAAAATTTAAAACATTTGCAAACCAAACTCAAGATGAGGTGAAGAGGTCAAACTCCAGAGCCATATGAAACATTATGAGCATAAAAATTTACAAGAGAAGGTATACAAAGTACTTTGGTTGCACTCTATATAGTACAAATAAGGTTCGAGACTGCACTTCAATGTTCTCTGGAAAGGTCCAAGAAACCATGGATTTATTTATCACAGAGTCAGTGTTGATACTTTTTTTAAACTTTTTTTTAATGTTAGTTATATTTGAGAGACATAGAGACAGAGTGTGAGCAGGGGAAGGGCAGAGAGAGAGGGAGACACAGAATCCGAAGCAGGCTCCAGGCTCTGAGCCATCAGCACAGAGCCCGACGCAGGGCTCGAACTCACCGTACGTGAGATCATGACCGGAGCTGAAGTTGGCCATTTAACCAACTGAGCCACCCAGGCGCCCCAGTGTTGATACTTTTGAGGGATAAGTGAAAGGTTGCCATAAACCTTGAAGGAAAACTTCCAAACTGCGAAGACTAACAAATACTATTAACAGGGAATTTGAAACCAAAGTAGAAGAGAACAGTAATTTTCTTAAGGGAGTTTTCATGGCCATATGACTCAAACCCCAAGAGACAAAAGGGCCTATAAATGTGACTCCAGAATTACTGTTCAGTGTCTAAAATGCAGAAGATGTCAGAATGTCTTTTGAGAGAGGGTTCAACCAAAAATAAGAAGGTTACTGTAGTTCTGGGACAATGTTTTAAAACATGGGAAAATAACACAGAAACTATAAATCAGAAAGAATAATAGAGGACTCCTGCAAAACTGAAGAACTATACAACAGATGGTATGTGAGAGCTTGAAAGAGACAACAATCATTACTAGGGTCAGAAAATGTGATGACAGAAATCATTTTACGCTTTAAAAAATACCACATATCATAAAATGGAAGAAATCATTGATTATGAGGAACATCGTGACTTTATATGACATTAAGAAAAACATTACCACATGAACAACGGCATGCCATCTATTCTCAGATTCGTGGCCATTTCAGATACGTTTAATTGTGAAATAAATGTATATCCCAGAGGGGGAGAAATGTAATGTCACTGTTTCTTTTCCAGGTGATGATTTCTTGGGGGCCGCCAGAGGAACAAAAGCAGGCTAGAGGAGGAACAAGATAATTTCTCCGTATTTTGCTTCCTATTTCCTATGCTTTTCATAATCATTTCAGTAATAAGAGTTCTTTATCCTGGGTCAGCATTTTGTTCAACTGCAACTGTTCACAGAATGCAAGTGTATAGCATTCTGATAACCAGCACCACTGGCCTCTGTCTGAGACATCAGCACCAGTCACGTGACACTCCCTTCCCAGAGGTGAGTTCCAGGGGGCTCTTCTCTAAGATGTCTGTCTACAGTAGTTTCAATTGCCTTTCTTTTTCTCTCCTAGCCCTAGGGATGGTAGCTGATCCTACAGCTCCTACTCAGTGATGGGTAAGTGGTCAATATTTGCCTTTTCCATTCTCCAGTACCTAGATAACGATAATAAATTTTAAATTATCTGGTAAAATAACACGTGTGGTTTCTGTCTACTGATTAGACTCTGATTGATACAACCTGTGTGCACGCACATGTGTATGACAGACGGAGAGAAAGAAGAGTAAAAGAAATAAATGGGTACATTGTTGACCTTGATAGAGGATTCTGGTAGTTTGTGGGGAGAGGGCCTTATGTACTGATTTAGTCTATCTGTCACCATACTGAACCAAATTATCACACTATACCAGCAATAAAATCAGCCTCTGCTGGCCAAAAACTGGGTAAGTTTCTGAGTAATGTAAGTAACTATCCATGGATAATAATTTAAGTGTAATTAGGTCCACATTGTATTAAATGTCTACTACAAGGTGGCCAGATGGAAAAAAAATCATTACAGCAAATGCTGTATGTGTATGGACCTGCTTTGATATTCTCATACTAATATGTGACTATAAAGAGAATCACAGTTATTCCAGGACGGACCCCACTTGAATGAGTCTCTTATATGGAACGTTACTAGTTAGGAGACTGATGTAATTTTTAAGAAAAATAAGAAAAAACAGACTAAGAATAAACCCATAAGTATTGGGAAATACACTTTAAAATACAACAATGATTAAAATATTCAAGTACATATAAGAAAAGATGGAGAGGGGTGCCTAGGTGGCTTAGTTAAGCACCCAACTTGGGGTCAGGTCATGGTCTCGTGGTTCGTGAGTTTGAGCCCCGCATCGGGCTCTGCGCTGACAGCTCAGAGCCTGGAGTCTGCTTCAGATTCTGTCTCCTTTTCTCTCTGCCCCTCCCCCACTCATACTCTGTCTCTCTCTCTCTCAAAAATAAATGTAAAAAAATTTTTTTAAAGAAAAGATGGAGATTTTCAAATGGGAAGTGAAATACATGAAAAGTAATAGTGTGGGAATTGTAGACCTGAAAAACATGATTGAAATCAAGAATCATACTTAATGATAGGATTTAATAGCATATTAGACACAGATGGGAAGGTTGGTGAACTGGAATATAGGTCAGTGAAAAGAAACCAAATTACAGCCCAGAAAGAAGAGAGAAAAGAAATGTAAAAAAGAAAAAAGAAGTACAAGTCATATATGAGGTAATTGTTTACCATGTGTTTAAATAGAATGCTAGAAAGAGAGAAATAAGGAATGGAACATAAGAAATTCTGGAAGAAATACTGGCCAAAATTTTCTGAGAACCATGAAAGCTATCATGTTACATAATCAAAAGCATCTACAAAATAAAAACAAGTAAAAAAGAAAAAAAAAGAGCTATATCAGGCCAAAATTGTATCCTCCACCCCTGAAAGAAGAAAAGGGAAAGAGAGAAAGAGAGAGAGAAAGAGAGAGAAGAAGGAAGAGAACAGAAAAAAAGATTTTGACAAAGGAGCAAAGGCAATACAATTGAGAAAAGAAAGTCTTTTCCACAAACAATGACTTGGGATATCCACATGCAAAAAGAAAAAGAAACTAGACCTGTTCCTTACACCCTTCAGAAAAATTAAATTAATGGGGCTTCTGGGTGGCTCAGTCAGTTAAATGTCCAACTCCAGATTTCGGCTCAGGTCATGATCTCAAGGTTTGTGGTTCTGAGTCCCACACTGGACTCTGTGCTGACACCATGTGGAGCCTGCTTGGGATTCTCTCTCTCCCCCTCTCACTGTCCTTTCCCTGCTCACACACTCTTTCTTAAAACAAATAAATAAATTTAAAAAACAGGAGACTTATAGACCTAAATGCAAAATGTAAAATGCAAAACTAAAAAACTCCTAAAAAATAACATAGAAGAAAAATCTAGATGATTTGGGTATGAGACGAAGTTTTGTAACACCAAAACACAACCCATGAAATAAACATGCTGGACTTTAAAACGTGTGCTCTGCAAAAGACACTGTTAAGAGAGTGAGACAATAAGACACAGGCTGAGAGAAAATATCTGCAAAAGACACACCTGATAAAAAACGATTTTCCAAAAAATATAAAGAACCTTATGAATGGTAAGAAAACAAACATCCAAATAAAAAATATGCTGAAACCCTGAATAGGCACTTGACCAAAGCAGCAGCATATGAATAAACATATGAAAAGATGCTCTACATTATATGTCATAAGAGAATCACAAATTCCAACAACAAGGAGATACTACTACACACCTATTAGAATGGGCCAAAATCCAGAACAATGACATCACCAATTGCTCATGAGGATATGGAGAAACAGGAACTCTCATTCACCGCTGAGGTACAGCCACTTTGGAAGACAGTTTGGAAATTTCTTACAAAACTGAGCATGATAACGGTTTGGCAATTTCTTATAAAACTGAGCATGATAATTATTTATCACTGCCCGTATGCAACCACATGAATGTATCCTGTGTACGTGAAAGAGAGAAATGAGTGAGACACAAAAGAGTAACTGCTGCATGGGGCTGGCTGCAATGACTGGGAGAAAACACCTTGGGGGTGCTAGTAATGTTCTCCTTCTTGATTTGGCTAGTGGTGCCATTTTGTAAAATTGTATCTAGCTGCACACACAAGATCTGTATACTTTTATGTGCTTGTATTGGGGGCATGTGGATGAAATACTACTGAAAGTGCTCAGTGCTATTCAGTGTGAGATTTATATTAAAACTTTATATTCACACAATCAAAGTAATTTTAACTTTAGGAAAATCAAAAGATTGCAAAGGAAAAGGATGAAATGTGTCAGCTGTTAACATAGTCACGAGAACTTTTAAATAACATTAAATATGGATTTAAGCAAAATGGAAGTGTTTGTGTGCCGGCTCGGAGCACTTGTGTGTGTGTGTGTGTGTGTGTGTGTGTGTGTGTGTGTGTGTGTGTCTATCCTTTAAAGTAGGATAATGAGTAGCAATATACATGGCATTTGTAAATGTAAAGTTAAATACCAGAAGACACAGACAAAAGAAATGTAATATGTGCTTCGTTGAGAGTGGAAAAGGAAACAATAGCGCAGGGATTGACAAATGTTTATTGTAAAGTGCCACGTACTAAATATTTGAGTCTGTGTGAGCAATAAGTCTCTAATGCAACTATTCACCTCCTTCCTTAGAATTGTAGTGAAAGCTGGTGCTAGTTTGAAAGCTACCTTGGACGATGTGGACACAAATGGCCAATTAGGCTGTGTTCCAATAAAACTATATTTTACAAAAAACAGCTGGTGGAAGGTACTTTGCTGACTCCTGGTAGAGGAGGACTAATTTTCATTATAATCACAATATTATTATTTAACTTTTACGTTATATGTTCCCTCGAGAATAAAATTAAAGAAAAAGAAATCACATCGTTAGCAAGTTCTTCATAGCATTTATAGCAGCAGTCTTCAAATATTTTTCACTGTTAGCCCTTAAAAGTATCTTTAAACCTATGTATCTTTTGCATATTTTTTAATGATCACCTAAAAATTTTGACAAATCAAGACAAATGCTGCATAATCTCAGTTTTATGTGGAATCTAAAAACGTTGAACTCCTAAAAGCAGTGAGTGGAATGATGTCTGCATGAGTTGGGAGGAGGCGGAAAGGAGAGTTGCGAACTGAGTATAAAGTTCCAGGTACAAAAGGTAAGTTCTAGATATGTGTTGTACACCATTGTGTCCATAGTCAATCATACACTTAAAAAATCTGTTTAGAAGGTACGTATCATGTTAAGTGTTCTAACCACGATAAAAATGAAAGTACATGTATCCAGCAGACTCCAGGTGCCTTAGGAATTTAGTACCCATAATTTCAGTTTAAAAACTTCATGGCTCAAGCACCTGGGTGGCTCACTCGGTTGAGCATCCAACTCTTGATTTTAACTCAGGTTATGATCCCAGGGTCATGGGATCGAGCCCCACATCAGGCTCTGTGCTGAACGTGGAGCCTGCTTAAAATATTCTCTCCCTCTGTCTCTCTCTCTCTCGCTCTGCTCACTCTCACATTCTCTCTCTCTCTGAAAAAAAATTTAAAAGAAATTTGAAAAGAATTCACGCCCCTTCTTTATTAGGAAAACTTTACAGTATTATATTTTCTCCCTTACATTCTATTTTTTCTTACCTTCCCCCATTGTTATCCTCTTGTAATATATTTTTATTCTCAAGTCTTTTATTATATAATATACAACTGCTACAAAAATATGTATATAAATTAAAATTTTATATTAAATTTTTTCTGACCATAAGGCTCTAAATATTCAAAAATAATTTTTCTGGATTGAGTTATGAGAACTATTAGTAATGTATTAATACAACTAACACAATAAACGTATTGCAAACTTGGAAAGTGATTTAAACAAAAAGTAAGCTTAATTTTTGATTCAATATCATGAGATAACTAGAGCTGTTTTTACTTCAATCAGTTCATGTATTCATGAATGAATATTATTTATGAATGAGATAGGCCCAAACACTGGTGCTATGTAATTTACATATTTATTGTTGAGAGGCCTTCACGTAAATAAGTAGAAGGAATGGAAGAAATTTTATAACCATGTTCCTTGATTCTTCAAGTTTTCCTTGAAGGATAGGCCAAATATCAGATAGTGATGTATCAACAAAATTACATTTTAATGTAAGTTGTAATTTTTCAACTTCTGGGAAGTATACCAAAGTCTTCATGAAGATTTAGCAATTATTAATTATGCTTGCTTGAAGCACTATGCATAACCCAACAGATGCAGAAAGAGTTGGAAAAATCTAAACATGGATTAATTATTTCTATACATTTTTGCTATATTCATGTTTTCTATTAAATGCTTTTATTTTATTTGTTTAAGTAACTTCTTCAATCCGAATTTTGAAACTAAAGACTGAACTCCTTCAACTTGTGGGAAATTGGCCAGATACAAAGTAATAGGCAAGTCTAGTTCTATCAACAACTGGTCCAATCCAGCTTCCAGAAAAAGTCTGAATTGATTTTTCAACTTGAATACATGTCTTATGGTTCATGTCAAGGAATGAGAATGAAAGGTCATAAAAATTACAATTATCTAATATAATGTACTTATCTGCATCACACTCACTTATAAAAATAAGAAATTCTATTTCTCAAACTTAGCCTGTTATAATCCAATATATTGTCTAGTTAAGATTATAATTTATTTATGAAGTAACATATGGTATGCCTTCAGTAAATTTGGTTTAGCACGTATGCTGAGCACGTGAGGATATTTAAGTAAAAATCACATTTTAGAGCTGAGATAACAAAATCCGTATCCCAAAACATCATAATTGTACTTGCTTTCTACAGTTAATGAAGACAAAAAAAACTATTGCTAAAAAAACCTGGTTGGGTAGTTATACTATAACTGTACTTTTTCTAATGAAGTGGGTAATATTAAACATTTTGTAAAATGAAATAAGTTGATTATAGAATGTACTTAAAATATTTTACTATAGTATAATTTTTTGTAGAGTACACTTCTTTTTCTTGTACCATGTTTTGGTATTGTACGTTTCTTTATCTGATCTGACAAAGTAATTTTTAATTCCTTTTTGAATGACATACATAGATTCTAAGAAAACATGTAAAATTATATCCATAGGTTTTATTCAGTGTATCTTGAAAACTTTGACGATCTCAGAAAATATTCAAATAACTTTTCATTGCATCAGTTTCATTAAGCTGCTTCAGATATATAAAGATCCATTTCTTCCCTGTTAACACCAAGACCCAGAAATAGAAATTGTAAATACCTTTTTAAAATGGCTTATACATCTTTATTTTCAAAGGTTTACTTATTTTTGAGAAAGAGAGAATGTGAGCAAGAGGTGGGGGGAAGAGAGAGAAAAAGAGTGAGAGAGTGAGGGGGGATCCCAAGCAGGCTCCACACTGTCAACACAGAACCAGACATGGGGTGTGAACCTATAAACCATGAGATCAAAATTAAGAGACTGATGCTTAACCCACTGAGCCACCCAGGTGCCCAATGGCTTATTTTTACATATATGCAGAAAACAATTCTTAGGGTTCCTTATTTCTTACTGGTGACAGTTAAAAAACATTTTTTTTTTTTTTTTTGCCCTGGTGTTTGTCCCTCCCTTAAACAAAGAGGCAAATTTCCTGTGAAGGTAAAGAAGAAGAAACATCAGGTGTTTGTCCAGAGATCTTCCAAGACCAGGCCTAGGAGAGGTCCAAGCACTGTGTCCACGTGGTCCTTATACTCTCATAAAACGTGTGAGGGTAATCCTAACTACCCCCTCTTTTCACTTAGACCTCCCTTCATTCCCTCTGTGCTGGAGTGGCCTTGGGCTTTTTGGTAAAGTAACTAAAGGAAAGAAGAGCTGAGAATACATTTATTTTGGGTTTAATGGGCTATTTTTATATTATTCGCTGTCAGGTTACTCACGACCATGTATACTTACTATTCTCGCTGTCCTAATATAGGAATGTCTTTCAGGACTACTCCCCACACAGTGAGTTGATGTGAACTTAGAGTACCAGGAAAGGAACTTATCTGATGAAACTCGTTACCAGAAATTTGTGAATAGCGTGGGAGAAACAAGATAGTATGGGGAAAGTCTTCCAAATCTTATAGCTCATACAGGACACCTTATAGTGATTGTCCCACAGCTGACAATGATTGTGAATAGTCACATATATTACCAATAACAGGTTGTAAAGCTAACAGAAAATTTTCTGTGTTATCAATACTAACTGATACTAAATACTAAAATTTCCATCAATCGTGAAGGACAGACCGATCATCCTTCTAATTCAACACTACCAAATTGTTAAATGAAGAAATGCTCAAAATATATGTAGGCAAAAAAATGGAGGAAAAATATCAGGGATATTTTCATTTGGGTGGTTAAAAAATATTATTTTTCTACTTTTGTGGTATTTGTCATATTTGTCAAATTTGAAGCAAATGTAATACAATGGATTCTTTTCTCATTCTTAATAGCTACTTTTGTACAAAATTTGGTAATAATAATTTTATATTTTTTCACAATAAGGCTCCCCAAATTTTATAAACTTCAAACCCCTGAATTTGGATGGTCCCTGTTAGAATGGATGAGGTGAGATCATTAAACAAAAGTTGCCATTATTCCCAGCACTCTCACACCACAAAATATTTCACTTCAAAACATCCTAAGAATGGTGGAATACTCCATTTCTTAAATTTTTTAATGTTGATTTTATTTCTGAGAGAGAGAGAGACAGAGCATAAGTGAGGGATGGGCAGAGAGAGAGACACACAGAATCGGAAGGAGGCTCCAGGCTCTGAGCTATCAGCACAGTCTGACGCCTGGCTCAAACTCTTCAACCACAAGATCATGACCTGAGCAGAGTCGGACACTCAACCAAATGAACCACCCAAGTGCCCTCTCCTTTTTTTAAAAAATTTTTTAATTGGAATACTCCATTTCTAATATTTTGTTTAACAGATATATGTGTGAGACAAGGGAAGACTGGAAGGCTTATGCTTTTAAGGTGACGTGACTGACCATTAAAAGTAGATTCTCCAATATGATATCTTGAATTTTCTTTTTATTTGGCACCCTGGTTTGTTAACACCCCCAGGAAATGCATTCAGGAGGAGGAAGGGACCACCTCTCTTTTATAGATTTGGAAAAGTACTACTGTAAAAGGGAATACAGGAAAGGAGGAAAGGGGATGCTATGTGCTATCAGGAAAGAGCATGAACGGGGGCTCGAATGACCTGGGAAAAGTCACCCTACGCAGCGAATCACTCGGAAAGTCCACTACTACCTTCCAGGACAGGTGTGCTCCGGTTCCAACTCTTCTATTTTATACTAGCTAGATTGGGGCTTTAGACAAATGGCAATCACATTCTAAAGCTGTGTGCTAGATCCCAGTGTGACACCCAGTTGGCACTATGTCTGTCCCTACTCCCCCTTTCTGCGTGCCTCTAATTTATGTTTTCTTTCACACATGCAGCTTAAGGTTTATGGAAAGACTGTGCAGAGAGTTCCCATAAACTACTCTCACCATCCCAAAACACACAATTTCTCCTATTAGGAATACCTTGCATTAGAACCTGTGTTACAGGGGCACTTGAGTGGCTCAGTTGGTTAGGCTTCTGACTTCAGCTCAGGTCATGATCTTGTAGTTCATGAGCTCGAAACCCCCTCAGGCTCTGTGCTGACAGCTGGGAGCCTGGAGCCTGCTTCACATTCTGTGTCTCCCCCTCTCTCTGTTCCTCCCCTGCTCACACTTTGTCTCTGTCTCTCAAAAAAATAAAGATTAAAAATAATTTTAAAAAATACCAATATTAATACATCATTAAAGTTCACAGGTGACATTAGGGTTTATTCCTAATGTCGTACAGTTCTGTAAGTTTTAATGAATGTCACGAATCTACCCCTATGATATCATACATGATAGTTTCACTGTCCTGAAAATCTCTTGTATTCTACCTATTCATTACTCCCTCCTTTGCCCTGAAATTACTTTTCCTTAAAAACATTACAACTCAAACCAAAATTGCCTTATGTGGCCATCAATAGAAAATATATTCGTTCATTACCAAGCATCTGATCAATGTTTAACAATAATTAATACCAAATTTAATAATTAATACAAATTTTACACCAGAACCAATAATCTGGTCCCTGAACCCTGAGCTGCTCTCTGCCCGTGTGTGGGGGGACGGGACAGTCACAGCTACCCTGTGGGAGCTGTGACGGGCAAGTGTGCACGCATGACATGCAGGTTGCCCTGTCCACAGAGCGGGAGGAGGGACAGGGAGAGGGGACTCTGCGGACAGTGTGGGTGGCTGGGACGCACCTCCTGCTCTAACAGTGAAACAATAATTAATAGACACTATTTATCATTTCATTTGACTATTACAGTAAGAATAATTATCTCTACTTTAGGGATAAATAGATTGAGTTCTCACAAAGTCTAAATGACTTTCTCAAAGCCATATGGCTAGTTGAAGGTAGATGTGGGTGGAGCCAAAATCCATATTTCCTGTTGGCTGGCCAATGGTGTCTTTACTTCACCACCTCTTAAAAATTCTTGAGCTTTATCAGAGATAATACGTGTGTATTAAGAGGATACCAGATTGTGACTGTCAACTTTTGAGGATTCTATCAGTCCCTATCTATGACTTGTTTATCAGAAGGTAGAACTTAAGGGGCACCTGGGTGGCTCAGTCAGTTAAGCCTCCGACTTCAGCTCAGATCATGATCTCCCGGTTCATGAGTTTGAGCCCTGTGTTGCGCTCTGTGCTGACAGCTTGGAGCCTGGAACCTGCTATGGATTCTGTATCTCCCTCTCTCTCTGCCTGTCCCTGGCTTGCACTTTGATCATTCTCTCTCAAAAATAAACATTAAAAAAATTTTTTTAATAATAAGAAAAGAAAGTAGAACTTCAGTGCCCATAGAGATATCAGTGACACACAGAGTATTTAGTAAGGTCTATCTCTAAAAGCCTACTCTGAGTGAACTTCTAAATATTCTACTATTTTGTCACCTATAAACTAGAATAATTTCTTTTATGCCCAACTTTCCCACCCAGTATTTAGGGGTATATTACGCTTAGTAAAGTGTTAGTACCATACATTTTAAAATCAACTTAATTTCAGCTAAATAACATCTTGGGATTTCTTTGTTCCATTGCAGTCCTTCAGCTGTGTATTTTTATTTCAAGTTTCTCAAACATTCTGTACACTGCTGATTCTTACGCAGTTGATAACTTTTAAACCTGTGTAGAGACAGACTCAGCCATGCTTGTGTTTTAGTTTTTACAAATACACTCTATGTGATGCAGAGAGCACAGTTTTGTTTATGCTGACAGCTGTGTGTGAATATTTTTACTATTTTGAGAAGTGAACAGGTTGAATTTTTGGGTGTACAGGCAAGTTAGTACATTGTTATTGGCACAGTAGCACTTCCTTGCAGATTAATAATAGATTTTCTTCTTAATTCTAACTTTTTTTTCAGTGATACTACCAGAACACGAAATATATGATAATGTGTAAGTTCCAAAAATTTTTCACTAAATGCAATCATGAAAATTTTCTTAAATCTTAATTAGTTAAGTGATTAGTCAAATTGGCAGACAGCATTAAGGGTGGGATGATGTAGGCAATAATATTTGAGCCAGATTCTTATTCCCAACTCTCTTTTTGTTGTGAGCCAGACATCTTTAGGGGCTGCTGTTAATTTCTTCAAGTGATTAGTATATCAAAATGACAGCTAACGTGTTGCTTACTGAATGCCATCAATTGATTATTGTATCTCAAATTTCAAAGTTATGCCAGGAAAACAATTCAGTGTCTTTCTACTCGTCATGGAGCTGATTTTTTGTTTTAATTATAGACTTTATCTTTTCAGAGCAGCTTTAGGATTACAAAAGAATGGCATAAAATATACAAAGAGATTCTGTACACACACCCTGTCTACTCGTTCCACCTCCATGCCCCTTTCCACCTGTGATTAGTATTGTGCATTAGTGTAGTGCATTTTTTACAACTGATAAACCAAATCTGACATATTATTAGTTGAAATTAGGGTTCACTCTCTGTGTTGGACAGTTCTTTGGGTCTCGACGAATGCATATCATGTATCTATCATGACAGAATCATACAGAATACTCCCACTGCTCCCAAAATGCCCTGTGTTCCACATATCCATCAACACTCTCTGTCCCTGAATGCCTGGTAACCACCCACGTTTTTACTCTCTCTCTCATTTTGCATTTTCCCAAACGTCATCCGATTGATAATTCCGAATGTAGCCTTTTAGGGCCAGCTTCTTTCACTTAGCAGTATACATTTAAATTTCCTCCATGTCTTTTTAGCCTTAAAAGTTCACTTGTTTTTATTGCTGAGTAATATTCCATTGCATGAATATACAAAGATTGTCTATCCATTCATCCGCTGAAGGACATTTGGCTTGATTCTGTTTTTCAGGTAATTACCAATAGAGCTGCACTAAGTATTCTGGGGGAGGATATTTGTTATAGTGTAAGTTTTCAGCTCATTTGGATAAATGCCCTGAAGTGCGAGCGCTAAATCCAGTTAAGACTAGGTTTAGATTTGTAAGAAACTGCTCAACTCTCTTCCAAAATGGCCATACATTTTCCATTTCAAATCACCAGCAATGAATGAGTGTCCCTGAGGCTATACATCAGCATGTTGTATTGTCAGTCTTTGGATTCTAACCATTTTAATGAAAACAATCGTATCTCTTGATCATTTGATTTTTATTTCCCTCATGACATATGATGTCAAGCATCTTTTCACATCCTTACCTGCCATTGGCGGATCTTTTTTGGTAAAGTATCTGTTCTAGCCTTTTGCCTGTTTTTTAACTGCCTGGTTTTCTTATTGAGTTTTAAGAGTTCTTTGTATATTTTGAATAACAGTCTTTGAACACATATGTCTTTGGCAGTTATTTTCTCCTTGTCTCACTTGTCTTTCATTCTCTTAACAGTGACTTTCACAGAGAAGATGTTTATAATTTTAATGAAGTACAACATTAATTTTTTTCTTTCATGGTTCATGTTTTGGTAATTTGGTCTAAGATCTGATGGCCAAACCCAAGGTCACTTTTTTTTTTTAAACTTTATCCTCTGAAAGTTCTATCATTTTCTATGTTACGTTTAGGGATGATCAATTTTGAGTTAATTTTCGTGAAAGGTATAATGTCTGTGTATGCGTTTTTTTCTACGTGTGAATATTCAGTTGTTACGGCATTATTTGTTGAAGGGACCGTCATTTTTTTCCTGAATTACTTTTGCTCCTTTGTGAAAGATAAGTTGATATGTTATGGGCTCCATTTCTGGGTTCTCTATTCTATTCCACCGATCTGTTTGTCTGTTTTTTCACCAGTACCATACAATCTTGATTACCATATCTTTATAATAAATCCTGAAGGTGAGTCCTGTTAGACATGTTGGCTACTTTGGTTCTTTTGCCTTTTCATATGCATTGGAGAATCACTTTGTTATGAACCACAATAAGTTTCTGGGATTCTGATCGGAATTGTATTGAATCTACAGATCCGATTGGGAATTTTTTTTTCCTTCTGATCACACTGAATTTCATTTGCTCTTCTTTTTTAGTTTCCTAAAATAGAAACTCGGGTTGATTGTAGTTATTCTTCTTTTCTAATATATCCTTTTAATGCTATATGTTTCCCTCTAAGCACTACTGTGCTGTGTCCATAAATTTTGTGCATTTTTTTCATTTCAGTTCATTCAAAAGACTTCTAATTGATTTTGAGACTTTTTTGATCCACGTGTCATTTAGAAGTATGTTGTTTAATCTCCAGATATCTGGAGACTCTCTAGCTATCTTTCTCTTATTGACTTCTAGTTTAATTTCATTGTGATCTAAAAGCATAGTTTGTATTATTTCTATTCCTTCAGATTTGTCAACATGAGTTATTTGGCCTCAAATGTGATTTTTCTTGGCCAATGTCCAAATGAGCCTAAGGAGAATATATATTCTGCTCTTGTAGGATAATCTATAAATATCGTATCCAACTGATGTATGGTACTCTCAGTTCAATGTGTCATTTTCTGTCTGCTGGATTTGTTAATTACTGATAATAGTGTACTGATATATCCAACCACAATAGTGTATTAGTTTATTTTCCTTCCGGTTCTATAAATTTTTGCCTCATTTATTTATCTATTTATTTTCTATTTTAATTCCAGTTAGTTAACATGCAGTGTTATATATTTGTTTCAGTCGTACAATATAGCGATTCAACCCTTCCATACGTCATCCTGGGCTCATCATGACAAGTACACTCCTTAATCCACATCACCTGTTTAACCTATCACTCCACCCACCTCCCCTGTGGTAACTTTCAGTCTGTTTTCTGTAATTAAGAATCTGTTTCTTGGGGCCCCCAGGTGGCTTAGTCAGTTAAGTGTCTGATTCTTGGTTTCAGCTCAGAACAAGATCTCCTGACTGGTGAGATCTAGCCCCACGTCCACCTCTGTGCTGATAGTATGAACTCTGCTTGGTTTTCTGTGTGTGTCTCTCTCTGCTCCTCCCCCACTAGCATGCACTCTCTCTTTCTCTCGCTCGACAAACATTTAAAAAAAAGGTCTATTTCTTGATTTGTCTTTTTCCCTTTGTTTTGTTTCTTAAATTCTACATATGAGTGAAATCATATAGCTTTTGACTTTAACTGACTTTCTTTGCTTAGCATTAAAAGCCATCCATATCATGGCAAATGAGATTTTATTCTTTTTTTATGGATGAATAAGATTCCTGTGTGTGTGTGTGTGTGTGTGTACCACATCTTCTTTATCCATTCATCAATGGACACTTGTGGCCTCATTTAATTCTCCATTGTCAGGTACAACAGATTTAGGACTGTCCTGTCTTCTTGGAGAACTGACTCTTTTATCATTATGTAATACCCTTCCCTAACAGTAATAATGTTCCTTGCTCTGATGTCTGCTTTGTCTGAAATTAATATAACAACTCCATCTTTTAATTTAGTTTTAATATGGTGTATCTTTCTTCAAACTTCACTTTTAATCTATTTCTTTATAGTTAAATGGGTTTCTTGTAGACAACATGCAGTTTGGTGCTATACTTTATTCACTCTGAAAGTCTGTCTTTAATTTGTGTATCTAGATCACTCATATTTAAAGTGATTACTGATATAGTTGGATTAATGTCTATCTACTTTATTTCCGACTTTTTTGTTCATTGTTTATATTTTTGTCTTCCATTCTTTTTTCTGCTTTCTCTAATTTTAAATGAACATTTTATGATTCAATTTTCTCTTAGCATATCAATTACACTTCCTTTGAAACTTTTTTACTGGTTGTCCTGAAGTTTGCAATAAATGCCCTTACAGCTAATTTAAGTACACTTTCAAATAACACTGTATAATTCATGTGTGGTGTAGGTACCTTAGAATATTTTTAATTCCTCTCTCCTGTCCCTCCTTGCATTCCTGTCATTTATTTCACTTATGCACAAGTTATAATCATTCAATGCATCACTGCTATTATTTTTAAACAAACTTATGTGGAAGATCAATTAAAAATGAGAAAGACAAAGTATTTCATTTTATCTTCACTTATTCTTTCATGCTCTTTCCATTATGTATATTTGAGTTTCTAATTTACATAATTTCTCTTCTAATTGAAGAATTTCACTTAACATTTCTTGCAAAACAAGTCTACTTTTGATGATTTCTGTATCCAGTCAAGATATTCTTCAAACTGTAGGTGACAAAAGACTTTTTTTCAAACAAATAAAAATTGAGGGGTTTCTAGTTTAATGTTTTTTTTTTCCTTTCAACATTTAACTTCCACTATTTATTACTTGCTAGGTTTCTGAAGAAAACTCTGATGTAAATCTTATTCATGTTTCTCTATAGTTATGTTTTTCCCCCTTCTGCATTCTTACAATGTTTTCTCTTTAACTTTGATTATCTGCCATTTTAATATATTACATTAAGGTGCAGACTGGGTATTTATCCTACTTGATGTTTGAACTTCCTGTAACTGGTTTAGTGTTATCTGTCATTAATTTGGAGAAATTACCAGTTATTATTACCTCAATGATTTCTTCTGTTTCTTTTTTTCTTCTGGTATTACCTTTATGGTTATATTGTTCTTCCATAATGGCCCCACGGTTCTTGAATATCCTGTTCCGTTATTTTACTCTTTACTTTTCAGTCTGGGAAATTTCTAGTCTCATGTCCTAGAGACTCTCAGGCTCTCTGTTCTTTCCTCAGCCATGTCCAGTCTACTGATGAGCTCATCAAAGGCACTCTTTATTTCTGTTACTGTGTTTTCAATATCTAGCATTTCCTTTTGATTCTTTTTTAGAGTTTCTGTATCTGCACTCACTCCAGCTATCTCTTCTTGCACGTTCCCCACTTTTTCCATTAGAGTCCTTTGAAATATTAATCGTAGTCATTTTAAATTCCTGCTCTGGTAATTCCAAAATCTCTGCCATATGTGAGTCTGGTTAAATAAAATGCTTAGATTGTCTCTGCTAACTTGGTTTTTTGCTTTTATTTTGCTTTGTACTTTTTTGTTGAAAGCTAGGCATCATGAATTGGATAAAAGGAACTGAGGGAAATAGACTTTTAGTGTGACGTTTTATATTTAACTGGTCAAAAGTTAGGTTGTGTTTACTATTTCCAACTGTTTCAGGTGTTAAAGTCTACAATTTCCTTTAGTGTCCTTGTTTTCGTCTCACCTGCGGTCTTTGGGTTTCCCTAAAGACTCCTTTTTAAACAGAGTCTGAGCCTTGCAGTTCTCCCAGTGGTTAATTGCTTGTTATTATGCAAAAGCTCTTGTTGATATGGTGGTGAGGTATACCATCCACGTTATAGTACTATGATAAGGACTCAAGCTTACCATGGACCCAGGCCTCTGTAACTTTCACAAGTGCCTCCCAGCTTCTGCTTCTCCCCTTCAGGTCCCAGAAGAAGGCTAGAGGGGCTGAAGTGGGATATTTCCCTCTCCCAACGTCAGCAGGGTCTGCAAAAAACTGATGTTGGTCAGGTGCTGGTAAACTGTTTTTCTGAGAGGGCAGGTCTTTCTGGGGAGAACAGCATGATCTCGATGTATTTCAAAATGAATCCTTTTCCCCTGCCTTATTGCAAACACAAGAGAATTTTTCTCATCTTCACCCTGAGATCCTAGTGGGACTCCAAGGGGGTATAACTCATGAAAGTGTTGAGGGCCTTTGAAGCCTAGAATCCTAGACATTTTTATCTCTCAAGCTAGTCCACACTCAGTTGCCAAAAATTAATCAATTACTGTTTAAGGTTTCCTAACACCTGCTGGTTCCTGGCAGTTTCAGCTCCTAGAAAACTGTGATTCTCACCATTTGTCCATCTCTCCAGTTTTCAGGGCAGTCATTTGCCCTGTGATCTCAGTTCTCTAAGGGATCGAAGATTTTCCATTTGATGTTTAGTTTGTTCCCCTTTTTCCTTATGAAGATGAGAATAATGGCTTCTAAGCTCTTTACATGTCAGACTGGAAAGCAGGAGTTGACTTTTTTTTTTTTTTACATAAGTCATGGTGCAGTTACATGAAAACACAGATAAACAAATTAGCTGTTTCAGCGAGTCTCATCAAATTTCTTTGTCTTGGGGGTCACCATGGACCCAGGGTCACTCAGCTTTTCCAAACACAGGAATTTTCTATTATTAGTTTCTGAGGAGATAAGTTTGGAGAGAACTGATTCACATTAACCCCAAGACAGGAAAGACTGACATCTAAAAAAGAAAGCTCATTTATAAAATAATAATTAGGAATGTGGTTGTCACAATAGTCAAGTATTTAGGTTAGCATGGGAAAACCAATCATAAACTAGGTTGATGAACAAATGAGAAAGATGGAGTTCTATATTCATTCTTATGACATATTTCCAACAATTGCAACCTTCACAAATTACCCACGCCTCTCTGAAGATACTTCTGTTTGGAGATGATCTATACTACCCATACGGGGTCATTTATACAAGAATGCTACTCTCCACTCCTCATTAGTGTTGATAACATATTACTTCGACATTTTCGGAGCTTTCGATTTCTTTTGCTGTGTTCAATACAGACTACTACCTATCTGTTAAGGCGACATTCATTTACATTAAACTTAATTAAACAGCAGTTTATCTTATAGTCTCCTTAGTTATGATTATAAAGGCCATGTCTTTAGGTAATATTTGGAACTCCCTTCCTTTATCCTGACCATATGAATTGATGGGTATTTATTTAGCAACTTGTATTTGCCAGGTTCTATGCAAGAACCAAGGGTGAGGTGGTAAAAGAGACCCACCGCTGTCCCCATAGAGTCTGCTCTTTACAAACCAATTCTTTAAAATAACTAATACATCTATTTTCTGCTGACTTTTATTACCTTCAATTTTAAAAGATGACATTTTTTTTCACCAGGTATTAAAACTACGGAGATCAGTGCTGTTTTCTAAGCAATGCCTTATTACGGAGGACCAATCCATGATATCATATTCCTTTTACTGAGAAATGAAATTGTATACACTGTAAATTTGTCATATGAACTATATTATAAAATTGTTTCATTTATTACATGAACATAATTGTAAAATGAGGGTGATGCCAATTCAGAGGTTGACTTCTGGGTCCTAAAAGGGCAGAGGTTCTCATTCCCTTTCTCTTCAGTTATTAACTTATGAGTCATCTTGAAATCAAAATTGCATTGGCCATGAAGTTCTCTAAAACAGAAACACACCGAAGTTGAAGTAAATCACTGATCCAAGAATCAGAGAAGTACTCCACCCTCACCTTTGTAATTGGTATTTGTTAACACATTTGCTATAATTTGTTTTAATTTCTCTGCCAGGAAGCGTGATGTTAAGAACAGTAAGTTATGGATATTAAGGTCTGTACTTGATAGACACCAAGTATTATACTTTGTACTAATAGCGCCCTGTTTTGCAAATCTATTTCTTACTTTCTTTAAAATTGAGATAAATGCTTATTGATGCTCTCTCTTTCTTCTTTTTCATACAGGAAAGGTTTAGAGTATACAGGATTCAGTAATATCCCACAAATATCACAGTTTGTCTAATAGAAATAAATGGCTATACAGGGTTCACGCTTAGGACAAAAAAATTTTTTATGCTTTCATTTGGGCTGTGCTTTAGCTTATTTTCAGGCAGTGAGTCGCTCTGATTTGAAATGTTGTTGTATGCCCCAGGAGGGATGATTGCCAAAGCCCAGCTTAGGCTAGGAAGCAGTACTTTATTCACTCACCCAAAGCATAGGCCAATCAAAGTACAAATGCCAACCAAATTGGAGTCTTTTCCACAGCTTACAGTTGTTGATGTGGTTAAGGGCAGACTGTGGTGAGCAAAAGTGCCTAATATGATTTCAAAGAGCAGCGAAGGAACAAACTAAGGCTGTGATACAGCCCATGATAGAGTTTCCTCGATGAAAAGAAATCTAGAGTAATACTGTCCAATAGAACCATTTCCATAACTGAAATCATTGTGTATTTCAGAGTCAGATAAGGTAGGCTCAAATCTCAGTTCTATTAACTCCGGATTTTGTGCAATTGTTTAGCCTATTATGTCTCCCTCAGCCTCGCTGTCCCGCCTTGTAAAACAAGTTAATAAATATATTAGGGATCAATAAATTACCATTCAGGAAATGCTGCATTTTCAAAATATTTTTCTCCCACAGAAAGAAAAGCAATAGCTAAATAGTTGACCCAGGCAGTTTCCAAAGACACTTTGAAGAGAACTTTATTGTGATGAATGATATAGCTATACAACACTCAGTATATTTTCAGAAAGTTTCAGCTACATATATTATCACAAAAACTATGAATTACATATTATTATTACCACTATTTTACCATGAGGATATTCGGACTGAGAAGATACCCTTGAAGATATCCTCAAGGTCATGTAGCTATCAAGTAGTAGAAACAGAACTTGAATTCAAGTCTCTTCAGTTCCCAAGAAGTGTTCTTTGACATGTGTTTTACTGACTCCATATATTAAAATAGTAGGACTTTTTACATGCTTTTCTGAATAAAGTGTACTAGCTATTTTGGCAATCCTGCCCAATACAAAATATCTAGAAATGCCATGAAAAAAAATACAACAAAGCTGCTATTATATGTATACCTGAGCATGCACAAATGTCAGAGAAATCCCCAAAGAATTTTAAAAAAACCACGGAAGAATCTAAAACATAACTGGCAAGTGAAGAAGCAGGCCAATGGATTCTTAAAGAAGATACCTAAAGTATTAGGAATCAAAGGAATTGGGCTTCATCAAATTAACATCTTCCTTGTCTCAAAGGACACTGTCAAGAAAGTATAAAAACAACCCACAAAATGGGAGAAAAGATTTCTGAATCTTGCATCTGACAAAGGATTGTCATAAAATTCAAAAATAAAATGACAGTCCAATTAAAAAGCAGGAAAAGGGTTTGAATAGATATTTTCCCAAGGAAAATACACAGATGGCCAATAAATATATGAAAAGAGGCTCAATATCATTAGTCAATGGAGAATGCAAATCAAAATCGCAATGAGATGCCATTTCATACTCAACTAGGAAGGCAATAAAAAAAAGACACTAAATGTAAGCAAGGATGTGGAGAAATTTATACTTTTATACACTGAAAATTGATGCAATAAATGTAAAGTGATGAAGGTGCTTTGTACAACAGTTTGGCGCTTCCTTAGAATGCTAAAGAGTTATCATACGACCCAGCAATTCCTCTCCTCTAGATTGAAAAGAAATGAAAAATATTATGCCCCCACAAATAATGGCACATGAACATGCATAGTAACATTTTTGACAATAGCTCCAAAGAGGAAACAATGCAAATATCCAAAAACTAATCAGTGAAAAAAACAGTATGTGGTATGGCCACATAATGGAGTATTATTCCACCATAAAAAGAATTAAATACTGACACATGCTACAGTAGAGGTGAACCTTGAAAATATTATACTGAGTGAAAGAAGCCTGACACAAAAGGCCCCAATTCTGTGATTCATTTTATATGACACGTCCAAAAATCACTACTCCATAGAGACAGAAAGGAGACTAGTGGTTCTCAGAAGCTGGGAAGTGAGTACTAATGAGCATGGGATTCTTTTTTGGGTGATGAAAATGTGTTAGAATTACACAGTGGTGATGGTTGCACAGCCTTGTGAATATACTTCATCAAATTAACATCTTCCTTGTTTCAAAGGACACTATCAAGAAAGTATAAAAACAACCCACAAAATGGGAGAAAAGATTTCTGAATCTTGCATCTGACAAAGGATTGTCGTAAAATTCAAAAATAAAATGACAGTCCAATTAAAAAGCAGGAAAAGGGTAATGATTTTACCCTTCAAATTAAGGATGAATCCTAAGGTGTATGAAACTATATCTCTACAAAGAAAGAAAGAGAGAGAGAAGAGAGAGAGAGAGAAAAAAAGAAAGGAAGGAAGGAAGAAAGAAAGAAAAAATCGTTGACACCTTAAAGGCATCTGATGGTCCAGAAGATACAAGAAATAAAAAACAGGAATTGAGATGTGTACATAAAGCCTGGGACATCAAAAGCTACATTTTCAGTGAAAGGGAGGAGGCTATAAAATGCCTACCTACTGTCTCGCGCTTGGGTGGCCTCACAGAGGTTAAGTCAAGAAATTAATTTTGGATTATGGTGCCTCAAGAAATTAATTTTGGATTATGGCAGAAGGACAGAAATAAACTCTAAGGAAGAATGCATTGGTAAGCCAGGTCACTCTCTAAGTCCACAGATTGAGATAAGCCAAACTTAAAATCCCAAAGTAAAACGACTCAATACACAAAGGAGTTAATGATGTTGACTGAAAATCTTCCAAAATAACCAAAGGCATATTTAGAGCCCCAAGGATGTTAAGTATTGGAAATATCAGACATAGAAATAAGAGTGAAAATTATAAGTTTAAAGAAATAAGAGGTAATCCAAAAGTTGTACAAATATCAAGAACTATAAAAAGTGACCAAAACAGGTGTGAGAAAGAAATTAAGCTTCTAGAAATAAAATATATGTAATGATAAATTTAAAAAAATACTTAACCAATAATCAGCCTGTATATTTCTCAAGATAAAATGTGTTAAGGGAACGATAATTGTGGGGAAAAACTACTTAAATACAGCATAGAAAGATAAAGATATAGAAAGAAAGAGACAAGGGATATGGAAGATGGAATGAAAAAAGATATACTATGTACCTATTTGGAGTTCAAAGGATGGTAGATGAATAGGGAAGAGAATATATTAGTTCGTGGCTGAGAATTTCCAAAAATTGATCAAATTAGGAAGAATACTTTTAAAAAATAATTTTGAAAAGTACAGAAAAAGAAAGATTGCCTTCTGAGAAATGACGGAGATAGAGCAGTTATCTCAAGAGAATCTGTGAAAGACCAAAGTGGTAGACTAATATTAGCAAAACACTGAGTGAAAATACCATTGAATCAAAAACTGTACTCCATTCTCAAGGAAAGATCATATAATATGGCAGAAGTCTTAGCAAATTTAAGAAGACTGAAATGATACCAAGTATCTTTTCCAACCATAGTGATAGGTAACTAGAAATCAGAAGCATAAAAAGATCTGGAAAATCTACAAATATATGGAAATTAAACAACACACTCCTGAACAACTAACAGATCAAACAAGATGTCAAAAGGAAAATGAGAAAATATCGCAAAAGAAATGAAGATCGAAACATAACATACCAAAACATATCAGTTCTGAGGAGTTTTATGCTGAAAATTATATATATTTAGAGATTAAAAAGCCCACAAATAAATATCTAACTTTATACCTCACAGAATTAGGAAAAGAAGAATGAACTAAGCCCAAAGTTAATGGAAGGAAGACAATAGTAAACATCAAAGTAGAAAGAAATTAAATAGAGACCAAAAAGTACTAGAAAAGAGCAATGAAACTAAGAGCTGATGTTTCAAAAAGATAAACAAAATTGACAAAACTTTGTGAAACTGAGAAAAAAAGAAAGAAGACCCAAATAAATAAAGTCAGAAATGAAAGAGGAGAAATGACAATTGACACTACAGAAATACACAGAATCATAGGAAACTATTATGAACAATTAATTATACAACAAATTCGATAAACTTGAAGAAATGGGTACATGCCTAAATCATAGACCTGACCTAGACTAAATCAGGAAGTAATATCAAGTCTGAACAGACCTATCATGATTAAGGAGATGAATCAATAACCAAAAACCTCTCAACACAACAAAACCCCAAGAACATATGACGTCATTGCTGAAATCTACCAAATATTTAAAGAAAATTTAATGCCAATTCTTCTCAAACTTTTCCAAAAAATTTAAGTGGGAACATTTCAAAATGGATTCCATAAGAATTTTTTAATATTTATTTGTTTGTTTATTTTGAGAGAGAGAGGTCAAACAGGGGAGAAGGAGACAGCTCTGCTGACAGCACAGAGCCTGATGCACGTCTTGACATGGGGCCCGATTCTAATGAATCATGAGACTATGACCAGAGCTGAAATCAACTGAGCCACCCAGGTGCCTTATTTAAGAAATTATATTCTAGCAAGAGTTAATAAAGATATTTTCCAATCTTACCTTCCAGGAATTTGATCAGTTCGCCCTTTATATGCTAAGTCCTTAACCCAGGGATTCATTTTTATGTACGTGTGTGTATGGTGTGAGGTTGGGATCTGAACTCATTCTCCTAGCATTGTGTGTGAGTGAGACACTTCTCTCCGAGACTTACCATGCTGGCAGGTCATGGGTTCCCCTTCGTGTGGATGCAAACTGGTTCTAGGCTGTCATCAGTGCTGTCTATCTTAGCAATGTCTCAATGTTATCTGAACAAAATCCACCATCCTGTCCCCGCTGTTTCTCTCTAAGATTGTTTTAGCTATTCTTGCTTCTTTTCTCTTCCACATACATTTTTCAATCGGTTTACTGAGTTACACACGCACATGTGAACACACACACAGAAACACTTTTGGGAAATTATTAAAAGGACTATATGCAATGATTATGTGGGATTTATCCCTAGGATGCAAGGATGGTTTCGTATATGCAAATTGATAAATACGATACACAATTAATAGAATGAAAGATGAAAATCAGATGATCTCAATAAATGCAGAAAAGGCATTTGACAAAATATATCTTTCATAATAAAAACCGTCAATAGATTTGGTATGCAAAAACATGCATCAACATAATAAACACCATATGTGACAAACCCAAAGCTAATACTCAATAGGAATAGCTAAAAGCTTTTCTTTGAGATCAGGAACCAGATAGGAATCACTCTAACTATTCTTATTTAACATAGTACTCAAAGTCCAAGCTAAAGCAATCAGGTGAGATAAAAAAATATAAGGCATTCAGACAGAAAGAGTAAATTTGTTGTTATTTACTCAGATGACATGATCTTTATATTGAAAATCCCAAAGACTCAACAAAAAACTACTGGATCTTATCAATTATTTCAGGATATAAAATAAACGCACAAAACCTAGCTTTATTTCTATACGAAACATCAGAAATACAAATATGGGGTGCCTGAGTGGGGGTGCCGTCGGTTAAGCGTCTTCAGCTCAGGTCATGATTTCACGGCTCATGAGTTCAAGTCTCACGTCAGGCTCTGTGCTGACAGCTCAGAGCCTGGAGCCTGCTTCAGATTCTGTGTCTCCTTCTCTTTGCCCGTCTCCCGCTCACACTCTGTCTCTCAAAAACGAATAAATGTTAAAAAAGTATTTAAAAAATACAAATAAGCAAAACTCTAATAGAATCAAAAACAATAAGATGTCTAAGAATAAATTTAAGCAAGGAAATGAGAGATCTGTACAATGAAAAGTACAAGACTTTGTTGAAAGAAATTGAATACGACGCAAAGAAATGGAAAGACATCTTGTATTGATAAACTGGAAAAGTTAACACTGTAAAATGTTCATGCAGCCCAATAATCTATAGATTCCACACAATTCTTATCACTATTCCAAAGGCATTTTTTATAGGAATAGTAAAAACAATCTTACAATTTGTATAGAACTACAAAAGATCCTCCTGTAGTAATTCAAACGGTATGGTGCTGACATGAAAATAGTCACATAGACCAATGGAAAAGAACAGAGAACTCAGAATGAAAACCCTCCATTTTTGGAAAAATAGCATTTAGTAAGGGAGCCAAGAACATCCAAAAGGGAAAAGACTATCTCTTCAAAAAATGGTACTGGAAATACTAGATAACCACACGAAGAAAAATGAAATTGGACCTCTATCTTACACCACTCATAAAAATTAACTGGAAAGAGATCAAAGATTTGAATATAAGACTTTCTCCTAGAAGAAAACATAGGCAAGAAACTCCTCAACATCAATTTTGGTAATAAATTTTTGGAGATGACACTGAAAGGACAAATAACAACAAAAAAACAACAAATCAAACTAAAAAGCTTCTGCACAGCAAGAGAAACACCCAACAAAATGAAAAGCCAACCTTCAGAATGGGAGAAAATATTGCGAACCATATATCAGGTAAGGAAGTATATCAAAAGTTTATTAAAACTCTTAGAACTCAATAACAAAAAAGCAAACAATCTGATTAGAAAATGGGCATAAGAATGAAATAGACACTTTTTCTGAAGAGGAAATGACCAATATCACTAATCAAAAGGTGCTCAACATCACTAATCATCAGAGAAATGAAAATGAAATCACCTCATCCCTGTTACAATGGTTATCGTCAAAATTATAAGAAATAAGTGTTGGTGAGAATTGGAGAAAAGGAAATCTTTGTGCACTGTTGGCATGATTGTAAACTTGTCCATCCACTATGGGGAACGGTATGGAGATGCTCAAAAAAACAAAAATAGAACTATCATGTGATCCAGCAATCTCATTCCTCGGCATGTGTCCAAAGGAAATGAAAATAGGTTATCGAAGAGATATATGCACTTTCATGGATATTACAGCATTATTCATAGTAGCCAAGATTTGGAAACAACCTAAGTCTCTGTCAGCGGATGATTAGCTAAAGGTGTGTGTGTGGTGTGTGTCTGTGCTTGACTATTCATCCTTGAGCAAAGAGGAAATCCTGCTATTTGCAACAAGATGGATACACATCTGTATTATATATGGATAGATGTATCTGTATAATATATAGTTTATATGTAATCTAATGTTTATATTATAAACTATATTATAAATATTATTCTTGCTAAGAGATTAGACCTTAATTGTTCCTATCGCTAGAAGAAATAATTATATAATGCAATAGATGTGTTAGTTAATGCTGAAATGGCAATTAGATTACCGTACAAATATACCAAGTATTTTTAAAAAAGAATTATGTTCAGGGCATTTGGGTAGCTGAGTCGATTAAGCCGCTGACCTCAGCTCAGGTCATGATCTCACGCTTTATGAGTTACAGCCCTACATTAGGCTCTGTGCTGACAGCTCAGAGCATGGAACCTGCTTCAGGTTCTGTGTCTCCCTCTCTCTCTGTCCCTCCCCCGCTCATGCTCTGTCTCTGTCTCTCAAGATTAAAAAACGTTAAAAAATTTTTTAAAAAAGAATTATGTTCCAGTTAAACTGTCAATCAAGAACAATGATGAATAAAGATATTTCAGGAATATAAAAGCAGATTATGAAATTATTCCATTAAATAAAATATATTTAATAATATATAAATAAAATGTATTTAATAGAATTTCTAAGGTACGTACCTCAAAATTCCCAGAAATAAGGTCTGAGATGCAAAAAGCAATGTACATAGGGACACCTGAGTGGGTCAGTCAGTTGACTGCCCAACTCTTGATTTTGGCTCAGGTCATGATCCCAGGGTTGTGGGATTGAGCCCTATGTCGGGCTCTATGCTGACAGTGGACCCTGCTTAAGGTTCTCTTCCTCTCCCTCTGTCCCTGTCAGCCTCCCTGGCTTGTGTTCTCTCTCTCTCAAATAATAATAATTTTTAAAAATCCATATACATAAAAATCAAGAAAACTGCTAAACATTTAGGTAAATGAAAACAGAGATACCCACTGGTGGCCTTCCAGTTACATGGATTGATAGCAATTCAGGTAAGATTTTTCTGTGTTATCCACAGAACTAAATTCTACCCTCAATATTGACATTGGAGACCCAGGATAGTGTGTTTTCAGCTTCTCAATGTTTGTGTGTGTGTGTGTGTGTGTGTGTGTGTATCTCTGTGTGTCTGTGTGTCTGTGTGTGCCTATGTACGCATATGCATGTTTTCCAAAGGCTCCTAAACGCCTGATAATGTTTTCATGTAATTCACTGAGTTCATCTAGTTCTGAATGGGCAGCACCTGTTCTGTTTTACACACAGGTTCTATCTGCTAGATCTTATGACCACAGACAGGTATTTCCAGGTCTCTGAAAATCATTTCATCCTAGAACCACAAGTGAGAATCACAGTTAGCTACTCAAGCTTCAGATATAATTGTAAAAAATACTGTATTAAAATCCACAGCCTCTTTCTCCTGAGGGATAGCCATTTCATTTTTAACACCGATGTATTACTATCACAAAGCTCTCAGTTTTAAGATAGTTACACCTTAGACTTGTTATATAGGATACGTAGCCACTGCACTTCTTTATTTACTTTTTTGTATTAGCTCAGGTTCAAGATTTTTTTAGTGTTAACGATTTATTCACAAAATGTAAAAAGAGAAGAATTTTGATTATTGCATGGGAAAATAATCTTTCAAGGTCCACAGAGCTCATGATAAAGTAGATTAATATGAATTCAGTTTTCTTTTAACTACAGTTACTGCTTGGCCCAATGGTGATCTGTGTCCAAACCAATGGTTTGTCACCTTCAAGGTGGAGAGGAAACGAAACAGATGATAAACTCAGGTCAAACTTTTAGCTTCTCAAAAATACAAGTGTGTAACAACAGGTTATGTTCTACTAGTTGTCCTAGTTCTGTGATATAATCTTGGATATAAAGTCAGAAATTTCATCAATTCTGGTATTGAAAAGACCACTTCCCACCATCAACCAATCAATCAATCACTAAACAAATCAATAAAATAACACAGGTAAAACTGACGATTCCAAACGGCCAAGCTCAATTTAAACATGTTTCCCTCTTAATCAACTCAGGCTATTGCACTGTGTTCATGCACAGGGCATTCAGAATACGTGAAAAACATTTATTTTCATTAGCCTTTCATTTGTTTCATTTCTTTTGGCAGTTTTGGTTTTTACAGCATAGACGATATGACTAATTTATGTTTTCCTAATTGGACAGCTAAATATTCTTGTATATATTAGTTTTGCACAGTGCCTAGATGATTCCAGAGGACTCTAATAAACTAATTAAATAAACCAACACACGATCTAATTTATGATTCATCCATCATTCATCTGCTACTGATTTCAATATCCACTCACTTCCCTGGTGTGCATGAGTTAGCAGAATGTATAAGGAGAAAAATAACACTGTAATAATGCCATGTATTAGATTTCCTGTGCTGGCTGATAATATTAGCAGGTTATACTTGCATTAGGGAAAGAGTTATACAATATCCAATGTGGGGCTTCACACCTTTCGTTTCTTATTTTTTTAAGGTAGATCAATATTAGGGTTACCGACTTAATGGTAATGGGATGTTGGTTTTCTTGCCCTCTACCAAGTTAGGGACAGCTGCCTTCAGTGTCAGTGAGGAAAATACCTTATATCTCTTCTAATTTTTTGATCAGAGAGTGAATTTGAAAAGAGAAGAACAGTGTTTAGCCTCTCGGTGGTCTTGAAAGCATAGGTATTTGCTTTCATTAATGCCTCCGATGAAATAATGCAACTCTTGAACAGATAACCATTTATTCTTCTTCCAACAATCTTAGTGAAAAATTCTGAAGTATTTTCAAAATCCACCTTGGAAATGTTTTTACCAACAGATAGATTATATGAATATCAGGGCACATATGAAATAAATTTACCAGGAAGTTTAATATGGCTGCCCCCAATTTTTTTAATTGTTCACAACACCCTAGACACGGTGATCTGCTCACATGTGTAAAAGTGCTTTAGTTTTACTTTCTAATCAAACGGATTTCAAAGAGTGACACTAAAAACAGTAAAGTGAAAAACTTTGTTGATGATTATCTAATACATAATCCCCAAGAATTAGAGAAAATGTAAAATTCCACACATTGGAAATACCAGTAGATAAAATTTGCTTGTAAAATTTAATCCAAACAAAGAAGATTTGTTTGGATTAAATACTTCTTTTCCCAGAGTTTCTCTCAATTGCTAAACCAAATTGCAAACAAATTCGACAGTGTCGCATAGAATGCGCAATCAATAAGCCTTAGGGAAGTCTACATAGTGCCATCTGCTGGTTGGCTTTCTGAGGTTTCCTTGTCTGGCCTTCTGAAGGTCACGTTCAAAATACAAATCTCCTCAAATAAACTTAATTGTACATGGTGAGAAACGACCATTTTATTTTATTAATTTAGATTTCCATATCACAGCTTGAAAACTGGATTTAGCCATGTCATATAGATGTCGTAGCTTTATTATATATAGATGTTGTGGCTTGTTAATCTTGCTTCATTAATTATGGCTCTTAGCTTTGAGTTGCTGTGTATTTGAGTGGCCAGACCAACAGTGAACAGACCAGGGACAGGGGAAGAAAAAATAAAAAAGAACGGTCGGCTAGCACCTGTAGGGGGTGACACTACTTATGAGACACATGTCTTGAGGCATTTCAAAGTATTCTTGGCAGGTGTATCATAAACAGATCGTCAGCCTATGCCGGGGTGCTTGGCCACTGTAATTAAAGTTACATTATAAAAAGCTCCTGCTGTTTTCTTCTGAAAAATGCTGACAGAGACTTCCTCCGACAACTATGACAATATCTCTAACACCTCTGCATTTGCTATTCCTGTGGCTGCAAACAACACCATCCACCTTTACTTTAGTTCCAATGCAAATGAGAGAGGGTAGCGAGACACAACCGGCATAAATGTAAAGGAGACAGGACAGTGTGCCTCTGGGGCAGAGGGCAGCCTCTTCAGAGAGTGAACCGGAGAAGGAAAGGCCATTTGGTTTTTTAAAACTTAAAGGGGAAAGCACTTTCCGAGCTAGGAATAAACTCAAACTAGACTATCACAAGTAAGGATAAAACATAAAGAAGGTAGCTAAAGCTTAGGGATGCGAAGCTTCAGTGTGTACCAAAAGAGGTGAGGTGATTTTATTTCATTTAAGAGAAATGCTAAAGATTTTAGCAGACATCTATATGCCTGGAATGGTAAAATACCTGGAAAAAGGGGAATAATTAAATGACTCCCTTAAAATGTGCTGTCATTTCATTGTAAATGATAAATGCATGTGATAATGCTTCAGGACTCTGTATCTAAGCTTAGTAGTTATAAGACCTAAAAATAGTGACAAAAGGTAACAGCTGCTTTACAGATCAAAATACTAGCTTTCCCCTTCCCTAGAAGACAATATTAGACACTTTTAAAAATAGTGCAGATGTGTTACTTACGGGAACATGAAACTAATAGCAAATATTCTAACTAGGAATAGGGCAGGAAAGAACACTGAGAATTTGCTTCTATAATTCTGTCTTCCCTCCTGTCTTGGCACAGCAGCTTTCCTAACTCTTAGGGAGGCTCTTTACAGACTTATTTTAACTATGTGTTCCCAAGATCTTGCCATGAAGGGAACTGTCTTAAATTGTTAAGCATAAGGTACTTCCCACCTGATTAGTTGCTTTAAATAAAGAACGTTTCCCCTGTCATGATGAGCACTGGGTGACATACGCAATTGTTGAATATTGTACACCTGAAACTAATATGACACTGTATGTTAACTGTTATTAATACAAAAACCTAAAAAGCAAAAAAAAAATATAAAGTTAGGAGGAACAGCAGCAAAAAAAGAATACTTTCAGTTTAATAATTTAAAATATGCCTCATTCTTCATCCTTCCATGTGTTTGTGAAATTCCTTTCAGTGGTCATTTATTCACTCATTCCCACCAAAATGTTTATTGAGCACCTGCTCTTGGTACCAGAGACATGTCAAGTACTGGATACACAAGAAATGGGGTGCCTGGATGGCTCAGTCAGCTAAGCGTCCAACCACCTCAGGTCATGATCTCATGATTCATGAGTTTGAGTCCCAAATTGGGCTCTCTGCTATCACCACAGATCCTGCTTCAGATCCTCTGTACCCCTCTCTCTCCCTGCCCCTCCCACGCTGGTACTCCCTTTCTTTCTATCTCTCTCTCAAATAAAATTAATAAACTTAAAAGACAAACAAGTCAGACATAATTTCTCCCCTCATGAAATGTATTCTAGCGGGCAGATAATGAAGAATTAAACAATTTGGTCAAGAAATAAGTAGATGTAAAGATGAACAAATTTGCGGAACAAAAGAAACACTGAACAGAGGTATTCTAGAATAGTACAATAGTACACACAATCCCACAATAAGCAAGCAATATAGCCTTGCAGAAAAATATCACAGAAGCATATACGCACTTGAGTCTGAAGGGGACAGTCTTTGACATTCAACCTCGGTGCATGAATTTCCCTTTCTATAATTGTAAATAATGTTTGCACTTTCTTCATAACCAGAGTTCTGTGACAGGAATATTCAGTTTCATGACCAACCAACTAACCAACAAACAACAAAAAACTCCACGAACAAACAGACTTAGCCTCCTGGAAGTTATCTACTTTTACCGTATAGAATTTTGACTTTGTCCTACTAGTCTATCTGGGTCGCTCTGTTGTGACCTAGAGTCCCCTTGATCATACTGCTGTCTTGAAGGACTGTGTGTCTTAACTTTGCATGATGAAGGCTGAAATTCTAGACATGACTGGAGAGAAGATACATAAAAACAAGATAACGTGGGGAGTGGAGGAAGGACAGAAAATACCAATTGTTGCCAAGAAAAATGGAACTTCATATCCCATTAGTATGACAGATACAGAGCACAAACTGCCTAACCGCTTTGGAAGACTGAGCGGCAGAACCCACTGAAGCTGAACGTTGCACATACCCCTATGATCCAACAGTTCTATTTCTCGCAAGATAACCAACAGTAAGAGAATGCATTCTCAAGGAAAGGCACGTGTTAGAATTTTCCCAGCAGCACTGTGTTTAGTAACTCACAACTGTAAACCGTCTGAATGGCCATCGCAGGTAAATGGATAAACCGTGGTGTATTCACAGGAGGCAGTACTAACATCAGTGAAGAAGAATGAATAATGAGGAGAAGCCTCACAGATGGGATACAGAGCAGAGGCAACCAGGCACGAAAAGTAAATAGGCTTTGAGTTGCAGGAAGCAGAAGGGGAAGAATAACTAACGGTCAGAGAAGACAAAAAAGAGTTTGTATCTGCAGGTTGATGGAACTGGAGAAAAGAAAACTGGGGGCTTCCAGGTCACTACTGTTTTATGTTACTTTATCTGGGTGTTGAGTACAGGGGTGTATTTCTTTTATGAACTTTAACTATATATATACACTTATACATGGCATATATAAAAGTTTGTTTGTTGAACTTCAATTAAATATTTTCAAAAAAACAAAACAAAACAAACAAAAAAACCCCAAAAAACCAAGAGGGGTGCCTGGGTGACTCATTCAATTAAGCGTCCATTGAGATTTCGGCTCAGGTCATGATCTCACTGTTCATGAGTTTGAGCCCTGTACTGGGCTCCACCCTGACTGTGGAGCCTGCTTGGGATTCTCTCTCTTTCTCTCTCTCTGCCTCTCCTCATCTCTCTCTCCCTGCCCCCCAAGTAAATAAATAAACTTTAAACAAAACAAAACCAAGAAAAACTGACACTTCAGAATGCCTTAGTGTCCTTGTCTGTCCTCAGAGAGAATAACTGTCAAGCCAGTCTCAAAGCCACAGTAACTGGATTCTTTTCCCTGTATTCCCAGCCCTCTATGAAAACCAGCCAATTCTGGAATCACTGCTAAGTTTTTCTTTGCCATTGCCCTTCCTTTACCCTTACCATACTTCATCCATTCACTTTAAAGTCAAACTGTGATAACGATTTGTGACTAAAGATCCATTATTTTAATTGACAAGTTTCCATAGCAGATTGCAGTGTGTTACTATTTCTGAGTCTTGATGGGGAGACAGGAGTGCTTCAGGGGCTCTATTAATAGTAGTTTTAGAAATAGCAGGTGAGCAACTCTACTTCTACTGGGGAATAAATAGTAACTTATGGATGCAATAGCTTTTGGGAATTGGGGGCCAGGGTGAGGCGCCATGACAGAAGAAATGGAATAAACCAGTGCCTTAAAAGTGTCCACAACACTGCTTAAAATAGGAAATCTTTTCTCCTCTCTGGTTTCCTATGACTTTTTCCCATCCAATTTTCCTTCTCTCAGACTTGATTTCAAAAGGTACTTCATGCCCTCTCTCTGTATGGTACTCAAGACAAACAGTCCTTCTGTTTGGTAATATTCATTTTAGGAGCAGGACTAGCAGTAATCTTTTTATCCAATGTAGTTCATACTTTGAACTACAATTTCACTACTACTTACAAAGATTCTTTTAAGTAGTCTTGTTAAGTTATCAATGGAGAAAACACCATTTCAGGCTATTTTTCAAGCCATGGGTGTCCAACCCCCATCATTCTCTCTGCCTTCTCCATCCGTTTTCCTGTTTTCTGAAAAATCGTTAGAATAGAATGATTGAACTCCAGTCTCACTTCAGCTGGCATCCTGTGAAGTTCTTCCCTATGAGGCTAAACATCTGCCCAGGTATTTCCATATTCTGTTCTGTCAATGATATTATAGGGTATAAAACCTATGTCCCGCTAAACTTTTGTTAATGAAACAGCAGTTTCACAGATGCGACTGCAATCAGAAGTCTTGGGGTTCCCATGTATTAGCTTTTCTGCTCTTTTGGGGGATAAAATGTAATCGAATTGGGGCAATTTGAATTAAGACTCATGCCTGAGCATGCCTCTTAATTCTAGGAACTATTAAAGGTAGTGTTCTTGAGGACAACCTAATATATGAAAAAATATGTTCCCAGATCAGTATTCATACAATCTGTATCAATACAGTTTATCTTTTGGGACTAGGAATTGGACCACTTGTGTCAACACGACTTAAACGTTTATTCCAGGGAAATAAAACCTTAAATCAATATAGTACTTTACTATTTGCTTTAAGAAATTCTTGCAAACCAGTTTTTTCAGGCTAACACTTTATTTGTGAGGGGAAATAGCTTTCTTATTGGGACAAGGGATTTCAAACTTGAACAAACAACTCACTTCTCAGTAAATAGTCTAGTATCAAGTCTTAACTGTAAGACCCTTACCTTACTGCTTCCACAAATCCTATTTATGTCACAAATCTGTCCAATCCCATTTCCCCCCCTACCTTAAAAGACTTGCCTTAATCCACTTGGGCTCAAACTTGAATCATCTCCTGACTTCCTACTTCTGGTGTGCTACTGAGACAATGTCATCCATTCATCAATCCATCCATTCATCCATCCATCCATTTTTTAATGGTTATTTTTGAGAGACAGAGAGAGACAGAGCATAAATGGGGGAGGAGGAGGAGGAGGAGAGAGACAGAAAGAATCTGAATCGGGCTCCAGGCTTTGAGCTGTCAGCACAGAGCCTGATGCAAGGCTCAAACCCACGAACCATAAGATCATGACCTGAGACAAAGTCGGACGCTTAACCAACTGAGCCACCCAGGCACCCCGACACCCAACTTTTAAGAAGTTTTCTTCAGGGGCGCCTGGGTGGCTCAGTTGGTTAAGCGGCCGACTTCAGCTCAGGTCATGATCTCACGGTCTGTGAGTTCAAGCCCCATGTCGGGCTCTGTGCTGACGGCTCAGAGCCTGGAGCCTGCTTCGGATTCTGTGTCTCCCTCTCTCTCTGCCCTTCCCTTGCTCACGCTCTGTCTGTATGTCTCTCAAAAATAAAATAAAAATGTTAAAAAAAAAAAAGAAATTTTCTTCAGGAAATCCCAGGCTCAAACTGGGACAAAACTTAAAGATGGTCTCCTGTCCTTATTCATGTCTACATATTGCCCAAGAAGAAGATCCTCAACTCCAATCGAAATGTAGTTATCTACTTGCTCATACATAGGATGGTACTTGAATACAAGGAGGGTTTTGAATACTTAATAGAATTATGACTAGAAAAGCATATTTTTAAACTTCAGCTCACTGAACAATTATTTTTTCTAGCATGCCATGACAATAGATTATTCTTGGGAAGAGTTATTTTAAATAATTATTCTTCAGGTCTCCACAAACAACCTGATGGACTGACCACACAAATATTTGAATGGTACACCTGATATCTTACTTCTTAAGGCTCAGAAGAAATGTTGAAATAATTCCTAAAACACAACGTCAAATTTACCAAGAAATAAATCCTCATTAAAATCTTTTGAAATGACTGAACTAAACCAACTGTATGTTAAAGAACTAAAAAAATTTAGATTCGATCAGTAAGGAAATATATGAAAAACATCAAAATTAAAATTATAATATACAAGAATATTATTATATATGTAGGAATATTCAGCCATAAAAAATAAAAAAATCTTTCAATTTGCAACAACATGGATGGGACTTGAAGGCATTATGCTAGCAAATAAATTGACAGAAAAGACAAATACTCTATGATCTTACATATATGTGAAATCAAAATAAAACAAAACATCAAACTCAGAGAAAAAGAGATCAGGCTTGTGTTACCAAAAGCAGGGGTTGGGGCAAGGCCGAAATTTGAGGAAGGTGGTCAAAGGTATAAATTTCCACTTACATGATAAATAAGTACTAGCTACTAGGGATGTAATATCCAGCATGATGACTGTAGGTAACAAGGCTGTATATTATACAGGGAAGTTGTTAAGAAAGTAAATCCCAAGAGCTCTTATCACACGGATAAATGTTTTTCTTTATTCTTCTTTTCTTTTATTGTGCGTACATGACATGAGGGATGTTTGCATTTCTCTAATTATTAGTGATGGTCAGCATCTTTTTATGTACTTACTGACTTTTCATATATCTTCTTTAGAGAAATATCCACTTAGTCACTTTTAAAATTGGTTATTATTTTTTGTGTTTTTTTTTTTTGTTGTTGTTGTTGTTTTTGTTTTGTTTTTGCTATTCAGTTGTAGGAGTTCTTCATATGTTTTGGGCATTAACCTCTTATCAAGTATATATTCTGCACATTTGTTTTCCAATTCTGTAGATAGTCTTTTCATTTTGTTGATGGTTTTTTTGGTGTGCAGAAGCTTTTTAATCTGATGTAGTTTTCTATTTTGCTGCTTGTGCTTTAGTATCGTATCCAAAAAAAACCATTACCAAGACCCACATAAAGGAACTTTGTTTCTAAGTTTTCTTACATTTAAGTCCTTTATCCATTTCAAGTTAATTTTTGTGAATGGTGTAAGGTATTAGTCTTACACCATTTATTCTTTTACATGTGAATATCTAATTTATATAATTTAATATCTTTATTCTTTTACATGAGAATATCTAATTATCCCAGCACCATTTATTGAAGAGATTATCTTTGCTCCATTGAATATTCTTGGCTCCCTTGTCAAATATTAGTTGACCAAATATACTTGGGCTTATTTTTGGGCTCTTGATTCTGTTCCATCGATCTATGTGTCTGTTTTTATGTCAGTATCACACTGTTTTGACAATTAGCTTTACCTTATAGCTTGAAGACAGGAAGTGTGGTGCCTCATTATTTGCTCATCTACTGATAGATACATGGACCCTTTCCACAAGTGGCCTACTGTGAATAATGCTTTTATAAACATGAGTATACATTATTTGTCTTAATCCATTTCAATCCTTCTGAGACACACCCAAGAGTTGAATTGCTGGATCATATGAAAATAATGTCTAACTTTTGAAGAACTACCAAACTGTCTTCCACAACAGCTGTACCATTTTACATTCCCACCAGCACTGCACTAGGGTTTTCCAGTTACTTCAAATCTTGCCAACATGTTATTTTTCTTTTTTAAAAAAGTCAACCTAATAGGTGGTTGATAATAAGGTATCTTACTGTGGTGTTGATTTTCCTTTCCTAATAACTAATTATTTTGAGCATCTTATGTACATATCGGTCATTGTACATCTTCTTTGGTAAAATCTCTGCTCAATCTCTTGATTGGGTTGTTTTTGTTGTTGTTGAGTTTGAGGAGTTCCCTATCAATTCTGGATATTAGTCTCTAACCAGGTTTGTGATTTACAAGTAATTTTTTCCATTCTATTGTTGCCTTTTTTCTTGTTGATACTGTTGATTTTATGCACAAAATTTTTAACTTTTATCAAGTCCATTGTTTATTTTTTTGTTGTTGCCGTGACTTTGGTGTCATCCTATGAAACCATTGCCGAATCAATGTTGTGGAGCTTTGTCTGTATATTTTCTTCTAAGAACTTTATGGTTTTAGTTCTTCCACTTAAGCGTTTGATCCATTTTGAGTTAATTTTTGTGTAAGTTGTTAGATAAGGGATCAAAGTCATTTACATATAGACGTCTAGTTTTTCCAGCATGATTTGTTGAAAAGACTGTCCTTTCCCTCATTTAATGATTTTAGCATTCTCTTTGAAACCACCTGACCATACAGGAATGGTTTATTCCTGGGCTCTTTGGTCTATTTGATTGTTCTATATGCCAGTACCAACTGTTTTGGTTACAACAGCTTTGTAGTAAATTTTGAGACCAGTGAGAGTTAGTTAACTAACTTTGTTCTTTTTCAAGATTGTTTTGACCTTTTAAGGTCCCTTGAGATTCCATAGAAAATTTAAGATGGGGGGAACCTGGGTGACTGGGTTAGTTGAGTGTTTGACTTTGGCTCAGGTCATGATCTAGCAGTTTGTGAGTTCAAGCCCCACATCTGGCTCACTGCCGTCAGCCTGTCAGCACAGAGCCTGCTGCAGATCCTTTGTCCCCCTCTTGCTACCCCTCCCCTGCTTGCGCTCTTCCCCAAAATAAATAAGTATTTTTAAAAAAGAAAATTTACAATGGATTTTTCCATTTCTAAAATTAGATTTTTTTATATGTCTGGAATTTTTGTGTTTCTGGAATCTCAACATTGTTAGGAGTTTTAATGGGGATTTCTAAAATTTAGGTAGTATGAACATCTTAAAAATATTGTTTTCTAATTCATAAAAAATGGAATGTCTTTCCATTGATTTTTGCTTTCTCTTGTGTCTGATTTTTGTGTTGACTTTTAATCCTGCTACGTTGCTGAATTTTCTCATTAACTTTGTTCTTTTGGGGGGTGAAATCCTTAGTGTTTTCTACATAAAAGATCTTGTCATCTTGTGAAAGGAGACAATTTTATCTCTTTCTTTCCAATTTGGTCTTTTTTTTTTTCCCCCAAATTGTTCTGGCTAGAACTTCCAATACTTTGCTGAACAGAGGTGCTAAAAGCAAACATTCTTGTTTAGTTCCTGACCTAAGTAGAAAATCTTTTTCCATCATCTTTCACCATTGAGTATGATGGTAGCTGTGAGTTTTTCATCTATGGCTTTTATCATGTTGAAGAATTTGCATTTTATTCCCAGTTTATCCAGTGTTGCTGTCATGAAGGATATAACATTTTTCAGATACTTTTTCCACTTCAATTGATATGATCATGCATTTTCCCTCCTTTATTCTGTTAATGTGGTTCATTACATTGATTGATTTCCATATGTTGAATGTCCTTGCTTTCCAGGAATAAATTCCATTTGGTCTCAGTGTATAATCCTCTAACATGCTGCTAAATTTGGCTTGCTAGTATTTTCCTGAGTATTTCTCTCTCAGTGTTTACAAGGGATATGGGTTTAATATTGTATTTAAGATTTTTGTGTCAGTATTTATAAGTAAAACTGATCTGTAAAGTTTTTTTATTCAATCTTTGTCAGGTTTCACTATTTTAGTGCCATAGAAAGACTTTGGAATTGTTCTCTATTTTCCTAAAAACCAATAACTCAATATATGTATGTATATATATATATATATATATATATATATATATATATATATACACACACACACACACACACATATGTATATATACACATATACATACACACATATACACATATGTATATACATGTATATACATTTAAAACAAACCAACAAGGGGTGGCTGGGTGGTTCAGTCCATTAAGTGTTCGACTTCGGCTCAGGTCATGATACATGTATACATGTATATATGTATAAATATGTGTATTGTGTGCATATATATATATAAATGATGTATTTATAAATATATAAATGATCTATTACTTGTTACAACCATCAACTATCTTTATGTCTATCTCCATTATCTTTCATCCATATGTTTAAAAATTGTTAGTTTCCCATTTTTATCTTGCATTCTCAAAGTTTTAAAATTTACCCTCCATATCATTTATTCATGGTTAAATTCTTTACTGTTTCTGTTTTTACATTCTCCATATTCTTTTATGTTTATCGCTTTCCTTTGTCCCCATATTCTTTTCTTACTTCTTTATTTTCCTTTTCATTTCTGTGTGCTTTTGAGCAAACTTCTTTGGTTATCTCATTCTAAAGCATTATCATCTTAATTGTAACTAATTATTTTATAAATTTCAAGTTTTCTTAAATTTTGGTGAGAATAAAAAGAATTACTTCAATTTATAATCATCTTATACATTATTTTTTGTTGTTGTTTTGTTGTTTTCAATATTGCAGTATGTTTTTATAAACTTTATGAGCACATGACTATTTAGAGCTTAGACTAGAAGTCTTTCCAGGGAGAGAATTTTTCATAAACAGGCTTAGTTGACTCTCTTGTTCCCTTCCACTATCTACAAAGAATTTAACTTGGAGAAGGCTCTGTTTGTTTAAAACGGAAAAAAAAATTTTTTAATTTATTTCTTTTTGAGGGACAGAACGCAAGCTGGGGAGGGGCAGAGACAGAAGGAGACACAGAATCTGAAGGAGGTTCCAGGCTCTGTGCAAGCTGTCAGCACAGAGCCCAACGCAGGGCTCAAACCATGAACCATGAGATCATGACCTGAGTCGAAGTCGGAGCCACCCGGGTGCCCCTTGTTGGTTTGTTTTAAATGATAAACTGTCATTTTCAGTTTAGCTAATCAATGTTTTGAGGAGAGTAGATAGAAAACTGGAGTCCATGAATGTCTTTGTTGTAAAACATTACTTAAGAAATGGAAAGGCAAAGAACTCACAAGTGACTGAACAGTTAAACTAAACAGAAACCACAACCTCCAATAAACAAACTGTTGAAATACAACCCATTTTCCTTGCCTCACCGAGTGTTTTAAATGATTGATTGCTTGGCTGAGGCAGTTTGTGTGGGTTTTCCCATTTTAAAGTTATTGCCCACTTCTCCATGCTCTAGTCTTTAGAAGGAAGTCACTATGTTGAGCTTACACTGAAGGTGCAGAGAGTCATGCTTTTCCTCCTTGAGGAGAAGGGATCTACGTAATTATTTGGAAGTCTTCCACATGGAAAATTTGTCTATCTCTCATTTATTTAGCCAGTCATTTTATCTGTATCAGTATGGACTTGTAGGTTTTTATCTTACACATAGGGCTAAACTCCTAATACTTATATATTATCAACTTATTCTAATTTTGGCCACAGGAGGTGCCTTCAGATAATCTCCAGAGTCCATATGGTATGCCTCCATGATTATGGGTGGTGTTTTTTTCCTTAGTATTTACTTACTTTCAGGTACTACAGATGATCCAGACTTGTCCCCTGCCCTAGTCCTACCATCAACTCTTTCTCCAAGGGTATCTGCCTCCTTTTATTGGAGAAGAGTATTAGAAAGTGAGTTCCGGATACAAGGTGTGCTCATTGTTACTGGGCCCTCCGATTATTAAGTAAGAAATATTTATGTATAAATTCTAACATGTATATGCATTTGTCTATAAGCATTTCTATATGCAACGACTTGGATTTAGATTAAGATAAACATGGCTTCATACTAATGTCTCCAAATCTCATCAGTACTTGGATCAATCTAGCTTTCTCCCCTTGGTTATCTATAAATTGCCACCTCAGGTGTCTTTTAAACCCATCATCTTCTCCAGGAAGGAGTCATGCCTGATCTGCCCTCACGTTGCCGTTGCCATCTGTCATGTGTCTAAGGGAAATCATGTTGACTGTCTACTTGGTGTAGTCACTGCTTAAATCCCAATCACATGGTGCAGTTGCTTTCATAGAAACTGCTTGTTAGTGTTAACCATGTAATAGGTTTCCAGCCTCTCCAGGAGCCACGCCTGGTCTCCAGGCCACTAAGAACGCTGATGCTAATATTCTGTTAAGAAGTACTCTATTGATTTCTGTGATATTCTTCTAATTTCACAGGAAAAACTGTCTCTTGGTGTCTTATCTGTGGTTCAACCTGTAGTTGAAGGGTTATCCCAGTGATTATGTTGTTACCTTAACAGAAGTCTAAACATACCGCATGTCTTTAGACTTAAAGCAGAATGGAGTCAGGTTGGGTTTTTGTTTTTGTCTGTAAGTATCCCCTGTCCCCTCTGGGATGGACAACATTAAGGGATCAGGAATATGAGCAGAATCTCCCCTGCAATGAACCAGCTTGTTATTATCCCAAGTGAAAGGCGAATGCATGCTGTTGAAATATTAGTTCTTTGACTCTGTAGGTGGGATAAGAAGGTTGGAAACATTCCCAGGTTTATTCCGGGAAGCTACATTCAAATTTCAATTTGATTTCTAGTTAATAAAGAGAAAAATGCATGTGAGGAAACTGTCCTACATTTCAACTTATATTATTGGGTAGATTTCTAGTTCTTGTTCCTTTTGCCTCTCTCTCAGTTAATCATAGCAGCTACTGGTTTTGTACTTCCTAAAGTGCTTTTCTCTTTTTCTCAGCATATTATTACTTGTACCAGATTTCTCTCATGCTTCTCTCACACAGCTCTAACTCTACTTACCTATTTCTCATTTTCTGACGTCTCTGATGAATGGGGACTTTTTCTATTCGCTCAGAATTAATTCTTTTCAAGTAACAATAAGTCTTGTAGTCTCAAGGTGCAAGAGAGTAAGTACTCACCATTCCTACTGCCTTACTTAGTTTGGGAAGATTTTATGGACCCTATTCCTCTGCTTTGTTGCAACACACCATGTGGCTTCTGCTAATGTTGAAGGTAACAATGTGTTTTTAATCTAATTTACTAATGTGGAACAGCTTTCTTCTGAATCACAGTGGTGTAACCATTGACAACCAGAGCTTTGGCTCATGTTGAGTGTGAGCGCGTAGGATCAGGAAATAAAATTTTCCAGTATCTCACTATCCCAATTTAATCTTTATCAATCTAGTGAATTCATTAGCAAGTAGTAAGTGATGCTATATCAGTAAATGTTTATGAACAATTATGTAGTTTCTTTGAATGCTGATCATCCAAAAGCCATGCCATCGAGTTCTATCAGGCTTTTATTGTTGTTCTCACTTATTTTATTGGATTATTTTTAGACATTCTTCTCCGCATCTTCCATTTCACTCTCACGATAACAACTGACATTATCCCTTACTCACCTAACAGTTTTTTTACCCCCTCCAGATATATGCTCTTATGCTTCTTTTCAGGGGAGAGGTGTCTTACATTCTAAAATGAATCTCTTCTATCTTCACTCTTTCTCATGAGATCCTTTTGAGGGCATCTACAGCATTTCTGTCTCTTCTCTTTTTTGCTTTGTTACAAACTCAAGTCTCCGTTGATTTAGTGGGGAAAAAGGCAACCCAAACGTTTGACTATTTTGAACTATGAGGCTACCATCTTACTCTCCTTTTGTTTGTTGCCAGTTTTCTTAAAACTTGGTTTTCTATGCCTCTCCACCCATTCTCTTTAGCATCCTGACATCTGGCTTCTCTTCCATCACTGGACCAATAATGCTCCTGTAGAAGTCATCGATGGCCTTGTCATGTATTTCATGACATCCTGACTGCTCATTACTTTTGTCTTGACATTGTCAGATTGAACTTTGGAGGCTCTTCTCTGGGTTGGTTTTCACTGCACAATAGTGTAGTGTTCCCTTTACTTCATCATTTCCCGTTTTCTGATTTCTTCTTCTTCTTTTATCTCCCTACTCCTTAACTACAGCTATTCTGAAAATTAGTTCTCATTAATTCTGCTCTCTTTTATTTATACTGCCTCCTATATATGAACTCATTCACACTCAACAATTCAACCAGGGAGATTATTTAAATTCTTCGTCTGTAGGCAAGACCTATCTCCTGAATTTCAGCCTTGGATTATCGACTGGCCATTTTCAAATGGTTGCACCCTTCACGTCAAACCGAGAATCTCTAAATTGGAAATAATTTTCTTCTCTGGCCCCTAAATGGACTGATCTTCCTCTTTCTGTATTTCTGATAGGATTTTTATCATTGTGCTTGATGTGCAGGGCTATCCAAAATGTCAGACTTGCGTGTCTCCATTTCTCCTTCTGTCCATATTACTTAGATCTCTTCTTTTTCTGAAAGTCTTATGGTTTCCACTATTGCTCATGATTTGACTCACCATGCCTACTTTATTGCCTTAGACACTTAAGCAAGGCCCTTCATCTCCAACTTCTCTTTGTAGCAAAATACACTTGAAAACCGAGAAGGTTCTAATTTTCTTACAGTAACACTTTTATCCCAAAATAAGCTCTCCTCGAAAAGAATACATGACTTCTTTATGGCCTACACAGGAAACACCTAACTATAAAGGTATCATTCAAAGACATTTGAAGTCATTTGAATGATAAATAAAAAAGTTGGGAAGATTTTTAGGGGTCTTTAACCAGGAAGCTATGTAAAAATAATGAAATAAAAAATTAATCTGTTTTCATTATATTTTGGTGGATGGATTAGTGGGATTGAGCCTGGAGGCAGGAATACCATCTGGGTGTTATTCTGATAATCCTGAAATGATAAGAATCTAAAATGACATAGTGGAAAGACCAACCTAGGACTGAAAGGAGAAATCATCCAGTGTTAGAGATTGCTATATTGGCTGTGGGGATGAAGGAATTGGAAAAAAACTAGTAATAACTGCCAGTTCCAAGGACAGTGGTATATAAAACTATGGGAAAATTACATTTATAGGAAAGTAGGAAAAAAGAACTGTATGGGAATATAATGTTTGTGATTTCCATTTAAAATATATAGTGCTATTGATATTCTTGAATAATAAGTCAAACAGACAACCTGAGATACATCAGTTACTTTTAAACATTGGATACCTTCTCTGAGCAATTTTTATGTTTTTTTTTCCTAAAAGAAAATATCATAGAACTATACATGGGTAAGAGTTCTCTAACCTAGAGAGCAAGTAGACACTATAGATTCAATCGTGCATCAGGTTCAGAAAGAATCATCACAATCAATTTTAAAAATTAAGATAAACATAAAAAAAGATTCAGATTCCTTTATACATGAAAGTATTCCCTTCTTGTTTCTTTTGGAGCCAGTCAAGGAGGGGAGGAAGAGAGGAACTGTTAATTCGTTCTCATTATTTATGTTCCAAGAAGTGTCAATTTTTTTTTATGATGTTCACACTTACTATCCTTTCCACCCACTAACTCCTTTATTACTCCTCCTGTTCACTTTGTCTCTATTGGTATTGGGATTTCAATCGTGACTTTTTTGTTGTTGTTGTTAAAAGAATGCTTTTGCCAAGAACACACACACACACAGACAACTATCATCTCATGAAGAGTTGTCACTCTGGCTTTATGTACCCTTTCCAAATTATGTCTTGTTTTGTAAGTAAAATTTAAACAATTTTACACTTGCATAGCTCAAGCAGACTAGTTCCTATGTAGGACTCAGGGAGTTTCAGTCCAAGTTCTAGGCAAAGAAAACTATTACAAGCCCATGATAGAAATTTAGAGTTAACAGGAAGAGCATAAGAGACAGAACCCAGGCTCTTAGGCCAATATTAACTATTGTACTGTCCAAGAAGCTCACAAGAAGAACCCTGTGCCCTACACCTGAGTCCTCCAGCCCAGGACGCACTGTCTAGGATAGGCTAAGACAGATATCTGGTAACTCCAGATGCACTTGGTAAGTCTAGAAATGCCCAATGTCCGCCACTTCTAGGATCCTCTCATGGGGGGCAGAACTCGGAAGGCTCCCAATTGCTTGAAGAGCTTCAGTGAGGCCCTCACATATCTCACTGTCCAAAGCAGTGTTTCTACAAAAAAAAAAGTCTCCTTCTGGTCACCAAGTCATTTGCCCAACTTCAGTGAAAAGGCACCAAAATTCATTTGGAGACTTATACGCTCATGCCTGAATGTGTAGATGGACATGTGATTCCCATACCTGATGCACGGTATCTTTCACCTGCTTCAAGTAGTAGCTTTACTTCTTTATCATGCTATAGTCTGCTATCCGACTATAGATAGCTAGATTCTTTTGCATCTTACTGTACATTAAAGATAAAGATACAGGAATTAATATGTTTCAAGAGAAGTCACACTGTAATCTACACAGAGTCATCCAAATGTCCAAAGAGGAAAAAACAATCTGAAAATGCAACCAGAATCATGTTTCAGCGTAAGGTATAGTTCTTCCTATTGCTTTGGGCCTGCCTTCAACAAGATGAACATTATGTACCCTCAGAACCTCCCAACACTTTTTCATCACTGAAACTTACCTGTTCTTTGTCCCATCTTTTGGAATCCAAATAATGTAGTAATAGAATAGCCCTAAGATACTGTTAGCTAATAATCATTTTATATTTTAATCTTTGAAACCTGTATCTTCCATTTTAAACATTAAGAAATCTTAATGTCTTAATTAATGAAATCAATAATATATACATGTTTGGGTTACTGCAAAAGATATTTAGGTACAAAGGCCATAAATTCCTTTCAATTTACTCACATGCTCCTATCAATTTTATAAATGGTAATGACCTTCTTAAAGAAACATCTTTAGATTCCATTGATTTTTTTTCTATTTTTCTGTTTTCTATTTGATTGGTATCTGCACTGTTCTTCAAATGTAAGTGGCCTCCTCCACCTATGTTTAAGTGAGACCGTGTATTTAAACGCCAATCATTGTCTTAAATTACTCTGCTCTGAATCCTGTTTAAGTCCATATCTCATGCTTGCACCACCAAATACCTCTCCACTAGGCTAGCAGATAATGTGAACAAATACTGGTGTGAATACAATTGTATGGACAGAAGTTCATCAAAGCAAGTCAGTTCTGGAGCTTCTGAGTACAATCCAATCCACTTACCTTTTCCTCTAACAAATCGGGGAGCTTTTGAATATTTCCATGAAAGACAAAAGGCTAGCTTATCTCTTTTCCTTAAGGTGGTGCAAAAAAAGTATTTCAGTGTCCCCAGATAAGAAAATGAGTTTCTGCATATTGTTTCCTGGGCCCACATTACTGACTTGGTGAATTTGGCATTGGAAGCGAAGGCGGCATGGGATAAACATAATCTTACCTCACACTTTACATAGTCAATAGGATTTCAAATTACAGCAAGATCTCTCCAGGGTCAAGTTCATCGCCATTTCACATGAAGTTGCAGGTCTTGAAAGTCTCTTTCCCTTCAAGTTGAATGAACAAAAAATGTCAACTTCAGATTCTTGCTCAGAATCTTTTAAAGAACAAACATTAATTACATACCTGTTATGTGTCAGGTCCTGCCTAACCGTATGCATTCTTTTCTCCCATGTTCACAACTTTGGTGGGAGAGGTTGAGTCATCAGGACCCACTTTTCCTTGTCAAGTCACTTTGTGATCTCAGTAATTTAAAAGAAAAAGACCAATGTACCTAGAAATAACTCTGGAGGTTTTATATTCTGTGAATAGCCAAAGAACGACATGGGAGGCTGTCAATGTGGATTATAATAAGACTTAGATACACCACAAAAACCCCTTCCTGTAGCAGAGCATTACTCAGACCTGCTTTCCAATTTCAGCTCCTTGCCAAGACAACATCAGAACCACCCGCAGCATATGACAGGGCCTGGAGGGATTATACCAGGAGAGACAGGTCAAATCACCTGTCACTGCTCTATTTGTCTGCTACCGGAAAGATGCTGGATCTTCACGTTGTGGTTTCTTAACGTTTCTGCAACTGTTTTACAAGACACTGTAGCACCTGTGTCTCTCCCCGGAGTTATCCTCAATTGATACAAATGTCCACAACCACTAGACCCTATTTACCAAATACATGAAAGGCAAAAAGAATGTTAAGACCAAATGGGGGTATAGGCTACCAAGAGAGGCTTTTATTGAATGGATGCAGAAAAACAGAGGAATAGATTATTGCTCAAATGAGCAAGGCAGGAAGTGGAAACAGACTTAAACCTGGAACAGCAAAGATTCCAGATTCTCACTGCTTCACCGAGGAGCACAAAATATACCCTCAACTCTAACGCAGGCCCTTGAAATCTACTCTAAGTACTTCTACCTTGACTGTAAAAGCTCACTAGGATGACAAAAATTCACACAACTTATTTTTTGTATTATTTTTAAAAGTTTATTTATTTGTTTTTGAGAGAGACAGAGAGAGAGAAGGAGGGAAGAAGCATGAGTGGGGGAAGGCAGAGAGAGAAGGAGAGAGAGAATCCCAAGCAGGCTCTACACTGTCAGGCCAGAGGCTCACGTGAGGCTCAAACTCACGAACCATGACATCATGACATGAGCCAAAATCGAGCGTCAGATGCTCAGTCGACTGAGCCACCCAGCACCTTTACAGAACTTATTTCTAAACCAGCAAGTGGAATTTTGCCCCAAAGAATGAAAGCTCTGTCTGCATAAGGACTCTCTCAGTGAGTACTTTCCTTCATACTGAGGTTCACAGAAAGTTTCCTTCTGTATTTCAGATTCATCTTGCCTAAAATTTTTAATGAATCTCTTCCTTTTATTCCGAGTGCAAACATTAGAATTCTTGCCCAAACCTTTGTTGTCTTTCTCTAGTAAGCACCACTGTATACCCGGCATAAGTGATTTTAAATACTCACTTGACTTGGGCGGCTTGGGTGGCTCTGTCTGCTAAGCATCCGACTCTGGCTCAGGTCATGATTGAACCAGCCTGCTGGTTCAATCCCTGCATGGTGGTGTGGACTGACAGCTTGGAAACCTATTTGGATCTTGTGTCTCCCTCCCTCTCTGCCCCTCCCCTGTTCATGCTCTGTGGGTCTCTCTCTTTCTCAAAAATAAATATTTAAAAATATTTGACACAATAAATGAGAACTTTGCGGAGAAAAATCTCACTAATTGCAGAAATTGTTTCATTTTTCTTCCACTTCCTGTAGTATATTTTCTCCTCTAGCTAAAGAAATGAGTTAATAAAAAATGAGGATCATTCCATGGCCCTATTATTTGTATTACACACTTGCACTTGGGTGGATATAAAATTACAACCTCCAGCTCTATCTCCCCCTTTACAGAGCTGTGGTATTGTTTCTTTTGAAAAAAGCCAGATGAAGACTAGTAGAACTTCTACGCTGTCTGGGGCCTGTCCACAGGTGATATAAATTTCAGGATTTGAGTACAAGAAGCAAGTTGTGTTACATCCAGTGTTCCAGTCAAGGAAAAGTTATAAATGACAGGTTTTCTGTGTTGGAATCTGTGGACACATGATTTCTGTTCAATTATAGAACAGCAGTTGTTAAAATTCAAGAGAATGTTGTTTACAGTTTGGATTGCTTAGAAAAATTGAAGCCCTTGTTGGAGAGTGAAATGCTCCTCACGATGTAATCAGTGACCCTGATACAATGGACTCTTTCCTTAATATCCTGAAGACGGAAATCTGGATCTCCTACTCAAGTATTTTTTCCTCAGATTTAGCACATGCTTGATGAAATTAATATATGTTTGGATATTATTAAGGAAATAATAGGATCATAGTTCTTATCAGGCCTCTCCCTTGACTGAGTAGGCAAAGAAGACTATGGCTCTTCTGTGTCTCCAATAACAAGAGTTTATTGAACGCTTACTGTTGGGTAAGAGTATTGGGTAAGAAGACTGTGAACCTCCCAGAGGGTCACATTCACCCTTGTATGCCCAGCACTGTGACTGACGCAAGAGTACTACTTAGTGGTTTTCTTTTAAACTGCTTTGGGATAACTAAGATGAAAAGATAACTTCTCGCACCAAGTTTACAATCTTACTGAATACATTTAACATGTACAGAGTATGAGAAAAATTTGAGACAGAAGGTACATCCTAACCGAAGGAAATAGCCAACTTCAAGGTTTAAAAGAAATTTAGCAAATCGACTATCCTTCTGTGGACCAAGTCCTGTTGCTCCTATATCTAAAACGGAACCTCTAGAAGTCAATCTCTAAGTGATGTGTGAATAGAATCAGATCAGAATATCAAGATTACAACCAAGATTTAAAGATCTTAAAAAAAAACACCGTATTATTGCTTTTTGATAAATAAATGTATTTCAATTGTCAACAATGGACATAATGAAGGGAGGAGATCACATTTCTCATTGACTCGGAAAGAAATCCAAGAGTTTGTAGCTTAGTATCGTTTAAAAGCTTTTATTTGTTCGTTTGTTTCGGCAAACAAGGGTTTCATTAAATATCCAGGCTATCAAATTCCAGGGGCATTGGATATTTCTCAAGAAATTTCAGGATATAAAGGGGGCAAGAAGATTAGATGTTAAAAATCTTGTTAAACTAAGGACTTCTAAAGAGAAAGAAGTCTAATATGGTAGCTTTAAACAATATACATAAAGTAATATAAATGCCCAGAAATGATTTAACACCACCCTGCGACAAGTCCATTGTAATTACTTAAAGGCCTTAATTTTTTATAGTTTTTTAAAGTTTGTTTATTTGAGAGAGAGAGAGAGAGAAAGAGAGAAAACACAAGAGGGGGAGGGGCAGAGAGAGCGAGACACAGAATCTGAAGCAGGCTCCAGCCTCTGAGCCATCAGCACAGAGCCCAACACAGGGCTTGAATACACAGACCACAAGATCATGACCTGAGCCGAAGTCAAACACTTAACCGCTTAACCAACTGAGCCGCCCAGGTGCCCCAAGGCCTTGATTTTTTTTCACAATGCATTTAGATATTATTTATTTAGATCAGTTCATTCATACGAGCACAAAATTTTTTAGAAGTTTAGTCTTCCTCACCTCCTAGCATTCCAGGAGTACCACCTCCTTCCCCAGTTTTTGTGAATTCTTTCAAAATACTTTATGCATTCCTAAGCACATTTACATACATATATATACTACTCTATATATGGATTATACACACACACACACACACACGCACACACACTTTTTTTAACTTTAAAAATTTCTTTAAAATACTTTGGGGTGGTTAAGCATCCAACTTTGACTCAGGTCACGATCTCATAGTTTGTGAGTTTGAGCCCCTTTGCGTTGACAGCTTAGGGCCTGGAGCTTGCTTCGGATTCTCTGTCTCTCTGTCTGTCTGTCTCTGCTCCTCCCCTGCTTGTGTTATCTCTCTCAAAAAATAAACATTTTAAAAAATCTGAAATACTTCACATATATAGCAATCGCATAATATAGTAGGTAGCCTGCACTTAATATGTAGATTTTTTTGAAACTTAACTTTTTTGTGATTTTTGCCTCAAATATAATTTTTAAAATATTCTTAAATTTTTTTTAAATTTTTAATGTTTATTTATTTTTCAGAGAGAAACAGAGCATGAGTGGGAGAGGGGCAGAGAGAGAGGAAGACACAGAATCTGAAGCATGACATCATGACCTGAGCCAAAGTCAGATGCTTAATGAACTGAACTATCCGGGTGCCCCTCAAATATAATTTTTTAAAGAAAAATAATGCTGGAGATTGCTGTTAAATCCACCAATAATCCTTTTTTTTTCCTTCCACGAGGTTAACATGATCTTGAAATCAATGCGCGTACATGCTATCCAACCTTTGGCATCTTAATAATGTTTAGTATTGGTAACTGAAGTAGAATCCTGCCGTCATAAAAAATAAAAAATGTGTTGCATTCACTGAGGGGACAGGTGGTTGGCAGCAAGAAAACTGACCCTATAGAATTAGATAATGGTGGACAGAATTTTGTAGTGATGAGAAATGGCCTCAACTGTCTTAAACAAACTGTTTGTAAAATATAGGTGTTCAAGAAGCTGCTGGTGAGGGCTCGGAAGAAAATGAGAAGCACAGGATAGCAAACGTCTATGTCATCTGGGAGAACACAGATCATCATACACAGAACGTTTGGGGAAATATGGATTTTAAAGCACTGTTCATGGAGATTCAGAAAGAAACAAGGAGGATGTTATTGGAAAATGGAAGAAAGACGATCCTTCCTTCTAGGTGGCAGAAAATTTAGCCCAGTGGTGGCTAATTTTGGCTAATAAATTTTGGACACAAAGAAGTCCAAAGATATGGCTATACAACCTTTCGTTAGTGGCGAAGACATTTAGACACATAATTAATTCATGGGCTGCTTCAAACATCTCAACAGAAGCCAGGAATGGAGATGGGATTATCCATGAAAGATCTGTTAAGGTCCTTTTGTCTGGTGATATGAATGCCTGTGATATACACAGAGTTCTCTAGAGGAAAAGAAATACACACACACACACACACACACACACACACACACACACACATATATGTATGTGTGTTTTATAGGATTGCAAATCGAAAACCTGCAGGGTAGGTCAAGAGGAGAGAGACCCAGAATAAGCCTATACTACATTTCAAGTCCAAAAGTCATCTTCTGGAGAATTCCTTTTGCTCAGGGTGAAGGTCAGCTTTTTGTTCTATGCAAGACATCAACTGATTAGATAAGGCTCACCCCATTACAGACAGTAATCTGGTTCACTATTTTTTTTTCTAAAGTATAACTGACATTTATTAGTTTCAGGTGTGTAACAGTGACTCAAAAACTCTGTACACTACGAAATGCTCACTATGAGAAATACAGTTACCATGTGTCACTATACACAGTTATTACAAGATTATTGACTATATTCCCTATGCTGTGCTTTTCTTCCCCTTTTTATTTTATAACTAGAAGTCTGTACTTCTTAATCCCTTCATCTGTTTTGCCTGTGCCTCTACTCCTCTTCCTCTAGCAACCACTAGTTTGTTCTCTATGAGTCTGTTTCTCTGTTGTTGTTTGTTTTGTTTTTTAGATTCTACATATAAATGAAGTCATATGGTATTTCTCTTTCCCTGACTTATTTCACTTAACATCAAACACTCTAACTAGATCCAACCATGTCTGTTTCAGTGATTTAAATGTTAATCGCATACAAAAACACCCTCACAGAAAGACCCAGAAAATGTTTGACTAACTGTCTGGGCACTGTGGCCAAGCCAAGTGGACACATAAAATTAACCATCATAATATTATCCCAGAAGAAATAACCTGGACTATAAGCAACAGGCACAGGACAAAATGCAAAAAGGTTGTTAGACTCTCAATATTCAATAGGTTGGAAAAAGTTGATAAAACTACAAAGCTGCCAACAAACGCTACCTTTCAAGAATAAGGGAGGATGGATGATGTTGAGGGCACAGCCTTGGACTCAGAGACTGGAGCTGCAGGTGTAGAGGTAGAGGCCAGAGATTCAAGTCCCAGACCCTTGAAACCTAATGGAACTTTCCCCATGGGACTAAAAATTTATGTGAGATGAGTGACCTCTATATTCCTTCCAATTTCTACCTTTAGGAATGTAAGTGTCTATGATTAGCATATTACACTTGTCCCATCCTTGTGATTTCCCCATCATTATATTCTAAAAATAGACAACTTGTTTTCTATTTTCACAAATCTATTGATGGAAGCAAATTCTGGACCACAATAGATCCTATCCAGAGTCTCGCCTATACCTGATTTAGATACTTCAAATGATGAGATTTGAGAGTGACCATAAGTAGATGAAATTTTGGACATAAGTTGATGCTATAATGCGCTCAGACTTTTGGGGTATGTTGGGATGGGTTAATGTATTTTTCATGTGGGAAGGACATGAATCTTTGAAGGTCAGGGCATGGACCAAGGGAGGCCAAAAAATGGTCCCCACAAAAGACATTCTCACTGTAATTTCTGGAACCTGAGAATGTTATCTTACTGGGAAAAGGGTCTGTGTTGGTATGATTAGGTTGAAGATCTTATGATAGGGAGGGTTATCCAGATGGTCCCTAAATACAAAAACACATGTTCTTACTGGAGAAGGTGAAATTTGAAGACACACACACACACACACACACACACACGAAAATTCAAGGAAAGCTAGAGATAGAATAGAGGCATACAGCCAACAAGCCAAGGAAAGAGGGCAGCCAACAAGGAGTAGATTCTCAGCTAGTCCTCAGGAAAACATTCTTGCCAAAATCGTGATTTGAGGCCAGTGATACAGATTTTGGATTTGTAACCTCCAGAACCCTGAGAAAATAAATTTCTATTGTTTAAGCCAGAAACCATGATAATTTGTTACTGAATCCGTGGGAAAATAATAAATTTATTTTATAGAATTTCATCGAATTTAGAAATTAACTTGAGGATCACTTTTATAACATGGAGTCTTTCCATCTGTGATCATGCACATACCAATCATTTTCTTTGATCTTCTCTTACACCCTTGGACTTAGTTTAAAATTTTTCTCAAAGTCACACGTGTCTGTTATTCGTAGGTTACTTACAGTATTCGTTGCTAATGTGAAGCAGATCTTTTTAGCATTATTTTTTCTTCTCAGCATTATTATAACATTTTCTGTTTATTATCTTTGTGTCTATCAATTTTACCATATAGGTATTATATCCATTCTACCGTAAAAACTCATTTTTTCTATGAGTTTATAGACTTTTCAGGATTTCCTATTTAGAGAAAGCATTTTATTTTTTTAAGTTTATTTATTTATTTTGACAGACAGAGAGAGAAACAGAGAGAAGAGCATGACCAGGGGAGGGGGAGAGAGAGAGGAGGAGAGAGAGGAGGAGAGAGAGGGGGAGAGAGAGAGGGGGAGAGAGAGAGGGGGAGAGAGAGGGGGAGAGAGAGAGGGGGAGAGAGAGAGGGGGAGAGAGAGAGGGGGAGAGAGAGAGGGGGAGAGAGAGAGGGGGAGAGAGAGAGAATCCTAAACAGGCTCTGCACAGACAGCGAAGAGCCTGATGCAGGGCTCAAATTCATGAACTGTGAGATTTTGACCTGAGCTGAAAACAAGAGTCAGAAGCTTAACCGACTGAGCCACCCAGGCACCCCTAGAGAAAGCATTCAATGAGCAAACGGCAAGATTTTATTTCTTTTTTCAAAAAAAAATTTTAATGTTATTTTTGAGAGAGAGATAGATACATGGAGTGCGAGTGGGGGAGGGTCAGAGAGAGAGGGGGACACAGAATCTGAAGCATGTTTCAGGCTCTGAGCTGTCAGCACAGGTACCCTTTGAGCCACCCAGCCACCTCAGCAAGATTTTATTTCTTTAAGATTCCTTTTATTCTTTCTTCTTTCTTCTTTAGAACTAGACTGGTCATGACTTGGTTAAACAGCCACCATGATAGAAAATATCCTGTCCCTTCCTGTTTAAAGACAATATTTCTATTTCACTGTGGAGTATGTTGTTTTGTACACCTATGATGATACCTATGATCAATTAAGGGATTCTCTCTCTTTTTTCCCCCACTACATTTACTAGGTGTTTTTACTATATTGGATTGAGATATATCAAATTATTTTTCTGCTTGGAATTGGTTTTAATTATGATTCTTTTTTAGGGCACCTGGGTGGCTCAGTTGGTTAAGCATCCAACTTTGACTCAGTTCATAATCTCACAGTTTGTGGGTTTGAGCCTCGCATCAGGCTCTGTGCTGACAGCTCAGAGCCTGGAGCCTGCTTTGGATTCCATGTCTCCTTCTCTCTCTGCTCCTTCCCCATTTACACTCTGTCTCTCAAAAATGAATAAACATTTAAAAAAATAAATTATGACTTATTTTATTTATCAAGCTTGGGGTTCTTCGAGGTGCTTGAAACTGGCCCAAAGTCTTACATCGGTTTGGAAAAATTCTCAACCATAATGTCTTCAAGTGTGGCTTACGTCTTCTCTCCTAGAGATTACTCATGCTCTAACTTTGTTTACCTATTCTCTTCATCTTTTACCCACTATTCTATTATTTGCCATCAGATATTCTGTGCTTCATTCTCCATGTATTTTTCTAACCCATCATCCAGTTCATCAACTCTAGTATTACAACCATCGAAGTCCATTCGTTTAGTTAATTCATTGTTGTTTCAGTTCTAGACTTTCTATTTTTAATAGTTTCCAATTCTCTGCCCCAAATCTCAATTAATTTTCTTAACTCTTTTAACAGCTATTCATTTAATCTTTTAAAACAGATTTTATTGTCTCACTAATCTTTTCAAAATTTTTAGGTTTTATTCATCCTATTTTATTTTCTCCATTACATTACTTAAGATCCTGTATTTATTATTTTCTTCTTTTTACTCTCTTCGTGTTTACTTTACTATTTTACGAATGTCTTCAGCTAAACACTAGGGCATTCATTTTCCAATTTATTTTCTAATATCAACTGCCTAAATATGCTATTTTAAGTATTATCATATGTGATTTCATATGTAATATATTTTTTACTTTGTTCTCAAGGTTTTGAATTTTTTTTAATTTCTTTTTTTTTCCTTCAGATCTTTCAGAGGGTTTTAAATTTTTCACACGCGTGAGGTTTCAGATATATTTTTATTATTGATTTCTGAATTATTTTTTACTATCATCAAGAACATGTTCTATATTAACTCTTTTTATATTGTTGAAACTCTGTTGATGGTCTAGGAGATGATTGTTAAGATGGCCGGTAACGGAGGCGACAGAGTTGCAGAGAGAGTGGAGCAACAGGCAGGACAGAGTTTATTCAGTCTCCAAGGGAGGAGAGGGGTCAGACATCTAGTGAGATGTCGACCCCGGTTTTCCGTCAGGCTGGGCCTTCTAAGGGGTTTTGCTGGACGTAAGAGTGTTGCAGCCTTCACCCATGGTGGGGGTGGGGGTGGGGTGGGGGGTGGGGAAGGGGAGGGGCTTAACTCTTGGCCAGGTAGAGCAGGAAATGTCAGGTTTCTCCAGTATCTCTGCTGGAGGCTCTCTGGGATATAGGTTGTGGTCAGGCTAGAGAGGAATGTATTTTGTAGTTAGGGTCTATTTTCCGAGAATCTAGGGCACCTTAACTTAGAAAAACAAAGAGCTAGTGCCAAGTTCAGACACCTGTAAGTGTGGCTGGGGGTTCGGTGGAAGGGGTGTGTGCGCTTTGAATACATTCCTTTCAATGGTTATTTACCATAAATGTCCCTTGTGCCTATGAAGAATGTGTATTTCGAAGGGAGGTTCTACCTGAGTCTGTTGATTGTGTTATCAGATACTGGTTCTTTAATAAGTTTGGATGTCCTTGTGCTAAAAATTAGACATTTATGTTAAAATCTTCCATTCTGATTTAGGTTTATTTCTCTAATAGTAGCAATTTCATGTGCTGTAAGGCTAGGTTAGGAAAGGCATACAAGATTATTTATAAGGACTTCTTTATCTTTAAAATGCTTTTTGTTGTTTATTTTATTTTGCTTTATTTTCTGCTTTGCCTAATCTTAACAGTCCCATACTCTAGTACCCCATTCAATCTGTACTGGTATCTTTTTCTATCTCTTCACTTTTTTATCCCTTTACTTCTTAAATTAAAAAAAAAATAGGCACATGCTGTTTAAAGAGATACATCTACAGCTTTTTGGTAGGTCAATCTGTTCACATTTACTGCAATTACTGATATAGTTAAATTCATTTTGTGTTTTCTTTTTATCGTGTCTCTTTTCCTCCAATTTGCTGTTTATGATAATGATTAAGTTTTCTGTCTGCCTTTGGTGAGTTGCAACTTCACTGTGACGGTTCTCGATGTGGAGTTTTATCTATCATACTCTTCCATTTCAAATTTCAGTTCTGTGTATCTCTGCCATTTTGTCCTTCCCCCCAAGTTCTATTCTGTCTTTGGGGAACTACTATCATTCAATCTTCCATGGCTCTCAACCATTTTTTAGGGCTTGCATTCTATGTAGTATCTCCCAGTATATGTCCCAATTTGCACATTCCTATAAAATTCTGTCTCATCCACACCTGTGAAAGCTTCTTTTATTCAATGGCTCAATTAACATCTAGCATTCTCTATGTGATTTTCGAGTCTTGTTTGTCAAAGTGCTCTCATGTATCACTGAGAATTTAGATGTACTTTCTTCATGTCCTGAACATTCTTAAAGCTCTTTTTAGTTTCTTCCAGACAGTTCTCTTTTCTCAAGTTCTTGGGATATTAATCCATTTTTTTTTCCCCAAGTGGCTGTGTCTGATAGAGTCCCTGACTGTCTGGATTATGCAAATATCCCAAGAGAATGGTTTTACATATGCTTCTGTCAGCTGCCCCACAAAATTCACTGGTCAGCATCCTTTATGTGTTCATTTCTCAGCTTGAAATTTCTTATCTGTGAAGCCACTACGAATTCAAACTTCACACCTCTATATTGCCACCTGTTTGGGGTTTCAACTATTAAGGCAATTTTATATTTTTATCTATAATCTTAAATGAAGGCAAAATTTCTGATTCTCTAACTTAAAGATTTTACAGTCTCCTATCCACAAAAGGACACCAGTTCTGAGATTACTGAAGGATATGCCTAGCTTATTGACTTGGGTAGCTTAAGGCAATATTGCCTATCCCCACAATGTCGTTAAGACCTCGGACCCACATCCTTATAGCCTACCGCTACGTCCCCTACTCCCATGGATCATGGCAGCTTTCTCAGTTTGTGAGATTTGTAACTTGATTTCCATTTCATCTTAATTTCTAGCACCTGGGTTGGTTTTTTTTTTCTTTTTTGAGTTTGCCAAGTATAGAAAGTAATTATGGTTACTATATTTTATTCTCCTTTTCTATGCGTTTGGAGAAGGGAGTCCGTTATACCCAAACATGCTTTGTTTTTAAGTTCTTATCCCTTAACATAGTTACACACTGTTTTGTACCTTACTTTTTTCACCTAACAGTCTTGCAATTATTCTGTATCAATAACTCTAAGTTCATTTTGTCCCTGAATGGCTGCATAATATCCCACGGTAATGATGCAGAATAGTTTATGAACTAGACACTATTTGCAGTATTTTTAAACAAAATGTTTTCACGGCACAAAATGTGGAAAAGATAAAACAAGGGTCTATGTTTTGGCTCTTTTCCTTTCATTTGCAATTTTTATGTCTAAGCATATGACTTGGTAACCTACACTCTCCTTTAAAAATACTGAACACACTTTAATCTTCAATATTCCTTAAGTTGTTTTGAGTAACTACCTGTCTAGTAATGTGGTTTAGGCATATACGTGTATATATACATATATATAATTTAAGCATATATTTATTAAAGTTTTCCCAATTATTCACTAATATTAATAATGTCATGATGCACATCATTACATGTAAATATTTTTATGGTCTCACAATGACTGCTGATTTAAAATTATTGTAATGGATAATTACTTCTAAGGGATAAATATTTTTTCCTTTAGATACATATCATGAAATTGCCTTCTAAAATTATATTCTAAATTGCCTTAAGTCCCTCCAAAAGAGTATAAATGACTATTTCCTCATATGCTTTTCCATGTTTTCACATTTTTAAATTTTTGCAAAAATGGTGGGCAAAAAGTTGGCATTTCTTTGTTTTAATTTACATTTCTTTAGCGGAGCTAGGGCTCTCATGTTTACTTTTGTTTCCTCCATGAATTGCCTATTTATCCTTTTACCCGTTTTCCTGTGGGAATCTTTTTTCTTTGCCATATTCATCATTTGGTTGTCTCTACTTCTCCATATTTTCTGGAAGGGCACCGAGGTGTTTCCTTATGAATGCTTGCATTCCTTAGAATATCTTTCTATTTTTGTTGCGTATGATTGACAATTTGCTTGGTATGTAATTCTTAGGTCCCACTGTGAAGCAGGAAAAGTTCTTCAGACTTCCCTGCTTGGGCTTTCCCACTTATCAGGCAAATGTGTGCTCCCTAAATTCCTTCACGCAGTACGCCCATGTGCAGTTATCAACTTCCTTTGCGTCTTAAACTGCCAAGTTGATTAATGTAATTTTCAGTTCAGTCTTCACTCAGCTTGTGTAACTATGCATAAAGGCTGTGACGTGAATTCCCAAAGCAGAGGAATCCTATCTCAGAGCAGTTTTTCCTCCATGATTGTTATCGTGGAAAACTCTTGGGACACTACTCAAAATTTTGCCTGGAGTTTCAGGGTGTCGCTTCACGCGTCTTCACTCACATAGTGCTTTGTCTCCCCTCCATGATGCCATCATGCACAATTAACCTTCCGTGATCTATCGCCATGAAACCCAGGCTTCTCCCCATGGGTGTGGTCAAATGCAACTCATGAGCATTTCATGTCTTAAACTCTGGTATCAACCTCCCCTGGCTCCCTACATCAGCGGGTATTAGTGGAGTTCTGCTAGGACTCTTTTCTCCTTCTCTTCCTAAAACTGTACTTCCTCTAGATGCTGAGAGGTCTATCGAGCCTCCTTTGTACAATATCTCACAAAAAATCCTAGACATTTTTGGCATAGGATTGACACCTTCCTCATTCTCCTGTCTTGGGTGCAGGTTTTTAATTTATTCCTTCAGTCATTTGCTTAGAGATTTGAAAGGAGGAAGTAGAATTCAGACAACTGAATGTTATCATCTCACCAAGAAATGCAGCCTTTGACTTTCTGAAGTAAAACAACGTGGTCAGGTACTGTGACTTTCAAACTTTGATGGGTGAGTAATTCTGTACAAGGGAGATGTCCAGATTCAGACTGAGTATTTCTGAGATGCACCCAATAATCTTTATTTCTAATAAGCAATTCACCTTCCACGTGATTCCAATAAAGGCTCCAGCAGCGTTAGAACCCCCATGTAATGCAAAAAAGGAATTAAACCAGTGGTTTTCCAAGCATGGATCATTAATTGGTAAGTAATGTCGAGAGATTAGCTTCTCCTGGGAACATGTTTGGAAAGTAAAAGTCTGGACCCCAACCCGTAACAAACTCTGGAGGTGATGCCCAGGGATCTGTTTCAACAAGCCCTCCAGGAGTTTAATGCACACCAAATTCTGAGAACTGCTGAACTAGTAGGTGAGTCAGAAATCCCACCCACGCTCTCCTCAGAGTTCTGTCTTTAGATAGCTCAGTGACCAGAGAAAAATAATTCACTCTCCTTGAACCTCAACTTCTCTACCTAAAATATAGAGAGGTGAGGCCAAGTACCTCCAAGGGTTTTTAAGGCTTAATTTCAAACTATTTTGTAGTCCCTTCTATGTTAAATTGTATATTGTATTTTTCATGAAATAAATTGCATTGGGATGAGCCTTGAGTACTATTATTTATATTACATAGGGACGGCCCAGGATCCAACCGCCAGTATTTCCACAGAGCTAATCAATGAAGTCCAGAACAATCAAAATGCAGGTATAAATGTTAACGATAATTCTGAATGTGGATTGCCTATAAATACTCAGAGTAGTCCGTTAGCAAATAGTTGTTTTTCTCCACACCCACCCCAACCTCTTTAATATAAAAAGGCTGGGCTCCATTGGCATGTGGTTCACCAGCTCATTTTCTTCATCTGGCTCATTTGATCTTAATTACTAGGGCTAGTTCTTGAATCGCAGCAGCTTGTTTCAAGGAGCATATGGCAGAGGCTGCTAAGCACAGGCAGCAGACAATGTGTTACTAAAAGGAGAAGAAATTTTCCTTTACATAAGAAGCCACATGCAGTCCAAATTTATCCATACTGTATCATTGAAATGTGTATTTTAAAACTTCATGTATGATTTTTCACAGGTATTGGTTTCATCCTTTGCATATTCAACACAGAACCTGTAAAGAACAAGTGAAGATTTTGCAAGAGTCCATTTCAAAACACTCCCAGATTGTTCCTGCGAGTAGCATTTGGAGCCACCATCCACTGCCTCCTCTTGCAAGGTTTTGCCGCAAACCTAACACACGTGGAGGGCATCCTTCCCCCGACAGCATCCTCGCTCTTCAGGTTTCAAGAAGGTCTTGATGCCATGAAACTGCTCTGTCCTTGAAAGCTGCCACACTCTTGCTTTACAAGAAAGGAAAGCAAAGAGGTGGCTCTTTATCTCTGCCCTGTCTCTCTCAGTCAGAGACAGCGAGTCTCTGGGGTTTCTCCCTTTTCCACCTTAGAGAATACCTGTGAAGCATCAAAGCCACAGGATGTGGCACAGAGCCAACCATCTGGATGTGGCCTTCTGCAGATTTCCTTCATCCACATACTGGTGTTGAACGCGGCATCCCTTTCCCCCTCACCTGGCTTCATTTGCTGTCGCCCTTAACTCAGCAGGAGACCTCTGAGGGCACACATTAGAAACCCAGTCTTGCCGAGATTTTCTCCTACAAAAACTGCTCTGTCTCATAATCATCCTTGGAGCCTTGGATTCCCAACTGTGGCACCTCCAAAATCTAATTGCTTGGCACCACATTTCTGACATCACAGTCTGTTGCCATGGCAAGTGCCACCAATTCAGCATGATGACTTCCCTGCCAGAAGGAGAGGATGCACTGAGAGGGAGACAACATTTGTTTAAGCATAAATATCTTTGATATTTAGCAAAGAGGCAAGAGACTATATGGACGACAACAGAGGAAGCAAAAATTCCAATTTATAGGAGGCTTCGCTTTCAGGGTTCCTCTCTGGTACAAGTCAGGGCTCAGCTTTCTTGAGGTCTTCACTTTATAGGAGAATTTCAAGGTGATGACTGCTATGACTTTTGGGTTCACTGGGAATAATACTGGAATGTGAAAGCATTTAGAGTTTGAAAAGCAGAATGTCCCTTCAAATGCTACATCTGCTTTTTTGTGTGTGTTGCAATCAGAGGATTATCTTGGTAGAAAGATGAGCAGCATCCATTCTAAATAGAATTGCTCATCTCAGCACAGTCCTTCCAATGAAGCCAGTTTACAGACGATTTAAGCTAGCTTCTCCCTCCCGCACTTCTGTTAAGATGCGGGCCCCCATCTCTGCCAGGAATAAACCCTCCTAATAATGTCTACTGTTGAAGTTACAGAGTTTCCATGAACAGTTTTTGCAAGGGCCTTGCCAAAACTCAAAATCTGCTCTTATGGCATAGATATAACTTAGGAACATTTTGTCTGGAAACTTTCAAAACTTATAGTCTGGTTTTTACCATGATCTAATGGTACACCTTGTAATGTGCTACTTAGGATTCTGAGCGAAAGAGCAAATTTGCATGCATGCGCCTGACGCTCCTTGTCCTTTTCCTAGATTCCTATTAAAATGAAAGTTTTAAAAAGAAGAGATAACTGTATTATTTGCTTGACATTAGATACTCCAGGTCTATACCAAGAACTTTGAGAAATTTCGGCAGTTGGAACTGCATGGAAGACTAGAATTACTGTTTCCTCTAGTGCTTGCGTGAGAAGTAACAAAGTGCCTGAGAGGCCCTATAGAGGAATTCCACTAACACCCATGAAGTTCAGGCAAAAGTTGTGCATGGGGTGGGCTATGGGTCCATTAGGAAGTTCTCTCAGTCCCAGCAGACATGGGAATGCACCAGGCACCAGAGGACATACCTAACAGGAAGTCCAAAGGGATGTTTACTCAATTTTCATTTGTAGTAGAGGTTTCTATGGACAACTTACAGGGATCCTAAAAGGCAAGTGGGTTGGTGAAGACTTATCAGCTGTCACATCAAGTACAGAGGAAAAAAACTTGACCAGAGAAGGGAAGCACTTGCTTGTGAATCTCTTCTATTCTTACTTCTCACTCTTTGTCACAAGTTGTTTGCTTTCTGCAGTATAATACAACACAACAATAAGCCCACACAGTAAAAACATGAATACTACCCCCATGTGGTGACCTGCAGTAGGGAGGGGTATCATGGAGAGGCTCGTAGGTAGACTTGTCCATCTTGGTGCACAGCAAATAAGCAGCAGTGAAAAGGGCAACTAGAGTATAAGTGAAGGAAATCTCTACTGGCCATGGAGAATCCACTGACCTGGCAGGTAGCTGACTGAGCCTCACCAGGTCAGAGGAATCCAAGCACTATTTTTCAGGTTTCACTTCTACCGTCACAGTGCAGACAGGAGCAGGGGCCAGGCACTTTAGCAGGCCTGCTAGGGCCAGCCAGCAAACCATGAGCCCTTGGCCAACTCCAGCTCCAGCTGTACCACCTGGGTGGCCCCAGTGTGGCTCACCCTGGGATGCCTCTGGGCCATGCTTACTCTAGTTCCAGCCAACCCACCAGGGTAGGCCTGGTGCCTCTAGCCCATGCCCATCCGACACACTGCTCCCCTGCCAAGGTGGCTTAGGTGCAGCAGCCCCACTATGCCCTGGGGCCCACACCAATTCCAGCCCCCACCAAAGCTGTCCTCAGTAGAGCACACTCCAAAACCTCAATGACATGTGTCTGATTTAGCTGCCCCACCAAAGCAGCCCCGGTGTTGTACACCCTGGGACCTACAAGCCTGTACCTCTTCTACGTCCACTGTCCTGCCAGAGCAGCCCTGGGCTATACCAACACCAGATCCAGCTAACCCACCAAGGCAAACCCAACAACATGTATCCTAGGACTCTCTTGCCAGTACCAACTCCAGGGGCAGCCATTTATCAAAGCAATCCTGAGGGGATGCACCCTAGAATGCCCAGCCCAGACCTACTTCAGCTCCAGCTGACCTATCAAAGCCACGAGTCACACACAGTCTACACAGGGATGCTCCTACACAAGACTAGTCCTTCAATACTAGGATAGGTAGCTATTGTCTACAAATCATAGAAATGAACACAGAAAGTAAAACAAAATGAGACACAGGAATATGTTTCCAACGAAAGAACAAGATGAAACTCAGAGGGAAGGGGCAACGGTATAATGGAGGCAAATAATTTACTGACAAGTAGGTGAAAATAGTGGTCACAAATATGTTCACCAAACTAGGGAGAAGAATGTAGGAACACGGTGAGAATTTCAACAAATAAAAAATATGAAGAAGAAACATCAGAACTGAAGAATACAAAAACTAAAATGGAAACAATAAGAGGGAGAATCAACAGCATATTAAAATATACACAAGAATGGATCACAAGTCAGGAAGATGTAGTAACAGAAATCACTCAGTTTTCAATAAAAAGCAAAAATAAAAATATGATTTTTTAAAAATTAAGATATCCAGGTGAGCTGGGGTGGCTCAGTGAGTTGAGTATCCAACTTCAGCTCATGTCATGATTCTGTGGTTTGTGAGTTTGAGCCCCGCATTGGGCTCTGTGCTGACAGCTCAGAGGCTGGAGCCTGCTTTAGATTCTGTGTCTCCCTCTCTCTCTCTGTCCCTCCCCTGTTTGCACTGTCTCCTTCTCTCCCAAAAATAAATAATTAAAAAAATTTAAAAATTAGATAGCTTAAGAAATCTCTAGGACAATATCAGGTGGAAAAACATTTGCCTTATAAGGGTCTAAGAAGGAAGAGAGAGAAATAAAGATACAGAAAACTTATAAACTTATCTAGAGAAATAATAGCTGAAATCATCCATAACCTGGCAAAGGTAATTGACATCCATGTTCAGAAAGCACAGAGAGTCCCAAACAAGATGAATCCAAAGAGATCCACACCAAGACATATACTTAAAATGACAAAAGTTAAAGATAAAGAAAGAAACCTAAAGGCAGCCAGAGCAATACAAATATAGTCATATATAAGGGAAACCCCACAATACTCTCAGCTGGTACTTTAGAAGAAACTTTAAGGCTTCAAGTAATTGGCAGGATAAATTTAAAAAGCTTAAAGGGAAAAACTTAGAACCAAGAGTACTCTACACAACAAGATCATTATTTAGAATTAAAAGAGAGTCAAAGAGTTTCCCAGACAAGAAAAAATAAAAGAAGTTCATCACCAATAACCTGGCCTTGCATAAAATGTTTAAGGGTCTTCTTAAAGCAGGAAAGAAATGGCCATGACTACAAATAAGAAAATACATGAAAGAAAAAAATCTCACTAGTAAAGGCAATTATAAGGACAAAGTATTAGCCAATGAAAAAGCTAGTATGTAGATTAAAAGACAAAAAGAGTAAAGTAAACTATAACTAAAATTAGTCCATGAGGGACAAAGTAAAAAGATATAAAATATACCGTCAAAATATAAAACATGGTGGGAGGGAGTACTTTTAGAATGCATTCAATGTTAATAAGAATTAGCTTCAAACAGTGTCACACACACACATATATCTATGTCATTATATATGAATTTCATGGTTATTAGAAATAAAAAATCTGTAATAAATAAAAAGAAATATAAAGGATAACATAACACTAAAGAAACATCAAACTGCAAAGGGAAATAGTAAGACGAAAGGAGCAGAGAAGACTAGAAAAACAACCAGAAAACAATGAACAAAGTGACAATTCGTACATACCTATCAATAATAATTTAAACGTAAATTTACTACATGTCTTAATCAAAAGACCTAAGATGGCTGAAGGGAGAAAAAAAAAAGAAAATCTATCTATATGCTGCCTACCAAAGACTCATTTCAGATCTAAAGATACACACACACTAAAATTGAAGGGATGGAAAAAGATACTCCAAAGAAATGAAAAAGAAAAGAATGCTGAACTATCTCACAAAAGAGATTATTTTTTAAAAAGACTGTAACAAAGGAAAACAAATAAAGGCATTACACAATAATAAAAAGATCTATCCAACAAGAAGATGTAACAATTGTAAATAACTATGTATCCAACATAGGGGGGTGTAAATATATAAATATTAATTGATATAAAAGGAGAGATTGATGGTAATTAAATAAGAGGGGATTTTAACATCTCGCCTGTATCAATGGATAGATCATCTGGACAGAAAATCAACAAAGAAACATCGTCAATAAATACTTTAGACCAGATGGATTTAATAGATATGGAAAAAGCATTCCATTAAAAAAAAAAAAGGCAGAATAGAAGCACCTCTGTGCCTCAGGCAGTTAAGTGTCTGACTCTTGGTTTCAGCTCAGGCCATGATCTCATGATTGTGAAATTGAGCCCCACAGAGACTTCTTGGGATACTCTTTCTCCCTCTCTCTCTCTGCCCCTTCTGCACTCACTTGCTCTTTCTCTCAAAATCAACAATTATTTTTTAAAGCAGAATGCACATTTTTTTGAAGTGCAGATGGAATATTCCCCAGGAGAGATCACATGCTAGGCCATAAGACATGTCTCAATAAATTAAAGTATACTGAAGTCATATTAAACATCTTTTCCAACCACTATGGTATGAAAATAGAAATCAATTACAAGAAGAAAAATGGAAAACACACAAACATGTGGAGGCCAAACAATGAAGAAATCAAACAGGAAATGAAAAAGATACATGTAAACAACTGAAAACAGAACACAACATTCCCAAATATCGTAAAACACAGGAAAAGCAATCTGAAGAGGAAATTCACTGTGATACAGGCCTGTCACAAGATATGCACAAAATCTCAAACAAAGAACTAACTGTACACCTAAAAGAACTAGAAAACAGAACGAAGCCCTTACTGGAAGAAATAGAAGCTTTAAGACAAGCATCAATGAAACAAAATGCTGGTTCTTTGAAAAAATCAACAAAATCAATAAACCCATAGCCAAACTCATTAAGAAAAGAAGAAGGTCCAAATAAAATCAGAAAAATAAGAGAAGTTACAACTGACACAACGAAAATACAAAGTAATACAGACTATTAAATTATATGCCATTAAATTGGAAAACATAGAGAAATGGACAAATTCCTAGAAACACACAACCTTCCCAGATTCAATCAAGAAGATGAGAAAATCTAAAGACTGTTACAGGTAATGAAATTCAATTGTAATTGAAAAACTCCCAAGATGCCTTGACTGGTAAATTTTACCAAACATTTAGAAAGAGTTAGTATCTATCTTTCTAAAGTTATTCAAGAAGGAGGAGGAGGAAGGAAAGGGAGGAGGGAGGGAGAGAAGGGATGGAAGGGGAGGGGAGGAGGGGAAAGAATGGGAGGCAGGAGAGAAGAGAGGAGAAGAAGGAATAGAAGGAGGAGAGGGAGGAGGAGAGGGAAAAGAAGAAGGAGGAGAGGGAAAAGAAGGAGGAGGAGAGGGAAGGGGAGGAAGAAAAGGAAAAGAGGAAATGGTTCCAACTCATTTTATGAGGCTAGGATTACCCTGTTATCAAAACCAGATAAAGACACACACACCAGAACAAAACCAAGACAAAAACTCCACAAACCAATACCCATGATGAACAGAGATGTAAATATATCAACAAAATAGTAGCACCCAATTCAACAATACATTAAAAGGAGCATACACCCTAAGTGAGATTTACCCTTGAGATGTGTGGATGGTTCAATATTCACAAAAATTAAATATAATATACCACATTAACAAAACATAGGACAAAAATAGTATAATCATCTTAATAGCTGCAGAAAAATAATTTGATAAACTTTGATAGCCATTTATAATAACTCTCAACAACGTGGGTAAAGAAACAAGGGACATACCTCAAAACAATAAACAACGTATGTAACAAACGCATAGCTAGTATAGTTCACAGTGCAAAGCTGAAAGCTTTTCCTCTAAGCTCAAGAACAAGACAATGAAGTCCACCATCACAATTTTTAGTCAACTTAATACTAAAGACTCAAAACAATTAGGCAAGAAAAAGAAAAGGCATACAAATTGGAAAGGAAGAAGTAAAACTATCACTTCTTGCCGGTGACATGATACTTTATATACACAAAACTCTAAAATCTCTACCAAAAACCTAGTAGAATAAATTAAGTAGGTTGCAGAATACAAAATTAACATACAGGGGTGCCTGGGTGGCTCAGTTGGTTAAGCGGCCAACTTCAGCTCAGGTCATGATCTCGCGGTCTTTGAGTTCGAGCCCCGAATTGGACTCTGTGCTGATGGCTCAGAGCCTGGAGCCTGCTTCGGATTCTGTGTCCCCCTCCCCTCTCTCTACACTTCCCCTGCTCGTGCTCTGTCTCTATGTCTCTCAAAAATAAATAAACGTTAAAAAAAAGTTAAAAAAAATTAACATACAAAAATCAATTGCATTTCTACACACTAATAATGAGCTACAAGGAAGTGAAATTAAGAAAATATCCCACCTCCAACTGCATTAAAATTAATACAATACTTAGGGATAAATCTAACCAAGAAGGTTAAAATCCTGTACATTGAGAAGTGTAAGACATTGGTGAAAGAAACTGAGGTAGATAAAAAGGGAAAAATATTTCATGCTCGAAGACTGGAAAAAATAGTATTAAAATGTTGACACTAAGCAAAGAAATTTACAGGTTCAGTGTAATCCCCACTGAAATACCAATGGTACCTTTTACAGAATGAGAACAAAGAATCATCAGATTTGTATGAAAGCAAAAAAGATCCCTAACAGCCAAAGGGATCTTAAGCAAGAAGAACAAAGGTGGAGGTAGCATGCTCCCTGGTTTCCAACAACAGTATAAAGCTATAGTAATCAAAACAGGATGGTACTGGTATAAAAATAGACACAAAGATCAATGAAGGCAATAGAGAGCCTAGAAATAAACTCCTGCATTCATAATCAATTAATCTATGATAAAGGAGACAAGAATATAATATCAGGAAAAGATAGGCTCTTCAACAAGTGATGTTGGGAAAACTAGATAGCTACACACAAAATAACGAAACTGGACCACTTTTTTACACCACGCACACAAACAATGACTCAGAATGGATTCAAGACTTAAATGTAAGATGTGAAACCATAAAACACAGGGAAGGGGCGCCTGGGTGGCTCAGTCAGTTGGGCGGCTGAGTTCGGCTCAGGTCATGATCTCACGGTCTGTGAGTTCGAGCCCCGCGTTGGACTCTGTGCTGGTGGCTCAGAGCCTGGAGCCTGCTTCGGATTCTGTGTCTCCCTCTCTCTCTGCCCTTCCCTTGCTCATGCTCTGTCTCTATGTCTCTCAAAAATTAATAAATGTTTAAAAAAAATTAAAAATAAAACGCAGGGAAGAAAACAGTTAACTCTTGGACACCCATCTTAGCAATAATTTTTTGGATCAGTCTCCTCAAGTAAGGAAAACAAAAGCAAAAATAACCAATTGGGACCTCATTAAACTAAAATGCTTTTGCAAAGTGAAAACAAACAGGCAACCTACTAAAAGGAAGATGCTATTTTCAAATGATATACCTGATAAAGCATTAATATCTAAAATATATAAAGAACCCATCCAGCTCCGTACCAAAAAAAAAAAAAAAAAGTACAACCTTACAACCTTATTTAAAAATGTGTCGTAGGACCTGCGTAGACATTTTTCCAAAAACACAGATGGACAACAAGCACATACAGATTCTCACGATTACTAATCATCAGGGAAATGCAAATCAAAACTACAATAAAACATCACCTCACATCTAACTGAGCAGTATCCAAAAGTAAATAAATAAATAAGGAACCTTTGTGCACTGTTGGGGAATGCAAATTGGTTGCAGCCACTGTGAAAAATGGTTTCTCACAAAATTAAACAGAGACCTGCCTTATGATCCAGTAATTCTACTACTGAATAGTTACCCAAAGAAAAGGAAAACGCTAATTTGAAACGATATATACACCCCTATGTTTAATGCAGGATTACTTAAAAAAGCCAAGATATTGGGGCGTCTGGGTGGCTCAGTCAGTTAAGTGTCCGACATCATCTCAGGTCATGATATGGTTCGTGGGTTCGAGCCCCACGTCAGGTTCTGTGCTGACAGCTTAGAATCTGGAACCTGCTTCGGATTCTGTGTTCCTCTCTCTCTGTTCCTCCCCCACAGTCTCTCTCTCTCTCTCAAAAATAAATAAAGATTGAAAAAAGTAAAAAATAAATAAAATTGCCAAATATGGAAGCAAACCAACTGTCTGTCAATAGACGAATGGATAAAGGTGTTATGTATGTATATACAATATAATATTACTCAGCCCTAAAAAAAGAACAAACTTTACCATTTCCAACATGGATGGATCTACAGGGTATAATGCTACAAGAAATAAGTCAGAGAAATACAAACATATGATTTTATTCACATGTAGAATTTAATTTAAAAAACCAATGACCAAAGGAAAAAAAGAGACAAAAAACAGACTCTTTTTTTTTTCTAAAGTTTATTTCTTTATTTGGAGAGAGCTGGGAGGGGAAGAGAGAGGGAGAGACAGAGAAAGAAAGAGAGAGAGAGAGGGAGAGAGAGAGAATTCTAAGCAGGCTCCATACTCTCAGCACAGAGCCCAATGCGGGAAATCAATCCCATGAACTGCGAGATCATGACCTAAATCGAAATCAAGAGTCAGACACTTAACCGACTGTGCCACCCAGGCGCCCCCCAAAAATCAACTCTTAAATACAAAGAACAGGAGCACTGGGTGTTGTATGTAAGCGATGAACCATGGGAATCTACCCCAAAAACAGAAGCACAGTTTACACATTGTATGTTAGCCAACTTGACAACAAATTATACTTGAGAAATAAAAATAAATTAAATAAACAAACAGAACAAACTGGCGGTTGCCTGAAGGGAAGTGGGTAGGGTTATGGGTGAAATAGATAAAGGGGATTAAGAATGTATTTATCTTGGGGCGCCTGGGTGGCTCAGTCAGTTGAGCGTCCGACTTATGGACAGGTCATTATCTCGTGGTTCACGAGTTTGAGCCCTGCGTTGGGCTCTATGCTGACAGCTTGGAGCCTGGAGCCTGCTTTGGATTCTGTGTCTCCCTCATTCTCTGCCCCTCCCCAGCTCGCACACTCTCTTTCTCTCTGTCTTGAAATAAATAAAAAATAAAAATATATATATTTATCTTGATGAGCACTGAGAAATGTATAAAATTGTAGACTTACAGGTACAGGAAACAAACTGTTGGTTACCAGACAGGGAAGTAGTGGGGAGGTGGGGGGTGAGGAAAAGAGGTGAAGGGGATTAAGAGGTATAAATTTCTAGTTATAAAATAAGTCTTAGAGATGTAATGTACAGCATAGGGAATACAGTCAATAATATGCTAGTAACTTTGGTGACACAGTAACTAGATGTTTTGTGGGGATCATTTCATAATGTATAAAAATAATGAATCACTGTGTAGTATACCTGAAATGAACAAGATATTCTCTGTCAATTATAGTTCAATAAAAAATAATGTTTGGCCAATAGGGTTATGGTGCATTTTACAAAATTTATTTATATACTAGAAAAATATCTGGCATGTATTAATTATGTAATAAAAATGAGTTATTATTAGGAAAATAGGGTAGATAATAATAAGTAAGCAATTTAGTAAAGACACCAAGAGACAAAAACTGGTGTATTAAAAAATGTAAAAAAAAGAAAGGCAACAGCAGATTGAATACATTGTGAAACAGAGTTGTAAATTAGATACCAAGTGGTAGAATTCTTTCCAAAAGTCAGAGAAATTGATAAAAACAATAAAGTGATTAAATAATCATGAAAAAGGTGATACAATAATCACTAAAAAGTTGATCCAAATATATCATATAAAAATCCATTACGATGATAGAAATAACAACAGAGAAAACACTTAACAAGCAAGCATAGATAATTTAACTTCTCTCAAAATCCACCTATGAGTGGAAACATATGGTATCTTTGTCTGACTGAATTATTTCGCTTAACATAATATCCTCCAGTTCCATCCATGTTGCTACACATGGCCAGATTTCATTTTTTCTCATTGCCATGTAGTATAAGGATGAATAGTCAAGCACAAACACACGCCACACACACACCTTTAGCTAATCATCCTTCGACAGAGACTTAGGTTGTTTCCAAATCTTGGCTACTATGAATAATTCTGTAATACCCACGAAAGTGCATATATCTCTTCGATAACCTATTTTTCATTTCCTTTGGACACATGCCGAGGAATGAGACTGCTGGATCACATGATAGTTCTATTTTTTTTTTTTTTTGAGGCATCTCCATACCATTCCTCATAGTGGATGGACAAGTTTACAATCATGCCAACAGTGCACCAAGAGTTCCTTTTCTCCAATTCTCACCAACATTTATTTCTTATAATCTTGATGATAACCATTGTAACAGGGATGAGGTGATTTCATTTTCATTTCTCTGATGATTAGTGATGTTAACCTCTACTACAAAGTGGTAGTCATCAAGACAGCATGGTATTGGCACAAGAACAGACACATAGACCAATGGAATAGCATAGAGAATCCAGAAATGGACCCACAAGCATATGGTCAACTAATCTTTGACAAACCGGGAAAGGGAAAGAGTATCCAATGGAAAAAAGACAGCCTGTTTAACAAATGGTGCTGGGAGAACTGGACAGCAACATGCAGAAGAATGAAACTAGACCACTTCCTTACACCACTCATGAAAATAAACTCTAAATGGATGAAGGACCTGAATGTGAGACAGGAAACCATCAAAATCCTAGAGGAGAAAGCAGGAAAAAACCTCTTTGACCTGAACCACAGCAATTTCCTATGTGACACATCTCCAAAGGCGAGGGAATTTAAAGCAAAAATGAACTATTGAGACCTCATCAAGATAAAAAGCTTTCGCACGGCAAAGGAAAGAACCAACAAAACTAATAGATGACCTGACGGAATGGGAAAGGATAATTGCAAGTGACATATCGGATAAAGGACTAGTATCTAAAATCTATAAAGAACTTCCCAAACTCCACACCCGAAAAACAAATAATCCAGTGAAGAAATGGGCAGAAGATATGAATAGACACTTCTCCAAGATGACATCCAGATGGCCAACAGACACATGAAACGATGCTCAAAGTCACTCATCATCAGGGAAACAGAAATCAAAACCACACTGAGATACCACCTCACACCGGTTAGAGTGACTAAAATGAGCAAATCAAGAAGCTGTAGATGCTGGCGGGGAAGTGGATAAGTAGGCATCCTCCTACACTGTTGGTGGCAATGCAAACTGGTGCAGCCACTCTGGAAAATGGTGTGGAGGTTCCTCAAAAAAATGAAAATAGAGCTACCCGATGACCCAGCAATAGCACTGCTAGGAATCTACCCAAGAGACACAGGAGTGCTGATGCATAGGGGCACATGTACCCCAATGTTCATAGCAGCACTTTCGACAATAGCCAAATCATGGAAAGAGCCTAAATGTCCATCAACTGACGAATGGATAAAGAAGATGTGGTACATATATACAATGGAATACTACGTGGCAATGAGAAAAAATGAAATCTGGCCATGTGTAGCAACATGGATGGAACTGGAGGGTATTATGTTAAGTGAAATAAGTCAGGCAGAGAAACACAGATGCCATATATTTCCACGCATTGGTGGATTTTGAGAGACTTAGCAAAAACCATGGGGGAGGTTAAGAGGGAAAAACAAAAAAAGACACAGAGAGGGAGGGAGACAAAACGTAAGAGACTCTAAGAACAAACTGAGGGTGAGGGGGGGTATGGGAGTGGGGAGAGTGGGTGACAAGTATTGAAGAGGGCACTTGTTGTGATGAACACTGGGTGTTATATGGAAACCAATTGGAAAATAAGTTATTTAAATAAAAAAATAAAAATAAATTTAACTTCTGATCAAGGCTGTGCATGCTCATCATCAGGGAAATACACATCCAAACTACACCGAGATAACACCTCACACCTGTGAGATGGCTAAAATTAACAACGTAGGAAACAACAGCTGTTGGTGAGAATGCAGAGAAAGGGGAACCCTCTTAAACTGCAAACTCTGCAGCCGCTCTGGAAAGCAGTATGGAGGTTCCTCATAAAGTTAAAAATAGAACTACCCTAGACCTAGCAACAGTACTTCTAGGTACTTACCCAAAGGATACAAAAATATGGATCCGAAGGAACAAATGCACCCCAATGTTTATAGCAGCATTATCAATAATAGCCATGTTATGGGAAAAGCCCAAATATTCATGTGGTTTATATATGTATTATATGATGGAATATTCAGTCATCGAAAAGTGGGGAAAAAAATAAAGACTATGCATAAATTTTACGGTATGTACACTCATCCTTCAAACACCAATGACAAAAAAGGGAAGAATATATATATATATATATATATATATATATATATATATATATATATATATATACACATTTGGTAGCTAAATAAACACCAAATGAAGTATGTATGTATGTACACTCATCCTTCAAACACCAATAACAAAAAAAAGAATATGTATATATTACATATATATATTATGTATATATATATATTTGGTAGCTAAATAAACACCAAATGAAGTAGAAATATCAAGTAAATCTATATTAGGAGCAGGTAGTGGAAATGGAGACACAACTCCTGAAGAATAAAGGGAAATAAATGTCTACCATTCAAAATGGAGAAAATTTATTCTTTCAGCCAGTATTTATTGAAATGGCATTTGTGGAATTGAGGACACAGCAATGAAACTGACAAATCCCTCTTTAGTGAAGGTTACATTCTAGTGAGGAGATCAGGTAATTGTTGGAAATGACAGGCTGAGTGGAATTTACCAGCTACCCAGTGCACTTGAGCCTACTGTTTTCACTAATGGATAGGAGGAGGAAGAAGAAGCAACTAACGGTTTTCAGCAAGATTATCATTCAAAACTGAAGGAGAGATCAAGGCTTTCCCAGGCAAAAAAAAACTCAAAGGAGTTCATCACCAAACCAGCCGTACCAGAAATGTTGAAGAGAATTCTTTAAGTGAAAAGAAAAGACCATAAATAGAAGAAAACTACGAAAGGAAAATATTTCACAGGTAAATGCAAACATATAGTGTAGTAATTACTTATAAAGTTGGCATGGAGGTGAAACCATGAAAGTAGCAAAATCAATTATTTCTATAATAATTAGTTTGGGACAAATTTTATTTTATACAAAAAGAAGGATATCACTTACATACAATGTGGAGGGGGTAAAAATGTTCTGCTTTTAGAATGCGTTCAGCCTTAAGCAACCATCAACTTAAAATAGACTGCTACCTACTTAAGATGTTATATGTTATGCATGAACCCAGTGGAACCATAAATCAGAAACTTGAAATAGACACACAAAATAAGGAAAAAGGAATCCAAGCATAATACTAAAGAAACCATGAAACCACAATGGACAAGAGTAAAAGAAAGAATCAGAGAAGAGCAATGAAAACAATGAGCGAAATAGAAGTACATACCTATTAGTAATTATTTTAAATGTAAATGTACTAAATGCTCCAATCAAAAGACATAAAATGACAAAAACAAAACAGAAAAAAACAAAAAAACAAACAAAAAAATCCAAGATCCATCTATAAGCAGTCTACGAGAGACTCACTTCATACTTACAGATACATATAGACTAAAAGTGAAGGGATGGAAAAAGTCCATGCTAATGAAAATGAAAAAAAAAAAAAAAAGGCAGGGTAGCAATACTTCTATCAGACAAAATAGATTGTAAAACAAAGGCTCTAATAAGAGACAAATCAAAGCATTATGCAATGATAAAGGGATAGATCCAACAATAGGATGTAACAAGTATGGGTATCTCTATGCACTCAACAAAGGAGTGAATACATAAATACATAAAGATACATACAGATAATATTAATAGAAATGAAGGAAGAAACTGACAGTAACACAATTATAGTAAGGAGCTTTAATATCCCATGTACATCAACAGCTATATCTGCAGACTAGAAAATCAACAAAGAAGCAACATCTTCGTTGAATGACTTAAGACCAGATGAAACTATCAGATATATATACAGAAATTCCATTACAAAACAGCAGAATACACATTCTTTTTAAGTGCCCATAGAACATTCTCCAACATAGATCATATGTTAGGCCACAAAACAGTTTCCATTTTAAGAAGACAGAAACTGTATCAAGCATCGTGTCTGACCAAAACAATATAAAACTAGAAATCAATTACAAGACAAAAAGGAAAAAACACAAACATGTGGAGGTTAAATAACATGCTACTGAACAGTCAATGAGTCAATGAAGAAATCAAAGAGAGAATTAAAAAATACATGGAGATAAATGAAAATGAAAACACAATAATCTAAAATCTTTGGGACAGAGTAAAAGCAGCTCTAAAAGGAAGTTTATAGCAATATAGGACTACCTCAAAAGCTAAAGAAAAAAACAAAACAAAGAAAGCAAACACATACACACACCACTTACACACACTCTCTCTCTCTCTCAATCTAACCTTACACCTAAAGAGAATCTTACACCTAGAAAAATAAAACAAACAGAACACAAAATTAGTAGAGGAGAAAAAAAATAAAGTTTAGAGTGGAAATAAATGAAACAGAGGTTAAAAAATATATATCAATAAAACCAAAAGCTGTTTCTTTGAAACCAAACAAAACTGATGACTTTACCCAGACCTATCAAGAAAAATAGAGGACTGTAAAAAATAAAATCATAAATGGAGAAGGAATAATGGACATCACAGAAATACAAAGAATTATGAGAATTCTTATAAAAATTATATGTCAAAAAAATTGGACAACTTAGAAGAAACGGATAAATTCCTAGGAACATAGGCTCTTCCAAAACTAAATCAGGAGTAAACAACAAAATTCAACATACCAATTACTAGTAACAAACTTAAATCAGTAATAAAAAAACTCCAAACAAACAAAAGTCCAGGAACAGATGGTGTCACGTGAACTCTACCAGATATTTATTTATTTATTTTTTTTTTTTTTAATTTTTTTTTTAATGTTTATTTATTTTTGAGAGACATAGAGGCACAGCATGAACAGGGGAAGGGCAGAGAGAGAAGGAGACACAGAATCGGAAGCAGGCTCCAGGCTCTGAGCCGTCAGCACAGAGCCCGACGCGGGGCTTGAACTCACAGACCATGAGATCATGACCTGAGCTGAAGTCGGCCGCCCAACCGACTGAGCCACCCAGGCGCCCCTCTACCAGATATTTAAAGAAAAGTTATTACCTATTCTTCTCGAAGTTTTCCAAAAAATTGAAGAGAAAGAAGTGCTTCCACACTCATTCTATGAGGCCAGTATTATTCTGATACCAAAACCAATAAAGACACCATGATAAAAGAAAAACTACAGGCCAATATCCCTGATGAACACAGAAGCAAATATTCTTAACCAAGTATTATCAAACCAAATTCAACAATACAGTAAGAAAATCATTCACCATGATCAAGTGGGGTTTATTCCAGGGATGTAAGTGTACTTCAATATTCACAAAATCCATAAGGATACATCACAGTAATATGGAGATAGATAAAAATTATATATGATCACCTAAACAATGTAGAAAAAAACTTTGACAAACTACATCTGTTCATGATAAAAACTTTCAACAAAGTGGGTTTAGGGGGAACATACCTCAACGTAATAAAGTCCATATAGATAAAAATACCATAGTTAACATCATACTCAACGGTGAAAACTGAAAACTTTCCTCTAAGATTAGGAACAAGACAAGATCACTCTTTTATTCAACACAGTATTGGAAGTTATAGGTACAGCAATTGGACAAAAAAAGAAAAAGTATGCAAATTGGTAGAAGTAGAACTGTCACTATTTGCAGATGACAAACTACACATAAAAAAACTATTAAAACTGATAAATTAACGCAGCAAAGTTGCAAATCGCACAATTTAGTTTACAGATTTTTAAATACACAATACTGTTTACTATAAATTCCACACAAGTTAGTTCTGACAAAATGTTTTAATTGATTTTTACCAAATGCTTCTATCTGTAGCATTTTCTGCATAACTTTCTTTAAAAAAAAATTAACATTAGTGGTTTTTTATTTTTTATTTATTTATTAATTTTTTAACATTTATTTATTTTTGAGACATAGAGACAGAGCGTGAGCAGGAGAAGGGCAGAGAGAGAGGGAGACACAGAATCTGAAGCAGGTTCCAGGCTCTGAGCTTTCAGCACAGAGCCCGACGCGGGGCTTGAACTCATAGACCGTGAGATCATGACTTGAGCCGAAGTCGGCCACTTAACCAACTGAGCCACCCAGGTGCCCCTACATAACTTTCTTACATGTAGACAATCAAAAAAAAAAACTGTAAATCAAGCCCAGCTCTGAAACAATGTCCAATTTCCACAGTGTAAACACTCCCAAAATAGCCAATTTCAGGTTATCAATACATCACAGAATGCAGAGCTGGAAAGAGATTCACAGTAACACATCATTATACAGTATTTCCACCATGCAGATACAATAGGTGTAAATAACCTGAGGTGTACAAATAAAATGAAGTAGAATAATTAGGAGGTGTTAAGTTTTTAGTACTTATTGTCTTTTAAAATATAACTGATGTATTTTTAAATTTAAGCAGTTTTTAATACAAGTCAACAACTAGCTTGCAAAATACTTTTTTTTTCCATTTTTTAACGTTTTTATTTATTATTGAGAGACAGAGAGAGGGAGACACAGAATCTGATGGAGGTTCCAGGCTCTGAGCTGTCAGCACAAAGCCTGACATGGGGCTTGAACTCATAAACTGTGAGATCATGACCGCAGCTGAAGTTGGATGCTTACCAACTGAGCCACCCTAGGTGCCCACAAAAATTCTTGAAAATAAGCTCTTACAGGCTTCTATCAGCTGGCTCCAGCACACCATTGACTAGAAACACCTTTACCTTTTACCACATGAGGAATTTCCAATTTTTCAACAACCAGAATTGAACACATGAAACACGAAGCACCAGTAGTTTGAGAGAGTAGTATCAGTCAGAAGGAACAAGAGGAAAATGAAATTTATTAAAAAAAAAAAGGGATGAAAACCTGAACTGTTTTTTCTTAAAGGCATTAAGGAGATTTAAGTTCAACACAAAAAAATATTAAAGAATTTAGTAAATAAAGAGAAGAATAAGATGGTCACCAATGAGAGATTAATCGATGATCTGGAAGATGAAAATAAAAATCATAAAAAGAGAAGTTAGTCAACTTGCAAGATACAAAATACACAGAAACCTATAGTGTTTCTATATAGTAATAATTAAGTAGCAGAAAGAGATATTAAGAAAACAAGGCCATTTTTCATTATACCACAGAGAATAAAAAAGTTGGGAGTAAATTTAACCAAGGAGATGAAAGACCTATATTCTGAAAACTTTAAGACACTGATGAAAGAAACTGAAGACAACACAAATAAATGGATTGGAATATTGTAAAAATGTTCATACTATTCAAAGCAATCTATAGATTCTATGCAATCTCTATCAAAGTACCAACAGCATTTTTAACCGAACTAGAAAAAATAGTCCTCAATTTATACTGAACCACAGAAGAATTCAAATATACAGAGCAATTCTGAGAAATAAGAACAAAGCTAGAGGTATCACAATCTCAGATTTCAAGCTACAGCAATCAAAACAGTATGATAGTTGCAAAGATCAATGCAACCCAACAGAGAACCTAGTAACAAACCCACACCTAGGGGGTCAATTAATCTAGGACACAGGAGGCAAGAATATACAATAGGGAAAAGATCATTTCTTCAATAAATGGTGTTGAGAAAACTGAATAGCTATATGCAAAAGAATAAAACTAAACCACTTAAAAAATAAAACTTACAACATACACAAAAATAAACTAAAAAATGGATTAAAGACTTACATATTAAGACCTGAGAACATAAAATTCCTAAAATACAACACAGGCAATAACGTCTTTGATATCAGCCTTCACAACATATTTATGGATACATCTCTTCAGGGAATGGCAACAGAAGTAAAAACAAACTACTGGAACTAGTAGTTTCAAAACAAAAAGCTTTTGAAAAGCAAACCATCAACAAACTAAAGAGATTCTATTGAATGGGAGGTGATATTTGCAAATGATATATCTGATAAGACACTAATATCCAAAACACATAAAGGACCTATACAACTCACCACCGAAAAAACCATGTGATTAAACAATGGAAAGATGACCTGAATACACATTTTTCCAAAGAAGACATACAGATGAGCAACAGATGACATACATGCAAAGATTTTCAATATCACTAATCAGCAGGGAAGTGCAAATCAAAACCACAGTGAAATACGACAAAGACATCACTTCACACCAGAAAGAATGGCTAGCCTCAAAAAGACAAGAAATAACAAGAGTTGGCAAGGATGTGGAAAAAAGGGAACCCTCACACAGTTGGTAGTAATGTACAATGGTCCGACCACTAGATGGGGAAGTTTCATCTTAAAGAATGATTCCTTAAAAATAGAAATACTATACGATCCAGTAATTCTACTACCAGTATTTACCAAAACAAACAAACCAAAAACCAAAACTAAACTAAACTAAAACACTAATTCAAAAAAATATATACACTTCTATGTTTATTGCAGCTTTATTTATATATCCAAGATAGGGAAGCAACCCAAGTGTTCAATGATAGATAAATGGATAAAGAAGATGTGGTATATATACACAATGGAATATTACTCAGCCATAAAAAAGAATGAGACCTTGCCTTTTGCAGCAACATGGATAGACCTAGAGAATACTAAAGTAAATAAGTCATATAGACAAAAGCAAATACTGTGTGATTTTACTTATATCTAGAATCTAAAAAACAAGAGGAATGAACAAACAAAACAGACTCATACAGAGAACAGACTGGTGGTTGCCAGAGGTTAGTAAGTGTGAGGATGGGCCAAATCAGTGCAGAGAATTAAGAGATACAAATTTCCCATTATAAAATAGGTCACAGAGATGCAAAGAACAGCACAGAGAATATAGCCAATGATATCATAATAGTGTTTTATGGTGACTACACTTATGGTGGTAGGCACCATGTAAAGTATAGAATTGTCAAGTCACTATGTTACACACCTAAAGCTAACATACCATTGTATGTCATTATATTTCAATAATAAAATATTTTTAAAAAAACTTATTGGGTTGGCTCAGTCTGTGGATACAAGACAAAAATGTATAATAACTGCTCTAAAGTTGTTGTCTTAACTGAGTGATGGAATGGTCTGCTGAGAGCACAGTGAGATGTGATTTCAGAAACAATCCCTTAAGAAGGGCACCAGGATGCGATATATACTAGAAATCAATTATTATTGCATGATTCTATGTTCCCAATAGGCAGAAAATATGGGCTGAGGAGTAAAACAATGTAAGGGATAGTCTGGATTATCATGACTTCCAGTGATCCATCGAAAATCTAGACTTTGTGTACACACAGTTCTGGCCTCTACAGACAGAGAGGACCTGGTTCCCAAAGGGAGGCCCTGCTTCTCATAGGAGTAACAGCAAGAGCATCACTGAACATTAAGCCATAGCAGCTACCTAGACACTTTGGTTTCTCATGCCCAGGAATGATCTGGCAAGAAAAGAAGTCAAAACTCTGGCAGTCATAACTTGGATCATCAGAAGATCCTTGATAAAATATAATGAAGAGTCTAAATACATCGGTAACAATGATAATATTAACAGCATAAATTTATCTGCTGAAAGATTTCTCAGGACACACTTAAAAGCAAAAGGGTCATCTACTGTCCTGAAGAGATACACCTAAATCAAAACTATAGCCAAAAGTTAAAAAAAATAAAAACTGGTAGGCAGGGAAATCGCTTTAATGGTTTAAATCTTCTAAAAAGAAACATATCAAATGCCAAATAAAGCCTGACAAAAATATTTAAAGTGTTGTAGCATGCTTAACAACCTAAGGAAAAATATCTCAAGGGTTAAAAACCAAAACAAAACCTAGATCATTAAAAACCGAATTGATAAAGGATCTTGGAAACCAGTAACACTCAAAGCAAATGCCAGAACAAAATTTTTAAAATTCAGAGATGAGTGGACAGGGGAAGAGACGTGGCACCTGAGAGCTTACAAAGTAGGTACGTGGACTTGATAACTCTGCATAAAGCTGGGGACTTTGAAAGAAAGAGCTTCACCACCTGTAAAGAAGCTGGGCTAAGGGAAAAGAATCATTCGTTAGGAGAATAAGAATCTCTGTCGCTGACATAGTTCCAAAAGATAGGGAAGTTTCTTCTAAGAGCTGTAACCACTGGCTGTTTTCACATGAGTCTAGTTTCACATTTAGCCTTCCTATAAGGTCCAGGACACCTCAAACAGAGTAACTGAAGAAAGTAGTCCTCGCTATTTGGAAATCACTGTGATTCACTGTATTAACAGACTAAAGAAAAAAACATAGAGAATAACCTCAATTAACTCAGGAAAAACATTTTACAAAATTTGCATTATTTCAAGAAAAAATTATCAGAAATGTAGGAATAGAAATTACTTAACTTCGTAAGAAACATTGTTTAAAAAAATGACAGCTAATATCAACCTTAATGATGAAATATTGAAGGCTTTCCCATGATATAATAAGCCAAGAATGTTCTTATTCTTAGCTCCTATTCAAGATTGTACTAGAATTTTAGTCCAGAAGAATATAATAAAAAAGCACTCGTATTCAAAAGGAAGAAATAGGGGCACCTGGGTGGCTCAGTCGGTTGGGCGGCCAACTTCAGCTCAGGTCATGATCTCATGGTCTGTGAGTTCGAGTCCTGCGTCAGGCTCTGTGCTGACGGCTCAGAGCCTGGAGCCTGCTTCAGATTCTGTATCTTCCTCTCTCTCTGCCCTTCCCCTGCTCATGCTCTGTCTTTATGTCTCTCAAAAATAAAAACGTTTAAAAAAATTCGAAAGGAAGAAATAAAAAGTCTTAATTCGCAGATATGATTTTCTATGTAGAAAATCTAAAATAATCTAAGAAAAATCTAAAACTAATAAGTGATTCATCAAGTTCTCAGTACAAAAGGTCAATATGAAGACAATTGGCTGTAATTCTGTATACTGGCAATGAAAAAATTGGCATTTGAAAATTGTTTAAAGTACCATTTAAATGTCTAAAAGATTTTAGACACAAATATAACTACATATGAAATATGTATATTAAAAACTATAAAAAGCCAGTAAAGAAATCAAAGACTCAAATAAGTTAAGAGATTTAGCATTTTTATGGAATGGACAATTCAATATTATTAAGAAATTAAATCTCCCCAAGTGTATCTATATATTCAGTGTAATCTCAGCAAAAACACCAGTACGCTTTTTTGTAGATAACAAGACTCCAAAATATCTATGAAGAGGAAAAGTAACTAAAAGAGCCAAAATGATTTGGACGTTTAAAGATAAAGGTGGAAGATTCATACCACCTGATTTCAATACTTACTATTAAATTACAGTAGCCAAGACACTGTGAGATTGGCAAATGGTCATATACTTAGGTCAGTAGAACAAAATAGAGTCTGAAAATAGACCCACACAAATATAGTCAACTAATTTTTGACAGAGTTGCAAAAACAATTAAATGAAGACAGGATAGTCTTTTCAGTAAGAGATACGGAAAACAATGGATTTTCATACACAAAAGATTAAATAAAAAACGACATCCATCATATCTTACATAACAATTAACTCAAAATTGACCAAATGTAAAACTTAGGACTATAATCACTCCAGAAGAAAAAATCAGAGAACATCTTATCAACTGGGGTTTGGCAAAGCATTTTTAGAGGTAACACCTGAATAAATATCTTTTAAAGAAAAATATAGTAATTTGGACTTCATTTAAAACTTGGGACTTTTCTTAGTGTTAAGACTGAAAAATCCAGCTACAAATGGGGAGAACCTATTTGTAAATTACATCTATGACAAGGGTCTTGTAGCCAGAATACATAAAGAACTGTCAGGAACTCAACAATAAGACACCACAGTCTAAATTTTTTAAGGGTAACTTCTCTTCAAGTCAAAATGAAAAGCTTCTGCACAGCAAAGGAAACAATCAACAAAACTAAAAGGCAACCAATGGAATGGGAGAAGATATTTGCTAATGACATATCGGATAAAGGGTTAGTATTCAAAATCTATAAAGAACTTACCAAACTCAACATTCAAAAAAACAAATTTCGGTAAACAGTAAATGGGTAGAAGACATGAAAAAAAAATTTTCCAAAGAAGACATCCAGATGGCTAACAGACACATGAAAAGATGCTCAACATCGCTCATCATCACGGTAATAACAAATCAAAACCACATGGAAATACCACCTCATACCAGTTGGAATGGCTAAAATTAACAACTCAGGAAACAACAGACATGGGTAAGGATGCAGAAAAAGGGAAACCCATCTTACACTGTTGGTGGGAATGCAAATTGGGGCAGCAACTCTAGAAAACAGCGTGGAGATACTTCAAAAAATTAAAAATAGAACTACCCTATGTCCCAGCAAAACACTACTAGGAATTTATCCAAAGGATACAAAAATGCTGATTTGAAGGAGCACATGCACCCCAATGTTTATAGCCACACTATCAACAATAGCTAAATTATGGAAAGAGCCCAAGTGTCCATCCAATGATGAATGGATTAAGAAGATGTGGTGCGCGCGCGTGCACGCACACACACACACACACACACACACACACACACACAGGAATATTAGTCAGTGATGAAAGAGAATGAAATCTTGCCTTTTACAACAATGTGGAAAGAACAGGAGGGTATTATGCTAAGTGAAGTCAGGCAGAGAAAGACAGATACCATATGATTTCACTCATATGTGGAACTTGAGAAACGTAACAGATTAACATAGGGGAAGGGAAGGAAAAATAGGATAAAAACAGAAAGGGAGGCAAATGGTAAGAGACTTTTAAATCGAGAGAACTGAGGGCTGATGGGGGTGGGGGTGGAGGAATGGAATAAATGGGTGACAGGCTTAATGCATTTTGGGGGATGAGCACTGGGTGTGATATGTAAGAGGTGAATCACTGGATTCTATTCCTGAAACCAAGACTATATTGTTTGTTAACTATCTCAATAATAATAATAATAATAATAATAATAATAAAAGCTAAGATGATAGAACAGGAACCAAACTGACCTTCACACAAGGAAGAATAGAAAGAGGAGGGAGAGGAGAGGGAGAAGGAGGAGAAAGAGCAAGAAGAGAAAAAGAAAAAAGAAGAGGAAGAGGAAAAGGAAGAAGAAGGAGGAGAAGAGAGGGGGAGGAGGAGAGGGAGAGGAGGAGGAGGAGGAGGAGACAGGGAGGAGGAGAGAGGGAGGAGGAGAGAGGGAGGAGGGGAGGGGGAGGAGGAGAGGGGGAGGAGGAGAGGGGGAGGAGAGGGGGAGAGGGGGGAGGAGAGGGGGAGGAGGGGAGGGAGAGGGGGAGGGGAGGGGGAGGAGAGGGGGAGGAGGAGGAGGGGAGGAGGAGGAGGAGGAGGAGGAGATGGGGAGGAGGAGATGGGGAGGAGGGAGGAAGAGGAGTTGGGGAGGAGGAGGAGGAGGAGAGGGGGGAGGAGGAGGAGGAGGAGAGGGGGAGGGGGGAGGAGGGAGAGGAGGGGGAGGAAGAGGAGAGGGGGAGGAGGAGGAGAGGGGGAGCAGGAGGAGAGGGGGAGGAGGAGAGGGGGAGGAGGGAGAGGAGGAGAGGGGGGAGGGGAGGGGGGAGGAGGGGAGGGAGAGGGGGAGGAGGGGAGGGGAGGAGGAGAGGGGGAGGGGGAGGAGAGGGGGAGGAGGAGAGGGGGAGAAGGAGGGGGGAGGAGGAGAGGGGGAAGAGGGAGAAGAGGGGGAGGAGGGAGAGGAGGGGGAGGAGGGAGAGGAGGGGGAGGAGGGAGAGGAGGGAAGAGAAGGAGGGGGAGGAGGGGGAGAAGAAAGAGGAGGAGGAGGAGAAGGAAGAGAGGGGTAAGAGGAGGAGAGGGGGAAGAGGGGGGAGGAGGAGAGGGGGAGGAGGATGAAAGGGGGAGGAGAGGGGGAAGAGGAAGAGAGGGGGAAGAGGAAGAGGAGGGAGGAGGAAGAGGAGGGAGGAGGAAGAGGAGGGAGGAGGAAGAGGAGGGAGGAGGAAGAGGAGCGAGGAGGAAGAGGAGCGAGGAGGAAGAGGAGCGAGGAGGAAGAGGAGCGAGGAGGAAGAGGAGCGAGGAGGAAGAGGAGCGAGGAGGAAGAGGAGCGAGGAGGAAGAGGAGCGAGGAGGAAGAGGAGCGAGGAGGAAGGAAGAAGAAGGAGAAAATATCTAAAATAATGGTTTTCAAAACTCTGGATCTCAGAAAACAAAATACAGAAATTTCTGAGCAGTGAAAATAAAGTGAGCCCTAGGATTTTCCAACTTACTACTTTAAGAGTTTCCTGGCAGGAGGCATCTGGGTGGATCAGTTGGATAAGTGGCCAACTCTTGGTTTCAACTCAGATCACGATCTCACAGTTTGTGAGATTGAGCACAGAGCCTGCTTGGGATTCTCTCTCGCTCGCTGTCTCTCTGCCCCTATCTCTCTGCCTCTTCCTTTCTTTCTCTCTCTCAAAATAAATAAATAATCTTTAAGAAAAAAGGTTTCCTGGCAGTAGTGCAGGAAGGGAGAACACAGGTGAGCCCATCAGACTCCTGAATTGAGGAGGGATGGCAGGAACGTGCAGGGAGACAGAAGCACTTAGAGTTTGCAGGACAGAGTACCAGAGAAGAAAGCTATACAGAAAAGAAACACAAAGGTCTGCATAGGGTCCCCCTTGAGAATTTTTCAGAGTACTGGTTAGTGCATGTATAAAAGGACTCCCCTGGAGACTGGAGGAAAAACCATCTACAAGGATTTTAGAGGGAAGTAGAACTCACAGAAGTCCTGCTGGAATAGTGCTTGTTTCTATTAGAAACAATTATCAGAAACAATAGAGCAGAGGTGGAAAACCTAACAATCCACAAGGGGCAATGAGTGTGGTATTCAGATGGGTAATGCCTCCATTGTGATGACTTAGCCTTAGACTATATTAGCTGTTGTGCTCACATCTAATAAATCTTCAAACCAAGACCCAGACGGATGGAGCTGTTTCCAAGTAACTCAACTGCATGCCAGATCAATGTTCAAAAATATTTATAGGAATACAAAAGTATCAGCCCCCTAAAAATAAAATTCTCAATGTTTTCATCCAATTAAAGATTATCAAGCATCTAAGAGTCAGGAAAATATGACCTGTAATGAGGAGAATGATTAATTAATAGAAACCAACTCAGAACTGATATAGATGATAATCATTCAAAGACATTAAAATATTATTATAACCACATTCCATATGTTCCCAGAAGAGAAAAAACATAATAAATATTCAAAATGTAAAAATAGACAAACATATATACAGCAAGGATGACAGAAATAGGGAGAACATGTAATGAAAAGCATATAAAAAATCTGAACTTAACACATATTTCTAGAAAAAAAATAAGGCTTCTAAAACAGAATCAGAAAGAAGTAGAATACCTTTTGCTCATTACATCATAGTGGCTAAATGTGCAGACTCCGAACAAGATGATCCGAGTTCAGATCCTTGTTCTACACCTGCATCTGTGAGACCGTGGACAACTTAAGTTAAAATTTCTCTGCCTTGGCCTCCTCATTCTAAAAATGTGGATAGTAAATAGTACTTAACTCATAGAGTTATTATGAAAGGTTAAATGAGTCTTTATAGGCTTGGTATTTAGAATAAGGCCTAACACATAGTAGGAGCTATCTAAGGACTAGCTCCTTAACAATACTGCTATCAAAGGTCATTGTGCCTATTATAAGAAACTCCACTTCTTGGTACAAAATCCAGAGAAACTCTCATCTGTGCACTAAAAGACATATGAATGAATATTCACTGCATTTATTTCTATTTGTATACATTTGGCATGTACCAAAATCTCCATCAACATAAAAATGGATAAATTAATAGTGATTACATTTACTTGACAGTATGAGGCAGTACATTAAAATGAATAAAAGAGAGCAGCAGCTGCCATCATAGAAAAGTCTCAAAAACAATGTAGGGTCAACGTAGACTGGAAAAAATAATGTTGAAAAATAGAGATATGATTCCATAATATCTAAAGTTAGAAGATGCAAAATAACATGTTTGAACCCATGTATATACAATATAGAGAAACGTTTAAGGAAGATGGACAGAGGGGCACCTGGGTGGTTCAGTTGGTCAGGCATCCAACTCTAGATTTCAGCTCGGATCATGATCTCACGGTTGTGAGACTGAGTCCCATGTTGTGCTCAGCACTGGGCAGCGAGCCTGCTTGAGATTCTTCCTCTCCCCGTCTCTCTGCCCTTCCCTCACTCTCTCTCGCACTCTCAAAAAATAAAAGAAAAAAGGAAGAGGGACACAAAAATCAGCAAGGTGTTTACATTTAGGCTTATACTGATTGGGTCAGTGGAGGGACACAGAAGAAAGTTGAACTATAGCTTTAAAATTTAGTGATGCCATCTGTGGCAAACTATCATGATTTACTAAAACTTCGTGGTGGATATACGAACATACATTGTAAGTATTTTATTCTTTTTTTTCCTGTGTTTTAAATATTTCACAATAAAAACAATTTTCTGACTGGAAGGAACATTTGAGTATTTAAATGAAAGAGATCAAGAACTGCAGACAAAACTAAAGGGAGGAGACAAACATTTAGAGTTACCTTGATGACATTTTTGAAAATCAAGAATAAAAAAATATTGGAACCATTCAGGCATAAAAAGTCTATTTACCAAGGGGGGAAAAATCTTAGGGGACCAAAAACATCTCTGCAACACTAAATGGCAAAGGTCATAGAGCAAAGTCTACAGAGTTTTGAGGACGAGACTGAGTACAAGAATTTCATGCTCACGTCAGTTGATGATTATGTGTAAGGCAACAAAGATATTCTTAGTCATTGAAGGACTCAGCAATTATACTTGAAGTCTTCCTGAAATACCTAGTGAAATACATTTTAGCTGACCAAGAGATAAATACAAATAAAAAACCCTGTAAATCATGGTATAAAAGAAATGAAGATGAACAATGTGGTCTGTTAAACAGTTAAACCCAAGTATTAATAGACAAAACCTAAACATCAGTAACATTTGACAAATAGATTCATATTCCAAAAATTCCATAACCTTACAGATCTAAACTCACAATGTGAATCAAGAAAAAGTATAAAAATGGAAAGAGAAAATACAATTTGGAGTTTCTTATATACACGGAGAAAAGAGAAACTACTATCTTGGTCAGTTGTAATTTATTTTTCTTAATTTCTACTTCTTAGTAAACAGAATGACCCAAAATATAATCGAGATTTCTGGTTCCAGCTTTAATATGTAAAGATTTTAGAAGTCATTAATCCCATTCTTATAAGAAAAAGTTGGACAAACTGAACATTAATGTCTTTTCCTGAACTTATCAGGAGAACTGAGTTTGTATGTCAAAATGGTACCTTAAAATCTAGAAAGACCGATGAATCCAGAGTTAATGCCCAGATCTGCCTAACTGGAACAGAAGCCCATGGGATTAAAACTGGTAGGAACACTAAAATGGTCATTTGGATGAAATGTTGAAGGCTGAATATTGACTAGCCCAAGAGTGAGAAACTCCTGAGAGGTGAAGTCTTAGAGAATCCCCCACATTTCCTGTGCTTCTCCTTCAGGAATCCCACTTGAGAGGGAAGATTGGAGGAAAAGCCTTTTATGGTTTTTTCAGGGGGAAGGGAAGAGTAAACCTGAGTTTTCTCAAAAAGAATGACCTACTCTCCAGGAAGAAAGAATTTACCAGAGCCTTATTCAAGAGCAATGGAGGAGGATATTGTTCTCATTCCAGCCCCTTCTATCCCTCCTGTCTCACCTAAGGAAGATAGCAGTAATCTCTATGTTACAGGCTGAACTGTGTCCCCTCAAAAATTTTATGAAGTCTTAATCCCCAGTACCACAGAATGTGACTGGTTTTGGAGGCAGGATCTTTGAAGAGGTAGTTCAGTTAAAATAGCTCATTAGGGTAGGCTATAATTCAACATGACTGGAATTCTTATAAGAGAAAGTTAGGACAAGACACACAGAGGCAAGATACATGGAGATAGCCAACTACAAGTCAAGGAGAGAGGCTTCATAAAAAAAACCAAGCCTGGAGACACCTTGGTCACAGATCTCTAGCCCTCAGAATTTTGAGAAAGTAAACTTTTTGCTCTTTAAGACCCCAATCTGTGGCGCTTTATTATGGCAGTCTTAGCAAATTAATACACGATTCAAAAAGAATTTCTTGTGGGAATCAGAAGTCAGAGACACTGGCCAACTCAAAGATTGAGATCTAAGTAGAAGATCATAGAATCCCCTCCTTATAGCTTACCCCCACATTCACGAGACTCCAATTTATTAACAGTGGATTACAGCTCTAAGAGCTTTAAGAGATTCGCTCTGAGGAAGATCTCTGAGGGATCCCCAAAGTTTAAAAGGGAAGAAAAGAATGACACTAGAGGAATTTAAAACATGTGATATGTATACCTAAAGAGAACATGAGATGAAACCCACCTCCTAACATAAATCAAACACGAGAAATCTTTTTACCTCAATTCCTATTACACAGTACAGGTCCCAGCTTTTAAACAAAAATTAAAAACATGCCAAAAGGTGAGAAAAAACAGTCTGAAGATAAGAGGCAAACCTCAGTGTCAGACTAAGCTATGATACAAATTGTGGAATTATGAAACAGGAAATTTAAAGTTACTAGGATTGGTATATTAAGGGCTTTAAGAGAAAAAATAGACAATAGGCAAAAACAGACATAATATGAGCAAAGAGATGGAAGTTCTAAGAAAAGAATCAAAAGGAAATACTAAAAATGAAATACGCTGTAGCTGAAATGAGAAATGCCTTTTATAGGGTTTTTGGCAGACTCAACAGGCTAAAGAAAGAATTTGTGAGCTCGAAGATAGGTCAGTAGAAACTTTGAAAACTGAAATGTAAAGGAAATAATAGTGAAAGAATAGAATACTACATCCAAGAACAATGAGATGATTTCAAAAGATTTAACGTGCATAATTAGAATACTAGAAGAGAGAGAGAATGGAGCAAAACAAATATTTGAAGTAAAAATAGGTGAGAATTTTCAAAAAAAAATGATGGACATAACACCACAGATGAAAATATAGCTTAAAAAAAACTATATGTGGGGCGCCTGGATGGTTCAGTCAATTGAGCATCCAACTCTTGGTTTTGGCTCATGTCATGATCTTGTGGTTCTTGAGTTCAAGCCCTGCTTTCAAGCCTGACTTGAAAAGTTCCAGCACTGTCAATGCAGAGCTTGCTTGGGATTCTCTCTCTCTCAAGATAATAAAAAGAAAACTATACCTAGACATATTATATTGCAACTGCAGGAAACCAAAGACAAAAAACAGTATCTTGAAAGAAGGCTTTGCCTATAGAGGAAGAATACATTTTTCCTATAGAGAAACAGGGTAATATCTACAGAAGGTTTCTTATCAGAAACCATGCAAGCAAGAAAAATGTGGAGGGCTATGTTAAATCTATTCAAAGAAAAAGAATAAGAAATACTAAACTAGAATTTTGTCAAAATTCTATTTCAAAAGTGAAGGTAAGATAGTCTTTCTCAATCAGAAGCAGAATTCGCCACCAGTAGGCCTATCCTACAAGAAATGGGAAGAGATTTTCTTCATGTAGGAGAAAATTATATACATAAAAATTTGAATATATATAAAAAGGTAGAGCATCGGAGAAGGAATAAAGATAAAATCTTTTACTTTTCTTCTTATTAAATGATATAAAATGTAACTATGTCTGAAGTACTAGGAGTAATCGTATTAGGGCACATGGGTGGCTCAGTTGGTTAAGCATCTGACTCTTGATTTTGGCTCAGGTCATGATCTCACGGTTCAAGAGTTTGAGTCCTGTGTCAGGCTCCATGCTCAGAGTGTGGAGCCTGCTTGGGATTCTCTCTCCCCCCACCTCTGCCTGTTCCCTGTTCCATTCATGTGCATCCATACTCTTTCTCTCTGTCTCTCAAAATAAATAAACTTAAAAAAAAAGTACTAATAGTAATTAAGGCTTGGGTTATAGTGTATGATAAGTGAAAAATGAGTAACAGCAATGTCACTAGAAACAGGAGAGGATTTAGTGATACTCTATTATAAGGTACCTGCACTACACTTCAAACAAGTGTCATTTAAAGATGATCTTAATTAAAATAAATTATTTTAAACTCTAGAGAAACCAGTAAAATTGTCTATTTTTGAAAGTGTGATTGATATGCTCAAAGAGGGGATAAAATAGGATCATATAAAATGCCCATATACAATAAGACGAGGCAGACAAGCAGCCACATAACTGCTATTAACTCAAATATATCAATAATCATTTAAATATAAATGGTGTAAATTGGTTAAATAAAATATGGATGAGGAGAAAGGGGATCTCTCTCACACTGTTGGTAGGAATGCAAACTGGTGTAACTCCTTTGGAAAACAGTATGGAAGTTCCTCAAAAAGTTAAAAATAGAACTATCTGATGACAGCAATTTCATCACTGGGTGTTTACTCAAAAGATACAAAAATACTAATTTAAAGGGATATATGCACCCCAAATTTTGTAGCAGCGTTATCTATAATAGCCAAAATATGCAAAGAGCCCCAATGGCCATTGACTAATGATTGGATAAAGAAGATGTGGTATATACATTCTGTATATGAATATTATTCAGCCATCAAAAAGCGTGAAATCTTCCTATTTTTCAACGATATGGATAGAGGTGGAGAGTATTATGCTAAGTGAGATAAGCCAGTCGGAGAAAGACCAGTACCATATGATTTTACTCATATGTGGAATTTAAGAAACAATACAAATGAACACAGAGGGGGCGGAAAGAGAGACAGAGACAAACCAAAAAACAGACTCAACCATAGAGAACTGATGGTTACCAGAGGGCAGGTGATGGGGGATGGGTGAAATAGGTGATGGGGATTAAGGAGTCCACTTGTCATGGTGAGCACCAGGTGCTGTATGTAAGTGTTGAATCGCTAAATTATACATCTGATACTACCATTACACTGTATGTTAACTAATTGGAATTTAAATAAAATTTTGAAAAATTTTAAAAGATAGAGACTGTGAGAGTGGTTTAAAAAAGAGAAGAATAAGACAAAAATCTACATTTGTTTGTAAAAAAAACCACTTTAATTTAAATTTTTTTATGTTTATTTTTGAGATAAAGAGAGAGAGAGAGAGAGGTGTCAAGCAGGGGAGGGGCAGAGACAAAGAGGGACAGAAGATCTGAAGCAGGTTCTGTGCTGACAGCAGAGTCTCATGCAGGGCATGAACTCATCAACTGCGAGATCATGACCTGAGCCCAAATCCAGAGCTGGATGTTCAACTGACTGAGCCATCCACATGCCCCCAAAAAACCACTTTAAGTAAAGTGGTTAAAGTTTAAACCTTTAGCAAAAGGATCTAGCAAAAGGAGAGCTACATCATGCTGATAATAATGAAAAGAAAGCTGGAGTAGCTATATTAATGGCACGCAAAGTTGATGTAATAGTCCTAACCATATATGCACATAACAATAGAGGAAAAAAATAAACAAAAACTGACAGAACTGAAAGAAGAAATAGATATATTCACTATTATATAATAGAGACTTCAAAACCTTCTGTCACTAATTGACAGATTAAATAGAGAGAAAACCAATGAGGATATAGCTGAGCTGAACAACAGTACCAATCACCTTGAATTAATTGACAATTTCAGAATCAGAATACTGCTTTCAAAAAAAGCAGCCAGACTGTGACAATCACTTCACAGGGTACATAAATATCAAGTCGCTATGTTGTACCCCTGAAACTAATATGACGTTATGTCAATTATATGTGAATAGAAAAGAAAGGGTAAGCAAACTAAAGAAAAAAAAAAGCAGAATGAATGCTCTTCTCAAGTATTCATGGAACTATCACTAATTCAGTCCACATTCTGGGCCATAGAACACATCTTAACAAATTAAAAAAAAACATGCAAAATGTTTTCTCAGATTCTAATGAAATACAAGTAATAACCAGTCACAGAGAGATAATTCAAAAATCTCCAAATATTTGAAAATAAAGAATACACCGCAAAAATAAGACATGGATCAAAGAAGAAGTCTCAAAAATAAAAATTTTGTGAACTAAATGGAAACTGAATGCAAATTACCAAATTACTGAGATGTACCAAAAGCAGCACACTGAGGGAAATGTGTGGCATTAAATACATAGATTAGGAAAAGGACAACAATGTAAAATCAATAACCAAAACTTCCACCTAAGGAAACTAAGCTTTAAACTATGCTTTAAACATAAAGCAAACAGAAGAAAAGAAACAACCAAAATGAGAGTGTAAGTTGATGAAACTGAGAACAGGAAAACAATAGATACACTTAAAAAAACTCAAACTATTTAAATGATCAATAAAATAGATAAACTTTTAGCTAAGCTAATAAAGAAAGCATATATAAACCAGAATTTAAAGAGGGGACAATGTCTACTGATACCATAGACATTAAAAAGCTAATAAAAAAAACTATAAAAAATTCTACACCCACAAATTTGATAACTTAGATTAAATAGACCAAGTCCTTGAGAGATGCAAGCTAGCAAAACACACAAGGAGAAAGTGAAAACCTAAATATCCTTACATTTGGTAAAGTCATTGAATCATTAATTCATAGCTTTCAAAAAAAGAAAAGAAAAGACCAGGGCGAGATGGATTCATTGGTGAATTCTACCAAGCATTTAGAGAAGAAATTATACCAGTTCGTTAGAGTATTTTCTAGAAAACAGGGGCAAATATAACTCTTCTTAACTTACTCTATGAGGCCAGAATATCCCTAAAACCAAAACCATTGAAAAAACATTACAAGAAAGGAAAACTACAAACTACTATTTCTTAAAAACATACACACACAAATTCCCCCATTAGCAAATAAAATCCAATAATGTATAAAAAGAATTACATACCTGGACCAAGTGTAATTTATTCTAGGTATACAAATCTGGTTTAACAAAATCAATGTAATCTGTTACATCAACAGACTGAACAAGAAAAATTATATGTTTGTTTCAACTGACATGGATAAAAACAAATTTGACAAAACCAAACATCCATTCATGATGAAAAACATGTATCCATCTAGGAATAAAAGGAAACTTCTCAATTAGAAAGAGAACATCTAAAAGACAATCGACGGCTGACATCAAACTTAATGATGAGAAGTTGGATGCTTTCCCGCTAAGACCAGGAATAACACAAAGATGTCTAGTCTTACCACTCCCATTCAATGCTGCACTGGAAGTTCTACTGGGTGGCTCAGTGGGTTAAGAGTCTGACTTCAGCTCAGTTAATGATCTCACACCTGGTAAGTTTGAGCCCTGTGTCAGGCTCTGTGCTGACAGCTCAGATTCTGAAGCTTGGTTCAAATTCTGTCTCCATCTCTCTCTGCCCGTCTCCTGCACCTGATCCCACTCTGTCTCTGTCTCTCTCAAATATAAACATTAAAAATTTTTTTAATAAAATAAGTGATACACTAATTGAAAAGGAACCAAGAGAAGCATCTTTGTTCACAGAAGACATGATTGTGTATGTAAAAATCCAAAAATCAATCACACTCCTGGAAATAAGTGACTGCAACAAGGATTCAGGGTAGAACGTCAACACGCAAAATTCACTGGCTTTCATACACATCTATAAGAAATAATTGGAATTTGAAATTAAAAACACAATACAATTGATAGTAGCCCCCAACATGATTTATTTAGGTGTGCATCTAACAAGAGATGTATATGATCAATAAGCAGAAAACCATAAACTTATTAAAGACTTGTGAAGGGGCACTTGGGTGACTTGGTCAGTTAAGGGTCTGACTCTTGATTCTGGGTCAGGTCAGGGTTCATGGGTTCAAGCCCCACATGCAGAGCCTGCTTGGGATTCTCTATCTCTCTCCCTCTCTCTGTCCTTCCCCTGCTTGCATGTGTGCTTGTGTGCTCCTTCTCTCAAAAGTGAAAAAAGTTTAAAAAAAAAGGCTTATGAAGGTTTGCATGAACAGATACTTTTTGTTGTTGTGTTTAAAGACTTAGTAAAGATGTTTATTTTTCCCAGCCTGACCTATAATTTCAGTTATAGGCTCACGTGTAGATCTGAACAAATTGATTCCAAAGATTATTTGGAATATCAAGGACTTGGAATAGCCGTTACAATCCTTAAGAAGAATGAATTTGAAAGATTCACAAATATTTGATTTCCAGATACCTTTAAGTCTACAGTAATTAAGACAGTGTTACATTGGCACATAGATACATGCAACAGAATAGACTCACATAAACACAATTGATTGATCTTTGAGAAAAGGAATAAAGGCAATTTGATGGAGAAATTCATGTTTTTGACAAAGGTCCTAGAACAAATGAATGTCTGTATGCCAAAAAATAAAAAATAATAAAAGAATCTAGACACAGACTTCATACCTTACACGTAATTCATTCAAAATGGATCATAGACCAAAATGTAAAATGCCAATGCATAAAAGTTCTCAAATATAACAAGGGAGAAAGTCTACATGACCTTGGATTTGGTAATGCCCTTAAAAATATCATACCAATAGCATTTGAGAAAAAACTCATGGATAGCAGAGATTGGGGTGCAGGTTTCTCAGCTGCTGCGGAAGGCTACAGATACGCAAGGGGTGTAGGCTCGAATGATTCATGTGGTGATGGATCAGAGACTTTGGTATTAATTCATATTTAGATTTATATAGACACAGATGGTCACGTACAGAAACATTTGTAGATAAGTATACAAACGTAGGTTAGTATACACGCATGCTTCCTCGCTCTGTCACCTGAGAGGGCCTTACGAGTAAGAATACCCTAGTAACAATGAGCACACCAGGCAGGCAGATCTGGTTTCCTAGAGACCGTGTTCCAGTAAAAGGAACCAGGGCTTTGCAGAGATGGCTGGTTCTCAGACTGAGGCAGGGAATGTACCTGTACATTTTCCCTGGCAGGGAAAGTTAAAAAACAAATAGTAAGAAAGAAATGGCACATAAAACTATGTGATGGAAGGGTCATAGGAGCCAACTGTAAGAGTTCCCAATGGCCAAATCTCGAACAATTTAGCATCAAAAACAACAAAAACCCAAGTTTACTAAGTTAGTACTGGATTACAACACAAGGTGTGAAATAAATATCTATTCATTTATACTGATGTAAATGATTCAATAAAAAAATAAGATGGAGACAAATCAACTGTGCACAGGAATTCAAAATAATTTCTATAACCACCCCACACTTAAGGAGGCACAGCATCATTTCCTACTCCTTATGCCTGGTCTGTGCATAGTGACTTCCCATTTGAGTATAATATGGAAAGGAACAAAGATAAGAGTAGCTTTATAAGAGAAAAAACAGACAAACACTACCTCAACCAAGTGATCGAGTTTAACCTCAACAGTGATAACCTATACCACATATTCTTTACAGGATGTGATGAGAATGGTCTTTTACTTCTGTGATCTTCCTCCTCCCACGTACATTTTTCAGTGTAATCTTGAGGAAAAACAGCAGACAAATCCTAACGGAGGGACAGTCTATGACATACCAGTACTTCTGAAAACTTTCAAAGTCATCAAAAGTAAGGTAAGTCGGATTAACTGTCACAGCCAAAAGGAGCCTAGCAAATAGGGTGGAGAAATGTAATATAGTACCTTAGATGAGACCTTAGAACAGAGATGGACGTTAGGAGAAAACAGAGGACATCTGAATAAAATATGAGCTTTAGTTTATTTCTTAGTAATGTGTCAATATTAATTAATTGTGGCAAATGTATCATAGTAATGGAAGATTTTAGTAACAGGGAAAACTGGGGTGCCAGGTGGCTCGGTCGGTTCAGTGTCCAACTTCAACTCAGATCATGATCTCAGTTTGTGAATTCGAGTCTCACATCAGGCTCTGTGTTGAAAGCTCAGAGCCTGGAGACGGCTTCAGATTCTGTGTCTCCCTCTCTCTGCCCCTCCCCTGTCCATTCTCTCTCTCTCTCTCTCTCTCTCTCTCAAAAATAAATATATTTAAAAAACAATTAAAAAAAAAAACAGGGAAAACCGGGTATGGCATATATTGTAAGTCTCTGCTATCTGAAATAATTCTGTAAATCTAAAACCACTCAAAAAATAAAATTTTATTTAAGAATATATAAAAGCATGCTTTTTGTATTGTTTTTAATTTTTTTAAATGTTTATTTATTTTTGAGAGAAATAGAGATAGAGCGTGATCAGGGGAAGGGCAGAGAGAGAGGGAGACACAGAATCCAAAGCAGGCTCCAGGCTCTGAACCGGCAGCACAGAGCCCACTGCTGTCTTTGTTCGGGGCCATTCTCTGCATTTCCCTAAGATCAGGAGATCAGGTTTGGCCCGGCCGTAAATAAAAACTTGCCTCACTTCTTCTTTTTTTTTTTTTTTAATGTTTATTTATTTTTGAGATAGAGAGAGACAGAGCGTGAGTGGGGGAGGGGCAGAGAGAGAAGGAGACATAGAATCTGAAGCAGGCTCCAGGCTCTGAGCTGTCAGCACAGAGCCCAACGCGGGGCTTGAACTCACAGACCACAAGATCATGACCTGAGCCGAAGTCGGACGCTCAACCGACTGAGCCACCCAGGTGCCCCACCTCACTTCTATTCGACGTTTGGTGGTCTTTGTCGACAACACCCTGCAACAACTGGTAATATTTATTCTTGGCGAGAAACATTCATACTTTGCTGGCAGGAACATAAAATGGCACAGCTAGTTTATACAGTTACTTTACTCTGTTTTTTTCCCCCAGGCACTTCTTCAAGTATGTTTAATGCACTTAGATTACACAGAAGAGAAAGCAAGAAGGAAACGACATCTCAGTTTCCTATGAAAATTCCAGGCTGTCTGCAGCCCCCAGGAACCGAGTCACCACTGACATTAGAAACTAATATAAAATTTTACAAAAATCTGCTCATTGCAGCTTTCAGGTACTTGTACAAAAGAAGGGTTCTCTTCACCCTGCTACCTCACCTGGCATGCAGGACCTCAAAATCAGAGAGGAAAAAAAAAACAGTCAAGGAAGTTCTTTACTGGTCTGCCTCATAGACGTACCAACCTTCAGGGTTTTTTCCCTGCTTTCAACTCAATCTCAAAACCCACTCCCAGTACCCTGCATTTATTTTTAAAATTTTTCTAGCCCTTCAGACCCCTCCCCAAGCCTTCCTTGTTCTTACCCTGAAGCATTGTCTTTGGAAGAGGAAGAGAAGAGCAGGAACAGAGATTTTACTCTTATGCAATTTTCCAGGAGTGATGAAAACACCTAACTACAAAAGGCTGAATGCTCACAAGCAACTTTATTCATAATAGCCAAAAGTTGAAACCATTCGAATGTCCCTCAACAGGAGAATAAGTGATTTGCTGTATCTTCAGACAACAGGAGATATTTAGCTTTAAAAGATGTTTAGCCTCCATCTCAAAAACATAGATGAATCTCACTATCTCGGTTGAGCAAAAGAAGCCAGACATTGCAGAGTAAACACTGTAGGATTCCACTTACATGGATTTCTTAAACAGGCACAAGGACTCTTCAGTGAAATGATTCAGAAAAGCTTTGTCTGAGGACGTGTTGACTTAAAAAGGCCCAAGGGAGATTTCTCAGGCAATGGAAATGCTTTACATCTTATTAGGGGTATAGCCTACGTGAGTATATACATTGTCCAAATTCACCGAGTTGTACACAAGATTTGTACATTTCACTGTATGTAAATTTTAACTTTAGAAGGAACTGTAAACCAACAGGAAAACCAATGCCAGTGCACCCATTTTGACTCAGGCCTTGAAATAATGACCCCCAACCATATTTTGAGTATCTCCTTAATGTCAATACTTGCTTCCCAACGTGATTTATGACTTACATTAAATTGCAAATTTAAAGAATAATTTAGGGGCAGCTGGGTGGCTCAGTCGGTTAAGCCTCTGACTTCAGCTCAAGTCATGATCTCACGGTTCATGAGTTCAAGCCCCACATTGGGTTCTGTGCTGACCGCTCAGAGCCTGGAGGCTGCTTCGAATTCTGTGTCTCCCTCTCTCTCTGCCCCCTCCCCCACTCATGCTCTTTCTCTCTCTCCCTCTCAAAAACAAACAAACATTCAAAAAAATTTTAAATGAAGAATAATTTAAAATTCAGTAATCAGTATTTTTCTATTTTTAAGGTTTTTTTTTTTTTTTGAGTATAGCTGACATACAATGTTGCATTAGTTTCAGGTGTACAACATAGTGGTTCCACTCCTCTATACATTATGCTATGCTCGCCACAAGCATAGCTACCATCTGTCACCATACAACTTTATAATTAGCATGTTTAAATGTTTACTCTGAATCATCACTAGAGCAAAACACCTATGAAAAAAACATTACCCACTTCACAGATGAGTAAATTATGGCTCAGAAACAAAGGGGTCTTGTTTGGGATTACTCAGAAAGGAGAGAGGGATGTTCCCCAGACCCCCAGTATTTTTGGAGCTTGCTCTTAACCAGATGGGGGAGAGGGGAACTAAAGCCAAGGTTAGTCATGTAATCCAGAGGTGAATTCAGCTGAGTTTTCATTAATCCAAGACCAAACCAAACTCAAAATGAGATGTGGAGTTTTATTGCCTGCTACCAGGAATTAAACCAGGTTACCAGGAGAAGGATTTTTCTGACACACTAGATTCTAAGAGGAATTGGACTCTTCTGGACTTTGCCCAGAGGTCCTTGTGGAAGAGCCATAGAACGGTATCACGCATAAGGTGTCAAGTAGCAGTTTTACAGAAGAGGCAGACACATTCTTGATCTGACCCTTTCTCACCACGACGTTCCATAAAAACTGAAAACCTGCTGGAGGTACCTTGCTCAGTTAACAACTGGACTGTTGATATGGCCTACCTAGGAGCTCCCTTCCAGCACATCTTCTAACATTCCCAGCAGCCTGCATCAATCAGCCCATTAGTAATCATGCTAATTGCACTATTTGTTGTGAGTTCAATCTGATCTGCTCCTTGGGAAAATAAACATCTTGGTTTATCCATGGCATGTGTTCTCAAGAAATGCTTCACTTAACACCCAGCTGTAAATCCGAATAAAATTGAGAAGAGAAATTTCCACAGACAAATGTTTTGGCTAACTGTCTCCTATGGCATTTCAACTGAAATCTTCTCTTTAAAAAATATAGCTGCCATTTGAACCAATATTTCTTCAGTTTATTCCATTTCCAATTAGTGGCTCAGCTTTGCGTTGGCATTCCTGTCTTAGCAGCTGCAGTGGAATCAACGGGCCAAATGCTGCGTTCCCCCTTTTGCCTAACATGCCGCTTTTGCTGATATACACAGGCAGAGTACAAGTGCCAGGGGGCAAGAGCTGGTCCAGAAAATCTAGTGTCCTATTCATTAATGCCTCGATGAGTCAATGACAGCAGCAGAATGCAATCAGGCATGTTCTGAAAAACATCAATAACCCTGTGTATGGCTCAAATGAAAGGACTTACTTATAAGCAAAAGGGCTATTAAAACGAACCACACGAGGGCATCTAGAAGGGGAAATAGGCTTTCTCTCCTCCCAGTATCAAGAAATGAGGTCTCCTAAAACAGACAGTCATATGAGAAGAAAACTTGAGGACTTCCTATTTAGAAAACACACTGCAACTATTTAGTAAGCATCTCAAGTTAGAGATGTCAGCGTTGTGCTGGTCCCTACAGGTGTTCCTCAAAAGCAGAAGTCATTCTTCTGCAGCCATGCTGGAAACATTTGCAATGACTGGATTTTCAGAAGAAACAGAGTGAGGTCCCCAAGAGCAAGGGGCATAGCTTTTGCCCAACGGATTGAGGCACTGTTCTGTCCCTCAGATAACCTTCTCTCTCACTTGAATCTGTGAGCTTGATTTCAGAGGCTTAAGTTAATGACTGAAAAATAATTCTCATCTGGGGATGGGGGAGATGGTTGTACTTTCTTCTCTTCAGACGTCTGGTTGTATGAATACTTACAAGAAGTAACCTCAGCTGTCCACAGTGCACCATCCAATATGGCAGCCAGCAGCCAGATGGTGCGTCATCAATTCAAATGTAAAATTTTAAAATTCAATCCCTTAGTTATGTTAGTCTCATTTTAAGGGTTTTGTCAGCAGGAAATAGACCGTCTCCATCATCACTGGAAGTCTTCTTGGATAACCCCACTCCACTAAATGAAAAGGCTCCTGAAGTCGCTGAGGTAGGTGATTCTGGGGTTGAATTCAAGATTGTCCCCTGACAGAAGATCTTGATCCATGACAGAGGCTTTTGATCTGACTGCAAAAACCACTGATACTCATTCGGGGTGAGCTCCTAATAGTCACAGGCCCAGGATGACAATATGCTACATCATGTTTAAAAGCAGCAGCATACTGAAAACCTCAATCTTGACCTCGGGAAACTTACAACTCAAGACATTTCTCTCCCTCTTGCCTTCCTTCTTCTCTCCCTTTGTCCATGCACGGATCCCTCTGTCATGTACCTTCCCTCTTTCCCTGATTATCTTTTGCCTTGCCTACTCATCAATGAAAGAACTCTAGGCTCATTTATATGCCCCCCTCCCCCAAATTAATGATTTAATAGGAGAAGACTGGCCACTAGGTTTGAAGACAGAAGTTTTGACATAGTTAGGCTGCTCCTGAACGACTTCTTTGCATATTGCTATAAAAATATTTCCATTTCCCTTTTGACAACTAATGGCATCTACCAGGATACAGGGAAAACTTTGGGTATGCGGCAATGTCTTGCCAGACGGATGAACTGGTAACCGTCCGAGCTTATCAAAATGCTATTGTGATGTCAAGACAGCTGCAAGACTGTTTCTGGAAAGCCTAATTACAGTGGCTGGGAGACGAGCTTGAAAGGAGAAAATGCTGTCCCTAAGTAAGATAAGCAAGTGGAACTTTACAATTGTATATTCTCGTCCTCCTTGTCTCCTCTGTTGCCAACAGGCAGCCAAAAAGCCAGCGGGGTTCTTTCAAAGGCTGTCTTTCCATTAGGATTTCAATGGCATTGGCAATAAAAGGTGAGACACAAGGGCATGCAAAATGGAGCCGAATGCCACCCTGGAACCAAGTTTATTATGCTGAGAACATACTTGTTGCTATGCTAATGGGGCAGGATTATATTTCTCTAACTATTTAAAATTTTCCAGCACAAATGAGGCAGTGTAGTGGGGCTGTTACATCATGTAGTTTCTCAAAGGGCTTATGGCTCCTCTCCATTTACACCTCCTCCTCTTGCACATGGCCCCTTTTCCTGGTGAGAAGATGCTTTTGCTTTTTACAAAGTGGTCTCATTTGCTTGGAAAACATCATGAGACTCACTTAGGATTTCTCACAGCCAGATTTCATCAGGACTCCACAAAGGTAAAGCTGTCTTGGCCACATTCCAAATGTGTTCAAATCCTCATCCTTCTACCTCTCACTGCTCCATAGCTTCTCCCCCAAAACCAGAAGAAAACTAAGAAATGAACCTTTCAGCTTAAAAGGAGCATTCAATTTAAAGGTGTGGTTTAGGTGGTGTTTTGTCCAAGTCAAATTGGGTTCTGCTCTGTGGATAAGACCACAGCAAAGGAAAGTTAAGCTGGGGGGAAAGAACGAGAAAGAAAAGAAATTTGTGTTGGAGAAGTTTGTACTTTCCTGAGGATCAAAGTTAAAGTCAATGGTAAACATAAAGCACCTGGAACAAAGAGTAACTCAAAACTGAAACATATACCTTTATGCCTCTCAAGTCTGTCCACTTGTCTTGATTACTACCACCAGCCTAACCTAAGCTAGCATCTTCCTGCAACTGGATTCTATGGTATCCTTAACCGGTCCCCTGAACCAGCCACTTTGCTTTGCTTCCATGAATTGATTCTCCTCTCTAGAGGCAGAGTCATGTTTTAACTTCTGCTTAAGTGTCTTTAATAGTCTGTAGGGCTTTCACCATAAAGACAAACTTCCTTAAGATGGTTTGCAAGCTCTATAAACCCCAGTCCCTCCCCAGCCCTCTGAGAAGTCCCATCTCCTATCACTTTCTCAACCATAGCCTTCCCTTGGTGTCTCTCCAGTATCGGACTCCAGCCAACCTCCAGATATTCCTGCATACCTGTCTCCTCTATTTGGAACCCTCTTTCTTTCTTTTTTCACCTTACATAACTCCAATTTCATCTTTGTCTCTCAGCCTAACAGAAGCCTTCACCAAAAAGAGTTCTTCAACCTAACAGGCAAGAAGAGCCTTGAATATAGTCTTTGTTTTCTTTGTATTCTGACTTCATCTTTGTAATTGTTATCACAGTTTCATTTTTACATTCCTTGTATGAATGTTTAATGAATTCTTTATCTACCACCACCCCACCCCCTACTAGCTTTGTAAATCAGGGAACATGTCTTTCTTGCTTATAAATTATATTCTTGGGAACATCTTGGCACACAAAATTATTTGAGGAACTAAGTAAGGAAGGAGAGAAGGACTTTTCCAACATAATACTCTACATTCCCTGAAGGCATGAGACTCAGCCCATGAATGTTTATGGTAACTTCCTGATAAATAATTGTTGCTTTATCTACAGCAGTTAACAATGGTTGATTGACAGAGGAAAGGGTTAGGCAGAGCAGAACAGTTTCTTGGGTCCAGCAAAGAGCACATCTAAGAGGAGATAAGTACACATGTGATGTGCATTATTAGAGGTCTAGCCTGGATGTGTCTTTCTTTCATTTGGTGGCTTTCAGATGAGATGAGCCAGACTCGATGTGTTCTAAGACACATGGCCTAAGTTCTTTCCTTTGAGGAAATGGACATTGCCTAACTTTTATCAGACACTGGAGGCAAAAGGATAGACTAGCTGGCATCTGCCAAGCCCTCAGACCCCGAACTAAATTGTACAAGTGCTACCAGTGAGCTTACAGAAGGGCCAATTGCAAAGTGTTAAAAGGTATACCTTGTAAAAATTAGACACAACAGAATTTGACTCTATTGTTATTTTACTAAATGGAAGAAATTTTAGTCAAATATGATAAGTAGTATATTAGGGATCCTAATACTTGCCCGGTATGTTGTTAATTACATGATAATTATTTAAGTTGTGTTCAGTCTGGTACATATTATTGATATTCTGTTTGATATTTGCTGAACCTAAACAATGGCAGCTCCCAAAACACTCCTGGTTAGGTCAGCCTAGAGCTCCATCCAGTAAGATGGATGTTAACTTGTTCCATGTAGGTAATGTGCTAAACGTCCCATTTCTGTATTGTCGAGTTATCATTTCTAAATTATATGAGCCCAACAAAGATCAACAAAATTTGAACTGAAATTACTAAATCCACTATTATTCTTCCTTATTATAGCCCATGCTAAGACAAAAAAAATGAATATAGAAAATTTAACAAAATTCATGTCTGTATGTTCCATTTAAATTCTGGCATTTAGCCATGAATATTGAATATTCATGTATACTGTTAAATAAAATTTTCTATATCAGCTACATGCAAAAGAATGAAACTGGACCATTTCCTTACATCTTATACAAAAATAAACTCAACATGGATTAAAGACCTAAATGTAAGACCTGAAACCATAAAAATCCTAAAAGGAAACAAGAAACTCTTGAACATCAGTTTTAGCAGTATTTTTTTGGACCTGTCTCAGGCAAGGGCATTAAAAGCAAAAATAAACAATTAGGGCTACATCAAACTAAAAAGCTTTTGCCTAGTGAAGGAAACATCCAACAAAACAAAAAGCCAATGTACTTATGGAGAAGACACTTGAAGTGATCTGATAAGTGGTTATATCCAAAATATATAAAGATCTCTTATCAGTCAAGACCAAAAAACCCGCAAACAATTCGATTACAGATGGGCAGAGGACCTGAATAGATATTTTTCCAAAGAATACATACAGATGGCCAACAAACACATGAAAAGATGCTCAACATCACTAATTATCAGGGAAATGCAAATCAAAACCACAATGAGATGTTACCTCACACCTGTCAAAATGGCATATCATCAAAAAGGCAAGAAATAATGAGTATTGGGGAGAATATGAAGAAAAGGGAATCACTGAGCACTGTTGGTGGGAATGTAAACTGGTGCAGACACTATGGACACAGTATGGAGGTTTCTGAGAAAACCAAAAATAGAACTACCATGTGATCCAGCAATTCTACTTCTGGATATTTTCCCAAAGAAAACAAAATTACTAATTTGAAAAGATATATGCAACTTATGTTCATTTCAACATCACTTACAAAACCCAAGATACGGAAGCAACCTAAATGTCTACCAATAGATGAATAAAGAAGATGTGGCAATCTATATGCAATGGAATATTACTCAGCCATATTAACAAACGAAATCTTGGGGAACCTGTGTGGCTCAGTTCGTTAAGCATCTGACTTTGACTGAGGTCATGATCTTGCGATTTCGAGTCCCACACTGGGCTCTGTACTGACAGCTCAGAGCCTGGAGCCTGCTTCGGATACTGTGTGTGTGTGTTTCTCTCTCTCTCTGCTCCTCCCCTGCTCGCTTTCTCTTTCTCTCTCTCTCTCGAAAATAATAAACATTAAACAAATTTTTTTCTAAAAATGAAATCTTGCAATTTACAACATGGATAGACCTAGAGCATATTATGATAAGTGAAAAAAGTCAAAGAAAGACAAATATCATATGATTTCACTTATATGTGGAATCCATAAAAACAAATTAACAAAACAGAAGTACTTACAGAAAACCAATGGGGAAGGAGTTAGGGGCATGGGTGAAAAAGATAAAGGGGATTAAGAAATATAAACTTGCAATTATAAATAAATCATGGGATGTAAAGTAGAGCACAGGGAATATAGTCAATAATATTATAATAACTTTGTATGTTGACAGATGAGAAGATCAATTATTGTGGAGGACATTTTGTAATGTATATATGTGCTGAATCGTTATGTTATACACCTGAAGGTAATATAATATTGTGTGCCAATTCTACTTCAATAAAAAAATAATCCTGGCATTCAGATATTGGATTTAATGAATGATTTTTTAGGTAAAGCTGTCTGAGTGAAGAAGGACTCTAACTGATTATATTCCTGATTTTTTATTTAGCAATTTTATACAAACATGAAAAAAATAAAGAGATGTTCAGATTTGTTTTCATCACCCTTAGTGGTTAATTATAGTATGAACACCATGATTTTCTATACTGAAATAGAAAAAAAAAATCCTTGGAGACCTGTTTAATCATTTGGATCTAGTAGTGCAATGTTTATTCATTCATTTTGAGTCCATTAGAGTGTAAATTAGATTTGATTTGCTTGCTCTGATTGGCTTAATTGCCCCAGTTACAGCTCAAGTACAAATAAAATTGTAATAAATTGAACAGATGTTTAACCTACTCTACCAAGATCTTTAATAGTCAATTCCAATTGCAATTTACATTCAGCAATTTAACAAGACCCTTAGGAAACATATTTGATTATTAAAACAAGCTGTTTGTTTCTGTGTCTGGTGGAGACAAGACCACTGTGTCACATGCTTTGGCCTCATCCAATGTTTTTCTATTTAATTTTGTTCATCTCTTGTTAGGGGGACACACACACACACACACACACACACACACACACACAATGAATTCGTGGCTTCAGAAGTTAGTTTGCCAGCTTAAAAAAAATGGACACCACATTCACATTGACACAACAAGGGAAACTTGTCAGCATTATGAAATATTTTATAAAGAAACAAATCCTATTACATTTTCCATGAGCATCTTCACTAATAGCCTTTTTTTTTTAAAGCCAATGGGAGAAACTCACCTTATGTAAAGCATGAATTAGAAAATAATAAATTCCAATGTTTAGATTCTGCAGGTCATTCACCCACAACTCATGGGGAAATAAAAAATATTCTTACAAAACACGCATGGCATCACACTGTCTCTACAATACTTTCATTTTAATTTAATGTGCCTGTTAAGATACTATATAACTTTTGTGTGATCTGTTCTTAAGAATGCTTGGCAGAAACTGGCACATTGCAACTCTTGTATTTCCTCAGAAAGGAATTTAGGATGGATTTTATGTCTAGTTCTATAAATCTATAATGTCAACTTTCAAAGAGATTTCCAGTTATTATACGCTGAGGCCATGTTTAGGTAATAGGAAAGTTGGTTTACCAGAAGGATAAGCTCGTAGTATGGATATAGACTTACTCAATTGAAAACCAAATAAACAGTAACAATAAGCTAATCCTGGAGCCAAACTCAAATGCCTACAGGTAGGTACAATGGTGAATGGAAAGGGCCCATCTCTTGCGGTGCCTGAGTGGCTCAAGCAGTTAAGCACTGGACTTTGGCTCAGGTCGTAATCCTGCAGTCCTTGGGTGCGAGTCTGCATTGGGATCTATGCTGACAGCTCAAAGCCTGAAGCCTGCTTTGGATTCTGTGTCTCCCTCTCTCTCTGCCCCTCCCCCACTCATTCTCTCTCTCTCTCTCTCTCTCTCTCTCTCTCTCTCTCTGTCTCTTTCCCTCTCTCCCTCTCAAAAATAAACATTAAAAAATTTATAAAACAAAACAATGAAAGGGCCACCTACTTTAAAGGGAATGACCCACCCAGCTCTAGCCAATCACTGTCATCATAGAATACAAGCCCCGATGAAGAGATTCTGAGAACGAACCACTCAGAATTCCAATTTTTGTAAAAACTCCCATGATTAAAAAATTTGCGACTATTTCAAATAGCAACAAAAGTCTGTGAACCAAGTTTACAGGATGCTGTTTACTCATTGATTATCAAATCTCAACATCTTAGAGTTCATGGCAGTAAGACCGTTACAATTCAAGCGACATTACACCTTAGTGGGAAAACAGTAAAATTATAAATTAGAACCTCTTCTTCAGTATGTTATGGTTTCAGATCCCTATTATGGCCCTATTATGGCCCAATGTAGCTAACCTTACACAAATTACTTAACCTCTCAAACCCTCAATTTTCCAGTTAATATATTAGATAGTAATAATATCTATATCCTAAGCTTGTTGAGAGGATAAAGTGAGATAATGTGCAAAAAGCACTTAGCAGAGTACCTATTACCTGGTAAACATTCAATAAATGGAAATTACGATTACTGTCATCAACATTACCATTCAGATCTTTCTAAAAGAAAAAGGAAGTAATCTTAATAATATATCCCAATCTGATTGAGAAGACATTTTATTAAAAACACATTTCAGATAGGAAACTGTAAAATTCCTATAAGAAAACATAGGATAAAAGTTGCTTGACATGAGTCCTGGCAATGACGTTTTGGTTAGGACACCTAAAGTATAAGCAATAAAATAAAAAATGAACAAGCAGGACCACATCAAACTAAAAAAGCTCTGCAGAGCAAAGGGAATCTTGTCAATAAAATGAAACATCCTTGCTTGTGCTATCTCTGAATAGGAGAAAATATTTGCAAATCAGATTATCTGATAAGGGATCATATTCAAAATGTATGAAGATATAATATAACTCCATGGGGGAAAAAATGACTAAAAAATGGACAAGAGAGCTGAACAGTTTTTTTCCAAGAAAATATATGAATGGCCAACAGTTACTCAACATAACCAAGGAGCTCAACATAACCAAGCACAAGGGAAATACAAATCAAACTGCAATATCACCTCATCGATATCACCTTATGCCTATTAGAATAGCTATTATACAAAAAATATAAGAGGTAACAAATGTTGGTGAAGACATAGACGAAAGATAACCCTTGTGTATTATTGATGGAAATACAAATTAGTATAACCAATATGGAAAACAATACAGAGGTTACTCAAAAGATTAAAAATTGGGGTGCCTGGGTGGCTCAGTTGGTTAGGCGGCTGACTTCGGCTCAGGTCATGATCTCAAGGTCTGTGAGTTCGAGCCTCGCATCAGGCTCTGTGCTGATGGCTCAGAGCCTGGAACCTGCTTCAGATTCTGTGTCTCCCTCTCTCTCTGCCCTTCCCTTGCTCATGCTCTATCTCTATGTCACTCAAAAATAATAATAAAAATTGAACTAACATATGATCCAACAATTCCATTACAGGGAATATAGTCAAAGGGAATGACACTTTGTCAAAGAGCCGTCTCCCCCCACCCCCATGTTCATAGCAGCATTATTCCCAATAGTCAAGACATGGAAACAACCTAAGCGTCCACCAACACATGAATGGATAAAAAAAAGTTGCGGTAACTATATACGATGGAATGTTATTCAACCATAAAAAAGGAAAGAAATCCTGCCATTTGTTACAATATGGAGGGACGCTGACAGCACCATGCTAAGTAAAATAAGTTAGAAAGACAAGTATTGTATGATCTTGCTTATATGTGGAATCTAAACAAAAACAAAAACAAAACAAAACTCACAGAAAAAGAGGTAAGATTTGTGGTCACCAGGGAAGCAAGAGAATTGGAGGAAGGTGGTCAAAAGGAAAAAGCTTCCAGTTATAAGTATGCGGGATGGAATATACATCATGATGGCTACATCTAACACTGCCACATGGTATACGGGGAGGTTATGAAGAGAGTAGATCTAACAGTTCTCCACAAGGGAACAAACCTATTTCTTCTTTTTTTTTCTTTTTCATATCTATAGGAGATGATGATTGTTAATCAAATTTATAATTCCAGAACATATATAAGTCATAGCATGCTGCTGCACACCTTAAACTTACAGCGCTATATGTCGATTATGTCCCAATAAAACTGGGAAAAATGTATTTCGAAGTGCTAGGAGACATGATACTGCAGAAATGCCTCCACAGTCTCCATTTCTGTGTCAGAAGTTAGAGAATAATATAAAAGGACATAATGGAGAGCGACTAGGTGGCTCTGTTGGTTAAGTGTCTGACTTCACCTCAGGTCATGATCTCACAGGTTTGTGAGTTCCAGCCCCTCATCAGGCTCTGTGCTGACAGCTCAGAGCTTGGTGCCTGCCTCAGATTCTGTGTCTCCCTCTCTCTCTGTCCCATCCTTGCTTGTGCTATCTCTTTCTCTCCTCTCTCTCTCTCTCTCACGGTCTCAAAAATAAACAAACATTTTAAAAAAAGGAAATAAAGAGAAAAGAGGCCAAGGAGATATCCTTAAGAAACACTGTATTCACAGACTACCTCAAGAACTATACTCCTACTCCCAGTAGATTTGGGAGCCCTGACCACACAATACCTCCCCCCTCTTCTTACCCTCAACACCTTTGAAAAAGACAATTAACAAAGAATCACTAAGTCATAGGGGAAATGTTTTTCTTACTAGGTGTTTGTGTTTGCCATTATGAGGCAAAGTACCAGATAAAACACAAATAAGTTAAAAAATCTTAAGCCAACTGTTTACTTGGAAACTGTTCCAATCAATCACATCCTTTTACTCCATCTAAATCCACAGTGACATAACCTTGAGGAGCCTGCTTTAAATATGGAGGATTGCTTTTTGTTATTCACCATGTAAATAAAGCCCACAGTTTCTTACCATGTTTAAGCTACATGAAGCCCAGAAGTTATTTCCCAATTATACCCTTCCAGTCAAAGGAAAGAAAAGACTACAAGCTCTAACTGGAATATCAAGTGTGACCTTTTGCTTATTTTCCTGATGATCAAAAATGAGGAGGTTTGAGCAAAAGTGAACAGAATGTGCAAAAAGAGAAAAGCACAGAGGAAATTGGGATATGACACAGTGAAACTCTTCAATGGAAGCCACTGTTAAAAGTTCAGCTGAGCATTAATTGTGGTAAGCCATAGTTAAAATGGATGAAAATTATGTACGAAGTTTAAATCTGAGTATTCAAAAGAATATTATGTTTTCTCGTTAGAAGTGAAACATTTCTAAAAACTGGAGTGCTTTTTAAAAGTACTGTCTATGACTCTGCAAGTAATTCCCTTGGTTTGCTTTCACCGTATAGTAAAATGAACCAACAGCATCTGCGAACAATGACACACAAGATGAGATTTTTAGCATGATGTAGGATGGTGACTTGCATTAATAAGGAAGTGTACGTTCTCCTAGTAGCCCAGAAGGAATAGTAAAAATATGAAGCAACACAAGAGTTAAATCACACACTGAGCAAGTAAGCTAAAAATTCATGAGGTTTTTCCTAGCTCCCACATAAAAATTCATTTAGTTAAAACTTAAAACTTGAAGGATAAATGAGACAGTTATTTTTATAATATCAAGGGATGAAATTCTGGTGGAATGAATGAATTGGTTTTTTTTGTTTTGTTTTGTTTTTGTTTTTGTTTTTGTTTTTGTTTTTTCAGGAAAATGTGTTGGGAGCGCTATCATACCTAAAATTTCTTATTAGTGAAAATTTTGCCAAGAACCATCTAATTGTGCTCAATATTTTTGGCAGCTTTCACCTCAAGGATACCCTACATGGGACAGATCCAGGGAATAAGACAGTATTTCTGTTAATAAAAGGATTCCACAAGCCATTGTCTGTGGATTGAGGGCAAAGTGGTCTAGCATCCCTTCCCAAAAAGATCAACTCCTCTTTTCAGGTTAGCCATGTGTATCTAGAAACCATTAGTAAGTCCTTCTAAAAGGCTTCTCTACCTTTTTGTTCCAAATGAGCTCTTAATCTATTTCTGTTCTCTCTCCTGACATTTTGCCTTCCACTTCAACTCCTGGAAATGTGAGAACTCGAGATTGACAGAAAACATTTTGCATCAGTGGTAAAGGAGTCTATCTGAAAGTGTCTGGCTAGCCTTCACCTTGACACTGAGATAGTTCACCCTGCTCTTCCAGGGGGCCATCCAGACAGCCACAGCAAGTTGGATCCTGTGTGGGATCCTTAGAATATTTTAAGCCTAAAGTTCAATAGAAAAGACAACAAAGGGCAATTATGAAAGTCTCTGCCTAATTAAAGGAATGAATCAAAAAAGCATCTTAAAATGTTCGGTCCCTTACAAATTAAGGAGCTGCTTATATACTCCCAACTTAGGTCGATTTACAGAAAATCTCAAGTAGTCATTGGCCTTCAAGAATTCCCAACATTTCTTGGAATGGAAAACTGTGGAGGCCACTGTGTGTGTGCAAGTCTATAACCACTTACACAACAGAGTAGGCAAGGTGGTTGGGTCCAGGACTTATTTCTTAAAGGGGCCATATATTATGTTAGCCTATCAATAATGATGAATCTGCCACATGGAAAATAGGCTTTAAAACAAATGAGAATATTGTCTTAGTTTCCAACTGCAGTCGTAATGATTTACCTCAAATTTAGTGGCTTAAATCAACACAAGTTTATTACCTTACAATTCTGCAGTCAAAAATCTTACTGGGTTTAATGTGTCAACAGACCTGAATTTCTCCTGGAAAACAGTGAGGTTTTACTGACTCAATTATGCCCCCCCCTAAATTTCCTATGGTGAGGCCCCTAACCCTTTCCCATGCAGCTGTATTTGGAGATACTACCTTTAAGGAAGGAGGTAATTAAGGTCAAATGAGGTTACAGAGGTGTGGCTCTAATATGATGCGACTATGACTATATAAAAACAGAAAGAGACACCAAAGATCTTTCTCTCACCCTGCACGCACAGAGCAATAATGAGAAAGCTGCTGTCCTGAAGCCAGGAAGAAAGACTTCAACAGAAGTCCACCCTGATAGTACCTTGACCTTGAACTTCTAACCTCCAAAACTATAACGAAATAAATTTCTATTGTTGGGACACCTGGGTGGCTCAGTTGGTTGAGTGCCTGACTTCAGCTCAGGTCATGATCTTGCAGTTCATGAGCTGGAGCAATAATGAGAAAACTGCTATCCTGAAGTCAGGATGAAAGACTTCAACAGAAGCCAACCCTGATAGTACCTTGACCTTGAACTTCTAACCTCCAAAACTATAACAAAATAAATTTCTATTGTTGGGACACCTGGGTGGCTCAGTTGGTTGAGTGCCTGACTTCAGCTCAGGTCATGATCTTGTGGTTCATGAGCTCAGAGCCTGCAGCCTGTTTGGGATTCTGTGGCTTCCTCTCTGCCTCTCCCCTACTCATGCTCTGTCTTTCTCTCTCAAAAATAAATAAACATTAAGAAAACTTATAATTTCTATTGTTTAAGCCACCAGCCTGTGGTAATTTATTATGGCAGTCTGAGTAGACAGGCTAAACAAGGGGAGAATCTATTTTCTTCTATTTTCCAGCTTCTAGAGCTGCTTGCATTTCTTGTCCCATGGTTACTTCCATTATCCCCAAAGCCAACAGCACAGCATCTTTCAATAGCTCTGATTCTGACACTCATGCCTCTAAGAACCCTTGTGTTTCCATTGAGATCACATAGATAATCCAGGACCATCTACCCATTTCAAGATCCTTGAGAGATCTAAGGAGATTAGCATAAAGACATCTTTGGGGATTCATGATTTTTACCTACCATTATACTGAAATACACAAAACCACCAACTCTGTAAACTAGAAGACTTCTTTCTGGTGCAGATCCCTGACTATAAAAAAGTAAGCTAGGCTCTGAGGCTGTTTACAGAGAATACAATGACTTTAAATCCAAGGCCAGTTCACTTCAGGCCAAGTTTGAGGATGGGATCAAGATAAAATTCTGTAGGACATAAACTGAAAAAGCCCCGAGCTTTGCCCAGCCCTGAGAAAACTAGGTTGTGTCCACAGTGGGTCCACCCATCCATTGGCTTTCTGAAGTTAAAGAGGAGCCTTTCAGAAAAAGATCTTCTATGTACACAGGACCTTCAGTATTAAGAATAAAATAAGTTAGTATGTACAGAATCTTTAGGCCTTAGACCAGAACCCAGCCTTAGCACATGACAAAGGACTGTTTGCTTTCAAAAATGTCTTGGTGGTAGTATTGCCGTCTTTACAGAATGAAGTCACAAGAACCAGGGTGCTCACTAGTTTGAAGGTGAAATATAGTTCCCCTATAGTTTAGTTATTTAAGTAACCTCTACACCCAACGGGGGGCTCAGACTCAAGACCCTGAAGTCAAGAGTCACCTTGATGTCTTCCAACTGAGGCAGCCAGGTTCCCCTCAGCTCTCCTACAGTGGAGATAATCTTACTTTCTGTAGTGTTTCTCCTTAGGTTCTATCTTCCAACTTAAGTTTTTTGTTTTCTCCTTTCAGCCACTATTTCTCTGCATCTCTTTTCATTATAAATTGCACACAATAGAAACCATAATATGCTCCCAGTCTCCTCCTGAAATTATTTCAGTGCATATTTTCTTCATCAATGAGATGGATTTACAATTGTTCACCATATCTAGGCTCCCTTCTTTCTACAAAGATCTGCATATTTGCTCACTAGAGACAGAGATGAATTTAATGACCAAGGAATAAGGATGTGTTAAGGGTGCACCGTTACTGTGACTCTTGCAAAATGCCCTACCATTCATCATCATAGTTACGTAGGATTAGCTTCCAACTAGCCAAAATCTATAGTTTTTAATGAATTCCACCATTACCACCATTCATACAAGCAGATGAAGAGTTGAGGCTCCTTGAGAAGGAACTAGTCTCGACACACAGGACTTGAAAGATCACGTGAACAACTTTTAAAAAGTTCTATTCTATGGAAAAGCTCCCAGCACATATTTAGAATAAAACATGTGCCAAAGGCATATGCACCAAGTAAAAAGCCCTGCAACAGTTAATAAAAACTCAAAACAGATTTCTTCTTTGATCTGTTTCAATTATCTAGTTTCCTTCATTCCTGTGTTCTGCTAGAAAATTATGTTTCTAGTTTACTTAAAATACTTCCAATGTGAATTTTAAAGTATTTCAGATACATTACCTCACATTTTCCTCACAATTTGTGTGTTTGTGTAACATCTTCAAGGAGATATAATCTACCTTGTAATTCATAACCTACAATATACCCTACAATTCATTCATTTAAAAAGTACAACTTGGGGGTCACCTAGGTGGCTCAGTCAGTTAAGAGCCCAATTCTTGGTTTTCGCTCAGGTCATGATTTCACGGTTTCATGGGTTCAAGTCCCACATCATGCTCTGTGCTGACAGCATGGAGCCTGTTTCAGATTTTCTGTTTCTCTCTCAAAAATAAGCACACATTTAAAATTTAAATGATACAACTCTGGGTGCCTGGGTGGCTCAGTCAGTTAAGTCATGACCCAGGGTTGTGGGATTAAGACCCACTCAGTGTGGAGCCTGCTTAAGATTTTATCTCTCTGACTCCCTCTCTCTCTCTCCTTATGCCCCTCTCTGGCTTGTACACACACTCACTCTCTCTCTCTGTTTCAAAACAAATCAATAAATAAAAGTACAACTCAATGGTTTAAACATATTCACAAAATTGTGCAGGAATCACCAACTTTAGATTTTACTACCCAAAAAAGAAACTTCCTATTTATTAGCAGTGACTCTCCATTTCTCCCTAATCCCTCAAGCCCTAGGCAACCACTAATCTATTTTCCGTCTATAGACTTGACTGTTATAGACATTCTACATAAATGCAATAATACAATAGGTGATATTTTGTGACTGGCTTCTTTCATTTAGCATGATGTGTTTAAGGCTCATCAGTGTCATGTTACATATTAGTATTTTATCCCTTTTTATTTCTAAATGATATTCCATTGTATATACATTTCATTTATTAATTTATTAATGGATGGACAGTATTTTCAACATTTCATTTTTTTAAGTTGATTTATTTTTAGAGAGAGAGAAAGCTCACATGCATGTATATGAGTGGGGGAGGGGCCAAGAGAGAGGGTGACAGAGAATCCCATGCAGGCTCCATGTGGACAGCAGCAAGTCTGATGCAGGGCTCCAACACTAAAAACCATGAGATAGTGGCCTGAGTGGAAACCAAGAGTTGGATGCTCAAGTGCCTGAGCCACCCAGGTGCCCCTCATTTTATTTTATTTATTTATTTTTAATTTTAGAGAGAGGAAGTGCACAAGCAGGGGAGAAGGGCAAAAGGAGAGAGACAGAGAGAGAGAGACTCTCAAGCAGGCTCCACCCTCAGCACAGAACCCAACACAGGGCTTGATTCCATGACCCTGGGGTCATGACCTGAGCCCAAATCAAGAGTTGGATGCTCAACCAAGTCACCCAGGCATCCCAGTAGATGGACATTTTTAAAAAATGTCAACTTTTAAGCTATTGTGAATAATGCTTATATGAATATTCATGATCAAGTTTTTAATGTGGAAATGTTTTTGTTTCTAATGGGTATATAATAATTAAGAGTGAAATTGTTGGATCATATATTAACTTTATGTTTCATATTGTGATGAACTGTCGGATTCTCTTCCAAATCATCTACACCATTTTATATTCCCATCAGTGGTACATAGAGGTTCTACTTTCTCATCAACACTATTACCTGTCTTTCTGATTACAGCTCTCCTAGCAGATGTCAAGTAGTATCTCTCTGTGGTTCTGATTCACATTTCCCTAATGCCTACTAGTGTACATTTGGCTGATGTGGTTATTGACCATATCTATTCAGATCCTTTGCCCATTTTTAATTAGACTATTTGTCTTGTTATTGTCATAAGATTTTTTATATATTCTAGATACAAATCCCTTGCTAGGTATCTAATTTCAAGGATATTCTACCATTCTGTGGGTTGTTCTTTCACTTTTGTTACAGTGTCCTTCGAAGCACAAAACTTTCATTTTGATGAAGTCAAATTTATTGATTTTTCTTTTGTTCTTATGCTTTTGGTGTTACATCTAAGAAACCATTGCCTAATCCAAGGTCGTGAAGATACAAGTCCATAGTTTCTTCTAAGATTGTTATAGTTTTAACTATTATCTCTGGTATTTGATTTTTTTTTTAATTTTATGTTTAATATGAGGTAGGGGGTCCAACTTTATTCTTTTACATGTAAATAGCCAGTTATTCTTGCACCCTTTGTTGAAAAAACTATTCTTTCCCATTAATTTTGTCTTGGCAACCTCCTTAAAAATCAATAAAAGGTAAACATAAGAGTTTATGTCTTGACTCAATTCTGTTCCTTCAATATATCAGTTTATCCTTATGTACAGTTAGTGTATATTAAAAAGGATCTCTTTCACAGAAATTATAGTTCAAGTCAACAGTTAAGTATTTTAAACTAACACTACCAGCAATAAACAAAACAAACCAGATATACAAATAGAATGTTGCCACAATTCCTACTTGACTGAACAGTAAATGGGTTGAAAATTTTAAGTGAATGCCTATATACTGAAAACAGTAAAACCAAAGCAAGAAATAGACTCAGTAATTGCTACATCCAGAATACATAGTCTATAGATAATGAACTATTGATCGTATGTAAGTTATTTTTACCTACACATCATAGTAAAATCCTCTTAGTCAATTAGTAAATTTAGGTAGAAATATTAAAACAAACACAAAATCTAAATTCAAACATATAGGGAACAGTAAAAATTCAAGGGCATATTATACTCGAAGGATCAAAATAACAAGCATTTATTATGAACCGAACACTCTACCTGCATTGCTGCATTTAATCATAATAATCTCATGATCCGGGTAAAGGGAACTGTCCAATTTACAGGAGATAAAAGTACAGGTAAAGTTCATTTCTCAACATCATAGATGTAGTTGTGGACTGGGTAGGATTTGAACCTGGATTAGTCAAAACTCAAGAGAATTGATAACAACTACACTTCTTTTTCGAGTCTATGTGCCCAAGGGCTCCATAAATGTTCAATCCAGTGTTGACACCACTTAATATTGAAAAGTGAATTTCTACTTTATTTTAATCCAACAGTCACATCAAATTGTCATTAATTATGATATATAGCTCATTAGCTAGGAAGATTAAAGCCAATTTCAAGCCCAGGTTCAGCCAAGATTTATGGTGCTTCTGCGCTGCTAGCTAGCTCACAGTCCACCTAATCCAGGTGTTGTTTCACACACATAGGACTGATTCTCAGAGGGATTAAATGACTGGTTCAAAAGCTCAACATGCTTCTTAGTGGTGAATCCCAGCACAGATTTCAAATATCGCATTTTTTTACAACACCAACTCCACTGTGCTAAGTAAGCATCTGTTATCAATTATTATTTGATACAATTCTCAGTCACATGCTTTAGGATCTAAAACCTTCCACTCTGTTTTTCTCTTAAACTTCACAACAGCTACCACAGACATTGATGAGAACCCTCACTGATCGCACCCCTGCTTTGGATAACTATTTCCAACCTTCTCAGCCATAAAGTTCTTCTCTTGACCACTCAGTGAGGCAGTTCTTTCTACTATTTTCCAAACTACCATTCCAACCCACCCTATTTTGTGTGACTTTCATGCACACTAGGTGCTTGGCCTCTTCTTTCATTCACTTACCCTTCAGCCAAAACACACAAGAACAACACCTGTAATGAAAGGTGGCTCACTAAGTTGCCATCTTACTTGTTACATCCAAAATGACATAGAGGTCATCTCTTCCTGCCTTTAGCTCTGAAAGCGAAAGCTAATTTTAAAGATCTTAATAAATTTTAAAATTGCCACTTTAACAAAGTTCTTTAGCTTCTGGGGTCATTTTTTTCTATTCAGTTTTTGATGGACAAAAAAAAATTCTTGCTGAAACATCTAAGGTTTTGTGTCTATGTACGATATAAATTCAGAATAAAAAAAGACTGCAAAATATACTTGACAGGACTTCTTTATTGACATAAATTTGAGGAATGACTCAACTCTGACATTTCTGCCTCTCATCAACAAGAGTTCTATTTTTTAATCATTAACTTTCCTGTGGAGATAGGATTTTAATTAAGTCACCTTTACATCAGAATTGACACAAAGGACATAAAAACTACCTGTTAATTTAAATTCGTCGTCACCTTTCCACCATTTTCCACTTCATTCTAACATCTTCTGCATTCCAGATAATACCGCTTTAAAAGAAGAAAGCATTTTACTGAAGTGAGATTCCTGCACACGGGGAACAACATGGTAAGCTGTGATCGGAGCCGACAGTTGGTTTACTCTTACCATTTGATCACAAAATTTTTATGCCATCTGTGGGAAGCCACACAGGCAAATGTGTCATCACATCTAATAATGAAAAGAAAAAACAGACAGAACGTGCTGGAGAAACAGACTGCTTTAATTACCCCCTCACAAGGCTCCTTGATAATTTGGAAAAAAAGCATTGTGCAGACGAGTCCTTTATATAAAGAAGTAGCCAGTGCTAAAATTTTTTTTCAAAAAATCAGGATGAATACCCTAATTCTAGCATGTCCAGTTGAGAGTGGAAACCAATGTACTGTTAAGATGGAGGGGAGATCTCATATACAGACTTGCCAGGAAAATAAATAGTATGATTACCATCTACGGTCCACTATTTAGATGCTGAAATTTCAAAATTATATTCTTTAAATTAGAATATATCTTTACCAACGTTCTACAGTGCGAGTACAGGAGAAGGGTGGAATGTAGACGGCTCTAAGACACAGAGATATGACCTGCCCGACATCTAATGGTGACCTTCATTAGCCTCCAACAACCATCCTTTCCTCTTTCAAGCCTAGATCATTGATTCATGTTCCAGTGGTTTTCCTCATCTTCCTATCGTAGGTGTTCTCAGAAACATAGGAGAGCACAGAGTGTTTTCCTTTCTTCAAGAACAATAGGAATTGTGCCCTGAGCTGGTAAAAAGAATAATAATAATATTAAAATAAAGATGGGAAAGATATAGTGATGTTTAACTTGACCCTCATTAGTATCACTACTACAACTCAAGACAATATCCCTCTCCCTTCTTCAATCTGAGATTGGTACGAGTTATAGACTTTCCCTAACCAAAAAAGAACCATTTCATTTCTGCTCACTTTCCATTCAATTTATGTTCATTTTCCATTCTATTTCTGCTCATGTTTACCTCAGTGGTCTTTATACTTCCACTAACCATCACTCCTACCTCTCACCAGTCCAGTAATTTCTATCTTCAGCAAGAGGCCATTCTCAAGACCACATTTCCAACTGATGTTCAGAATGGAGCATTGAAATGAACAGAGAGGAGTTAACAGTAGACTGGGGAAGTGGCTAATGAGTCATATCTAGACACAGTGACAGAAGCAGTCAGACATTTGGCTTGTAACAAAGGTATCAGAGTGTTGCCTTGTGTCTGTGTCCTGGGAATTCATTCTCACACTAATTCATGCCCCCCCACCTCTGAAACTTTTGTCATTTATTCATTAACTATTTTTGAGCATCAACAATGCACCAAGTTTTAGCAGCACTAGGGTAACAAAGAAAAAAACTGTTGTAAGTATCATTAACCACAAAAACTCAGCCTAAAGAGAAACATGGCAACACATACTTTTCCTGTTTTCCCATTTCTTATACCTGGGAAGCAGTATAGAACCCTACAAACTCCCACAAAGATAATATGAAAATATGTATAAATATTAAAAATGGCAAGTGACATACAATTGTGTTTGAGAAGAAAATGTTTCCTGCTAGATCAATACGTTTTTTAAAAATATTATGAAGTTATATTATAGCTTTTTTTTTTTTTCAAAAATACTTACTGAGCACCTGCTAAGGGCCAGATGCTATTCAAGGCACCACAGATACAATAATGCACAGCACAGAGAAGATCCCTGCCCTTTCAGATATTCTATTCTGGTCATCTAGATAATAAAGGATTTTTTTAATTAAAATGTATACTTTCTAAGAGAATGATAAGTGTAAGGAGAAACTAAACCAATGAAGGAATATGGGGGCGGGCGGGGCGGGGGGAGGCTGGTAGGACATGATGTGCAATTCAAATGTGAGGGGCCAAGAAAGGCCTCACTGTAAATGTGACTGTTGAGTAAAAACCTGGAGTCAATGACTAGGAATCTTGTACCTATCTGGAGGAAAAGCATTAGGAACACTCAAACTAAGTACAGATAAATTTTGACTTGTTTTCCATTTAACACATGGCACAAGCATTTCATTTTAAATTTCCTAAGAAAAAACATAATCTGTCAACACATACATTTAGTTATGACAAGTTTGGTTAAAGAATGAAATATATATTAAAATGTAATATAAAATGTAAGTAAATGTTCAATGCTATTTAAAAAGGCAAAACTGTTTTCACCATCTTAAACTCGGTAGTTTTGCATTTTGTGTTAAAAAAAAATCAACAGGTTTCAGACTCTTATTTGTGAGTAGGTTTCTGTAAATAACATATTGTGAGTGGGGATCGTCTTAATTCCAATAAATAAAAAAGCAAATTGGAAATAGTCATCATTATAGCTTCTCCTTTTTAAATTGGATTATGAAATATTGCTTTTTGCTCAAAGTTCAACATCAAACACTTGATCAGATGAGTGTGATTAATGGCTCTTGTGAAGTTCATGTTGAGGCAAATTTGTAGATGTCACATCACTTGTATCTCCCTATTAATTTACTGGATTTCAAAACCAAGTTTCTTTGTAGTCCCTAGAACTTCTCAAACCTGTTAAGGATTTAAATTAACAATATATGGCCTATAGTAACAAAAGCACACAATTTAGAGTTGTATAATGGCCATTACCACAAGATCAGGAGTAGGGTTTGGCTGAACTATAAAACATCCAAATTGGTCACGGTTACTGACCTTCACTAACTGCCTGTCTTCATCATCAATCCTTGGAAACTGTCTAATGAATCCGTTTTAAAGGAAAGAAAAAGTTTAGATAATTAGTTAACTGCTTGACGGCTTAAATAATTATTTTATTACTGAACGGACACCATTATTCTCATGAATAGTCTGAACTGCCTGCTGTATTTTGAGAAACTTAAGTTGGGAAATACTGCAATTCAGCAACTTGGTCTCAGAGAAAGAGCTATAGTGGAAGGGAATGCTGAGCTAAGTAGGGGCAGAGATGAAGAGCCCACACTCATCGAAGCCTTCTAAGAAGAATCCCCCTCAATGGTAAGAAGTGAACAGGCAGTGGAAGAAGAGGAAAGAACTTCCACACAAACACACAGAGACATAGAGGTGCTCAGGAGATTTACCAAAAGCCGGTGGTTAGCATGATGAGGCCAGATATGAATGAGAGGAAGAAGTTGAGAGAAGAAGATGGCAAACTATCAAGGGCCTTGTACAACATGCAAAGAAGTTTGGACCATATCCTGACTGTGTGTAATAAAGATAAAGTATTCTATTTGACATGATAGAAAGATCACTGGGGGAGGATAAGGACTAGGTACCAACAATACCTTGTTTGCATTCTGATACCCACGCTAAAGGAATTACAAAATTTAAAAAGATCAAGAGAAACTGCTTAAGTAATGCCTTTTTCCTTTTCTTCCACCCTCTGGTACATTCCAGTTAGACAAAAGCATTGTTCTTATGCATTCTTGGTTGAAAATCACTAAACTACCAAATCACTAAGTTACCGAAATGGAACAATAAGACTTCTTAGTCTTAAATGTTTCATGGATAATTTTTTTCTTAAAGAGAAGCCAGTGAGGTTGAAGTGGGAGTCCATTTTCAGAGGCTTGGTGGTGAGTAGCCTGTTCCAGGTAAATCATCAGTCTTTTGAAGTCAGGAGAAAACAGGTGTTCTAGAATTTCTAGAGATACTAGAATGAGAAAGAAGATACAAGGCAGGAAATGGAGGAAGGTGGGAAATTAGGTCTGGTACCTGGTGAAGTAGAAAGAATATAAGCCTAAGAGTTTAGAACCTTGAATTCTAGTTCTGGCTGCCAGAGAATGGCTGCAACTGTAAAGGCCCTGAGATTTTACCCTATGTGCAAGCTAACAAGTTTACCTCCCACCTTTTCAAGGATGCTGGCAGAAGACACAAGACTCCTGGATCAGAGACAAAGGATAATATTTTACTAACAGCAACACCTAAAGTATCGTCATTGTTTTGCCCCATTTCTACATGCACAGTGGATTAACTTATGGGAGAAGGACCCCAGGCTTAGCAAACTCATCTTTTAAAATGGGCAGCAAATGTCCCATTGTCTGCCTGACATTACAGTTTACTAGATGATATCTTTGAAAGAAGGTCCAGAACACAAGACTGTCTATGACACAAGCTAAAATGCTAGATCCATGAAGAACTGTCTCCCAATAGTGAGTGTAACCCCAAGTTCTTGGTCAGGTTATTTGTCTTTACTGTGTGTATTTCCTTATGAAAAAAATAGAAAGATCATAATTCATGGAGAGTCTGAAATAAAATATTATTTCAAACCCACAAAGAATCAAAATGATAAGTACTTAACTTTCTGTTATGTCATAGCATTTTCTGATAACCCTACTGAAAATGTAATTCTGTTGTTACTATATATTGGACTAACAATCCCCAACTAATGAAAATACAAGTAATTTCAATCCAGGAAGACCAAAAGGCAGCGTCTAAAATCAGAAAAATGTAGAAAGTTAACTAATGGGTTTTCTAATTCAGCAATTGTGGTTGCACATTCCTTTCTGTTTTCACGAATCCCTTTTCCTCAGTCTTTGAGGCTGCTCTTTTGTCTTCCTACTGGTTGCCTCAGTAGGCAATTATTTAAAAATTTTTATGAATGCTGACAAACAGGTTTGTTTTTAAAAGTTTGTAAGTTTCTCTAGGGGGTTAAATGAGATAATATAAATAACTGTCTGAAGGTATCCTGAGCATACCAGACATTCAATAAATAGTAGGTCTTTCCTATTATAGTTCTAATATTCTAGGATTAACTTTAATCATACCAACTTTATTATCTTGTAATCAAAATCACAAATCCAGGAGCTCCTGGGTGGCGCAGTTAGTTAAGCATCCAACTTTGGCTCATGTCATGATCTCACAGTTCCTGAGTTTTGGGCTCCACGTTGGGCTCTGTGCTGACAGCTCAGAGCCTGGAGCCAGTTTCAGAATCTGCGACTCTCTCTCTCTCTGCCCCTCTCTCACTCATACTGTGTCTCTGTTTTTCAAAAAATAAATAAACGTTAAAAAATTGGTTTTTAAAAAATCACAAAGCCATATCATATCCTAATAGCTTTAAAATAATGACCATTTTTGCTGCTTGCCATATACTTTTAGAATCCATGTAATTTTGATTGCAACTACTCATGAAAAATGGTATTTAAATGCCTCCATTAGCTAAAACACATTTGTAACTGGAGCATTCCTTTTAATTATCTCCCAGTCGATGTTCCTTTTCAGTAAGCTGGTTTCTCTCTCCCTCAAATCAGTCTATCACTTTAGTTTCAGAAATGGAGGGAGAGAAGACAAAATTCTGGAAGAGGGTGGATACTATTTAGGGAATTAGCCCACCCAGGCCAAAAGAGGAAGGTAAAAATGTCTGCCCATCCCCACCAGTTGTAAGTAGGAAGAAAAAGAGCAACGCAATTACGAGTAGGAGGCAGTCAGAAACATGCATGGGTATCTGTGGTGTAAGGCTGGAAACTCAGGCCTAAGGACATGAGCTACACTGATTAAGGGAAACATGGAGAGCAGAGGACCTTTGTTCCAGTTCCCTGTTTGGGGGAAACCTTGGAACAAAGGGCTCTGAGCTTGTTTCAGATGGTCTCAACATCCCCAAGTAGGCATGGCCAGAAAAACTGAAGAGTGAGTTTGCTAATAGTTTGTTTTTAATTTCTTGGGTGGCAGGGGCATCAAGGCAAAGGCAGGGAGTCTGTTCTGGAGCCCACCATGGGAGGGCCAGGTAACCCCACAGCCAAGGTTTTGGGGTGGTCAGCATGATCCAGGGTCCAAATGATAGATATGGTAATGACTTCAAAACTGATGACGGCCAACAGGACGGTGAGTCATGAGAGAGAGATGTCTCAAGTCCTGAGACACTGAAAAACCATATATTGTGCATGTATACACCAAAGATATCAACGACAGGTATCAACAGGTTACCTAGGATCAGGCCTATTTGAGTAGAACCATAATGGTGCTAAGTTCACATCAGTTATCACACCCACTCATCTCTCCCTGGTGTTCTGCAGTCTTGTGCTCCCTGCCTCATACTCTTGGCTGCCATCTTGGAAAACGGCAAGGAGAACATAGGGGAATCTGAAACATTGAACTGTCCTAAGAATCCTTAAACCTAAGGCAATGCATGAAATTATTTTGCCTTACTTGTTTTATATGAGACTAAAGTAAGCTATTTTGTTTTCTCCTCTACCCAACAGATAGCCACTTGACGAGAAAGATCAGCGTGAGTACATTTGTGACCCCGCTACATATTTTTTGCATTGTTCAAACGCTTTCCATTATTACTGGGGGTGGGAGCGGTTAGAGAAGGCTCACAGCAACGGAGGAGCAGTCTTGAGTTTTGCTTTTTTTAGGATGTCAAACTCCAGTATTGTGGTATTTTTTCATACAACGTCAACTATAATAGCTTTAGAGTGCAAAGTTATAACATTAAATAAAAAGGACTAGGAGTAGCTGTACAAATTGCTCATTAGAGTTGATCACTTTTTTTTATGCCAGCAAAGCTCTGGAGACTAGAGAATAACCAAGCTGAAAATACACAAGTGATATCATCCACGGCATGACAAGACTGGTCCACACCACCTTCAGCCTGTCAATAGCATCAACCTCATCCAAATCAGGTAAGTAAAAACTCTGCCTCACTTATGGGAAATGCAAAGCACGGCTCTTGGAAAAATGGAAAGGTTTGTAGTGATTTAGAACCTGGTCATTTGAAAACTTGATTATACGGTAAAATATGCAGAAGTTCTAAGAAAGATATAAAAATGTCATACAAAGAGCAGAGTAGTCAGGGAAGAGCTGAGATCAAATAAAATTTTCTCATAAGGTGTTCCACTTTATTTTAATGCATTAGAAGTCTATCCTGTGACAGTGAAGGACACAGGTCTGGAAGCCAGCCTGCCTGGTCTGGGATCCAGCTCCGCCCCTTCCTGCCCTTCAAATAGTCACTCAACCTCACAGTGTGTGGGTTTGCTCACTTATGAATTGGGATGTTAAGAGTCCTGGCTTCACTGGTTGCTGAGGAATATTCATGTGTGTCAAGTGCTGCCAAGAGTGTCTAGGAAGTAGCCAACTATGTAAGTCTTAGCTGTCCTTATCCTTGTCATTAGCAACATTATTACAAGGACACCACACTAATGGTGGGGAGGGGGACTCCTGCCCACATGGAGCTTGTAGTCTTACAGCTGGTGTAGGTTACATTCGACTGAACAGCTGTAGAGGTTTTCTAGTTAACAGTTCAATACGTTGTAATATGAATATGAATTGCGCTTTAAATGTCAAAGTGCAACTGTGTGTTGAGAACATTGAAAATTACCAGTAAGTGGTTTTCAAGTGGTCTTCCCAGAAGCCATGGCATTTGAGTGTGATTCTTCTAAGGGAAGAGGGACAGAAGGGAAAGAAAGATGAGAGGAGACAATGAAGCTTTAATGTATCTTTTTAAAGTTCAGTGTCTTTTCACAGGTTGGCAATCAACAAATTAGGTATATGAATAAACAAACTGTAAGAGACCTGTAACTGTGCCTAAAAGTGCTTGGAACATTGAAAGCCTTACTCAACTTAAGAATTTTCCTTCCACTCTTGCTATTAACACAATTAAGAAACCATTTAGGTCTTAAAAATAATAAAGTTCCAATTGACTCTTCTATTATTACAAATTCCTGAGGCCAAATTTGATTATATTTGATACAACAGCAATGGCCCCCAAACACATCTTTTGAGAGATAGATGGTGTAGATCTTTCAAGAAGGAGAAGGAGAAGAGAAGAAGGGGAAGAAGAAGGGGAAGAAGAAGGAAAGAAGAAAAAGAAGGGGGTGCGCCTGGGTGGCTCAGTCGGTTAAGCGGCCGACTTCGGCTCAGGTCATGATCTCACAGTCTGTGAGTTCAAGCCCCACGTCGCGCTCTGTGCTGACAGCTCAGAGCCTGGAGCCTGCTTCGGATTCTGTGTCTCCCTCTCTCTCTGACCCTCCCCCACTCATGCTTTGTCTCTCCTGCTCTCAAAAATAAATAAAAACATTAAAAAAAAGAAGAAGAAGAAGGGGAAGAAGAAGAAAGAAGAAACAATCCAATAACGATGGTGATTCAAATATGTAACAAACTTGTGTATAGAAATCTCTCATTTCAGTTTTTTTTCCATATATTTTTTTCAGTGGCCAGTATCTATTACTGATAACAAGTAGTAATAGAATTAAATCAATTCTGCTTATTTAAGTAGTGAATTGAAGTTCATGAAAAGCCCGGCAGCTGATTGAGCTTGGCCTATTTTCATAGACACTAGGGCTAGGATTTTGTAGCGTAAATGTGTTACATTGTTCTTTTTCCTTCCCAGTACGCTGGCAGAATTACAAGTGTGGGGATGAGACTGAGTCCTCATGACCCCTAACTCTCAGGAGGTCGTGCATCTAAAGGAGACTCAAAACCTTCACAGTATATGGTCTTAGAGCTTTTAATAAAACCTAACAGAGGATCTAAAGTTTTCCCACCCAAGAGCTCTCACGCCAAATCTGCAGGCTATTTGAGAAGCTGCAGGGTGAAAAGCAACCATTAACATCAGCTGTGCTATTGGTGATCCGTGGCGACTCATCCACGGGGGACAGGACTCTGAGAACACTATATCCAGAACATTGCATCCTTAGTCTCCAAATGAACAGCAGTTTGATTTGACTTCAAAGCACACCGGAAGAATTTGGAAGAGCGTTTTGTAGTTTTTAATCTCGTGGAGCCTGTTCACCTCCCCAACGCCCCTTTAATTATTAAGAAGAATGGACCAAGTCGTAGAAGAGGTCACGGGGGACACGGCATCTCAGGAGAGAAGGCTTACATCCCCAGTCTGCATTGTGACCTTGGGGAAATTAGAAACCAGACTCAGTCAAGTGCCAGGAGGAGTTGTTAACAATGCATTTCTTAAACATACTGGAGAGGAATTTGGGGAAGAAGGAGGAAATTTTATCTACACTAAAAATATCCAATTTCAGCAACCTATAACAACAAAACAAGGTTATACTTCCTCATTTCCAGAAATGTGCTCACCTCAAAGACTTCCCGCAGCATTCCGGAGCATTTTCCAGGGAATCTTCCTCTTGTGTGCCCAGGAACCTGCCCTCCAAAGCTCTTCAATTCCGCTGTCTCTTGTTGGTGACTTGCGAGATATCGTCTCTGTACTGCAACGCCGCTGGTCTGGAATGACCTAGTAGCAGAAGCCAGAACAAGTTACAGCTTTTACCAAGAATTTCCCATAGTCAGGGAATCATTTAGAAGTGCTGTGAGACCTGGCTACTCCTACAAAACCAAATTGGCCTCGGGCGCTGTTTGGGTCCCACTCATTGGCTTTGCTGTTGGACTTCTCACAACTGTTTCCTTTCCTCTCCTCAACTAGGAGTTAATGACGGCCTCTTAACTTTTTTCTCAGAACTTCTAGAAACTGGAACCCTTGAGGATATGCACTACAAAGTTAAACCAAATGGGATACATTGCTTATAGATGCACTTTGAAGTATGAGAAAGAGAGAGAGAATTATAGGCCAGTAGCTATTTCTAAACAGCGTATCATACATGTGTTGAACATTTAGGAAATCTAAGAGACGATCCACAATCCTGCTCAGGCTTGTCACAAATTTCTAATCTTCAAAGATCACAGTTGTGTAAATGTGGGTTCCACCATCCAGGGTTACCTGAACCTCAAACTCAAGGCCAATTTATAATAAACAAGATCTGCAGATTGAGGTTCAGACAATGATACAGGCAGGAGTGCCTGGGTGGCTCAGTTGGTTAAGCATCCAGCTCTTTTTTTTTTTTTTTAACATTTTATTTATTAATTTTTTTTTGTTTTTGAGAGAGAGAGGGTGAGTAGGGGAGGGGCAGAGAGAAAGGGAGACACAGAATCTGAAGCTCTGAGCTGTCAGCACAGAGCCCTACACGGGGCTCAAACCACAAACAGTGAGGTCATGACCTGAGCTGAAGTTGGACGTCTAACCCACTGAGCCTCCCAGGCACCCTTCGTCCAGCTTTTGATCTCGGCTCAGGTCAGGATCTCCGGATTCCTGAGTTCGAGCCCCACATCCCGCTCTGTGTGGATAGTGTGGGGCCTGCTTGGGATTCTATCTCTCCTTCTGTCTGCCTCCCACTCACTTGTGCGTGCACGCTCCCTCTCTCAAAACAAAGAAATAAACATTAAAAAAAAGAAAGAAAATGATACAGGGAATAAGGAAAGCTTTCTAATGTATGGGATTCATTCACAGCAATTTTAGAAATTCTAACATTTTTCTTGTTTATTGCCTGTCTCACTCCCATTAGACTCAGTTCTTAGAAGAAAGAAAATACCACTATTTTGTTTATCAACTTATACCCAGAAATTAGGTCTACCACACAGTTGGCACTAAAAAAAAATACTGAAATAACCGATTGAAATCTGGGAAGAAGTGAATGGAAATAAAAATGAGTCCACCTGGTGACTAGGAGGGAGGTGGATAGCCAGTTGGGGGGTGAGCAAGCACAGGGGCAGGTCTCCATTCTTTGACCAGTCCACTCAAGCAAGAAGGTAATGCCACAGAGTGGAGAGACAGCTTGGGCGTGAGGAATTGGGAATTATAGAATGTTCTAGTCAAAAGGGATAGGAGATAAGCTTAGGGCTTTTTGGTGTTGGCAAAGCCAGGTAGTAACCAATTTAGGGGAGAATCCAAGCTTCCTAACTCCTGGTTTTAGGTGCCATATTCTCTCAAGAAGTGGCTGCAAACGGGAGGGATGCAAATGTCAGAACATGCTGGAGCTCCTGGCAATGGACTCTCCAGGCTTCTAGTACCTCCTATAGATAGATACAGGGGCCTCCTGTTCCAAAGACTCAATATAATGGATTGAGAAGAGGCAAAATTTGCAGAGCAGATCTGTGAGCTGACCAAAGGCAAGAGGGGTTTGGGGGGAGAAAGTGGCAGAGGCATGGGGGGCTGAAGAGGCAGTGTACCCTGGGGTGCAGGCGGTGGGTTGGCAGAGAGGGTGGTGGGGGAAGGTTCTGGGCTTTGAGGAGCAGCACACACGGAGGGAGTACTGTGCTGTGTTGTTACAGTGGCAGCTGGCAAGTGTGGGAGGGTGTAAAGAGATCACGGAGGGGGAGCTATGGGAATCACGGCAGCACTGAGAAACCACAATCCTCCATCTTCAAGCCCTTGACTGCTCAGTGGGGGGGGGGGGGGCTGACTCTCCAGGCACTGGGGCACCTCCTCTACCAGCCGGTCTCTGGTCAAGAGGACCTGGCACTTGAGACTGTGCCCCCGTGCGTTAGACTCAAGTGGCTATTCCTGCTTCTCCCGTGTCAGAAGCTGGTCCTCTCAGCGGCCCTTCACCCCATATTCTCAGAAGTCTAACTTAGACATCTGTTCACAATATTGGATTTCTAACTCCATAAGTTTAAAGGCTTCACGCCCACTGCTACTTCTAGTCTAACACTTGCTGCTTAACCTGAAGGCAGATAACTGCAGTGCCAAGTACAGAAATTCCCTTCTGTTTAAGAAAAAGAAAAACTGGACACAAAGTCTGTAGAATGTAACGGTGAGCAAAGGGGACATTTCCACGGACTTAGCTTCTGCTTGCCTTGTGACAGCATGATCCTGCTAATCTGCCCTTTAAGCTACAATTGCAACTTGCCAAGTGATTTGTAACCACCTTTGTAAACCTGCCGGTGGCAGCAGGTGGAAGTGCAGCTGGATTCTGTGGTTACAAATAGGCTGTTTTTGTGCACGTGGCTCTGTCCTTCGACACCAGATCTGTTTTGTAATCTGGGCTAGTCCGATCTGTAACAGCACCTTGGATTTATCTGGCAATATTCTTCAGATATACCTAAGGATGCTCTTCACAAATGTCATTTCTTTATTCTTTTAGGACTTTTATTGAAAAGATTCTTAGAGGCAGGCATAAAATAAGAAAACCATTCTTTCCTTCAAGAGAGCTCTATTAAGCGTTTCCTATTCCACATTTACACATTCTCACATCTCGTGTTTGTGATTTTTCTCTTCAGTCTTCTACCTGCACCCACTGTTCTGAGCTTATTTTCTCCTAGGACTGTCACTTTTTTAGCTTCCTGGATTGCTCGGTCACTATGCCCTTGCCAGGTCACTATTTTTTTTTTTTAAGTTTTAAAAATTTATTTATTTGGAGAGGGAGAGAGAGAACAGGTGAGCAGGGGAGGGGCAGAGAGAGAAGGAGAGTGAGAATCCCAAGCAGGCTCCATGCTGTCAGCACAGAGCATGAGTCAAGGCTCAATCTCACCAATGGTGAGATCATGCCCTGAGCTAAAATCAAGAGTTGGTCACTTAACTGACTGAGCCACCCAGGCTCCCCTCCATTCTTTTCCTTGGCCTAAACAATATCAGGTGGTGAAAATTTCATCACAGATTCTTTCCTCTGGGTTAGTTGTTTTTTTTGGTTTGTTTTGTGTGTGTTTGTGTGTGTGTGTGTGTTTGTGTGTGTTGTGTGTGTGTGTGTTGTGTGTGTGTGTGTGTTTTGCCTTCACTTTCTGAAGATGTAATTCCAACATGAACCTCTGGACTAATTTTTAAAGTCAGTCACTGAGAATCAGCTGGTTCAACGCTGAAACATATTACCTTGTTTCAGAAAAGCAAGCATCCCTTCAGCAGGGATGGCACATAGTTGCTTAGCATAATTTTTAAAATCAGACTTAAAACTGTTCGACGATGAGTCATATGTTGTGCTACATGGATTAATGTTCTTTTTTTTCTTTCTTTTTCATGCTCATCTTCAAATTCTTAGAATCGTGCTCTATGTAGTCAACAACCGAGTTAATATCAGGTTTAGGGGAATTTCCTGGCTACAACGCATTTACAATCTAGTCAGCTACATCCAACCTCTGTGGAAATACTATCACTTGCTTCCCCCTTCTCCTCTGCCCCCTTCACTTCCTCCCCCTTCCTCCTCCTCTTCCTTCCTTCCTTCCTCCCTCCCTTTTTTCTTTCTTTCTTTCTCTCTTTCTCTTTCTTTCTTTCTTCTTCCTTTCTTTCTCTTTCTTTCCTTCTTTCTTTCTCCCTTCCTCCTTCCTCCTTCCTTCCTTCCTTCCTTCCTTCTTTCCTTCCTTCTTCTTTCTTTCTTTCTTTCTTTTTCTTTCCTTCTTTCAAAGGAGAAAGAAAATCTTAAACAGGCTCTACACTCAATGCAGAGCCCAACATGGGGCTTAATCCCATACCATGAGATCATGACCTGAGCCAAAATCAAGAGTCAGATGCTTAACTGACTGAGCCACCCAGGCGCCCCTTATCATTTTTTTCTTAATAAACACATGCATCCATTCTTTGTATTTACGTGACAAAAGAACATTTGTTAGCACATACTATATTCAAGGACAGCGCTAAAGTCTAGTAATATGGTGGTAATCAAAGCCATTCGGTCTTACTTTTTCCTCGTGGGAGACCAATCTACTAGTCACACTTCTATTTTTTAAAGCATTGTATGTATTTTTTATTGTTTATTTTTGAGAAGGGGAGGAGAGAGCACAAGTAGGGGAGGGGCAGAGACAGAGGGAGACACAGAACCAGAGGCAGGCTCCAGGCTGTGACTGTCAGCACAGAACCCCACACAGGGCTCGAACTCACGGACTGCGAGATCATGACCTGAGCCAAAGTCAGCCGCTTAACCGACTGAGCCACCCAGACGCCCCTCCTAGTCACACTTTTAAATCTGAAACTGCAAACTGAGACAAGCATTCAAAAGGCAAGAGACAGGGCTCAGTCTATGAGATCATGGGACAAGGGGGCAAGACCCAAAATAGGAACAGGTGGGAATCAGACAACGTCACCAAAGAATAACACTTGACTATGATCAGTACACCGTGCATTCGATCTCTAGAGCTTAATTCATGTTCTAGTTGAAGTGTGTGCCCGTGAACTACATCTCTTCAGTTCCCCCGTGCCCCAGCCCCAGTAATCACCTATTTTTGTTGCTGTTGTTTTGCATCTAAGTGGTATCACATGATATTTATCTTTCTTTGTGTGGCTTGTCTCACTAAGCAAAATACCATCAAGTTCCATCCATTTTGTTACAAATGGCAGGAGTTCCCCCTTTCTTACAGCTGAATATTATTCCATTGTCTACATATACCATGTTTTTATCCAATCACCTTTTGGCAGATGCAGGTTATTTCCATATGTTGGCTATTGTGACTCATACTGCAATACATGTGGGCATGTGCATATCTTTTTGGTATCCTGTTTGCAGTTCCTTTGGTTACATACCCAGAAGTGGGATTGCTGGATCCTATGGCAGTTGTATTTTTATTTTTCTAAAGAACCTCCATGCTGTTTTACCTAGTGGCTGAATCAAGTTACATTCCTACCAATGGACACTAGTGTTCCTTTTCTTCACACCTTACCAACACATGTTATCTCTTGTCTTCTTGATGAAATCCATTCTAACGGGAGTCAGATGATACCTCGTTGTGGTTTTGATCTGTGTTTCCCTGATGATTAGTGATGGTTAGCATCTTTTCATGTACCCGTTGGCCATTGGAATGTCTTCTCTGGAAAAACGTCTATTCGTGATTTCTAAGAGACTAGAATTTGACTGTTCTCACCACAAAAAAAGAAATGATAATTATGTGATGTGATAAAGGCGTTAGCTAAAGCTATAATGGTAATCATATTGCAATATATAAAAGTACCAAATCAACCTGCTGTACACTTTAAACTTACAGCATGTTATATGTAAATTATAACAGTAGAAAAAGAGAGAATAACATTTGACTTGACACTTGTCAGAATGGGAAGGGATTAAATAGGAGAGTGTAGGGAAGGAAGAGCCAGTCCAATAGAAGGGCTTTCATTTAAGTCCATGGTGTTAAGGGAAGTACTCTGATATTTTGAAGAAAAAAGACAGTATACATAGCCATGGAGAGCTAAAATGATCAAGCCTGGGGGGCCAGTGGAGAAGATCTTTGTAGTTGTTGTGGGTTTGTGCTTTAATTATTTTTGTTGATAGGGGCAGGTTTTTAATTGGTGGGGTCAGGTTTCTATTTTGGAAACACCTTGGATGCAGTGTGGAGAAAACAGTCAAGGTGGTCTAGGATAGATCAGTGGGGATCTGTTAGATCTGTTAGGAATCTAAGAAAATAAAGGAAATAACATCATAAGGATGATTGTAGTTGAGCTACAAAGCTTTGGATTACTTTCAGAAATGAGTAGAAAATAAATTTGAAATATTAGTAATGGACTGGACTAGAGACTTAGAAGGAACCATCAAGGATGGCACATGAGTCTTGGGCTTTCACAATTAACAACTGGTGCCAGATTAGGGAAATGGGAATATCACATGTTTTAATTTGAAGATCCTGAATTTTTGTATTTTTTGAGATAACTAAGAGGAAATGTAGAATTGGGATTGGATGAAAGGATTTAGAGTTCAAAGAAGGCTGGGATGGAGCTAGAAATTTGGAAACTATTAGTATACAGGTATGATTGAAGCTCAGCCCTTATTGAAATTCCCCAAGAGAGAGTACTTAGGGAGAAGAAAAGATAAACTATGACAAAACTTTGAGAAAATACATTTAAAAATAGAGAAGAATCTGAAAAAAATTACTGGAAAGGACCATGTGTAGGGTCAAGAGGAAATGAGAAGGATGCAGCTTCTTGAAAGCCAGGGTAAGAGAATTTTTCAAGAATAATGGAGTCCCCTACCTTATATCATGTAAAAGAATATGTCTAAGATCTAAATATCAGAGCTAAAACTATAAACTTTTTAGAAGAAAACATAGGAGTAAATCTTCATGTCCTTGGATTAGGCTATAGTTTCTAGATAAGAAAGAAAAAAAACAGCAACAAAAATAATGAAATAAATACATTGGACATTATCAAAATTAAAAATGCGCATCAAAGGATACCATCCACAAAGTCAACACAGAGAATGTAAGAAATCTTCTGTACATCATACATGTGATAGGGAACTTACATTTAGAGTATATAAAGAATTTCTATAATTCAATAACAAAAACAAAATAATCTAATTTAAAAGTGGCAAATAATCTGATTAGATTTTCTGCAGAGAAGTTTTACAAATGACCAATAAGCACACAAAAGAGTTCCAGCATTAGACATCAGGGAAATGCAAATCAAAACTGAAATGACAGGACACCTCCCAGGGTGTACCTACTCCAGCCCTAGCTTTCCCAACAAGGCAGCCTCAGCATGCACGCCCTGAGATTTCTCTCAGCCTGGGTTCATTCCAGCTGCCCTGCTAAGGCAGCCATGGCACAGCATGCCCCAGCCTCTCCCTGCTTATGCCTGCTCCAGCTCTTGCCATCCCACCAAGGCCCTAGAACCCCTACTGGCCATGCTCACCACAGGTCCAGTCAGCCTGCCAAATCTACCAGGCAAACACAATCTCCAATATTCTTAATGAACATAGATGCAAATATCCTCAATAAAATATTAGCAAACCAAAGTCAACAATACATTACAAAGATTATACACCACAATTATGTTGGATTTATTTCAGGAATGCAAGGATGATTCAACGTCTGTAAACCAATTACACAGCATTAGCTAAATGAAGAATAAAAATCATGATCATCTCAATAGATGCAGAAAAAGCATTTGGCAAAATTCAAGGTCCACTTTGATTAAGACTCTAAACATAGTGAGAATGAAAGGAATGGACTTCAATATAATAAAGTTCATACATAACCAGCCCACAGCTAACATCATACTCAATGTTGATAAGATGAAAGCTTTTCTTCTAAGATCGTAAATAAAACAAGGATACCCACTCAAGTCGCTTTTATTCAACATAGCATTAGAAGTTCTATCCACAGCAATTAGGCAAGAAAAAGAAATAAAAGGCATCCCAGGGCACCTGGGTGGCTCAGTCGGTTGAGCATCTGATTCTTGATTTGGACTGAGGTTATGATGCCAGGATTTGGGGATCCAGCCCCACATTGATCTCTGTACTGAGTGTGGAGCCTGCTTGAGATTCTCTCCCTCTCTGTCTCTCTCTCTCTCTCTCTCCCTGCCCCCAGGAGTGTGGACTCATGCTCTCTCTCTCTTTAAAATAAAAAAAAATTATACAAAATAAATAAAAGACATCTGCATTCAAAAGAAGTAAAATTGTCATTATTTTGCAGATGACAGGACACTATATATAGCAAATCCTAAAGACTTTACCAAAAAACTTTTAGAACTAAATAATTGAACTTGGTAAAGTTGCAGGATACAAAATTAACATACAAAAATTGGTTGGATTTCTAGACAGTAATAACAAGCTATTGGAAAGTGAAAATAGGAAAATGGTCCCATTTATAAGTGCTTACAAAAGAATAAAATACCTAGGAATAAATTTAACTTAGGAGGTGAAAGACTTATACTCTAAAAATTCTAAGACACTGATGAAGCACTGGAAGAATAAATATTGTTAAAATACCCGTATTACATAAAGCTATCTACAGAGTCAATCCAATCCTCATTAAAATACCAATGGCATTTTTCACAGAACTGGAACAAAGAAAATTTCCACTAGGGCAAGTGGGATTACATCCAACTGGTAAACTTTTGCACAGCGAAGGAACCATAAGCAAGATGAGAAGGTGACCTACTAAATGAGAGAGGATAGTTGCTGATCATGGATCTCATGAGGGGTTAATGTCCAACATGTGTGAACTTACACAATTTTTGGTAGTACACAATTTGTTTGGTAGTACCAAACAAAAACTCAGTGTTAAATGACTTCTTCTTCAGGGTGTTTATCCACAGAAAATGAAAATACCAATTTGAAGAGGAATAGGACCCCCATGTTCATTGCAGCGTTGTTTATGATGGCTGGATACGAAGGCAACCTAAATGTCCATTGCTGGATGGGTGGATAAAGAAGATCTGATGAATATATGCAGTGGAATATTACTTAGCTATGGAAAAGAATGAAACCTTGCCATTTCCAACAACATAGATGGACGCGGAGGGTATTGTGCTGGCTGAAATGGGCCAAAGACAAATACCATGTGATTTCATTTATGGGTGGAATCTAAAAAACAAAACAAGTGGACAAACAAAACAAAATAGAAGCAGGCTCCTATATATGGAAAGCAATCTGTTGGTTGCCGGAGTAGGGAGAGGTCGGAGGATGGGCAAAGGGAATTAGGAGGTACAAACTTCCAGTTATAAAAGAGATAAGTCATAGGGGTGTAATGTACAGCATGGGAGAATATAGTCAGTAATAGTATACTAACTTTGCCAAGTGACCGATGGTAACTAGACTTACTGTGGTGATCATTTCATAATGTATGAAAATGTTGAATCGCTATGATGTACACCTGTAAATAGGATATAGCATTCCAATTATACTTCAATTTAAAAATTTTTTTTAAATATTAAACTTAAATGAGATACCACTACACACTGTTAGGATGGCTAGAATAAAAAACTCAGGAAATAACACAGATGGGCAAAGATGTGGAAAAATCAGAATACTTATGCACTGTTGGTGGGGATGTAAAATGGTATAGCCTCTTTGGAAAACCTTCTGGAATTCCTCTAATAGTTAAACAGATTACCATATGGCTCAACAATTCCATTCCTAGATATTAACTCAAGAGAAATAAAAACATAGATCTACACAAAACCTGTGCACAAATGTTTATAGTAGAATTATTCATAATAGCCAAAAAGTGGAAACAACCCAAATATTCATCAACCAATGAACAGACGAATAAAATGTGATCTATCCTTGCAATGGAATTTTATTCAACAATAAAAAGGACTGAAGCATTGATATAGGCTGCAATGTGGATGAACCTTGGAAACATTATGAAAAGTGGTAGAAGCAAGTCACCAAGGACCACATATAGGATGATTCCATGTATCTGAAATGTCCATACAGGCAAATCCAGAGACAGAAAGTAGATTGGTGTTTGCCTAGTGCTGGCAGTTTGGGGATAGTGGGGGTGACTGCTAAAGGGCATGTTCTAAAATTATTTTAGAACAATGTTCTCAACATAAAACATTCTAAAACTGATTGTAGTGATGTTTGTAAAACCCTTTGAATATGCCAAAATATCACTGAATTTCATACTTTAAATGAGGGAATTGTACGGTACATGAGTTATCTCTAAACGAAGCTTTTCATTAATACAAGAATAATGAAGTCGTCAAGAAAGCTACAGTTTGCTGAGAAGGCCAATAGATAAACATTATAATCTGCCCATTGAATCTTGTGCACAGGCATCAGTGATGACCTTACTGAGAGCTATTTTGGCTCCTAGATTGGTGGGAGTGTGGAATCCAGATTGGAGTGAGTAGGATTACCGAGTGGAAGGTGAAAAATTGAATGCAACAAATACAAAAAGCGTTCATTCACGAAATTTGGCTGTTAAAAAGAAACAGAGGGTGTTGGATGAAATGAGAAGTCAGTAAGAACAATGGAAGAGATGTGGGCATACTAAATGTTGATGGGCATGACTTTGTTGAGAAGGAACAGTTGATTAAGTGAGGTATAGAAAGGATAGTTGCATTGTTACTTTCCTAAGAAGGTGGTATGGTGTTGTTATTACCACACTGCCAGGAATTAAAACCTGCTTCCACCATTTACTAGTTGGGTTACCTTGGACAAGTTATATAATCACTCTACACCTTAGTTTCCTCATCTGGAGAGTGAGAGCAATTATAGAATCTACCCCTAGGATGGTTGAGAGTATTATGAGTAAAGTACTTTGATCAGAAGCTGGCGCACGGGAAGCACATAGTGTTCACATGATCGGGATTAGGAGCCAAATCAGAAGTGGATAAATATGTCTTGGAAAGGAAGGACATCCCTTCCAAAGCAACCAGAGTAAAGAAGGAAAAGAAGAGGGCACATGTCACAGAGGTGTGCATGATTAATTGCGGAAAATTAGATGATTTCTTAACTGATGATTTAAATTTTTCCTGAGGAGGAGATGAAGCCATCTGATAAAAATGAGAAGCAAGTGTGTTAATAAATTAGGATCCTCATCCAGAGGCTGAGGCTGAGGCTGAGGCAAGGTACGAGTTCAAAATGATTGTTGTGGATTGAGGGATCAAGTAGATCAAGTAAATGCAATGGAGTATTAAGCAGCGTGTGAGATATGTTTTAACAATTATAAACATTAACGATATTCATCCATCATTTGTTGCAACATTCTTCATCAAGTCTCAGTTGGTCATGTACAGATAAAGGAAAAATAGTAAGACCTTTATGGGACAAGTAGGACAAAAAGGAAATCAAGAGGCTTATTTACAAAATTGTTACTGAAAGGCTAGATCTAAGAATCTCTGGTCAGGAGGGTGAGAAAGAAAATAATACTACAAGAGTGACAAAGTGTAAAGGTCTGTCTGCTGATTGGGGCTTCCAATGAGACTGAAGAGTAATCATGGCGGAAGTAGTCTAACACACAGGCTGGAAGAGGAGGAGACAAATGTCCAAAAGTAGGCAGTAGAGGTGTGGCAGTTTCTAATGACACAGTACACAGTGGGACTGCAGGGATGAGTGACCACATAAAAGAGAGAGCCCTGGGAAATGATGGTGCCATGGAAGTGAAAGACCAGGATGTTAGAAGGATCATCCACAGGTTGGAGTCCTGCAGGATGGTTGTGGGTCTTGGGATGAAGACGAAGACTGTAAACCAACTGCCAGTCAGGTGAATGACAGTAAGCTCCAAAGTGGCAGAGCTTTCTTCTCTTCCATTCTTTCCTTCCTTTCCTCCCTCCTTCCTTTTCCATTCCTTTCTTTTTCTTTTTCAAAAAGAGTCAGATAGAAGGAAGCAAAAAGAAATTCAATCCACTTCCAGAATTTAGAATTCCAGGCAATCTTAAAGATGTTAAAAACAACCTCGTATAGATTGAGGAAAGCATCTTCCTACCTCTATCTTAAGATATAGTTAATATATTTGGTGAATTCGGTTCCAATATTCACCTATCATTTCTATATTTCCTCTTTACATATGCAGATTTTTTATGTCTTGTCCGTCTTTCATTTTTGCATCAACTCAATTCTAATAGTAATTATATCAGTAAAGAGAGTTAATCAGTATTTTGATTTTCTTGTGTGTACTGTACTGGTATTACATCTAGGAATGGATTTTATGTTCTGCATAATAGTCAACTGGATCTAGAAATCAAAGTCTGGACACTTATCCAAAAATAATTTGGATTTTAGAGCACTTGGGTGGCTCAGTCAGTTGAGCATACAGCTCTTGATTTTGGCTCAGGTCATGATTCCAGCATCATGGGATCGAGCCCTGAGTCAGGCTCTGTGCTGACAGTGTGGAGCCTGCTTGGGATTCTCTCTCTCTCTCTCTCTCTCTCTCCCCCTCTGCCCTTTCCCCCAACTCTCTCTCTATCTCTCTCTTTCTCTCTCTAAATTAATTAATTAATAACTAACTTGGATTTATACGGTACTTTTCAATAAAAGAATTATGAGAATAAAGATAATTGGTTAAATGTTTTATGTGCAAATAAATCATTATCATTTACTTGTTTATGTCCAATGTTTATTATTTGGCTCCACTACTAGAAAATAAACTTTATGAAGGAAGGATTCCTTGTTCACTTTCCTCATAGACGTATTACAAGCATTAATAAGAATTAGTAGTCACATAATAAATATTATTGAATAAACAAATAAGTTCTTCTATTAGCCATTAATTGTTAAGCCTCTGCCATTAGCAATGCACTGAAATTGTCATAGTTAAACTTATGGTCTAATTGGAGAGACAGAACTTACACGCATAGAAGAATATTAGAAAGTTCACAAAACAACAAGGCAATCTACTTGAGCCTAACTCTTTAACAGATGACACAACCTGCCAGAGAAAGCAAGAAAAAGAGAAGGATGGAATTTAGTTCAGTAATCTTTTGCCCAAGAGAGCAAAAATAAAGGCAGAGAAATTATGGAGCAGGTGCACACAGGTGTAACACATGGTGTAGTAGAGCCATTCCCAAAGTCCCATATTTCAAAATTAAGTCTTTTGAGAACCATGGTCGGTAAAGTGAATCCATGAAATAGTGTTAATGGGATTTCAGGTTTCCTCTGGGAAAACCTAGTGATAGGAAGTTGTAAGAACATGGGAGTAAGAAGACGACCTGCTACATAGGATTCTTGGGGAAATAAAGAAATTCTAGTAAAATGGCAGCCTTCCCTGTCCACCCCACCACCGTACATTTTCAGCTTAGCTCTAACTTGCCTTCATTCATGATTTTTCTCTCATTTCCCTATGGTTAGGAATGCACTATCTAGTTAAGGATGATATGATATACACATGGCTAACCATACAACAGTGCCCTTTGTTTCAGTCTCAAATCTGATTACTATACAGACCTCAAATTACAAGAGGTAAATTTTACCTAAGTTCCACAAGAAGACAGCACACCCTTGTAGATGCAGCTAGATACACCGTTGATTTCAGCTATCATTCCACATAGAATCATCAATTTTGACAACCACCCACAGATAAAAAGCACCTTCATGGGATCCTGGGTGTCCAGTGGAGAAGCCCCAACACCGTGTTAGACCAAAAAATCTGAGACAGACACATTGAAAAGGGTAAGAATAATAGTTTCACCTCACCTGCATCACCCTTCTTCCAAGATAGCACATTTCAGGGCCAAGAGAGACCTCTTCAGACTCGATTTCTCCCACACAAGAAAGTGAGAAAATATGAGTGAGTACCTGATTTTCCCAGTAGTATAGGATGCTGTTCAAGATGCCTGCTTTTTTTTGGAGGATACCCACTCTTGATACTTCTATTCAACATAATACTAGAAATCTTATTAGACAGAAGGAAGGGAGGGAGAAAGTGGGAGAAGGAAGAAAGGAAAGAAGGAAGGGAAGGAAGGAAGGAGGAAGGAAGGAAGGAAGGAAGGAAGGAAGGAAGGAAGGAAGGAGGAAGGAAGGAAGGGGAGGAAAAGAAAGCAGGGAGGGAGGAAAGAAGAAACAAAAGGCATCCATATCAGAAAGTAAGTAAAATTTTCTCTGTTTGCAGACAATGTAATCTTATACATAGAAAATCCAACACACTCCACCAGAAAACTGTTAGAATTAATAAATGATTTCAGGAAAGTTGCAAGACATGAAATAGACATACAGGCATTAATCGTTTTATTGAGCTTCATTTTATTGCACTTCACGGATATTATGGTTTTTACAAATTGATGTCTTGTAGTATCCCAGTGTCAGTCAAGTCTATCGGAATCATTTTTCCAACAGCATTTGTTCACTTTGTGTCTCTGTCACATTTTGGTAATTCTTGCAATATTTCAATTTTTTTCATTATTCCATTTGAATTGCAGCCATCTCATGATGAAACTTTAACAGATGATGAGTTACATCTAATGAATGAGCAAACAAAGCGATGGGATGAAATCTTGAGATAGAATGTACTGTTGAAAGTGCCATGAGCACTGCTGAAATGACAACACATGATTTAGAATAATATATTAATGTAGTTGAGAGAAGTTCTACTGTGGGTAAAATGCTATCGAACAGCATAGCATGCGACACTGGAGAAAGGCTCATCGTTGTCTTATTTTAAGAAACTGCCGTAGCCATCCCAATCTTTAGCAACCACCAGCCTGATCAGTCAGTATCCATGGACATCGAGGCAAGACCTGCCTCTTAAAAGAGATTATAACTCACTGAAGGCTTGATGATGGCTAGCACTTTTTAGCAATAAAGTATTTTTTAATTGAGGTATGTAGATTTTTTAGACATATGTTCTTATGTACAAAGCACAAATATACTGCAATAGAATATAACATAACTTTTATATACACTGTGAAACCAAAAAATTCATTTGGTTTGCTTTATTGTGATATTTGCTCTATTATACTGGTGTGAAACCAAACCCATAATACCTTCAAGGTATTTCTGTACAAACATCAGTTCTGCAGTTTTTCCAACACCCTTTTTTGAAGAGACTGTCTTTCCCCCATTTGTATATTCTTATCTCGTTTGTCGTAGGTTAACTGACCATGTAACTGGGTTTGTTTCTGGGCTCTTAATTCAGTTCCATTACTATGTGTCTCTGTAGTTTTTGTAAGTATCATATTTATTTGATTACTGTATTTGTAATATAGTTTGAAATCTGAATTTGATACCTCCAGCTTTTATTTTTTCTTCAAGAATACTTTGACTATTTAAAGTCTTTTGTAGTTCTATACAAATTTTAGGACTTTTGCTGTAGTTCTGTGAAAAATGTTATTGGTATTTTTATAATGATTTTACTGACTCTGTTGAATGCTTTGGTAGTGTGGACATTTTAACATTAATTCTTCCAATCTATGAGCACAAAATGCCTCCATTTATTTGTGTCATCTTCAATTTCTTTCATCCATGTCTTACAGTTTTCAGAATACAGGTCTTTCACCTCCTTGGTTAAATTTATCCCTAGGTATTTTATTCTTTTTTGATGCAATTGTAAATGAATTGTTTTCTTATTTTCTCTTTCTGCTACTTTGTTATTAGTGTACAGAAATTTAACAGATTTCTGTATATTGATTTTGCATCCTGCAACTTTACTGAATTCATTTATTAGTTCTAGTAGCTTTTTGGTGGAATCCTTAGGATTTTCTATATATAGTATGATGTCATCTGCAAACAGTGACAGTTTTACTTTTTACCAATTTAGATGCTATATATTTCTTTTTCTTATCTGATTGCTGAGGCTAAAACTTCTAGTACTATGGTGAACAAAAGTAGTGTGAGAGAACATCCTTGTCTTTTTTCCAGTCTTTTAGTTTTTCCCCATTAAGTAGGATGTTAGCTGTGAGTTTGTCATATATGGCTTTATTATGTTGCAATAGATTCCTTGTATTGTTGAGATATATTCCTTGTATTGTATTCCTTGTATTGTTTTATCATAAATGAATCTTGAATTCTGTGAAATGCTTTTTCTCCATCTCATGAGATAATCATAACTCTATTTTAGTTAATGTGGTGGATATCATTGATTGATTTGTGTACATTGAATAGTCCTTGTATCCCTGGAATATATCCCATTTGACTGAGGACAGCTACATGCAAAAGAATGAAACTGGACCACTTTCTTACACCATACACAAAAGTAAACTCAAAACTGATTAAAGACCTAATGTAAAGCATGAAACCATAAATGTCCTCAAAGAAAACATAGGCAGTAAAATCATGGATATCAGCCTTAGCAATATTTTTCTGGATATGTCTCCCTAGGCAAGGGAAACAAAAGGAAAAATAAACAATCAGGAGTATATCAAACTAAAAATCTTTCGCACAATGAAAGAAACCATCGACAAAATAAAAAGGTAATCTAGTAGATGGGGATATATGTTTGCAAGTGATATATCTGGTAAGGAGTTAATATTCAAGATATATAAAGAATCCATGATTTAATAGCAATAATAATAATAAAAAAATAATAGTAATAATAATCTGATTAAAAATGGGCAAGGGCCTGAATAGACATTTTTCCAAAGAAGACATACAGATGGCCAATCGGCACATGGAAAAGATGCTCAATATCACTAATAATCAGGTAAATGCAAATCAGAACCAAGCTGAAGTATCACCTCACACCTTTCTGAATGACTAGTATCAAATGACAAGAAATGACAACTATTGGCGAGGTTGTGGAGAAAAGAGAACCCTCATGCACTATTGGTGGGAATGCAAACTGGTGCAGCCAATGTGCGAAACAGTATGGAGGTTCATCAAAAAACTAAAAGTAGAGATACCATACAATCCAGCAATTATACTTCTGGGTATTTACCCAAAGAAAATGAAAACACTAATTTGAAAAGTTTTCTGCACCCCATTGTTCACTGCAGCATTATTCCATACCCGAGATATGGAAGCAGCCGAAGTTTCCGACTATAGTTAAATGGATAAAGAAGTAGTGGTATATTTACACAATGAAATATTACTCAGCCATCAAAAAGAACGAAATCTTGCCATTCGCAACAGCATGGATGGACCTAGAGGGTATTATGCTAAGTGAAATAAGCCAGACAGAGACAGACAAATCCCATATTATTTCATTTATATCTGGAATCTAAACAGCAAGCAAACAAATGGCAACAATAAAATAGAAAAAGAGTCATAAATATAAATAAGAACTGGTGATTGCCTCAGGGGAGGAGGATAGAGGGATAGGCAAAACAGGTAAAGGTTATTAAGAGGTACAAACTCCCACTTATAAGTCATGAAGATGTAACATACAGCGTAAGAAAGATCGGCAATAATATTATAATAATTTTGTACAGCGACAGATGGCAACTAAACTTATATGCATGTAATCGCAGATCACTATATTGTACACCTAAAACCAATATTTTATGTCCACTACACCTCAATTTAAAATGTCAACTGTATTTTTATATACTAACAAAACATGACAAAAAAATTAAGAAAACAATCCCATTTACAAAAACGTCCAAAGAATAAATTTAACCAAGGAGCTCATGCATCTGGATTACAACCATCTGGGTGACTCCTCCTGCTAGTGTCACTTGAAGTCACACATGAGACTAGATAAGGTCTAGATAAGCATATGACTAGATAAGACGAGTTGGTCTAAGAACCTCCTTTATGTGTCTGGTAACTGATTCTGGCTGTTGGCTGGGAGCCTCCATTCTCTTCCATGTGGCCCTTCCTTCTCCTTTCAATAGGCCAGACCAGACTTCCTTACATTGAAATGATCAGGCAACATTCCACAAGAGTAAGAATGGAAGTTGCACCACCTCTTAAAGCCTAGATTCTGGGGCTTGCATAATGTCACTCCTGCCACGTTCTCTTGGCCAAAGCAATTCAAAGGTCCAGATGCAGGGAGAGGGGAAATAAACTGTACGCTTCGTGGCAAGAGCAGCAAATTCACGGAGCAAACAACATTGTGTTACACACATAGAGGATTACTGCATCCACCTTCGGAGCAATCTATCGGAGGTGTGTTAACTTCACCGTCAGACTGTTGAGTCTGATCTATTACTACCCTGTGAGGTCTAGGGCTATAGGGCTGGTCCATGTTTGTTCACTATCTTTCTCATAGAACCCTATTTCTTTTCTTCTGAGTTCCTTTCTCAATTGGAAATCATTGATTGATAAGTGTGATTACTAGCGTAGTATCTCTCCACCCTGGGAACAAAAGCTAGTTGTTGGTTTTTACTTACTCTTTTATCACCGGTACTTACACTGTTCATATAACATAATGGCCACTGAATAAATTCTGTTGAATTACAGAATAAATAAATGAATGAATGTCAGCGTTACGACAGTGGTTATATGTAAGCTGTGTTTTGAAGGACTGTTTTGATTGCATTAGTCAGAGAAGGGCCAGATGAGTATACTAATTCACATGAAAGCAGCAACGTGGATAACACTAAATGGCTCAGCTTTCAACATGAATTCTGTTCAAAATCTTTTAAAAATGTTAAATGGGGACAATTATTTTAATACTTTAATAAAATATACTAGAACTAACAGGAAGTTATTATAGTAGACAAAATTAAATAACCTGTTACAATAGAAAATTATGAAGCATTAATAATTGCCTACATAAGAAAAGGTATTAATAATATACCATAATACAATGTATAATATACAAAATTAAAAAGCTGAAATAAACATTTTAAACTATGGGCATGTATCAAAAAGGGAATCTATTGTGTAAATAAGAAGGAATAAAATCATTCTGTTAAAATATGTATTATGGGAAATATCTTTAGGAAATACACATAGATCAGCACAAATTATACCATTATGTATCAATGTCTTTGTAACAGCTATGTAAAAATCGTAAGTACCACAACTAGATAGACAGGAACTTCGTTTCATAATTAGGTTGCATGTAATATGCAAATACTGAGAAAATAGTCCGGGGTACATTATATAGAAAAAACAAACAAATGCACATATCTCTCTTTTAAGGAAACTCTTATGAAGATTCTACCCAGAGAAATTCAAACAGAAAATTCCAGTAATATTAAGGATATCTTTAGCTACAAAATATATTGTCATGCTGGAACTTAAGAATAGGGGATCCTTTCATCTTCAGGGGAAAATATTCTATATAAAGGAAAAATAGATGTGACAATTTTATTGAAATGTGGAATCCTACTTACAACCTAATGGAATATAAAAGTTTACATTAATGGTACAGAAAGAAATAATACTCTCATAGATGGGTAAAAAAATTATTTTTAATTCCTTTTTGCTAGAATAAATAAGATCAGAGAAATACCATGGGCAGCATCTTTTAAATAACTACATACACACCTGTATGTGCTCTAACTTAATTAGGAGAGAAGAATCAGAAACAGAACAGAATCTTTAACATTTGTGCGACCCAGGGCAAGCTGAAAAATGCAGGCCCATATGGCGTATGGAAATATTTGGAAGTTACAAATCATGGTAACAAACCATTAAAGAAGTTATTTCTACCCATTTACCTTTACAAAGTTTCCATTTGATTCTGGGATTCTTCAGAACTCCACAGCAGAAGATGATCTACCAGCGACTGCACCCTTGACTTTCTACTTACCGCCAGCTCTGTGGGACGTCACAGGTACCTCATGTACATGTATGTCAAGGCCCTAGCTCAACTGTCCTATCCATCCCATTCATACCCTCTCCAAGTACTATTTCTTGGCCACTCTTTGAGCCCAAAGGGATGAATTCCAACAATAGGACAGACCTGAGAAAGACACCTGCATAGTTCCTGGAATCAGACAGGGGGAAGACCAAGCAGGTACCTTGCTGTGGAAAAGAAGGCACTGTGCAAGTTCAAAGTGAACATCTGTCCCCAGTCCCCAAACCAGCTCCATGGACTCTTCGTACAGTAGGGTCAGAGTAGGGCATTGTCTTCCCCAGTCGGAGATGGAACTAAGAGAAAGAAAGGCTGGGTCATCACAAACACTGTGGAGTCCTGCAAAGAATGTTCTTGATCCTCACTACATTCCATTTTTCACTTGTTTTTGACTAAACTTAAAGTTTTAGGATTTCTGATGTTTAAAGTTTTTAATATGGAAAATATCTGATAATCCAATCCAATTCAAAAATATTGATCAAGGCCTACTGATGGCAGAAGATTATGCTAGTTGCCCGGGATATAGAAGTGAATAAACATTACTCCTGCTTCAAGGATGAGGAATTTGGCACGGACGTTGTCACATACCTTCAATTCACTATAATTAAATGTGGTGACAGCACCAGAACTCATGTGAAATAGTGACACCGCATGATGTCCCACCACTAGGATGTGCCCTCTACGACTCCAGAGAATGTTTCATTTGTTCACTGGTTCATATAAGCAGCTAAACTAAAGTCTGCCCAAAGTATGTGGTCAATAAATATTTGTTGACTGAGTGAAAGAGAGCAAAAGCATAAATACTGGGCGTCAATATGTATCAGGAACTTAGATAAATCACAGTGGCTATATTATCACTGTTTTGCACATGAGGAACAAGTGACGTAAAGAAGTAACGTCTCTGAATTCCAAAAACTGGTAAGTGGCAGAGACCATTCTAGAACTCAGATATGACTTCAAAGCTCATGCTCTTTCCACCTCGTCCATATCAGACCCAATAATCTCTTTCTGTAGTAATTATTTATAATACCTCCTTTATTGTCTTGCCATGAAATTCACAGACAATATATATTTGCATATGTAAGTCCAGAAAAATCACTGCAGTGTCCCGATTGTAAAATAAAGAAGGAATAAAAGTGATGGGGTTTTAGAGTGGTGGTGGGGGTTCAGAGCTGACAGCCAAGAAAGAATTCTTGAAGACGTCTTTGGTACAAAAAGGTGATTTTATTAAAGCACAGGGGCAGGACCGGTGGGCAGAAAGAGCTGCACTGGGGTTGTGAAGAGTGACTGGTTATATACTATGGAGTTGGGGAAGGCAAAGTCAAAAGGGAAGCCTCCAGAAGGACATCAATATGGGGACTCCTGAGATGCCTTACTATTGTCAAGCTAAGGTCATTTTTCCTCTAGTAAGGCATTAACATGAGGACAGCAGGGGGTTCCTGGAGAAATGTTATCCCCTGTATTTGTCTCAACTATTTGTCAATGGGCTGGAGGATATAAGGAAATGTAATTTTACCTGCCATTTTCTTCTTGCCTTTGTTCTCACATCACTATGGAGGTGAGGTTGATATTAGAGGCTCTAGGAAACTGAGTCTACAGGTTTCTAGAGATGAGGCTAATTTACTGAGATATTTGTAAACTGATGGAGACCTCTGTCCTGCATGACTGTGATCTCCATCAGTTAAACATTGGTTTTCTTTCCTTTCCTTTGTTCTTGGATGGCTGGGAGTACCTGAGGAATGTCACATGTGTCCCACCTGGAGAGAGGAGTGTGTGCTAGCTTGTGCTTAGTCTGCAGCTTGCCTTATGCTCCCTCATCAAAAGGAATGTAAGTTATAATAAAATAAAACTTACATAATAAAATAGACATAATAAAGTAGACATCATAAAACATACTTTTCCCTTTTCCTAGGTTTTCCATGACTGCAAAAACTACACGGGGAGAATGAGAGACGAGATAGATGTTGGCAGCTCAAATATCACAAGGGGTTCTGCCACTGACTCGGTTAACATTTTAAATAAAACGATGTGCTGTCTTCTCTCAATTTACATGACAGCTGAACTCTTGGAAAATTCACTGTACATTGATGAGGTTTTTTTGGGTGACAGTGGAGTTTGTGGGGTCTGGAGCCGATGGCCAAGAAAGAATTCTTGAAGATGTTTTTTTGGGGGAAAGCTGATTTTATTGAAGCACAGGGACAGGACCCACAGGCAGGAAGAGCTGCCCCGGGGCCATTAGGAGGGACTGGTTATATACTGTGGAGTTGGGGGAGGTAAAGTCCAAGGGAAGTTTCCAATGAGATTTTCATATGCTAAAGAAGATTCACAGGATGCTGGAGGCCCAGCTGTCTTCAAGCTAAGGTTGTTTTTCCCTCTAGCAAAGCATTAGCATTAAGACAGTAGGGAGTTCCTGGAGAAAAGTTTTACTCTGCCAGCCTCAAGTATTTGTCAATGGGCTGCAGGTTGTAAGGAAATTTAATTTTATCTGCCATTTCCTTCTGCCTTTGTTTCCCACATCATACATTACAATTATGCAGAAATTCTGGACACAGAGTACTTCTTTATTGTATGAAGCCAGCTCCCACCCACTGAATGCCAACAATGCCTGCTATCATCCAGCAAAAACTTCTGGAAGATTTCCAAAATGCCCTACAGAGGGCAGCACCACTTCCCAGGGAACCACTGCCTTGCAGGTCCTCTAAAGAGTTATGAGAATCCAAGGAGAGAGACTCTGACTCTACCTTGCCCAGTATGGGCTTTGGAGGTCAACAAAGGTTTCACAGTAAAGGCAAAATATAAGCTTGTGGCTTGTCATCTGAGGGCTTCTCCAGGCTAAGACCCTGGGAGAACTTTCCAGAAGAAAACCTTCAAGAAAGGCTCCAGCAGACCTCCCACGCACCCCACATCGTTGATCAGAAATAGAATACAATTCAAAGCTCCAAGCTATTGTCAGGTTTGTGTGGGGAAAATGTAATTGTTAACTTGAAAAAATTTTAATAACCTCTGCAGGAACTAGGGAACTCATGTTCTTACCCCAGAGCGGTACAAGGGTATCAGCAAGTATATTCCATATAAACTGGGTGGTGGTGTTCTTTTAATTCGGCTTTATAAACCTATTCAGTGATGCAATTCTTCAGTAACACTATGAGCACCAAGCTTATTAAGCTACAGATACAGAAGGAGAAGCACGGCCAACTATCTGTGAGGAGTGTGTTTTTTATCTCTGAGCTGGATTCTGTGTCTCCCCTATTTGGGGAACACAGTTTCAGTTCTTTGACACCTTGGGCATATCTTAATCATGATGCTATGCTTAATAAATGTCTCTGTTTGATTTGAAGTCTCATCTACTGTATTGAATCAACATAGCCCTGCATTTGTGCCTGCATGTGTTGGTGATGCTGTTCAAGCATCTGTCCAAATTAGCGCACTTAGCTCCGTTTCCTTCCTTGGGGGAATCCTGTAATTTTTCTCACTCTAGAGTTTTTTAAGAGGCCCTAATTGTTTATATTTCTTGTTGTGAACGAGTCCCTTGGAGCCTCTAACAAATGACTCATAAGAAGTTGGACTAGATGATCTCTAAAATTCCCTCCTGGTTCCAACATTCTATGATTTTATAAGTGGTCCATTAATTTCCCTAATTTCTTGAGAACTCAAATGTCACAGGCAGATATGGGGAATATAAAGTGATTTTTGGTGGACGGTCACATGCTTGCACAATGTGACTACCAGGTACACTGGGAAGGGTGTTCAGGGACAATGGAACTGCTTCAGGTTATTAGACCTGGGTAGTGTTTGAAAAGATTTCAGAGTAGGATTATCTTTTAAATGTCTGGAGCAGGGAAGACCATCAGCAAAGAGGCTTAAGGAAATTCTACTAGAAAAGCAGAATGATCTAAAAGAAAAAAAGAGAGCACAAACGGAGACGTTTCAGAGGTGAAGTGATAGATTATGTGGCAGACATTGGCAGTTGAACTCCAAAAGCAACTTTGTTTTGGTCCCAGTAATTTACATGTCAACAAAAAAAGAAAGCAAATAAACAAAACCCATCTCAGATTGTTTCCAACTTCCCCTTAATGACTAGATGCTAATAAATGCATCAAAGACCCTGTCACTGTCATCTTAGGAGAATTTGCCTGTTCTATAGAAGAAAATGCCCATATTTGGGGAGAGGCACCATTTTTCACAATTTTGCCGTTTTCTATTTTCATGAAACATATATACCAATCTATGTTACTTTTCTTTTTATTCTTGTTATTGGAAAATATAACTATTTCCACTTATTTTTGTCTTAATATATATGCTAGATATAGAGATATAGATATCTAGATAGATAATTTGTTGGCTTCACAAAGCTATTCTACCCTGATTTCGAAGACCTTCGTTTTTACCAGATGTTTCATTCCAAAGTAAATAAATAATGAAAATTTACGTCTATTCTTTTGATTAGGGCATTACTCTCTAGTCTGTTTGAGTGATCGTCAATGGATTGCTATATTTCTTCATTTCAGGTGCACTTCCAATTTCCTTTTTACTATGTTTATCTTTTGTCCTGTATATTTCTGAGATTTCCTTAAATGAACATTGGTTCTTTCTGTTTCATACTTTGTCATTCACCAAAAATGATCTTCTTTTCCATTTATTCATTATTTTCATAAGAATTCCATTTGGGGAGGTGTGTCTTGTTGGGGATTCCATTGGCTCTCCATTTCGGGATCAGCCACACTTCTCCGTCCTTCTGTGCCACTATTTTACTCATGAGTTTTTCATCCCATTTGGGTTTGTGCTGTTGTTTCCCTTTAATATCCACTTACTGGTATCCTCCCACCCTCATTAATCCTCCCCCCGCCCAACACACACAACTTTGCCACCACCTGCGTGTTCCTCTCTGCCATTCACTTTGTGACTCACCATTTCCTACCCCAACACCCAATATGTAAATCCTTCCTTCTCAATCCAGTTCCCCAATTTAACTCTCATCTCTCCTTCTGTCCTCTAATCCTACCCCACGTTCTCACCTCTTCCTCCTGTCAAAGGATCATTTCAGTAGAGTTTAGAAGAAGAGACATTTTATTTACCACTTTGGTGAAAACAAAACCCCCCCAAACCACAATGCAAATACCAAGACACAAAATGGAGTAGAACGTACTTCTTCATTTAACAAGTATGTGCTGTGTATAGCAATGATGCAGTTCTGGCTTTGGGACAGAGAATTATCAGATTTGACATCTACCCTCAAGGAACTCTCTGCTTTCTTAGAAATCATAAAATCGCAAACAAAATGTGATTGCTCCAAAACATCTGAAATTGGGGAGCTTGAGGTCTGAGCTGTCTGTCTAATATGTCTTATGAATGTTAAAATATTTGAGACAAAGGAGACTTCCCTTGGCAAGTGCGTGTTTTCATTAAAGATGCAAATTATGGTATTATGGAATGCTGAATGAAGTCACTGCAGACTGAAAAGGAATGAAGCAAAATGTATCCAAGTAGGATGGTATGAAGAAATAACATAGCTTTTAGGGAAAAACTAAAACTCAAACCATAACAGAGTATTGTTGAATATAAAACAACCTACCCAGAATGTACAGATTTAAAACAAAATTGAAGGCTCAGTGATTACAGATGAAGAGGCTCTGAGAAGCCTATTGGCTGGAACCAGAGCAGACAGTCATCCCTTTTCAATGCCGCCCCTCCCCAGTCTTCAGACGCTCTGCCAAGGAGAAAGTGTGTTCAATGTGACCTATCAGAATGGCCAGTAACTTCCCATTATTACCTGCCCTTCTTCCTACATGATCTCAACTCACAGACACACTGAAGTTTTATTAGTGAACTAGTTTCTGAAGAAGGAGGTGTGATCATTGGTCAAATTAATAACTTCGAGGTAGGTACTTGAGAGAATCTAGACATGATTTCCAAGGTCTGTGGAGGTGGAACCCATGATATAGGAACAAGAACTCTGACCTGATCACAGATTAATAGGGTGTCTTAGAAGATAAAACACTTCCTGTCAATGGAAGGTTTTAAGCACATGTGAAATGATTGCTTGACAGGGATACTATCAAAGGCATTCAGGCCTTGCCTAAGAGGTTACATTAAAAGATGTCAGGGGAATTTGTAGAATTCTAGTCCTTTCACTGAAAGCTCAGTTTTTCTGCCTTTTTACAATGAATCTAGGTAAATTAGTTTATTATATACTTACTCTCTTATCTTCTTGAAAACCATTTTGCTTGTTTGTAAAATGGGAATATACTTATTTCACAGGTTGTTATATGGAGTAATGAGAAAAGTGCTTACTATAGAGTCAGTCATAGTCAATAATTAACATTTTCCTGGACTCTGATGTTAGCATCGTGATGATTTTAATGTATATGAAGTAAAAGATCATTCATAGAATAAAACTCTATGCCTCAAAAGAATTTTGAATAGGATTCATTTCGTAGAACATAGTTCCATTTTATACCTGGCACAGAAAGCACAGAAAACTGAAAACTGGCTATACAAAGGGGGTTTCTAGTAAAACACAGATCAAATCTTATAGAAACTAAGTTTTCTTTCCCAGAATTCTCATGGCTCTGGGTTTCTCCTACATGTTTTTTGTTGCTGCTACTGAAAATTTGTTTCAATAAACTGTCAATCATAAGATCTTACAGGAAGATTCTCACAGTAAAAAGAAATCTGTGAATAGAAGTACTGTATACTCTGTTAACATTCTCCCATTGCAAGTGAGAAAACAGAAAAAAACGGAATCCATGAAAAGAATATGCAATATCAAAATATTAGAACATTGCACTAAGAGGAAAAGAAAAAAGTATACTTGAAAGATTTATGACAGAAAATAGAAACAAACTGAATGTTATGTATCCCTTCAAGGGAAAAAAAAAAGCTTTGGCTATCAAATACGAGATGAAATATGCCATGATGAGATAACTTAGTAACAGGGATGGAGAAGAAATGGTTATGAAGCAGATAGAAATAAAAAAGAAGCAGAATGAGACAAGGAAAAATGGGATGTGAGAGACAAGCTTGAGTCACTAGATCAGAATGCAGCAAAAAAGAACATTACATTCTCTCTGACTGAATCGATATCACACTTTTAATTATTACAACTTTAGAACAATATTTAATATCTGGTTCGGTTAATTCATCTTTCCATCTTCCTTTCTAACACTCAAAAATATTTTCATATGTTCCTCCTTTTAATAAAATTTTTCAAGATGTAAGAAATAAAAATGCCACTGCAATTTTAATGCAAACAAAATACATATAAATTTGAGGAGAACTTACATTTTTACTCGCATGCAGTCCATTTGGTACATGTCTCCATTTATTTAAATCATATATTTCATCCACTGACTAAGTGGTATACCTTTTTTCATGCAAGTACAACCTATTTTTATTAAATTTATGCCTATGTACTGTAATTGTTTCCTTGAATAAGGACTCTAAAACAACACACTCATAGAGATGAAACACTGGGATTATTCATGCTAATGTTAGAATGGCTTCATCATCTTTATAGTGAATGCCGTTTTAGAAAATTCATCCAATAAACTAAGACTTCCAAAAAGCAGTGTGAGTATAAATACTTAAAATAAACTTATAATGAGCAGATTCATGGAATTCTACTTTCAGGAAAATCAACTCAAACTTACTATAACTAATATAAGAGTTTTGTAAGATAGTAAATTGCAATAGGATTAAATGAAATTGTAGATGTAAAGTACTCGGACCAAATAGCCATATTCAGTCTTTGAACATTGCCCTTAACCAGTAAAAAGTATGTTTACCTGCTTAAAAAAAAGTACATATTTGCCTCAATGCCCCAGTGCCTCAGTATGGCTAAAATGGGAACTTATGGCCTATAGATCAGGCATGTTTTCAACCTGACTGGAGATTCCCCAATGGCTTACCAGTTTACACCCCCATTAGTAGTTCTTTGTGTATTTTAATGTGTATTTGTTTTTGAGAGAGAGAGACAGAGCACAAGCAGGGAAGAGGCAGAGAGAGAGAGAGGGAGACACAGAATCTGAAACAGGCTCCGGGCTCGGAGTTGTCAGTACCAAGCCTGACATGGGGCTCGAACCCACAAACTTCAAGATCATGACCTGAGATGAAGTTGGACACTTAACTGATTGAGTCAGCCAGGTGCTCCTCTTCATGTATTTTAAATAAATAAAATTACACACTAATTTTTAAGATCCTATTACTTCCAGAAGAGAGACATACCATTGTGTTATGCTAGCAGTTGAAAACATTTTAATAGAATTCTCTATTTAAACATAACATTTTAACAAAGAAAATTATACTAACTCTTTTCTATCAAAGATGAAAATTTATCAGTGTCCAGCATGACTCCGTTGAACAAGAATAACTTAAAAATACTAAAACTCATACATTTTCTTATTGAGTCTATTCCAATTCATTAATATTAGAACATATTTTGTTCTACATGTTATATATATATATATATAAAGTTCCATATATAAGACTCTAGAGTATATACTCATTTTTATGTACTTTTTTCATTTATTAGCTCAGGAAAAATTGAAGATTAAAGTTTAGAATTGCCTAACAATTGTGTGGGGAGAGAAAATATAGGAACAAATAGTAGAGAATAACTTAAGAGGTAATCAAGAAGGGAGACTATAACTCCCATCATTTTTTTTTTAATTTAAAAAGAAAAATTTTTTAATGTTTATTTATTTTTGAGAGAGAGACAGAGCATGATCAGGGGAGGGGCAGAGAGAGAGAGGGAGACACAGAATCTGAAGCAGGCTCCAGGCTCTGAGCTTTCAGCACAGAGTTCGATGCAGGAGTCAAACTTACAAACCATGAGATCATGACCTGAGCTGAAGTCTGACACTCAATCGACTGAGCCACCCAGGCACCCCAATATTTTAGTGAATAAATCATAGAAGGAATACATAAATATAACACAGAAAATCCTAACCTAGAAACTGATTAAAATGTTAGCTAATAAGCCCCCAAATTTATGGACGATTTAAGTAAAAGAATAGTCCACTCATCTAAAGCACGACAAATGGCAATTCAGTCTCTTTTCTGAAAATGGAAGAAAGTTTATTTCAGGGTCTTCCATATGAATTCTGGGTTTTACTATATAGCATCTTGGGATTAAAACTGACGAATGCGAAACTATGCCTGTGACCTGCAGTAGTTATGTAGACTTTCCAGGCTGGAAATTTCCCACACTTGAGTAATGTTTTTCTGTGCACTTGAAGCAAGCAGTGTGGTAGTTTAGTGGGAGGCATGGGTGGCCAGTATGGAAGAGCAGAGCCTGAGAGAATGGGTCTGGGAACCTATGGTTAGGATGAGTAAATCGGGTTTGGAATAAAGTGTAAAAAGATAAATGTAGGCACAGCAGAGATCCTCTGTTAATTAGAAGCACAGCCCAGGTCAGAACGTACGGCCCCAATTGCAATTGCAATGCTATTTTAGCTCCATGCTTGAAGAGAGGCTTAGTGAATGGCTGGATATGGAGTCTAAGAAGAAGGAAGAATCAAAGACGACGCTGTATTTGAGACGGGAACAACCATAGTACTATTGTCATATAATTATGAACATCAGGAGGTAGTCCTTGCTACGGTTCTTTGGTGAGAAGGGTTAGCTGTCACTGGGGAATACACAGGCTCAGATCTTAGAGAAGGGATTTGTCTGTGCCTGGGGCAAGGTATTCTTAGAAGGCCAAGCTGGTTTAAAAGTTTAGAAATCAGAGTGTAGGGATTTCTGGAAGGTTGGTGAGTGAGCCTCTGCAGGTAGTGGTAAGCCCGCAATAGAAGAAATACACAGGAATGCTTCGACTGCTCTGTAAGAAGCAAAGTCTGTGAAAAAATCAGAGTGAAAAGTGCTCTGTTGAAAACACAATGGTTTGTGTATAATATTTAATAAGAATGGTTATGTACAGTTTCTGGGCCATAAAGCAGTAATTTATATTTTTTCCCCAGTAAATCAATGTACTGCTATTAAAGTATATTGCTGGATCATTAGCAGAAATCAATTATTACCTTGGCACAAGTACCAGGGTGAGAACAAGTTAAAATTAACAGGCAGAATGTGATCCCATAAGAGCAAGCAGATAAGAACTGAAGTGGTTTAAACACCTATGAGGCTTCCTATCATTACTGAGAAGTAGCTGCCAAATTACTTAAATTTATCCAGCAAGAACGGTTCAAAGTGTAATTGGCAAGGGGAGGCAAGAGGAAGGGGAGGGACAAAGTAATTAATTATAAGGAAGTAATTAGAAAGTAGTTTTGGAGAGTAATGATTTGGGGTATATTCAAGTTATCTAAATCAGATGTGTGGTTAAAACCCATAAAGGGTCCTTCAGATATCTCTGTGTAATTCAAAAACTCAGAAAGCAGAAAAGTCCCCTAGACTGTAGGGATTCAGTGAAGCCATCAGCAGCAAGTACACATGTCAGGTATCTACGGTCTGACCATGCTGGGTTGTCACAGTGCTGAGAAACTTGAACAAAATGCTTCTATTGCTCCCTGGTCAGTGTCTGGCCTTATTTATGAAGTTATGAAGTTATTTATGAAGTTGCTTATGAAGTTCTCTGTAAGGAGAAACACAGTGATGAACAGAACTCCATACTCACTTAGGAACATGATCAGGAATATATATGGAAATTAGTTACAAAGACTTCTGGAATCTTTAAAAATTTAGGAAGACTGCAGAGGGTCAGCTTTGTGAATGATTAAAAATACCTATGAATCTAGTTATCCATGACAAATTCAAAGGCAAAATTAAATAATGATGCCTAATAGTTCGAAAATTAAATTAGACCCCAGAAAAGTGGGAAAAATGAAATGTTTGATTTTTTGAGATAAAATAAATGTAATAAAAATAGATTTTCCCTGGAATTTAAGGTCTATCTCATAAATGTGTTAGAAAAATACTACTCATTTCAAGAGAAAATAATAAACTCAAAAGGAAGGAATAAAAACAAATGGACGTTTATTAAATATTTCAATTGATTTTAAAATGCTATAATTTTTCAATTCAGAAAAACTATCATAATAGATCATAAGTTAGATTAAAGGAACCCTAACTTGTGTCTGCATAGGGGAAGAACTCACAAAATGAAGCCACATACATTTGCTTATAGAAGAACATTCTGGAATATTTCATCCTGGAAATACTTGTGCTCTTAACCAGAGAGCACGAATGTCAGCAATTATTCCGTGTGATATTGCTTTGCATCTTCTTTAAATTAATGTCAGTCTGACATATTTCAGGGAATGGCAAATCTTCACATCCAATAAAACTGATAGGAATTTGGATATCATGATATACTTTCCTTTTTCACCCTTCAAAGGAGACTTATTACAATATCGGATTCCAGCAATTAGAATCTGTGATCAAAAAATAAATAAAATAATAACATAAATCAATAAGCAAAAATTTCATAAATGTTTGACTTTGAAATTAGCCACTTCCCAACATACAGAGTATGAATCATGGGTCCTGTAGAAAGGGTGTTCGAGACAATATTTTGTAGTAGGCGTTTTAAAGATAGAAACCTGCATAAGCACTTCCACTTAAGGATATAAGAAAAAGCATGATTTCAAAGTGGCAGAACCTCACTAAACTCTTCTGAACATAATCACTCACCAACTTATACCACATGATTTTCTTCAAGAGGTCAAAACACTGGTCATTTCTGTGCCTTTGACAACCAAAATAGTATATAAAAGAATATAGCCGATTGGGTCTTTTGAAAGTTATGGTAAAAAATGAATATAGTTCAAATGAAACAGTTTGATGGGCGAGGGCTATGCGGAAATAGCCATTAGGGTGGTAAAAATGAGATTCAAAATTGAATCAGTTCCATTCAGCGAACGTTTGGTAGCTTTATACATAAGGGTGGAGAGGTGTTCTAAATCGGAAAGACACAGAGATGAATAAGACAAGTTTCTTTCTCTCAAAGACTTCACAGCTTAGAGATGAAGCCAGATCTGTAAACTCTGTAACAAAGTATAAACCGCAGGGCTATAGTAGACTTAGAATCCTCAGAAGAAATTTGCTATTGACTACGAGACCTCTACGGAGAAGTAGAAGACCTCCAGGGACAGTAAAATTTGAAGTCCTTCAGTGGAAAAAGGTGAGAGATTAAGGAAAGTGAAAAGAAAAGTGCATGTGTTTTCTTGGAATGGCAGGTATTCAAATGGGATGGACACAGAGGGACGGCAGGGGGGCATATAAGTCTGACCGGAGTGTTTAGAGATAACTGTGTAGGGCTATTAAGCTCTAAGCTAAGAGCTGGCACTTTGTTCTGTAGGCAACAAGGAGACATCATAGCCTTTTGAGCAGAGAAGAAATGTGATTAGATCTATAATTCAGGCCAAGCATTCACATAGCCATATGTGGAGTGGATGGCAGCCAGGAATGACAGCCTCAGGAGGCCAGTTCCAGAGATTGTTACAAGATTCTAGGTAAGAGGATATGAGAGCAGCAGGAACAGTAAGTGGGGTACGGCCAGAGGGAAATGAAATGAGGCAATGGGTACAAAGTCAGATGACAAACTGAAATAATAGGACCCACAACCCTATTAGCTTACAGGGAGGGGTTACAGGAAGGGGTAGAAGTGAAGATGCCTGAAATTGCTGCCTTTACTTATTATTTGGAAGTGATTTCAGGCTTATAAAAATTTATAAAAATTAATATAAAGAATTTTTATGGCTCTTCATCCAGATTGCCTGAATGTCAAATTTAACATTCTTCCTTCTTCTCTCTCCCTCTTTCTCTCTCTCTCACACGCACATCACTATATTTCTTTTCCTGGAAAAAAAAAATCCTTGACCTCTAAATACTGAACATATTTGAACTTACGGTCTTTGAAGTACTGGAAAATTTGTGACAACAGTAATTTAGAGTATGAGTATGGAAGAAGAGAAGGATGGGTTGTGGACTATACAATGCAAAAAGCTAGGGAAGACCACAAAAATGTCCTACAAACCCTTTCTCCTAATGTCTACCTCAACAGTGGGTATTCCTCCTCTGACCAGAAAGTTTATCCTGTTCTAGCAAGTGTACAACTCTGAAAGGATCACAGTCAGAGCAGTGCCTGAGATGAAAGGGCACTCACCTTGGCAGCTAGTTTAGGTAAATGGAAGCTGGTGGTCAGATATTGCAGCAGATCAAATTAGACATTATACTAGATATCAGTCTTCCTCCCAACTCTAAATCTTTCATTTATTCAGTCACTCGACAAATAGTTATTAAGGGCTTAATATGTCAAGCACTTTTCTACATACTGGGAATTCAGCAGGGAACAAAACAAAAATCTCTTGCTTTAATGAAACTTACAAGACTAGTGGGAAGAAAGAGACAATAAACAGAGAGATATGCATCATGAGATATAAGGGCTATGAAGAATAATTGAACTGGATTAAAAGATAGTAATAAACCAGGTTCAGGCAGTCACCTTTTGTAGGAGGTCAGGAAGGGCTTCTCTGATAAAGTGGTATTTGAGCAGAGACTAAATGAAATCAGAGAGTGAATCATGTAGATATCTGCATAAGAGCAGAAGAACAGCGACAGCGATGACACTGAACTGGGCTCATGTTTAGCAGGTCTGGGAAACATTAAGAAGAATTCTATTAAATTGGTTACTGCTCAAAGCAACCACCAACACAACAAAATGAAGATTTGCAGTTCATAAGCTAACAGAGATTAAATGAAGCCGTAACAAAAACACTCACTCAATCCCAAAGAAAGCACAATAAGAGGAAAAGGGAAACAATGAACAAATGGCACAAATAGGAAACAAATAGTAAGATGATAAGCTCAAACATAATCACACCAATAATTACATTAAACATAAATGGTCTAAACACCCAAGTAAAAGGTAGAGATTGTAGGGAGGCAGGATCGAGATAGTACAATAACAGTTTCCTGAGCCCACCCGTTCCCACAGATACACTGAAACTACAACTACATATAGAACAACTATCTATGAGAACAAATTGAAGACTAGAAGAACAAATTTTACACAACTAAGGATATACAGGCAAACCTCAAAGATATTTTAGGTTCTGTTCCAGACCACTGCAATTAAGCAGATATCACATGAATTCATTCAAATGAATTTTTTTTCCCAATGCATATAAAAGTTATATGTATACTATATTGTAGTCTATTAAGAGTACAACGATATTATATCTAAAAAAAAACAAATGTATATACCTTAATTAAAAAATACTTTATTACTAAAAAATGCTAGCCATTATCTGAGCTTTCAGCAAAATATAATCACTAATCATGGATCACCGTAACAAATATAATAATCGCAAATATTAAAGTACTGCAAGAATTACCCAAATGTGACATAGAGACACAAAGTATTGGGAAAAAATTACACCAACAGACTTGCTCAATACAGAGTTGCCACAAGTCTTCAATTTACAAAAAACAGTATCTGTAAAGTGCAATAAAGTAAACCAGAGTAAAGTGAGGTATGCCAATGAAGGAAAGCCACATCAAGATAGACAGGATGGATGGAGATGCAGTTTAGTTAGAATTCATAACACTAGCAGGGGGTGACCAATAAGCAGGAGAAATGGGAAAAAGTGGTCTGAGCCCCACATTGGGCTTCCCAGCCCAGGAACACAAGCACCCACAATGTCCAGCTTTGGAAACCAGCAAGGCTTGTGTCTGGAAGAGCCAGAGGGGAAAAAGAAAAGACTTTGCTCTTAAAGCGTGCTGACGAATCTCACTCACTCTGAGTCCTAGTGCAGAAACAGCAGTTTGAAAAGTACCTGGGTTACATGTGAAAGAAATTCATTGACTAAGTTTAGGGCACATGCCAGAGAGGCAGAGATCTGTTGGAATGTTCTCCAGAGACAGAAGAGGTGTCAGGCACTCTACCTAGTGGGCTTAATTGCTGGTGGAAGCCATTTATGACATTCTCCACCTAATGTGCTGGCTCTACTCACCCTGCCTCAGCATTCCCTTGCAGATTCCCCAAACCGAACTGCCAGCCTTGGCCAACATACCTCCTAGGCAACCTGCTCATCCCACCATATTCAGCAAGGATCTCAGATGGCACCAGAGCACCCCATAAGTGGCTCCCTACACACTTGAGTGCATGCAACAGTTGAAGCTGAGCCCCTCATCCAGACAGCTGGGGGCCAACCCTTCTCAGCAGTGTACTCATACCAGGTGTGGATGGGCTCATAGACAACCACACCAGGGAGTAGCCTTGCATATCAATGAGTCCACACCAATCACGGCCCAGTCAGAATAGGTGGACACATGCAGCCCACACAGAGGACACCCCTGGAGAGTTTGTGTTGGCTGACCAGAGGTGAGGGTTGCTCTACTGGGCCCCACAGGACACTGTCTATATAAAGGCATTACTTCAAATCCAGGAGATGTAACTAATCTACTTAACACATAGAAACAAACACAGAAAGTAAAAATGCAGAGACAGAGGAATATGTTCCAAGTGAAAAAAACAAGACAAACCTCAGAAAAAGAACTAAAAGAAATAGAGATACTCTTACCACATAAAGAGTTCAAAGTAACGGTCATATGGTGCTCATCAGACTTGAGAGAAGAGTAGATGAACTCAGTGAGAATTTCAACAAAGAGATAGAAAATATTTAAAAAGAACCAATTGGAGGTAAAAAATACAGTAACCATGATGAAAACTACACTAGAGGAATCAATAGCAGATTAGATAACGGAGAAGATGGATCAGCAATCTGGAAGACAACGTAGTAGAAATCACTCAAGTGGAACAGAAAAGAAAAAAAGAATTTAAATAAATGAGAACAGTTTAAGGGACCTCTGAGACAACATCAAGGGTACTAATATCTACATCATAGGAGTCCTAGAAAGAGAAGAAGTAGAGAAAGGGACATAAAATTTATTTGAAGAAATAATATGCAAAAACTTCCTTAATCTAGCAAAGGAAATAGATGTCTGAGTCCATGAAGCAAATCCAAATAAAAAGACATCACGGAGAGCTAGACTAAGATACATCATAATCAAAATGTTGACATTAAATATAAAGAATCTCAAAAGCAGCAAGAAAAAACAACTATTTACATACAAGGGAACCTCCATAAGGTCATTGGCTGATTTTCCAGCAGAAAATTTGCAGGTCAGAGCGAGCAGCAACCAAGAATAGTCCACCCAGCAAGGTTATCACTCCAAATCAAGGGAGAGAGAAATTTACCACCATCAAATCAGTCTTGCAAGAAACATTAAAGGGAATTCTTTAAACGGAAAAAAAATCTTAAATAGAAAAAAAGACCATAACTAAAAATAAGAAATTATGAAAGGAAAAATCTCATTGGTAAAGGTAAGCATATAGTAAGGGTACTGGATCAACCACCTACATAGCTAGTCTGAAAGTAAAAAGACAAATGTAGTAAAATAATATAGACCTACAATTATAAGTCAAGGGATACACAAATAATAAGATGTAAAATTTGATACCAAAAACACAAAAAGTGGAAGGGAATAAAATATATACTACTTTTAGAAAATATTTGAACTTAAACAACCATCAACTTAAAATAGACTGCTATGCAGATAGAATGTTATATAGAACCTCATGGTGAACACAAACCAAATATATTTACATAAATACTCAAAAAAAAATTAAAAAGAAAACAATATAAACACCAAGGAGAGTCACCAAATCTCAAGGGAAGAAAGCAAGGGAAGAGTAAATGCAGAAAAGAACTACAAAAACAACCAGAAAAAAATCAACAAAATGGTTTATCTATAGGCCATATATATATAAAAGTACATATCTATCAATAAGGACTTTAAATTTAAATGGATTAAATGCTCCAATCAAAAGATGTAATGTGTTTGAATGGATAAAAATGCAAGACCCATTTACTTGCTGCCTACAAGAGACTTGCTTCAGTTCTAATGACACATACAGACTGAAAGCAGAGACAGACAAAGATACTCCATGTAAATGCAAAGAAGTCTAAGATAGAAATATTTATATCAGTCAAAATAGACTTTAAACAAAGACTATAACAAGAAACAAAGAAAGACATTACATAATGGCAAAGGCATCACTCCAAAAGAAAGATATAACCCTTATTAATATCTAGGCATCCAACATAGGGGTCTAAATACATAAAGCAAATATTAACATACATAAAAGGAGACATGGAAAGTAATAACGTGATGCTGAGGGACTTTAACATCTCACTGTATCGAAAGATAGATCACCCAGACAGAAAAACACTAAGAATATATGACTTTAAATGACACATTAGATCAGATGGACTTAATTGAAATATACTGAGCCTTCCATTCCAAAACAGCACAATACAAATTCTTTTCAAGTGCCCATGGAACATTCTCCAGGATAGATTACATGGTTTAACCAAAAGGCAATTCTCAGTAAATTTAAGAAGACTGAAATCTTATAAAGCATCTTTTCTGAACACAACAGTATGAAACTAAAACTCAATTACAAGAAAACTGGGGGAAAAAACTAACTGTGGAGGCTAAACAACATGATACTAAACGAAGAAAGGATCAACAAAGATATCTACCAGGAATTAAAAAAATACCTTGAGGGGCGCCTGGGTGGCTCAGTTGGTTGAGCACTGACTTCCACTCAGGTCATGATCTCACTGTTCATGGGTTGGAGTCCCACGGTGGGCTGTGTGCTAACAGCGTGGAGTCTGGAACCTGCTTTAGATTCTGTGTCTCCCTCCTTCTCTGCCCCTCCCCCATTCAGGCTCTGTCTCTCTCTATTTCTCAAAAATAAATAAACGTTAAAACAAAATTTTTAAAAAATACCTTAAGACGAATCAAAATTGCAAGAACAAATGGAAGTTTATAGCAATATAGGCTTACCTCAGAAAACCAGAAAAATCTCAAATAAGCAATCTAACTTTATTTTTTTTATTTTTTATTTTTTAGCAATCTAACTTTATACCTAAAGGAGCTAGAAAAAGAACAGAGTTCAAAGTTAGTGGAAAAAAAGAAAATAACAAAGATCAGAGTAGAAATAAATGAAATAGAGACTTAAAAAAAATAGAAAAGATCAATGAAACTAAAAGCTTGTTCTCTGAAAAGATAAACAGAATTGGTAACTCTTTATCCAGAACTCATTAAGAAAAAAAAGGGGGGACTTAAATGAATAAAATCAGAAATGAAAGAAGGAAAGTTACAACCAATACCACAGAAATACTACTATGAGTAAGTATTATAAGAGACTACTATGAGTAATTATAAGATTATAAGAGACTACTATGAGTAATTATATGCAACAAATGTCTCAACCTAGAAATGAATAAATTCCTAGAAATGTACAACTTTCCAAGAATTCATAAAGAAGAATTGGAAATCTGAAAAGACTGATTACTAATAATGAAATTGAATCAGTAATCAAAAAACTGTCAAGAAACAAAAGACCAAAATCAGATGATCTCATAGGTAAATTCACCAAAAACATTTTAAAAAAAAGTTAGTACCTATCCTTCTCAAAATATTCTGAAAAATTGAAGAGAGATAAATACTTCCAAACATATTATATGAGGCCAGCATTACCCTGATACCAAACCAGACAAAAGCAACACACACCACGCATGCGCGTGCACGCACACACACACACACATGCATACACACAATTACAGGCTAATATTCCTGATGAGCTGAGATTCTCAACAAAATATTAGTAAACCAGACCAAAAAATACATTAAAAGGCTCATACATCATGATCAAGTGGTGATTTTTTCTAGAAACACAAGGACGGTTCAATATCCATAAACCTACCAATGTGATACACCACATGATGACAAAGAAAGATAAAAATCATATGATCATCTCAATAGATGTAGAAAAATCATTCGATAGAAATCATACATTTATGATAAAAACTCAATAAAGTATGTATAGAAGGAATGTACCTCAATATAATAAAGGCCATATGTGACAAGCCCAGAGATAAGGTCACACCTAATGATGAAAAACTAAAAGCATTTTCTCTAAGATCAGGAGCAAGAAGGATGCCCAATCTTACCACATTTCTTCAATGTTATATTAGAAGTCCTAGCCACAGCAATCAGACAAGAAATAAAAGGTATCCAAATTAGAAAATAAGAAGTAAAATTTCACTATTTTCAGGTGACGTGATGCTATATATAGAAAACTCTAAAGCCTCTACCTAAAAATATTAGGTCTAATAAATAAAGTCAGCAAAGTTGCAGGATACAAAATTAACATATATAAATCTTGAATTTCCATACACTAATAACGAACATCAGAAAGAGAAGTATAGAAGATAATCTATCTACAATTACATTAAAAAGAATATCTGGGGGGCACCTGGGTGGCTCAGTCAGTTGAGCGTCCATCTCTTGCTTTTAGGTCAAGTCATGATCCCAGGATTGTAGGATTGAGCTCCATATCTGGCTCTATGCTGGATGTGGAGCCTGCTTGGGATTCTCTCTATCACTCTCTCTTTCTCTCTCTCTCTCCCCCTTTCCTGCTCTCCCCCACTCATGCATTCTCTCTCTTTCTCTCTTTCTCTTAAATTAAAAAAAAAAAAAAAAGAAGAATATCTAGGAATAAGTTTAACCAAGGAGGTGAAACACTTCTACTTTGGAAACCATAAGACACTGATGAAAGATATTGAAGATGACGCAAATAAACAGGGAAATATTCTATATGTATCGATTGGAAGAAAATTGTTAAAACATCCATACCACCCAAAGCAAACTACAGATTCGATGAAATCCCTATGAATACAGAACAGATGCCCAGTTACATGAGGATTTCAGATAAACAACAAATAATTTTTTAGTGTAGGTATGGCCCAAATATTGCATGGGGCCTATGTATTTTGGATGATCACCTGGAAACCACAGTTGAGGACCACATAGTAAATTCTTACAGTGGAGGGTTAGAAGGCCACAATGCCTATATATGGGAGGAAAATGAGTCACTAAAGGATCTAAAACAAAACAAACCGACAGGACAGAGGGATGAACAGAAGCATAGAATCAGAGCCACGAATGTGTGACACAGGACTAACCTCTGTGACTTTCCCCAAGAGCTGGCCATTTGGCCCCAGCATGAACATTGGTACAATTAGCCAGAGTGCAGCTCTTAGAGGCTACAATCTACAGTGCTGTATTTGTCTTGAATCCTTCTTATGCTTCTACATGCAGTAATTAAAATAATGCTGCTACTGCTATTTTTATGGATGTATATTGCTCTGACTTCCAGAATGAAAGCTTTAATCTATAATCGCACACCAAGGCTCTTGAGCAAAGGATACAGTCTTTATTCATAAAACCATTCCCTCAAGTAACCACTCTGCATGGGTTAGATTAAGGGAGAGAGGAAAAAGGAGGGGGACAAAGGAGGAAGAAGCAAGTGAGGAAATATGAATAAAATTGCTTTTGCTAATAATGAACTCGCAGTTATAGGAGGCAAGGAAAATGGATATGCTTTAAGAATTCCTCAGGGCTAAAGCAATTGTTATTTTTACATTTTCAACCTCTAATTTGAGATCTTTCTTCTAAAAAGAATAAAGCCGTGCAGTCTTAGAATAGTAGTAGGCTTATATAGCATTGAGCACACTACATTGACTGCAACAACCAAACCTATTGAAAACAGAGACATCAAAACACCATTTGGTCCCCTATCTTCAGACAGGACTGTTCCAGTATCTGTCAGGCCAAAGAGAAGTTATTCTAATTTGTGGGGAGGGACAGGAAAAACTCTTAGGTGAACAAGACTGAACATCTTCCTTGCTAAAGTATTTTAGTCTTTCCTGCCAAAATAGGCAGGAAGTTTTTTCTCATAACTCGCCCCAATAACTCCTATTGTAGTTCAGGATGACATCCTTTGAGATTTATTAATATATTCCATGGAGAGAAGGAACAGCTAGTTACTATCTTCCGGACAGTCCTCATTCAGGCACTGAAAAATCCTGACCAAATAATTCCATCAGCCTTCTCTCAGATTTAATTATTTCAGGTCTTGTAACCTTTGTTAATAAGTCCTATTTTTCAAGGCTTTGTTCATTTTTAATCATTAGTTATACCATTGCATAAAGATCAGTGCATAAACCCTTTGAAAAAGTAAAAAAAAAAAAACTCAAATAATTCATTCCAACAAATGAAATTCTAATGCTGTTGCTATGTAGCAACGCTAGGTTCATTAGATGCCTTTGCTCGGCATACCATCTGCAGATCTCCTTCTTTTATCCCACCAGCCTTGGAACATTTTAAAGGGTGGAATGTGTCATAACCCATTTATTTTCACTAAATACCAAATCACATCTCTGTTTTCTATAAGACAAAAATGAAGCTTGTCACACTTGGACTAATAGTTCTTAATGAGGATTATGTTCTTTATGTTTTAACATTCTCCTAAGAGACACGTTTTCAATTGGAGCAATTATTTAATTAATGAGGATAAAGCAATTTGATGAAACACAAACAGCATGTTGCACAAATTCTGAACAACTATGGTTGTTAGTTTGCGCCAAATGGACAGAATTTTCATTGCATGAGACGTGTCAATAAAATAATTTCTTGTAAGCCTCAAGGCTCTGGGCAAACTTGGGAAATAAGGCAAGTAAATGTATTCCATTAAATTCTTATTATTTACCTATGCATTCTCTCCTTATCTTCTAAACTGTGCCATCCAACCCATAATAGTTGGGTCAAAACTTTCCTGCCCCTTTTGAAAGAATTCTTTCAACTGCACGTTCTATCACTACCCTATTACCACCCCATGACTGACATAGTCCACTCAAGGTTGGTGACTCCGATATTCCCCAAATCTATCCCTCCTATAATCTATTTGTCAAAGACTCTTCTCTGCTGAATTTTGAATGAGTCCAATAAATTCACCTGCTCTAGCGACATAAATTCTCTAAAAGAAAAAAATACAAACTGAGAGAGTAATGTTATTGACGGGAGGGGGGCCATCTTTTAACCAATAGAAATATTTGGGGCCACAATTTTTGACTCATGAATCCACAAATTTATCTGTATTTCCATCTTTTCCGTTGCTTCATCATACACTTCAGATACTACTTCAGCATTTTTTTTCAGAGAGGACTTACATAAAGACAGAAAAATTTCTTCCTCCTTTTGCTGGAAGTACTATATTGTTGATTCATTAACACATTCAGAGCCAGCACACTAACTCATACCTGAACAAAGCATATCTAACACACATTTTTTCTTGGAAGGTACATCACAACCTTCTTACACTTAGAAGCACTAGACAGCACTTTGATATCATGCTTAGCGTCCATTTTAAAATTTTTTTTCGAGAGACATAGAGACAGAGAGTGAGCAAGGGAAGGGCAGAGAGAAAGGGAGATACAGAATCTGAAGCAGGATCCAGGCTCTGAGCCGTCAGCACAGAGTCTGACGTGGGGCTCGAACTCACAGACCATGAGATTATGACCTGAGCTGAAGTCGGCTGCTTAACCGACTGAGCCACCCAGTCGCCCCTTAGTGTCCATTTTAAACAGCAAAATCACCAAAAAGCATGAAAAGCAAAAAACAAAAATAAACAAAAAAACCAAAGTGGAAATACTTGCCACAAAACAGACCACGAAAAGAATACTTGTTTACAGTATGAATGCTGACACAGGAAGGTAGAGTGTTGCCTTGCTCAGCCTCAGCTGAAAGGGAGTGGGCACGTGAGGCAACTCACATTATTTGCAGTCTTGTGGTCTCAAAACGAGCACTGATTTTGGGGTAATATGGATCAAAAAGAGGAACATATTTAGGCGTAATTTAACCAAGAGGATAAAGTATCTGTATACCAAAAACTATAAAACATTGATAAAAGAAATTAAAGTAGACACAAACATAAGGAAATATAGCCAGTGCTCATGGATTAAAAGACATAATATTGTTAAAATGCCCATACTACCAAAAGGGATCTACAGATTCAATATAATCTCTATTCAAATCCCAACAGCATTTTACACAGAAACAGAAAGAAACAATCCTAAAGCAGTCTTTAGCAAAAAGAACAAAACTTCATTTCAAATTATATCACAAAGCTAAAGCAATCAAAACAATATGGTACTGGTATACGGACATAGAGACAGATGAAACAGAATAGAAAGCCTAGAAATAAACAGATACATATGTGGTCAACTAATTTTTGACAAGGGTGACAAAAATATACAATGGAGGAAAGATAATCTTCTCAACAAATACTGTTGGGGAAACTAGATTCCAGATGCGAAAGATTGAAATTGGACTTTTACACCATAGACAAAAATCAATTCAAAATGGATCAGAGACAAAAGAGAGAAAGAAACAAACCATAATAGATTCTTAATGATAGAGCGCAAACTGAGGGTTGATGGAGGGAGGTCGGTGGGGGGTGAAGTAGATGGGTGACAGGCATTAAAGAGGGCACTTATTATGATGAGCACTGGGTGTTGTATGTAAGTGATGAATCACTGAATTCTCCTCCTGAAGCCAATATATTGCACTGTATGTTAACTAACTAGAATTTAAATAAAAACGTAAAAAAAAATCAATCGAATATTTGAAGTCAAGACCTGAAACTATAAAACTCCTAGATGAGGGGTGCCTGGGTGGCTCAGTCGATTAAGCGTCCAACTTCAGCTCAGGCCATGATCTCATAGTCTGTGGGTTCAAGCCCCACGTCGGGCTCTGTGCTGACAGCTCTGAGCCCAGAGCCTGCTTCAGATTCTGTGTCTCCCTCTCTCTCTCTCTCTGCTCCTCCCCCATTCACACTCTGTCTCTCTCTCAAACATAAAATAAAAACATTAAAAAAATATATTTTTTAATTTCAAAAAAACACAAAACTCCTAGATGAAAACCATAGGGGGAAATCTCTATGAGAGTGGGCTTAGCAATAATTTTTTGGATACAGCACCAAAGCACAGAAGTCAAAAGCAAAACCAAGTGAGCTGGACTAAAAAGCAGCTGCATGTGAAAAGAAACAATCAACAAAATGGAAAGGCAATCTGCAAAATGTAGAAAATATTTGCAAACCACATATCTGATAAGGGGTTAATATCCAAAATGTACAAGGAACTCATACAACTCACTAGCAAAAAAACCCCAAATAATCTGTTTAAATAGTGGGCCAAGGGTCTGAGCAGACATTTCTCCAAAAACACACAGAGGCCAACAAGTACATGAAAAGATACTCAACACCAGTAATCATCAGAGAACTATAAATCAAAATGACAATGAGATATTACCTTACTCTAATTAAGATGGCCATTATTAAAAGAGAGAGCAAGAACAGGTGTTAGCAAGGATATAGAGAAAAGGAAACTGCTGGACACTGTTGATAGGAATGTATATTGGTACAGCCGTTATGGAAAACACTATGAAGTTTCCTCAAAAAATTGAAAATAGAACAACTATATGAACCAGCATGCCCACTTCTGCGTATATATGCAAAGGAACTGAAATCAGGATATCTGTAGTGCCATGTTTATTGCAGCATCATTTGTAACAGCCAAGATATGTAAAAAGCCTAAGTGTCCATTAAAAGATGAATGGATAAAGAAATTGTGGTATATACATAAAATGGAATATTAAGCTTCCAAAAGGAAGGAAATTCTGCCATTTCCAACAATATGAACGGACCTCGAGGGCATTATATTCTGTGAAATAAGACATACAGACAAATACTGCATGATCTCCTTTAAATGTAGAATCTAAAATCGACACCTATAGAAGAGAATGGAATGATGGTTGCCGGGGGCTGAGGAAATGAGGAAGTGATGGATGAAAGGCAAAAAGTTTCAGTTATACAAGATAAGTAAGATTTGGAGACCTATTATACACCACAGTGCTGATAGCTAACAATGCTGTATTGTATACTTAAAACTGCTAAGAATGTATATCTCAGGTTAGGTATTCTTGCATTACAATAACAAAACAATAACAATGACAAGTTTATGAAGAAAGTTGGGAAGTGATGGATAGGTTTATGACCCAGATAGTGGTGATAGTTTCACAGGTGTATATTTATCCCCAAACTCAAGATGTATGCGTTAAATGTGAACTGCTTTTAATGTATTAATCATACCATTAATCATATATTAATCATTGAATGTATTATCCTCATTGTAGAGATGAGGAAACAGGTGAACGGGGTAAATAATTTGCTTAAGGTTATCTAACTAGGAAAAAAGTGGAAGTCCACCTCTAATACTTTCTGGATCCAAATTCTATATAAAAGCTATTATGCCACAGTGTTTTTCATATTGGTTTCAACATTGTTATACTGTCCTTATTGCACGACCTCCTTTGTCTGCTCTTGGTGAAAAGTGAAAACAAGCATTGGATAACCCCAAGCTTTATATATTACAAACTACTAGTCGTGTCACTTAGAGACATATTCTAGGCCCTTTTTCTCTGTGACAGAGGAAACCTGACTCCTACATTCATGACAGTACATTCAGAGCTGGTGTTGCAATGAATTAAGGGTCTTGGAATCAAATTTGATTCTTTTTTTTAATTTTTTTATGTTTTTATTTATTTTTGAGAGCAGGAGAGACAAAGCATGAGTGGGGGAGGGACAAAGAGAGAGAGAGGGAGACCCAATCTGAAGCAGACTCCAGGCTCTGAGCTGTCAGCATAGAGCCCAACATGGGGCTCAAACTCACTGTGAGATCATGACCTGAGCCGAAGTCAGATGCTTAACCGACTGAGCCACCCAGGCGCCCCTACGAATTTGATCCTTAAACCAGCTTTTCTCTACACTAGCTGTGTGACCCTCAAGATCTCATATATCCTAAAAACAGGAATTGTAATGCTAATTTCACAGGATTATCCTGAAGATTAAATCAGGTAGCTAGCGTAAGGACTCTAGGTCTAGTAAGTGCTTGGAAATAAGCATGTATTACTCTTCAGAATTTGTTCTTCTGGGGCCTCCAGAACCTGTGCAACAAAAGGACTTTTCATCACTTGGTTTCTGCATAGAGGCTCTTAAAAATCAAAATTAAAAACAACTGTCGCTTCCACCACGACTGTGATAACAGCTACATTGCTCTGCAAAACTCTACAGCTCAGCTCTGGCTATGCCCCCCTCTTTGTCAAGGGCAATATAGACGTGTGATACATATATAGTAGCTCAAGGGTGGAGATTCCAATATTCCATCATCAAACATGACTTGAAAACAAACCTTAACCCCCTTAGAATTAAAGCTAAGTCTGCATGAACAGTTGTTTCTAAACTTCCACCTCTTTAAAAAGCACTGTGTTTTGATTTTCAATTCTAGTTCAGAAATCACTCCATCTGGTCTGGCCAATCAGGATGCACAAGAAGCACCGAATTTAGTTTATTTTATTTATATATATAATACCAGAGGATGTGTTAATGTAAAAATGAAACCAGGTTTGCAATAATGCTGGAGAAAATATGGAAAGATTTCATGAACATTTCTCTAAACCCAACGGGTTGGTTAAGATGGGAGACTCAGGTGGTTTCAAAAGAAAGGCCACAATAGCTTCTTAAGGAGATGCCTAAAAAATTTTTAATTCATGGCAGGCAAGGTTAAAAATAAGAATGACAATGCTGTTTTAAAGTGTGAACCAACCACACAGAGAGAGATACCTATGTCATCTGCTTTTTCCACATATTCTGCATAATGGAAAGATCATGTTTCAGATTTGAATTGCCACTCTTTTATCTACTTTATGAACTTTGCAAGTTACTTGATCTCACTGAGCCAAAAGTTTTGTTTACAAAAATGGTGGGAATAATATCAGCCTCACAGCATTGTGGCAAGAATTGAAATTAGCAAATACGTGTGACATTTCCTACAACACAGGTCTTAATAAATCTTAATTTGGTTCTTTAAAGATGAAGAATTACTGACTGGCGATATAGATTCAAGGTGAATCTTTTTCTTCAAAATATTTCAATCATTTATTCAACTTCTACTGACTATTTTCTGTGTGCCAGATACCATGCTGAATCCTGTAATTCAGAAATCCTTGCTGTGTGCGGGGGGGTGGAGGGTGGGGGGTGTTGGTAGAGAAGGAACAAGACACTATCCGTGGATGTCTCTTCAGTGATGTATAAATCTTACCCTTTTATGTACCAATAATTTGACTTATTTGCAAAGACTCTACTCTTACAACAATCCCAAAAGGGAATTAAATGTTACTTCTTCCATCACATTTTTTCCCTCAACACTTTAAGCAGAAGCAATTACCTTAACCTCTAAGTTCTTATTACACCTCTCACTTATTCATTTACAAAGAATTAATGTATTCACTTTTCCATTTGATAAATGCTGGGCTTGTACTGTAGGTGAAACACAAAACATGGAAAAACAATATAACTCATATTACTTCCTGCCCTCCAGAAGTGTTACCATTCAGTAGGGAAATTAAGAGACACACAAATAAATAGTTTAATTCTGTAAAAGCAGTAGAAGCAGATAGGAAAGCCATGAAGCCATAAAAGAGGAAAAAAATCTCTGTTCAGCAGGATCCAAGGAGACTCCTTGGATGATGGGCTTTAAAGGATGGATGGCATTTTGACAAAGAGCACAAAGACAGGAAAACACAAGTTCTGCTAGTTTTAGCAGAGTTAGGTATGGCCTTGTGTGGTTCACTGTCTACTCATTTTCACATCTTATCTCCCCATCTACTTGACAGCCACAGAGACTGTGTTTAATCAATCGTCTATTACTCGCACATCACATGACACACAAGGTCATGTGTACATGTATCAAACGACTGAATTTGAAATCCAGATTGGACTCGACTAATTCAGAGAATACATGCAAGTAAGATCTACTCTGCCTTCCAATATTCAGGGAAAGGAATCCTACAATACCCTCAAAGTCAAAGTCCACTAGGGTCCTACAGCTACCTCCAAATCCCAAAGGATTTAGTTCCTAGTCATGACTTGTCTGCATGTCAGTACCAGAATATATCCCTGCAAACACACGATGTGTGCTTCTGTTCATTTTCTATGTTCTTTGTGGCCTTTTCTTTCTTGAGTTTGACAGGATGTTTCAAAGGAATGCTGTCCATCCCTGGCCAGGAGATGGAGTCCTGGGCTTTGATACGGGCAGCACCACTTAACTTTCTTGTAAGAATTAGCTCAGAGGGTCCAATTCAAACCCTGCTTCAGGGCTCGCTTCATTGCTAAGGCAGTATCAAGTCATAAAGTTACTACAGCACTGAATTAGCATATGCTGTTGCAATTTTTTGGCATGAATGCAGTTTTTATGTAGTTAGAAAAGGTTATTACTATGGTTTTTGGAAAGTAAAAATAAATGGTTGGGGAAATAGTTATGATATCATTTTTTCAAAAAATAGACATGTTCCAAATTCCTAGCACCTACCTCAGCGCAGAAAATATGGCCCTGGAATTTCAGTGCATTTTGGACAAGGGCCCCAGCATTCTGTGTATCAGCAGTCTCAATGTCACATCATCTAATTCATAGATGATGTGTTAAGAGAACTGGAAAAAACTTTCACTTCTGGAGATCCTCTAGGATTGTTTTTGTTTTATTATTTTCACACTACCACATTGCTTTTTTGGTTCCTACTGGGGAGCCTAGAGAGGAGAACTGATTCCTAAGCCTTGAAAATCTTTTATTAAGGAGTAAAAACCAGTCAACTAATATTTCAATGGCATCTTCTGGTTTCAAGCAAAGTTAACGATCTCACTGAATAAATGCAAATCAAGTTTCTAGCAAAACTTGGTTTTGCTTCTAGGTCAGGTGCCTAGGTAGGTGGTACAGGAAAAACCTCATAAGTCAGATTCCATGTAACCACTACTTTTGGTCCCATAAATATACCACCATAACTCCTGGCTTTAATGTGTTACAGGTAGTATGGAAGACATTGGCTCACATTATTCATAAGTTTTGAAATTTTTTACTGAAATCTTAAGTAAATAACAGAAGTTGGTCTTCTTTCAAAGTACAAGAATTTAAAATGCTACTGTAACCTATTAAAACAATCACTATAGGGGCACCTGGGTGGCTCAGTCAGTTGAGCCTCCAACTTTGGCTCAGGTCATGATCTCATTGTTTGTGGATTCGAGTCCCACGTCTGGTTCTGTGCTGACAGCTCAGACGCTGGAGCCTGCTTCGGATTCTGTGTCTCCCTCTCTCTCTCTCTGCCCCTCCCTCATTCATATGCCATCTCTGTCTCTGTCTCTGTCTCTCAAAAATAAACATTAAAAGTTTTAAAAAATGAAATAAAATCAAACAATCACTGTCTGTTAGAGTGAGAAGGAAATTCAGAGTTGGGCTGGTCCAATTCTTGATTTCTCAAGGGGTCATGGCTGGTTGGTGATGGAACAGTTCTCAGAATCCATACTTTCTAATTTAAAATCCCTGGCGATCAGCTAGCCTGAAGCTTAGTAGAGTATCCTAGACTATCCAGGTGAGCCAGTGTGACCATAAGTGTCCTTATATATATAAGAAGGAGGCACGAGAGTCAGTGATGCTATGTAAGAAAGACTCAACTATCTATTGCTGGGTTTGAAGATGGAAAGGGGACATGAACCAAGGGATGTGGCACTTTTTAGAGGCTGGGAAAGACAAAGAAATAGTTTTTCCCCTAAAATTCCCAAAGGAACGCAACCATGCCAACATATTAATATTAGCCCAGTGAGACCCGTTTTGAATTTTTGACTTCTGGAACTGCAAGACTTGTGTTGTTTTAAGTCACTGAAGTTTGTGGTAGTTTGTCACAACAGGAATAGGAAACTGATACAGCATCAAAGTATGTATTCAGTTCAATTTCCTTTTTAGCATATAGGAAGGCACTAAATTGGCTTCCTCCTGCTAGGCATAGAGGAGACAAACTCTCATCAATTATTTCCTCCAGCAAATACTGGACAGCTCAACAAAATCAGTACTTAGGATTTAAGACCCATCTAGCTCCATGAGTTGCTCAGTGTTTCTGCACCTATCCTAAGCAGCATAGCACCCAAATAAAAGGTACAAACCACCTCGTATCAGTCAGGGGTGTAGCAGGGAACAGATTGTTCATTTAAATAAAGTAATTGAAGAGAGCTTATTAAAATGACTATTAGCAAAAGGGTAGACAGAGTTAGAAGTAGTACTAAAGAAGGGATGATAAAGCACCCAGGGAGGAGCAACAAAGAGAAATTAAGCCTAGGATTAAAAAGGCAAGGCATGGAAGCCATTCCCAAAATTCAGGGAGACCTGATGCTGTAGAGAAGATGGCCCAGCAGGAGCTATAGGCTCTGATAGACAAATAAAGCTCTAGCCAACCACAGACTATGGAGAGAGGATGCCAGAGGAAAGAATACCTTGACTTTTCTCTCTTCCTACACTCCAATCTCCTACTAGTTCCTCCCATTGGCTGAAACCTAATGGAAGTCAGAAGGTAGAAAGAGTAGTTGATATAGTCAACAAAGGTCAGCCTTCCAGGGCACAGACCTGTGAAAGAAAGGAGAGGCATCAATCGCAAAGACCAAACATCCACTTCCCAACTCAATATACCCTTCTCCCCTTTTCCATGATATGAGAAATCAAGTGGACCTACTGTTAACTTATACGGTGAAAAGATAACATGATAGGAAAATGAAAAATATTTCATAAGTATTTAGATAAGTTCTTTCTATTGTTATCAATATATAAAATTGATAGATTTTCAGAAAAAATAGGTGGTAACAAAACTTCCTTGAAGTTCAAATTACTTTGGCACATTTGAGATAGGTTGCATAAAAGGGAACTACCCTGAATTCTCCTCAAAAAATGTTGGTCAGAACCACCAATGCCAAAGATAAGATGCTGGTTAGATGCACCATTAGTCGGACCCAGCACGCCATTTCTTAAAGTGCTATGATTTATGGGATTATAACTTTTTGGCCAACAAACAACAAAAATTTTACTGAAATTTGTTTACTGGGCCTTCTAATGTTGCAGTAAGACAGATTTCTAGGAACTTTTCTGTTATACCTACAGAAAGTAAAAGATAGACAGTGAAATCACCTAAGGACCAAGAATGAATGAATCCAAGGTAGTAAGATTAACACACGTACCAGCAATAAACTGACTACAAGACATTTACTCTTCCCAACAAAGACCAAATACTGTAACAGCTCTTATTCAGAAGTGCCATTGATCTAAAGAGACTCTACAACTTCTGACCAGCACTTCTGGGTTCATATCCACCCTTAGTGTATACTAGGCCACAGTATAGAGAATCACTAAACTTGGAATCATCTTAGACTTCTACTCCCATTTTATATGGTGAATCCCTTTAGCATTATGGACCTGTACAAAGAGAAGTTCTAGGGATAGAAATATGAAATCAGTGTGCACAATACTATCATGCTGAAACATAAACCCTTGAATGTAGTCCTTTCTACTGTAGCTACTGGATGAAAGCAGGAAGTTATGCAACCTTAATCCCCCAACTCATCTCTTCCTTAGTGTTAATAAGCACAAGAGAGAAGCAGCATTAAGATTAGCATGAACCCTGAAGTCCTGGAGATCTTTCATCATACAGTGGCCATGGTGATGAGTGAAACCATGTCTCATAATGTGTGAACAGCCCTCTATGGGTTGCAACCATGGAAAAGGGTCACAGGCTCTAAAGACCTTGCAAAGTACCCTCCAGTTTTCTAGCAGTTATTCATTTCCTTGGTGTTACAGGTTGGACATAGCCTAAAGTATATTTATACATAGTAACAAAGGACCCAGTTCTGACGATGAGAATTGTGTAGGGGGTCACTGAGGACAGAATTTGGCTTTGTATCAAACACATACGAAGAGCCAAGTTTACTCATATTCAATTTCCTAATTATCATTTGTTTCCAAATTGGCTATATTATTTTAATTCTGCCTTTCCAAATAGAAGAATCAATGATGTTTATTATCATATAAATTCAAGTTCTAACATTTCTAAATTTGCTTTAAAGTTTGATTTGATGATTCTACAAGATATTAAATAATACCCAGTGCTTTGTAGAATGCCTGCATTTCCCATTGCCAAAATATTTGGAGATGATATTCACTATCCAAATATACAACAGAGTAAATAAGCCAGAAAAGAATGTTTTTGTATTTAATACATAAGGTGATATTAACATTAATATGTTCTGAAGGCGTTTGGACCTTCACTTTCTCCCACACACGTTGGCATAATTTCAGATATAAAAACTTTGACATTTAATCTACTTAGCAAAAAATTTGATTTTGTACTAAAGTCTTGGTAGTCATTAGTGCTATTCACATATATTTATAGTTTTCTTCATTCTGGGTACATAGCAGGCTATATGTCCCCCTTGAAGTCAGATAAAACCATCTGACTTACTTTAACTATTGAAGAGTGAGTAGAACTAACATGTATCAACTCTAGGCTGAAGGCTCTGTACGCATGATCTGCTTTGTTCCCAACTCCCTGCTATAGGTACCAGTGATATTCTACAGATTGGATCTCCTTCAGTCGGGGGCCAAAGAGCAAGGACAATATGCTATTCCAAAATGAACATGCAGGATGAGTAAGAACCACACTACGTGCATTCAGCCTACCTTTTTGCTCTTTCTAGAAATGACTAAACCTTTCTCAGAATCACACAGATACACACAAAAGCCCACATGGCCCTAAGGTCTAAACACCCTTTCACAGCTGTGCTATATTTCACAGACCACACCGGCATTTGAGGTACTTGAGATTACTGGGGTTATTACCAAGCACAGCCATACCTCTCCTGATGGATAAAAGACAACTTTAAACTTCTCACAATTTACATCTCTCACAACAAAGGGTCAACTGAATGAGGTGGAGACAGTGTATCTGAGTGAAGGAAGCATGAGTTTCGTAGTCGCCTTGATCTGGTTAAAATGAGGATTCATCGCTTATTGTTTATATGATCTTATAAAACCACTTAGATGATTTGAACAATATACTTTTCTCATCCATGAAACAAGATAATCCTATGCATTTTACAGAACGCTATGAAGGATAAAAGAGATAACTAATCTCAAGTAACTAGCTGAGAGTATGTAGTAACTATCAGTGTCTATTTGTGTCTCCTACTCCAATCCCTTCTGATAATGAAGTATTATAGGAACTGACAAGATTGGGATGAGAAAATTACAGCCAACAAGCCAAATATGGACCACTGTCTGGTTTTTGTAAATAAAGTTTTATTGGTTCACTACCACATGAATGCATTTATGAATTGTCTATGGTTTCTTTCACACGAAAATACAGAGCTGAGTAGTTGCACAGAGACCGTATGGCCTGCAAACCCTAAAGTATTTACTCTTTGGATTTTTTCAGAAAAAGTGTGTTGACCTCTAAGCTAGATTCATTTATAACAAGGACAACTGAATTTCTCATACAAATCTCGTCCTGGACTTATTTTCCTACAACAGGTCAATGTCCTAAATAAGCACTTACGTTTTCACTTACTAATTTGTTTCACAAGTGTGTGTTTAAATGCCAGTTATATGCCAATGAACTGTGCTAGGTACTAAGGACATGAAGACAAATAAGGCATAGTGTTGCACTCAGAAGTTCGTTGTCTACCAGAGTGGGGAAATATGCAAATAAATAAATAATTATAATTCAGTGAATTAACAGCTAATGAATACGTAAGCATACACAGGTAAGCAAACGGTAGCAAAGAGATGAAAGGTGGTATCTGAGCAGAACATACCGAATGTCTGACATAAGTCATCCCAGAATGAGAGGCTCTGCATATGGACATATAGAAGCAAAAACTAGCTGGAGCATCAAGGCATTATCAGACCCCAGTATCGGTGGAGTGTGGATTTTCCCTGCTCTTGTTAGAGATGTCAAATAGTACCTTGGTCTGGATCCTATTTGGTTCCCCAGGTTTCACTTCTGGAGAATGTCTTGTGACATTTCTCTTGACCTCAGAGTTGGTGCCCCCATACCATCACAACTTATTCTTTGTTGGAGCTGACTTGGTTCTTCCCTTTAAGATCTGGACTTGCCCAGAGCCATGCTGCCTTTTCCATTTAGTTCAGAACCCTCACCCCAAGCTTCAGATCTTCTCTTATCTGGCCCTAATATGCTCACCTCCTTACCTCTGGCCTAGACGTGACAATGACCTTTGCCTTTCTCCTATTGTTGCAATCTCAATTTGATTCTGTTGAGTGGAGTGTTATTGAAAAGAAGGATTTTTCCAAGGAGCAAAAGCAGATAGTTATTATAGTTGCAAGGAATATGTTTGAAGTTGCAGAGGTATGAAAAAGTAAGGTATGTTTAGTTACCCAAATAAATTTGATATGAATCATGTATATACTACAGAGCAAAGAGTGGCAGAAGATTAAACTAAAAAATAGTAAAGAGCCAAATTGTGGAGGGGCTTGAAAATCCTATAAAGGAACATGTATTTAATTCTGTGGCTAGTCAAGAACCATTGTCAGATTTTAAATAGAAAGACGTATGATCATACTTGCATCTTAAAATATTTCTCTGGAAGCAATATGGTACATGACTGGAAGAAGAACATAGAAGCTTAAGGAGAAAGAAAGCAGTTACCTAGCCATTGTCGTAATCCAGGTAAGAAATAAGAGCCTAAACAGAAAGAAGAGAAGAGAACGAATTTGACATATATTTCGAAGGGAATTGTAGAACTGATGTCTGCATGGATAGACAGTGAGGGCAGAGAAGCAGTCTAGAACTGTGCTTCTCAAACGATCACAGTGAAGTCTAATTTATAGAATTCATAACCACTGTGGAGCAATACTTTTGTAAAACAAAATGATCATGTGCTTGGATGTTGCAGAAAAGTCAAATCACTCTAAGAGTTTCTAATGTGTACTTTCGATGTGCATGTTTATCTCATTATAGTGGTCCAGTCTGTAGTCCAACACTTATCCACAAACCACGCTTAGAGTAGTCTTGCTGTACTAGGCCCCCAGAGTTTCTGGTTTGGAGGACTAGATGAGTGGAGAGGACGTTAGCCAAGTTAAGGAATAGAGGACAAGTGGATTTAGAGGACGAGGATGAGTTTCATTTTAGATATGGTATTCTTGATGTCCCAATGGAATGTGGATAGAGAAAATCATGAGGTTGCCGGAAATTCAGCCTGTATGCATTTCATTTGCAGAGAATGTCTCTTGTGTGGTAGATATTTAATAAGATTTAAAAAAATTTAATGTTTTCATTTATTTTTGAGAGAGAGAGAGACAGAACATGAGCAGAGGGGAGGAGGAGAGAGTGAGAGAGACACAGAATCTGAAGCAGGCTCCTGGCTCTGAGCTGTCAACACAGAGCCTGACACGGAGCTCAAAACCACAAATATCATGATATCATGACCTGAGCTGAAGTCAGACACTTAACTGACTGAGCCAGGTAAGGTTTTTTTTCAATGCATAAATGGAAGAAAGCTTCCTATTTAATTGTCTCCAAAGTAAACACAATATTGGAACAAGCAAGGCAGGATATTGGGATAAATATCTAATGATAGAATTCTACTATCAGACTTCTTCAATTACACCACAACCTGAAAATCTGAATTACAAGACTGTTAAAACAGTGAGGGACATGAAAATTAGACTTTTTGCATGAAGGAAAAATGATAAAAGGGAGTCATCTTTTCTCTCTACTTCATTTATTCATTTCTCTCTACTTCATGGGTCTGCTATGTGATAGTTGACTAGATCCAAGTTTACTGAGAAATCTCAGAAGGCAGCCAGGTTGTTTTGGTAGAAGGTACAAATCTCAGTCAATACAACTCAAGTGCACAAAGCATATAATGGTTTTTATTTGTTATATTACTTTCTACTTGTAACCCATATTCTGCCAGGAGAAGAAAAATTAATCTGCCTTTTACCCAAAGTTGCATCTAAATGACCGGATTCTCACAGAGTGCTGCCATGTTTATGGGCTGTCTGATTGCTGGTGGCTACTCTGCCTGATTTCTCCCTGTCCTACACTCATTTACCTCAATGACCCTCATTCTTTGGGTCCCCATCCCCAATCCACAGCATTCACCACTGTGACACCCTTTGCTCTGACCTCGCCATCTCTCAGGTCAACTCTCAGCCATTTCTTAGCCCTGCTCAATGCTTCACTGGTCAGGGAACTTCATGGGACTAAGACTTGCCACTATAATTGTGCTTTTATGTGCTTGAGAAATCACTCCAGTGCTTCTTACACTATACTTTGAAGGAATTCATTCAACCATCTCTATCAGCAAGAATTTCTGAGTGCCTATTATGTTCTGAGCCCTTTTCTAGACTCTTGGGAAACTTCAGTGAGCAAAACTAAAACCTCTGACTTTGTGAAGCATGCATTCTCGGATGAGGAAATAAATGACAAATAATCAGCATAATAAGTAAGTCTAACAATACAGTATGTTTGACATCGATAAGTTCTATGGAGTAAAGCAGAGCAGGGTAAAGGAGATTTGAGAGCGCCGCCTGGGGATGGTGGTTTGAAATTTTAAACAGATGTGTCCAGAACAGAGTTCACTGAGAAGGCAATATGTGGGAAGATGAGAGAAATGAAGAGGTTCTTCAAGTGGGGAGTAGGGAGAAGGGCATTTCAGGCAGAGGAACAGCAGGTGCAAAGGCCTGGGGACATCAGGAACAGAACAGTGAGTTAGGGTGAGAAAAACAAGAGACACATTCAGAAAGGCAGTTGGACTGGGCTTTTCTCTGAGTGAAATGGGGAATACAGGGAGAGTTTTGAGCAGAAGAGTGACATAATCTGATTCAGATAGCACAGGGACTACTCTGGTATGTTGAGAACACACTATGAGAGGAAGGTTGGAGCAAGGAGATTCTTTGCAGTAGCAGTAGAGGCAGAAAGAAGTTTTTGGATTCTGGATGTATTTTGAAGGTAGAGCCAACAGAATCTCTTGTTGGATTGGATACAGGGTGTGAGAAGAAGAGGAGTCGAAGATGATGTCAAGATGTTTATCCTGAACACTGGAGGAATGAATTATCATCAGCCTAACAGTGCAAACTATGGGCAAAGAGTTTTGTTGAACCATATTGGACCCTACACTATTGCTTTTAGCCCAGGTTTCTACACAATGTAGAAACACATTCTACATGTTGTATTCCCATTGCCAAATACAGTTCCTACCACCAGAGACGCAGGAAATACATGCTGAGTGGGCAAATGAGTGAATGGGTAATTAAATACAATCCCTACAGGGCAGACAACCTGAGGTCTTGCTGCTTTCTCAGGTAGTACCAGAAGGCACAAGGCAAAATTAGCTTCTGCTTGCAGGTTCCCAAAACCATCTGAAGTTCTTTCACTCTGTTTCACTCTCATCCAGGGATTGCCAGTCTGGTATGGGGGGGAGTGCTAGCCCCATTCTCCGAGACACACATCTCAGCTCCCTTGTTTCCATTCCAGCTATCCCTTTCCATCCACCAGTCCAGACAACTTTTGTCTATTTCCAGGGGGGAAAATGCCATGTATACTCTTTCAAATACAAAGATTTTATGCTTGTTTTTCAGCTTTGAAAATAGGAGAGTGAAAAATCATACTCTTGGGGCACCCATCTGGCTCAGTTGGTAGAGCATGACTCTTGATCGCAAGGTCATGAGTTTGAGTCCCACATCAGGGATAGAGACTATTTAAAAATAAAATCCTTTTAAAAAACAACAAAGAATCATAATACTTTTATTCTCTGAGTTTAAATCCATTGATACAAATATGGCAGAATAATATTTTAATGTATTAAACAGGGGCATGCCAGTGACCAAAGTGGGGAAAGACAAGAGGTTCAGGAGAATGCCAGGAATGAAATACACCATATTATACTGTTACTTTTTGATCATTCAGATGAAACAGATTTGCCCTTGGAATAGGCTTTATCTGCACAATCATCTTGTAATTGTTATCGGTTTGCCCATTGATCCAGAGTAAATTGGTGTGATGGTATTTAAGTAAAACAGATTCTGTCCACAAAATTATGCAAAACCTAACAATGTTGACATTGGTCATACTGTGCAAGCTAATAATTAGACATTGTGTATGTCATTTTCTGAACTTTCCGTGAGGACATTAAACAGCAAGGCATTTGCTAATGGCAGAACGTTTCCAGGGGAAAATGGCTGGCAGGAGAATTGAGGGGCAGGGATCAACAGCGTGCAGTAAGGAGAATGAAATGTGAGCGGGGACTGAGAAAAGAGAGAAATAGATATTTCAATAGCAGGACAGAGCATCCCCTACATTCAAATTCTGCCAGTGTTGCCATCCTATCTAATTAATTATTTTTATAGGTTAATCTCCACCTCCTGTTTATGGAGTTGCCCACTCCTTGTGTGCTCATTAAATAACAGCAGATTCTTTAACTCATGAGGGAGAGTTCCTGAAACCCTTGAAAATTGCAAATTCATAAAGACCATCATGGTATATCATTTTCTCTATGCAATGTAGTTTCATATAACTGCAAAAGTATATGTAAATGATCCAACTCTCTTGATGATCAGCTTCTGTCCTGGCTGCAAACACTTACTAAATCCATTTCACAAATTTTGCTTTTTGTATTTTCATAAAGAACATATGGCTGGCTTGTTTCTATCATAGCTTCTAGTCACCAAGGAATTTAGCATTTCACTCTTTATCCAAAAAGTCCATTTTCTGGCCAAGAACTAATACCTTTTTAGTCTCCTTCACCTACCTTATCATTCTAGAAGTTGTCTTTATTTGAGTCAACATTTATACATTATCTTTCAGAAGAAAAACCTTTTACTATACACAAGATCATAAGTTGAGCCCCACCCCATCACCAAACACATACATCCTGAGCTACACACTGGCTTCTGGCCACATTAGTCTCTATGAGAGTGAGTCCTCATCACCAACTTCTAGGATTCAAATTAATCTCTCAGCAAAATTGCAAATTATTTTGTGTCATGAACTTATGCATTACCTGCAAAGAGACTACCACAAATGTTAAATTCATGAAGACAAAGGTTTTATTCTTGTTTCCTTTGAAAATAGAGCAATTTATTTGAAGTGAGCTTACATAAAATCATAGTAGCATAGGCTAAATTTGAAGAGCTCTTCATTCACAGAATCAAAATCCAAGCTAATCTCCTAGGTACTCTGAATCGTGCAGAGATGATTCTCGTATGGCCCCTGTCCCCAAAGAGCATATTGTCTGCCTTGAAATTTAACCACAATTCAACAGATGTTTGTTGAGTAGCCTCTATGTGCCAACCACTCTCACGGGTACTGGGCATAGAGCAGTGAACAAGATAGGCCACGCTCCTGCTCTACCACAGGAAGATAAACAATTAACAAACAAATAATATAGTAGGTAATAATAAAAGCTATGATAAAATAAAATCTAGCAAGACATTGTGATCAAGAATGACCAGAGACACTTCTTTAAATTAAATTAACACTCGGGCAAGCTATGGACTGTGTTGAATTTTGCCTGCCATCTTGTTTCTGTATGGCCCACGAGCTAAAAACAGTTTTTACATTTTCTAAATGTAAAAAAGATCACTGTTTTTCCATGAGAACAGTGGCTCAAAGCATTGAAGACATTGCTTCCTGGCCTGTAAAGCCTAAATTCTTCAGTATCTGGCTGTAACCAGAAAAGTTTCCAGACCCCTAAATCAGGTGACAGGATAGGACTTTCTGTGGAGGAGATGTTCAAACTGAGAACTGAATAGCAAAACAAGAGTCAGCCACAGAGAGACGAAGAGAGAAAAATTGCCAATAAAAAGATATCACCATGGAAATGGGATTGACATATTCCAAGAAGGAAAAGAAAGCTAATGTAGGGGGAGGGTAGTCAGTGGAAGAATTCAGAGGTAAAGGAGCGGGGTGGAGCTACACAGGACACACCAGGCCTGAGTGAGTTGAAATAAATTCAATTTAAAATACACAAGGCTACGAAATGGCAATCCTTGATGACTGCCTAATACCTTCATCATGTTTTATTTCATACCTCCATCATAATTTATTTTAACTCTCTTCAATGGGTGGTACTTCAGCTATTTCCAGATTTTCCAATTTACAGACAGAACTTCTGGAGTAGCCCCCATGTAAGTATTTTGACAAACTTTTGGAAGTAAATTAGTAAGGTAAATTCTTAGCAGTGGGTCAAATACTATAGGCATTTAAAAATCTGACAGCAAAGTGGATATCATGGATAAGAGTGGGAGAAGGGAAAGAAGAGGGCATTTATAATATGAATTATTTGAGCAAAGGCTGAGAGCGGGAACCTCACTGACATGCATGAGACTGAGTGCCAACACCAAGTGGGCTGAAGCAAAGTAGGTGTGTAATTTACCTGGGAGAATAGTAATGTAGATTTATAGAACATAGAGAAAGTCATGATATCCACAGAGTAGGATGGATGACCATAGCGCTTACACGTTCCCTGCTTCTGTGACCGAGGTGATATTAAGAGAGAAGAAAGAGTCGTTGTTCTTTTGGGTCCCCTGATGCTGTTCTTAAGAGTTGACTTATCTTCAGAAGATGTGGACAGATGGTAGTGGCGGTAAATGGACAAGCATTTTGAGTAAAGTACCAACGGAAATGTGCTTAGATTGGTTTTGTAAATTTAAATGACGACCTTCCTGGACTCTTTTCTTCCTTGACTTCAACAGTTTGATACACATTTGCTGAGCTTCTGTTGTGATGTGGCACGGAGAGCTCTGAAGATAGGAAGGTAAATAAACTGAACTGCTGGTCCCAGGGAGCTTCCAATCGAGTCGATTGCCCCAGGAAGAGTCGGTGGCCTCCTTCTTTGTGGGGTCTCAGTCCATCTGTACCCCTCTGTCATAGCACTTCTTACATACCCTGCATAACTAATTGTTCAGAAGATCACCCTCTCTGTGAGCATCTAGAAGGTAGTAACTCCATCTTATATATCTCGTATCCTGAGTACCACACCTAGTTGCTGCTACCTACAAGGTGAAAGATACATATTGATTGAATAAATGGACAAGCCAATGATTAAATATAATCATCGGTCATTCTATAGAGGACGTAGAGGAGACACACACACACACTCACTTATTTCCTACCCATCTCTAGCTTTCAGGTGACAATAAAACAACTATCAACTCAGTTAATCCTGCAGGGGCCACATTTGGGGAGTAGGGATCAGTTCATTAAGCTTGTCAAAGTTGATCAATCTCTCCATTTAAGCTGCAATTCTAGTTTCATCAGAAGATAAATCTCTCTGGGCTCCAGATTCTCAGCCAGAGAAGCCACACGAGCAGTTGGAATAGCAGACATTTGGGAGCCCCTCGGCCAGGACTCTAAATTCCAGCCCACCATTACTGCAGGCAGCTTTTGCTGTACCCCCGTTCTTAAGGAAAATGAGAATAAAAACATCAGGCTCACAGAACTGTGGTCTGGAATAAAATTAACTCAGAACTGAGCACAGGAGATGTTGAATATATATTTGGTGCAGATAATTTGCATACTCAATATGCATGCCCTTCTCCATTTCTTTACTAGATTGGAAGATCCTTGAAGGAAGAACCCATGTATTACAACTCTGTATCCTGTCTTGAGTGATAGCACAGGGAAGATGGTAAATGCTCAACAAATATTTGCTGAATGAGTCTTTGTTTTTGGGTTTGTTTTAGGGAGAGGGAGCGCAGGAAAGGGGGAGAGGAAGAGGGAGAGGAACAGAGAGAATCTTAAGCAGGCTCCACACTCAAAGCAGAGCCTGATGTAGGGCTCAGTCTCACAATCCTGGGATCAGGAGCTGAAATCAAGAGTCAGATGCTCAACCAACTGAGCTACCTAGGCACCTCTTTGCTGAATGATTTGAAGAAAGGATTTTTAAGTGTACATTTCTTTTAGATCATGTAATTTACCATCTTCAAATCATAAAACTAATATATAATTATTGTTGATAATTTTTAACATACAGAAAAGTATACAGAATTAAAATCATTCATTATTTCAAATCAAGAAATAGAAATAATATCTGAAAAATTTTTGGTCTATTTACTTCCAGTCATGTTTTTTTTCTATACATTTTATGTATGTGCATTTTTTTTAGGAAAATAGACTCATATTGCTGCTATTGACTTGTAATCTGTTTTTATTTCTCTGCTTTGCGTTGTAAAACAAGTATCTTAAAATGGCTCTGTTTTTGAAAAACATGATTTTTAATGGGGTAATAATATTCTCTTGTACCATACATTACTATTTTCAGCCATTGGACATTTACGCACTTTCTAATTTTTCACTATTTGAAATAATGCTAAGATGACTAACCCTGTATGTAAATATTTAACCACATCTCTGATTATTCTGTGACTTTTATGCATTCCTGGGAGGCAAACTAGCATAGAAGTAAAAAAAAAAAAAATTCCAGATTCTGAAGACACCCTATCCTAGGTTAAAAGTTGAGCTTTACTACTAACTATAGCTAAGAGTCCTGAGGCAGTTACTTAGCCTTTCTGAGCCTCAGAACTATATAAAAGGAGAAGACGTTTCTATATAAGTTTACAACTGTGGGTACAAGTTTACAACTGTGATATAATTAATAAAGAGGGAATAGATCATGTCTACATAGATTATGTCTACACACGCACACTATACCAGCCCTTGTTTTAAACCCCAGGACACCTATTCGTAGTGCACTTGACACATAAGTAAGTACACATTCTAGGGTTTTAGACTCTTACTTTAATGTGACTGTTGTCTGTGTGTTCAAATAGATGAGTAAAGGTGAGAAACAAGTGGTATATTTCACTGAGTGCTGTTGAGTGATTTTGCTAATTAATACACTACATCCTAACTGTGACTAGATAGAGATGTTAATTGTCTTCTTTATTACAAAGATGGAGTTAATGCCGAGGATTTGAGACAAATAGCACTTAACCCCCTGAACTCTGGATGAAGAGGGAGATGGATGTTTGCTTTTGATCATTCCATGATCTGAATCAATAAGCACTCCTTATAGCTTTGAGTCATGGCTCTAATCAGTAGTCTCCTGGTCCTGGTTTACAAAGTAAAATATAAATCAAAAGATTATTTGTAAATTCCAACAAGCTTTCTGGGCTCATGCCATCTTCATAAAATAGTTTAAATGCCACCCGCTTGTTAAAAATGCTTTCCCTATGCCAAAATATTTATACTAGTGAATTCGTATTACATTTGAAAGGAATGGGTATCTTAAAGCTATGGATGTATTACGTAATGCTATCACAAATAATGGGGTATAGGATAAGTAAGTTCATACCTAAATAGAGAAAATGTATTCATACACGTTAAGACCTTCAAAGTAAAAATTAATAAGAGAGTGTGATGATTAGGGAAGGAAAGCGTAGGTGGCATGTCTCATCCAGAAAAAAATATTCAGAGGAATTTTCACCCACAAAAATCCCGTGCTTTGCCAAGGCACAGAAATCAAAACATAGCAAAGTGAACATTGGCCCTGAGTTTTGCCCAAACATCTAAAATTAAAAAAAAAAAAAGTTACAGGGAACATTTTATTCTAACACTGTGCGCTCCTTTATATGAAATGGAGGAGTCTATCCAATAGGTAGGTTAGGTAGGAATCCTTCCTTTGCTTGCAAAATATGAGTGAGATACTTGAAGCGTAGATGAACTGTTCAGTTTAAGAACTGCCAATTCTCCATTCCAGGTATAACCACAGTGCCTGCTCTGTGTGTTGCTCAAATGAGTCATTCTCATCTTTAATTAGTTGTGTGGTGTGTTGTAAAGACTGCCCCAGCCTCACTAGACCATAAACCTAGTGGGATCGATCATCTACCTCACCTTGGTAGCTTCAGCATGTGGAGCTGAGTGGGTTCTCAGGGCCTATATGTTGCATGAATGAATAAATGCATGAATGAGTTGGTGTGTGTCTTTCTTTCACTCTCTCTCCTGTTTAAGTCAGTGAGAAGATGACTTCTATTTCCCGTCTCTTAAAAGTTACAAATTTAGATTCCTATTTTCTGAAATTGCCTCCTGTGTTTGCTCTAGTACTACCCCATTTTGTAATGGACCTGCAATCTGCTTCTGAATAGAAGTCATGGAAGGGATCAAAATCATTGCTCAGCAGTGACAAAGTTTAAAAAATATGTATTAGTGCACACTGCACACTGTATTTGTGGTACCTGATGTGAATATCACAATATTATATGTAAGTACACGCATAATAATTGAAAACCTACAATCTAACAACTCAATATAAACTATTAGTATCTTATGTCTTTCTGGTATCCAAAGTGAAGATTTTAGGTTTCTATGAGATCTTAAATTCCTACAGATTACTGAGTGCTGCCCCCTCCCCAGGTGAGTGATCTCATTAGCAGGCAGTACATACCCACTCCTGCCTGATTTGTGGCTCTGGAGGCCCAGGAGGCATGAAATGCATGGATGTTTAAGTGAGAAAGATTGAATGAGCTGACTCCGTGGAATCCCTAAAGTTGCACAAAGCCAAGAGGGAAACTCCAGGCTCCTCTTTAAAAAAATCAAGCCACTACCACTTTAGCAGCAACATGAACAATCTTCTTCCTCTTATAGTGAACATGCACAATAATTAATGTGAACCCTAGCATAACAAAAACCATCAGGTAAGTGTGGGCATTTCGTTTCTCTCATTCTCTTGTGTCGTAGAGACCCACTTATTGTTATGATTGTTTTGATATCTTTCTGAATGTACTTCCATTGTTCAAAACAGTCATACATAAATATCCCACTGATTTATTTATTTTTTTTAACTTTATCAGTTAGCAAAGAACTGGCGATATCACATTAGTTTGAAGTAAGGACCTGATAGGAATCTTCAGCTTCAGCAGGGGGAACAACGGTTTGTGTAGGGAACGTTATTGGGTTCTTCTTATTTCTCATTTTAGCACTCACCATGAAATAGTATATTGTAAAATCATTGCATTCTTTTGTCTTTCATCCTCACTACCGTCTTAAATTAAAATGAGATTATCTCTCCTTGTATCACAAGGACAAGAGGGACTCTGGGAAGACTTAGAGCCTCTGTAAAAGTTTCTCCAAAGACTACTTTGTGCCTCCAAAAGGCACACCATAGCCTCATGGCCAGCAAAGGTGCAGGAACAAACAGTACAGCAAATTAAAGTTTTTTGCAACTGTCCCAATCCCCCCCTTCACCTTATCTCCAGTTTCATAAATCTTTGGCTCAGTTGTCTCTGTCTTATTCTAACTCTGAAGTTCTCAACTTCATTTCATTATAGAGGGGGATGTATAGCCTAGGCTTCAGAGTTAGTCAGCCTATGTTCTAATCCTATTCCTGAACACTTAGGTCATGGTATGACTATAACCAAACAAAACCTCAGTTTCCTCATCTACTAAATGAGGCTAATACCTAGAGAAGTGCAGTGATATGCAGTAAACGATAACAATATTAATATCCCTTCTAAATAATGTTGGGATAAGGAGGGGTAAATTGAGGACATTTTTCTTACTACCTAGGCATGTGTATATACAGGTGTCCCAAGTGAGCGAAAGCAACTACATCAGTCAAGTTAAGGTCAACAACAATGGAATAATTAAAACCTATAACTCCAATCTATAACTGAATTTAAAGGTCCTATTTTTTTCCTCTACTTTTTAAATAGTCTAGACCATAATCAGCTACATGTTGAATATCTATACTATATCCTGCTGCCATGGTAACTATAATAGAGAAATATAAAATGGTATAAGGGAGTTCCCCAAAAACAGAAGACAGGGTGATACACATAAAATGATTAGGAAAAAAATACCACCTACAATAAGGTGCTTAAAAACAAATCATACTAGTTGGAAAGGACTTTTGGGTTTAAACTTGACAACAAATAGGGTCAGAGTGTTTGAACACAAAAGGAGGAAGAGTATCCTTAGCAAAAAGAACATTATAACCATAGATTTGGAGAGAAACAGCAACATGAAATATTTGGGGACACAGGTTGGCAGGGAGAGGTGATGCTGACTGTGTGTAGATTAAAGATATGCTGCAAGTTTGTGGAGACCACTCTTAGCTATGTAGGCTAGGGCAGCACCATGGAGAGCACTGAATGCCTGTACCTGATGCATAGGAGCAAGAGAATAAGCAAATGTTTTAAAATTCCTCACATGCAGAATGGAGTAGTGGCAGAAGACGCAGAAAGTGGGAAGAGTCCGTTCTGAGGCTGCACTTTTTGAACTCCTATCATAACTCTTTTGTGCAGAGAAACTGTACCCTTAAATTTGGTCTTTAATTAACTTGGCCTTGTTACACTAGCATATCAGTGAAGCAAAGATAAACTAAATGTCGAGTCTGGTTTAAAACGCAGTTTTATCTAACCATCTGCACAGTCCTTATATCTCTTGCTAAATCTCTTGGACAATGGCACTGAGTCTCTAAGATCATTTCTAGCTCCCCTTCTTTTCTAAGAGGCTATTCAGGTCTATGAAGGGAGGAGGGTGACTTCTGTGTCCCTATGGAATTGGGGAGGAGGGAAGGGCTTTGTGTTAATCTCGAGTGGGCATTGGCCTACATCCACCGACTTCAGGGCTGAAGTCTTCTTCCTAATATGTTGCTTCTCCAACTTGACTTGCAGCTGCAACCTGCCTTTTATGTGCCTTGTAATTTCATCTCTCTCAGTGTGTTTAGAACATGGGAAGACACCCCAGCTAACTTGGCCTCAATTTTTACTTACTCCAGCCAAGAACAGTGTTGGTCAACTATCTACCAGTCTACCTGCCCACTGATCTGTCCCTAACCTCTGCTGCCAGTCCCTCTTCCTACCATGTGGTGCCCAGTGACAGTCATGGTTTTCTTATCAGGGTTTGAACCAGGCCAAAACTGAGAATGGCTATGGACAGACTATAGAAAGAATGAGAACACTGTCACTCAGATCCTCCCTCTGTCTAATATGTCATACCATCTAATGTGCTGCGGATGTACTCCAGTTTGACATATGCCAGCTGTGCCTGCACTTGTCAGAACCTAAACTAGAGTAGAAAGAATTTGGGCTTCAGTTATTCTTTTAATGGGGAAATTTATAAAACTTTATTGAGTGACATTAAAGGTGACCAAATAAATGGCATAATATACCATATTCATGGATTTGGAGACAATACCATAGAGATATTATTACCAAACTGTTTTATACTTACAATGCAATGAAAATCCAAACACAGCAATTATTCTGTGAAACTTGGCAAGCTAATTCTAAAATTAAACCATCAATGAGCTATTACCACAATCAACAAATTAGCTAAAATTAAGATGTCTGACAGTAATAATTATCGGAGAAGGTATAGAGGAATGCAGTCTCTCAAATACCATGGTGACAGTGTTAATTGGCACAACCATTTTGGAAAATATTTTGGCATTATCTACTAAAAGTAGATAAATACATATTGTGGGTTGAATTGTGTACCCTAAAAAGTTATGTTCAAATCCTAACTTTGGGGATTTGTGAGCAAGAAGTTATTTGGAAATATTGTCTTTGCAAATGTAATTAAGCTGAGGTCATACAAGGTTAGAATGGCCCTAATTCAATGACTGATACCTATATAAGAGTAAAGAGAGACAGGGAAGGTCGTGTGAAAATGGAAACAGAGATTGTTATGCTGCCACAAGCCAAAGGTTTCTGACAACCACCAGAAGCTAGAAGAGGCAAGAGGAAGGATCCTTCTGTAGAGACTTCACTGGGAGCTGCAGCCTTGCTAACATCTTGATTTCAGATTTGTAGCCTCCAGACTGTGAATGAATAAATTTCTGCTGGCTTAAATTGCTCAATTTATTGTACTTTGTTATGGCAATCACAGGAAACTAATATAATATGCATACTCTATGACTCAGCAATTCTACTCATAGGATATACTGCATAGAATGCATATCTATCTATCTATATATATGTATCTATAGCCATAGCTATATCATCTATCTACCATGTGTTACACATGTGTGTCACGTGTAAAATGATTTTTGTGGCACACTGTCCATAATAGCATTACAGTGGAAATAATCCAAATGTTCATCAATACTACATGGATAAATTTTATTCATTCAACACTATGCAGAGAGTGCTTACTATGCACTAAGCAGTGTTCTAGTGCTTTGTAGAATTTACATTCCAATTGGAGTAGACAGATCATAAAAAATACACACACAATGATCAAATTACATACCCTAATAGAAACTGATTGGAGGGGCGCCTGGGTGGCTCAGTTGGTTAAATGGCCGACTTCAGCTCAGGTCATGATCTCACAGTCTGTGAGATCAAGCCGCGCGTCAGACTCTGTGCTGATGGCTCAGAGCCTGGAGCCTGCTTCAGATTCTGCATCTGCCTCTCTCTCTCTCTGCCCTTCCCCTGCTCATGCTCTGTCTCTCAAAAATAAACATTAAAAAAAAAAGAAAGAAACTGATTGGAACTATGGAAATAAAAATGTACGAAAGGGGTGCCTGGGTGGCTCAGTTGATCAAGTGCCGACTTTGGCTCAAGTTATGATTTTGCAATTTGTGAGTTCGAGCCTCACGTTGGGCTCTGTGCTGACAGCTCAGAGCCTGGCGTGTGCTTCTGATTCTGTGTCTCCTTCTCTCTTCCCTTTCCTGTTCATGCTCTGTTCCAGTCTCTCTCTCTCTCTCTCAAATATAAATAAACATTAAAAATTTTTTTTAAAAATGTACAACAACGCAATGGAGATTGGAAGTACCAGGTTGGTGTACATTTCAATGTTGTATCAGGTGGTCAGGTGTTGCGGACTGAATTGCATCATCTCAAAACTCATATGGTGAAGCTCTAACACCCAATACCTTACAATGTGACTATATTTGGAGAAAGAGTCTTTAGATAAAAAAATTTAAATGAGGTCCTTAAGGTAGACCCCAATCCAATCTGACTGGTATCCTTGTACGAGGGGGAGATTAGGACACGCAGAGAGACACCAGGGATGTGCATGTACAGAGAAAAGACCACATGAGGACACAGCAAAAAGTGGCCAACTACAAGCCAAGAAGAAACTAAACCTGTCGACACCTTGATCTTGGACTTCTAGTCTCTAGAACTGAGAGAAAATAGTTCTGTTGTTGAAACCACTCGGTCTGTGGTATCTTCTTATAGCATCCCAAGCAAACAAATACATCAGGTCAGACCTCACTAAGAAGATGAGACTTCCACAGATATTTATAGGAGAATCTAGGGGAAGAATGCTTGAAATAGAGGAAACAGCCACAATAAAGAATCCCAAATCAGGGGCTTGCCTTATATATTTGAGGAGAAGCAAGGAAACCAGTTGTCCGAAGGAAAATTAGAGTATGAAGTGGGTTGGGGGAAGTTAGATAGAGCTGAAGAAACAGAGTAATAAGAAATAGTAAGTAGGACTTAGAATATTATTACAAGGACTTTGGCTTTTGCTCTGAATGGGATGGGAAGCCATTTTAGGAGGGTATGGAGGAATTAGATCCCTCATAAACTGGGAAAGGCAATGCAAACTGTACAACCATTTTGGTCAGACTTGGATTTTAAAAGAATCATTCTTGGGGTGCCTGAGTGGCTCAGTTGGTTGAGCCTCCAACTTCAGCTCAGGTCATGATCTCACATCTTGTGAGTTCGAGCCCAAGTCAGGCTCTGTGCTGACAGCTCAGGGCCTGGAGCCTGCTTAGGATTCTCTCTCTCTCTCTCTCTCTCTCTCTCTCTGTCCCTCCCCCATTCACATTCTGTCTCTCCCTCTCTTCCCTTCTCTTTATCTCAAATATAAATAAACATTTTTTAAAAAGAATCATTCTTTTCTGTTTCTTTCCCTCTCTTCCTAAACAATTTAGTCCAAAGCCATCAGGTAGCACAAAGAAACATAGGCATTTATACCAGCTGAATAGAGGGCAGGGTCATGATGATGCAGAATGGGTGTCAGAGACCAAGTCAAGTGAAAAAGACAACCACACAGGAAGCCTGTCCAGCACAGGATGTCAGAGATCAAGCAGGGCAAGGAGGGCATCTATGTGGAGGACTGGCCTGACAAAGGTACTGAGGTCCAAGCAGGATGAGGAGAGCTACCACGTGGGAGACTCAGTGTGAAGGGTCAGAGTCTGAGGGTCTGTAGAAGGCACTTCTACAGTGAGGTGGTCCGCTGTGGGAATCAGAGCATCTGCGTGTGGGAGGCGTGGGGTGTAGCCCAGAAAGTGCTGCTACAGCCCATGTTGGGTGAGGAGGGTGTCTATGCAAGGGAGCGGGTGGTGATGCAGATGGAATAGTGGTTACAAATAGTGAAATATATTAGAAATGATGGGAGCCAAGTTTCTCATGGTTACAGAAGGGAGTTATAAATATGAAGGGGAGAAAAATTAGAGTAAACCATGTGGTGTTGGCAGGTAATTGGTTAAAAAAAACAACTCCTGCTTATATATATATTTATATATGTGGTATATTATGTATATATACATATATACTTATGAAAATAATCTAGATGTGGACATACGTGCATATACACACACTCACATGCACACACACACTCCCTAACTCTGTCCATTCAGAGGACTGAGAACAATGATACCCCAATAGCAATGAGCACTGTTAGCATTCAGATCACGGTTTCTAAAAGCTGTATTTCACTACAAGGGCTCCTTGGAGAAGAAGCTGATTCCAAACCCAGGGCAAGCAATGTATATGATGAGTCTGGGACATCTTCTTGCACTAGAAATCACAAAAGTATTAAAAGACTATGTAAAAAGGACACAGAAATTACCTTGAAGGGGGTTCCATATTTGAAGGGGCCAAATATGTGGTAATGTGCACATGATAACATAACTTATTAAATAAAATAAAGCCACACATATTAAATGAATAACTATAAAGTTTGATGACAATGGAATATTTACACAGTTTCACGGCACCTCCTCTTTGCGGAAGTCTTGATAATTACAAATAGGAAAAGAGTACACACTACCAGTGATCAAAATCATGTATCTTCTGAGAAGACACAGCACCATTTCTGTGAAATCCTTGACCAAGATGTACAATCTGAATGTGATCATGAGGAGACATCAGACACTCCAAACTGAGGGACTTTACAGGAAATCACCTTTCTAGGAAATAATCTTCAAAAGTTTTATGTGAGTCAAAGACAAAGGAATGATTTCAGACTGAAGCTTCTGAAAAAGGCATGACAACAAAGTGCAACACATAATTCTGCACTGAATCCTTTTGCCATAAAGGACACTATTAAGACAACCGGAAAAATTCGAGTGAGGTCTGAGGACACAATGGTAGTAATGTATCAATTCTAGAGGCTGTGTTATGGTTACTTAAGAGAATATCCTTGTTTGTAGGAAATATTGGCTAAGGTTTTAGAAAAAGTTGGGGCATAAGGACAGCAACATACTTTCAAACGATTCAGGAAAATAAATGTTTTTTGTACTTTTTTTAAACATTTCTGTAAGTTTGTAGTTGTTTCAAAATGTTAAAATGATTAAAAAGAGGTATTCAAACAAATACTTGCATACCAACACTCATAGTAGTACTATTCACAGCGGCCAAATGCTAGATACAAACCAAATGCCCATCACTGGATAAACAGATAAATAAAATGTGACATATACAATGAAGTGTTATTCAACCATAAACAAAATGAGGTATTCATACATGCTACACCTGGTTGAAACTTGTAAACAGTATAAGTGAAAGAAAGTCACAAAAGGTCACATATTATATGATTCCGTTCACATAAAATATCCAGAACAGGTAAAACCACAGAGACAGAGAAAGCAGTTGGTGGTTGGCAGGGGGTAGGAAGAACACAGAATGGAGAGTAACTACTTAATGGGATGGGGTTTTTTGGGGAGATGACTGAAATGTTTTGTTAACTTGATAAAGGCTGTAGTTACAGAACATCATGACTGTACTAAATGGCACTGAATTTTACACATGAAAATGGTTAGTTTATGTTAGCATCATCCAAATAAAAAAGTATTAATCTCATTCTTTTTTAAAAAAAAAAAAAAGACCATTCCAACTGCTATGTTGTAAAGATTCTGTGTAGTGGGGCATAAATATAAACTTCAGTTAGCACTCTAAGGCAAAAAGCCAGTTCAAGGAGTAACAATGGAGACGATAAAAAGTAGTTAGATTGACTGTATTTCGAAGTGAAAGGATATACTTGCCTTCAATTAATACAGAGGCTGAGTAATTAGAGTTTAGTTTGGCCAAGTTGAGTTCAAGGCAATTGTAAGATAACTTGAGTAGAGATCTGAATAGGCATGTGGTTGTACAAGTCTAGAATTTGGGAGAGAAATTTTTACTGTAGATCTAAGATTTGGTAGTTGTTAGTGTAGTGGTATTTAAAACTGTTACACAGGATAAGAACATCAATGAAGACCCAGAAAAGAAGAGGAATTACAGAGGATAAGAACATCAATGAAGACGCAGAAAAAAAGAGAAACAGGGACTCAACCCTAAGACACATCCGTATGCAAAAGTATGAGAGAAGAGATATTCACAAAAAGGTACTGAAGAATTATTAACGAGTAAGAAGTATTAACCTGTGGGAAACCATGAGAACATCTGTCCTAGAAGCTATGTGAAGAACCTGTCGGGGAGGAATATGTGATAATTTGTGTCAAATCCTGCTAATCTCTCCATTAGACAGCAGAGATTTTTAAAGCTATATTACTAGATGCAAATTCACTTAAGGTTTTTATTGTTTTTTTAATGAAATTACCTCTTTGTCATTTTGAAATGTCCTTCTTTACTTCTGATAAGTCTCCTTGTCTTGAATTCTATTGTCTGATATTAATATAGCCACATCGACTTTTTTATAGTGTTTGAATAGTACAACTTTTAAAATAATTTTATACTTTTTTTGAAGTCTATTTACTTATTTTGAGGTGGGCAGAGGGCAGAGAGAAAAGGAGAGAGAGAGAGAGAAAGAGAGAGAATCCCAAGCAGGCTCCACCCTGTCAGCACAGAACCTGGTGCGGGCCTCAAACTCAACAACTGTGAGCCGAAACCATGACCTAAGCTGAAATCAAAAGTCATACACTTAACCAACTGAGCCACTCAAGCACCCCTAAATCATTTTACTTTCAACCCATCAGTGTCCGTACACTTAAAGTGTGTCTCTTATAAACAGGACATAGTTGGATCTTGTTTTGTTATTCAGACTAACAGAGGATGACAACAGAGAAATCATTCCTTCTGCACCTAATGCAATTACTGATATGACGTAAGTCTACGATCTTGCTATTTTCCATTTAACTCTTTTGTTCTTTGTTCCTTTGTTCAAACTTCTCTGTCTTCCTTTAAACAAAAATTTTATTTTTTTCAATTTAGCTTTTCTTTTCAACTATATGCTTCTGTATTTTACTCACTGCTTACTCCTGATATTATTATATGTATATGACATTGTAAGTTTACTTTGAATTATTCCATCGTTTCATTTAAGGAAATTTACAAATTGTAATTTCACTAAACCTTCCTATCCTTTGTGCTATTTTTAGCACATATTTTCCTTTTACGTAAGTCATAAAGTACATCAGTACAAAATATTCGAAATCCTTTGAAATTACTTCTTATGGCAGCCCCTGGGTGGCTTAGTCAGTTAAGTGTCCAACTTCTGCTCAGATCACGATCTCAGGGTTCTTGGGTTTGAGCCCCACATTGAGCTCTGCGCTGACAGCTCAGAGCCTGGAGCCTGCTTGGAATTTTGTGTCTCCCTCTCTCTCTGCCCCTCCCCTGCTTGCATGCTTTCTCCTTTTCTCTCAAAAATAAATAAACATTTAAAAAAGTTTTTTTTAATTACTTCTTATGTTGCTTTTCATTCATTTCTGTAGATGTATTCTTCAATTTGGGAATATTTCTCCTTTAGCTTGACAATTTTTCTGTGTTAGTTCCTATAATATTAGAGTATCTTGACTTATATTTATCTGAAAACACCTCTATGTTAGCTTCATTTTAGAGTTTATTTTTGCCAAGTAAAGAACTCTAGGTGAGCATATTTTTACTCAGTAGTCTAAAGAAGTCATGCCACTGTCTTCTGGCTTCCACTGTTTCTGAGAAGTCCATCTCCTTTATTTGTTGTTCCCTGAATATAAAGTATCTTTTATTCTTTGGCTGCTTTTAAGATTTTCTCTTATTCTTTGCTTTTTAATAATTTGACCATGATGACCCAGGGCTCAGCTTTTCTTATATTTTTCCATATTGGAGCCTGATAATCTTATTGAATCTCCAAGTTGATATTTATCATCAATTCTGGAAATTTTTCAGCTATTCTCTCTTGAAACATTTATTCTGCCTTATTTTCTCTTTCATCTCCTTCAGGGGTTCCTATTATAATTATTAGACCATTTGTTATTGTCCTTCATGTCACAGATGGTATTTTTCTCCATTCTTTTTCACCCTCTATTTCAGTTTAGATAATTTTGATTCATATCACTTGTCCTTTCTTTTGTTGTGTCCAGTAGGCCATAAGGCCCATCCAGTGAACTTCTAATTTCAGCTATTGCATTTTTCATCCCTGGAGTGTCAGTTTGGTTACTTCAAAGCATTTCATTGTTTTTTAAAATTCTCTATCTTTTCATTGATTTTTCCTTTTCTTATCTTTTCTTTAAAAGAATTAAAATTGTTGATGTCTTTAACCTGTTTGTAAACACTTGAGTCATCCATGGGTCAGCTTCTTTTAACTATTTTTCCTCTTGGTTATTTTCTCATAATCATTTGCGTATCTCATACTGTTTTTTTCTGTATGTCCAGTATTCTGATTAAAGAACTGTAGAAATTGGAGTATGTAGTGTTTTCCTCAGAGAGGAAATATACTTTCTTGTCCCTGGCAACTAGTGTGAGTAGCTGATTTCTTTGATTCAAGCAGGAACAGAAGTAGGATGAAGCTGAGTTCTCCATTAGTTAGATTTGATTCACTTCTGGTTTCAAATGTTTTGAAGGCAAGATCTTCTCTGTGTGTATTGATCCCTCTCTGCCTTCTAGCTCCACCTTTAGCTTCGCACAACAATTTGTGCTCAGCACAATTCTAGAAAGATATAGAAGGATAAGCAGAGAATACACTCTGAATTTGAGGTGGCTCCATGTTCCAATCTTTCCCTAGAAGGTTTAAAGTTGTGCTGGCCTCTCTTTACCCCAGAAAGTCCCTCTGCCTATAGCCAACTCTGCTATATATAACTATCCTGCCCATATTCAGACATGACAATTTGCCCCTAAGGTGAAATTGGCTTTACTCACTTGGGAAAGGTTTGCCATTTTCTGGAATTTATTTCCTTTAGATTTCTTTGCATTCATAGCTTTCTGCCAGCTTTAAAATATAGAGATTTTATAGTTACTTACTCTGTTATGGCAGGAGTAATGGTCTTTCATGTACTTTTTTTAATGTTTATTTATTTACAGAGAGAGCAGGAGAAGGGCAGAGAGAGGAGGAGAGAATTCCAAGCAGCCTCAATGCTGGAAGTGCAGAGCCTGATGCAGGGCTTGAACTCACAAACCATGAGATCATGACCTGAGCTGAAATCAAGAGTCAGATGCTTAACCAACAGAACCACCCAGGAGCCCCTGATATACTTTTCATCTTAGCTAGAAGATAAATTTTTGACTTTTATCTTCTTATTTAATTTTCCTCCTTTTCTCTCCCAATTTCCTTCCCACAACCCAGGAAACAGAAGTGTTTTTATATACTTTTTTCTTTCTAATTCCAAATGCTTGCCTAAGCATTAGTCACAAATATTAGTATTTTCTACATATTTTGAGGGTGTTCAATGACCTGAATCCCTGGTTTAGCAATATGTATGCCAAAATGTAGGGGGATTAGTGCCAAAAGAATTTATTAAATTCCTTTTTAACTAAATAGAAGATAGGCTTACAAGATAATTTTCTTGGCTGCAAAGACATATTTTGAATATCAAAAGCTGACATTATTTCTACACCTGTAACAAATCCTAATCCCCAGTTCTCCCGACCAGTAGGTGGATGTCCCAGGCCAATTAGGGTCAAGTTTGTAGACTTGAAAAAACAAACAAGAAAATATTGGATTACACATTTTGAAATATTAGTTTTGTACTCTAGAACCTTATGTCAGGCAGTAACAACGGAAATTAAAAAAGAGAGAGAGAATGAGCAAATACAAAGACTTCTTTAAAGGAATATTATTTAGAAAAGCGCAAACTCCCTTTATTTCCTTTTTTTCAAAAATTAATTTTTATTTAGAGCTATACCTGGCCGAACAATGTCCTGCCACCCCCTGACCCCCAAATTCATGTCCACCAAGAAGCTCAGAATGTGACGTTATCCGGAAATAGATTCTTTGTAGATGCCACCAAGATGTAAGATGAGAACATACTAGATTAGGGTGGGCTCTAAATCCAATGACTAGTGTCCTGAGAAGGAGAGGGAGATTTGAAGATGCACAGGGAAACAGAGAAGACACGTGGGAAAGAAGACCACGTAAAGAAGAAGGCAGAGATTGTTGTGAGACAGATCCAAGCCAGGGATGGCAAAGGTTGTCAGCAATCACCAGAAGCTAGAAGAGAGACATGAACAGACTCTCCCTCAGAGCCCCCAGAAGGAAGCAACCCTGTCAAACTCCTTGACATTGGACTTCTAGACTCTAGAACTATAAGTGAATAAGTTTCTGGGGTTTTTTTAAGCCATCTGGCTTATGGTAATTTCTTAAGGTAGCCCTGGGAAACTAATACTGTAGTTAATTCTTTTAAAACAACACAGAGGGGAAGAAAGCAAAAAAATTCTCTGGTTTTGGTTTTCTTCTTTTTTTTTTTTTTTTGGTCTGATAATCATTAATAATTTATAGAATGAGGGAAGGATTATTTGTATATTTGTTTATCACAGGTCTCTGTAAAGGAGAATCAAATTTCTAACTATGATCACAAAAATAAACAAATAAGAGAGAGTCAAAGGTGATGCCAAGGGGCTTGGGCTGAAAGACTGGTGACAAAAAGAAAATGTTTCAAAAATATTGGGTGAAGGAGACTGCCTGACAAATTAGCAGGTTGAATGTGTCAGGCCTGAGAGGGCAGCATGAAGTCAAGTGAAGAAATTGCGCATGGAGTTAGAAACAACACAAATCCGCATTACTATTAAGTACAATGATACTGTTTATTGAGAACTATCCTGCATCCTGCTAATTGCTTTACATCAACTAAATGGAGAAAACCCTATGCGGTAGATATTACGATCCTAATATTCAAATCAGAGAAACCGAAGCTCTAAAAGTTTAAACTTGATGCATGTCCCAGTGGCAAGTGGCAACCCCAGGTTTTGAATTTCATATCCATAGGATTGCAAAATCTTTGCTCTAAATCTAGGCTTCTGTGTCCTACTATCTCATTTCAAGGGAGGCAGAGGGGTGGGGGGAAGGTACTAGAATCTTGGTTGAGATAGAAATTTAGGATACTTCCGAGTTTCTTTGGAGATTATAAATGGTTTATACAATCCTTTCGTAAATCTTTTCGGAAGCAATATTTGACTTGACGTTTGCTTTTTATCTTCTGATTCTCTTACAGAAATAGGAATCTTTACTTACTATGGGGCATACCAGATTGCTTAATGGGTCCATTCTTAAAAATAATTAGGCTAAGTGAAACTTCTCTGGGTAAGTTGAGTACTGACACACTGATATATAATCAAGCATGTGCAACTGTATCTTTCTATCAGAGAAAAGTTTTGCAAGAAAAAGCTACAATATTTGAAGGCAAGGAACAACTGTAATTAAAACTCAGTTGCAAAGCTGCAATTCCAAATAATCTATTAGTTTGGAAATCAGATATTCTCACTAGTCGATTTTCTTATTTGGCTTGAAAAGGCAAAATGTGGAGGTAGAAGGGCTTACTTTGGATTCCTTTAAATATTCTCAACATATTCAAAGGAGAAATATCCTTTCCGAATTGTACAAATCACAACATGCAATTATGTATCTTTTGACCCAGTGTGAGACCTTCTTCAGCCTGCTGAGGACTTCCCCCAGATGGCTACCATGACTGATTGTCAGTCACAAGCTCCGCCTGTACGGATTCAGTGTCTCAAATCACCAGACATTGAAACCTGCCACCATCCAGCTATGACAAAGGGAGATAAATAGCTGAGCGTGGTCAGTGAGCTGATGATTCCATTGCCAACAACATTTCCTCATTTCCTGAGCGGTAGCATAACACATTTTAACCAGAGAGACGGCAGGAAATGGATCCCCTGTGCACTCACTGAGATAGAACCCTCTAGATCACAAATACCATTGCCAGCTGTTATAATGTCCAATTATCTGCGGTTGCTCTCTCCAGAGTTTTTATTGCCGTGATACCTAAGCAATTAAGCAATTGTATTGGCGTGGAGTTCTACCATCCTTCTTGCGCTTAAATAGATGACAGAATTGATTGTCTGAGGTCACACGTAAGGTCAGTACTCAACAATCACTACACAAATACTCAATGGTGTTTGGGATGAAGTCAAGTGAGGAACAAATGGCAGGGTACAGATCTGTTTGTCTTATGCTTTGCTTAGACTTTGAGATGGACTTCTAATGCAACTCTTCTTCTTGGAAGCAGAGAATGAGAAACGCAACTCTAGACAATGAAAATAATAGTCCATCTAGAGTTTTCTAAAAATTAAAAATTCGTTTTAAGAAGATAATATTGAGCCCCCCCTTTTTTTTGCCACTGCTTGCTATATTGCTATTCTGGTCATTTAAGGCTGCTAACCAATACTATATTTCACTTTTTGAATTCTTATCTGTTCATTTGACATTTATTGCTGTTGAAGCTGAAGGTGTTTGAACAATAACACAGGGTTGGTTTGTTTTATGATTATTTATGTTTCTAAGAAATCACTGTACTGTAAGAGCAAAGAATGGCCATATAAAATGTTAAGTCAAAATGATATGGCTGGTTATTAAATGACTATTAATTCCCATTACATTCACTTTAATGGGTCCATGAATTAGTTAATGACTATAAGTGAAAGGTTTAGGATTAAGAACACATTTTCGAATGACCGTATTTTGTTGAGTTTTATTTAAAGTAAAATTCTCTCCATACTGTTCATTTAGGACACTTTCAGCTGCATTAAACAAAATGCAACTCAGAATAGCATAAACAATAAGGACATTCATCACAATCTTTAAAGTCCAGAAGTAGGTCTTTTGCATAGTTGACTAACTTGGCAGTTAGATGATAGCAGCAAAGACCCAACCTTTTCTTTTCCAAGGTGATAAACTTGTCCCAGTTTACCTGGGACATTCCTGGTTTTAGTTCAAAGTCCTGGAAACACCCCCAGTCCTGGACAAATGGGATGGTCGATCACCATATTAACCTCTCCATCCTTAAAGTGTTAGCTTTAGTCCTCAGGCTGCCCTCTTGTTCCTAAAATTGACTAAATCAGCTCTAACTTTCCTCATTCAAATGCGTTCCGAGACAGAAAAGAACATGTCTCTTTCTATGCCTCTATATCACAGCGAATGGAACCTGTCCAACAGACTTCCCCAACATCCCATCAGTCGACACCATATGACTTCTCTTTCCCCAACCAGCTATTGGCAAAGGAAATGGCAGCGGCATGATGGGCTTAACCTAATCAAGACACAGCCCACTGAGGCTGGGATGTCATCTTCTCAAAGCACAGTAATGAGGAACACAATGAAGAAAGGTACAATGTCTGTGCAGCAGACTGCTGGATGCCTGTGGATTTTATTGTTCAATTTATGTCTGCCTCTCCCCCGCTATAGATTCCTTAGGGGTAAGGAGATCCCTTTCCTACCCACATTTTAGGAAAAGGGGGGTGGAGGTGGGTAGAGGGAAGGAGTGGGACCTTCCTAGGTGATTCTAGGACTCCACCTCTCCTCCGTATTGTAACTAGAAGCCAGAGCAATATAAGCTGGACCTTCACGACTTCAGGCGAGCCTTGCTAGTCTTTTTAGAGTTGCTGCACTCCAGAAAAATCAGACTCCAGCTTGAAAGACCGTTATAAATAAAGGAGTGATTGTTTCTTTATATTGCACCCCATATTTTGATAGTCAGTAGCATCACTGGCCCTATCTAGCACAAAAAGGTTGAAATGTCATCACTTAATATGGTATCAGAGGCAGAGAGGCCATATGGAGCAGGTGTGGGACAGGAATCTTACACATTATGTAGTATCTCTTTGAGAAGCTACCTTAATGTTTGCATCACAGAAGGCTAGTCAGTAAAAGGCTCACCAGTAGAACCATCGATTTATGTATAAAATATCCCTCAGTTGGGGGAGGGAACGTTCTGCCTTTTCTTCCAGAGCCAGCAACACTCATTTAGAATTCATTTTCAGTCTTTTTTTCCCAGACTCTCCATAGCCAAAACATTGGATTTAAGCCTCGATGCTTTTTAGCTGTAGCATTTCAAAAAGGTAGACTGAAGTAGCGTCTAAATTACAGGTTAAAAAAAATTTTTTTTTAAACCAAAGGTGTCAAACATTAAAGTAAGTCATTTTTTCTGCCTAAACTGGTAGATACCTTTGTGAGATTTAAAAAGGACTGAAGCAACACCTCCAATGTTTTCAATGAACCGCAATACAATGACCCTGTTAGTTGCTTCTTCCGAATGTCTGTGCTGAGGATTCCTAGCTACACCGAATTCTGCCTCCACAGAGGACCTCATAGGCCAGATCCACCATATCACGTCAACAGTAGCGAATGTCCTTTGCAAATGCAAATATTTGTAAAATATTTGCAGAGGAGGTGGGGACAGAGTTCGCTGATAGTTTCGAATAATTAAAGGGGCTCCATGGGCAAATGTCAAAACAGAAAAAAATTTAACAGAAAACGGAGCAAAGTGACAATACAAATGGCCAGATCTCCCTATTATCACTTTCTGTACATCTCACAAGACAGCTGATTCCCCGCTCTGTATGGGTTCCAGCATTCAGCGATTTATTGGGTAATTCAGCATTTGCCAGTATGTCTGGTGCTAATTAAATGCATCGCACTCTATTCAGAAATGTCACAATTGATTTGTCTTCTGCAAGCACTGACTTTATTTCAATCTTCTGAAAAAGATTTTATGAGCCCTAGATAACTTACCCTGGCACATTCATCTCCCAGGGTGGCTTCTGTGTGTGAGGGCAGTAAGAGAAGAAACCCTCAGTGAACATTCGATACAAATACCTCCGCGGACATCTTGTTTATCTGCTACGTGCCATATATCTGAGAAATAGCATAGGTATAGGAAAATTACAAACCGCACCATTAGCCTATAAAAGCACTTAAACATGACAGAAGTTAACGTAAAATGATATTGGCAGATCTTATTGAATAATGTTAGATCAGTCCAAACACACACACACACACACACACACACACACACACACACACACACTCACACGCTGAAAGTGTGTTATTTATTACGAGGTGTTTACTTATTCACAAATTGATTTTGACTGAACTTACCTATTAACTAACTTGCATACAAGAGGAAATCACATAACATCATTTCAGGGGCAAGAAGAGAGAAAAGGGGAAAATGCAGTGTAGTGGAGGATTTTAAGAGATGTAACACTTCTCACACTCACGTAGCAAAACAAAGGTAGACGATCGACTAGTCGCTCTTATTTAATTCCAGGTAGGTTTCCCCACTGCCCTCCACCCTCCGAACCTGGATATAGCCTCCTTGTTCAGTGTCTTCATTGAAGATGAACCACAGTAAAAATACCCACCTTAGTCCGAGGGAAATAAAAATCCTGTCCCAGTCACTGCTGGTGAATTGATAATCTGTGCCTCAGGAAAAGAAAGAAGACCACATATGTGCTATTGGAAAAGAACAATCACTATATCTATGTGACAAGTAAAAGATCAATCAAAGAGAAGACACTACCCAATCTTTAGCAAGGAAATTTTAGATGGCATTTTTCTGGAAATGAATAACTCACTAGCTGTATTATTCCATTCTGCTCCTTGTTTACATTAACATTTGGGTTTGGGTGAAAAATGCATGGTTGAATAGTAAAAATACCAACTTTCAGAGTTCATTTGCTTTTGTAGCAAAGACAGTCTTTTTTCTGAAATTAAATGTAATGCTCATCATAAGGACAGAACTCTTTATGGGGTTCAAGTAGATGTTCTATTAAAACGTCCATTGCCTTTTAGCTTCTATTTTAGGGAAAGTAAAGTGAATGTGAAACTGATTAACTTATTCAGAGGTCTTCACAATTAGCCATTTTACCTGCTTCTAAAATAGTGTGGTCAAATATTTTTAAAGTCACTCCATGGGGCTGGGTTTGTAAATAACTAAAATAAATCTGCAAATGACTGCAGAAAGTTCTTTAGAAAAACACAAAAGGAATGTAAAAGGTAACAGTTCACCAACTAATTTCTTACGCTTTTAAACTTTAAGTTGACCCCAGAATAACAAGGGTTAAGGGCACCCACCTCCCACACAGTCAAAAATCCGTGTATAACTTTTGACTTCCCCAAAACTAATAGCCTCCTGTTGGCCAGAAGACTTACCAAAAAAAAATAATAAACTGTTGGTAGACACATATTTTGTATATTATATATATTATATACTGTATTTTTATAATTAAGTAAGCTAGGGAAAAGAAAATGCTATTAAGAAAATCAAAAAGAAGAAAAACTACATTTACAGTACTGAACTTTGTTTATCGAGAAACATCTGCATCCGAGTGGACCTGCACATTCTAACTCATGTTGTTCAAGAGTCGACTATAATATGATTTTATTTGAATACAACAGGAAACTGAGATGCAGACTCCTGGAGTGACCCTCCTTACAAGTATACAGAAAGCTGCAAAATGGCAGAATCTACACTCGAAACGAGCCTTCTATCTCCAAATTCCGCCTCCTTCTGTCACAGCACATCATAGCACGGTCAAATCTGTCTTGCAGGGGACTATATAAACAAAATGAATACATTATCAAGGAAGGTGGATGGATTGATCCAATTCTAAATCATTTTGTTTAATATTAGATATATTTTTTAATTTTATTTATTTATTTTGAGAGAGACAGAGACAGCAAGTGGGGGAGGGGCAGAGAGAGAGGGAGATAGAGAGAGAGATAGAGAGAGAAAGTCCCAAGCAGGTTCCATGCTGTCAGCACAGAGCCCAATGTGGGCTTGAACTCACAGTACCATGAGATCATGACCTGAGCTCAAACTGAGAGTCAGACACTTAACCCAGGTGCCCCAACATGGTATTTTCTTAAATACAGAAGCACAGGGGATGTTGTGTTGTGCTTCTGCAGGTCTAATTCAAGGACTGAGGCCTTCATTCCTCAAATGCTGGAAATGTTGGTGACTGCATTCTTAGCTCAATCCCTCTCTAAGAACTGCCTTTAGTCCAAAGTCACATGCCTTTCCAGAGAGCAGGCCAAATCGAAAGACTGGACCAGAAATTAGTTATAAAGTCAACCACTCGGGGTGCTGGGTGGCTCAGCTGGTTAAGCATGGACTCTTGATTTTGGCTTAGGTCATGATTTTACAGGTTCGTGCGATGGAGACCTGAGTCAGGCTCCGCACTGATAGTGTGGAGCCTGCTTGGGATTCTCCCTCTCTCCCTATTTCTCTGCCCTTCTCCCAAGTGCTTTCCCTCTCTCTCTCTCAAAATAAATTTAATAACTTTAAGGAAAAGTAAATAAATAAAGTTAACCACTTGCCTCAAGATGAAAAGACTCTGAAGACCATTTCAGTTGTAGAGGTCCCTGTGGAAATCATTGAGTTCTCAGAAATGACATACGCAAATGGAAACATATTCCATGCTAATGGATTAGAAGAATGTTGTTAAAATGTTCATAAAACTCAAAGCAATCTACAGGTTCAATGCAATCTCTATTGAAATACCAATAGCATTTTTCACAGACTAGAAAAAAAGGATCCTATAATTTGTATGGAATCACAAAAAGCCCAAAGAACCAAAGCAATCTAGAGAAAGAACAAAGCTACAGTTAACACAATCCCCTATTTCAAGATATATTACAAAGCTATAATAGTCAAAACACGATGATAATGGGTACAAAAATAGATACATGGATCAAGAGAACAAGATAGAGAGCCCCTAAATAAAACCATTTTTATAGGGTCAATCTATGGCAAAGGAGGCAAGACTATACAATGATGAAAAGACAATCTTTTCAATAAATGGTGCTGGGGAAAATGGAGAGCTGGATACAAAAGAATGAAACTGGACACCATACACAAAAATAAACTCAAAATGGATTGAAGACCTAAATGTAAAAACATTAAACCATAAAACTCCTAAAAGAAAACATAGGCAGCAATCTCTGACATCGGCTGTAGCAACATTTTTCTAGTTGTGTCTCTTCAGGCAAAGTTAACAAAAGCAAAAATAAAAAATTGCGACTGCATCAAAATAAAAAGCTTTTGCACAGTGGGGGAAACTACCAAGAAAACAAAAAGGCAACCTACTGAATAGGAGAAGCTATTTGCAAATGATATATGCAGCAAGGGGTTAATATCCACATAGAGCAAGAATGTATACAACTCAACACCAAAAAACAATTCAACTAAAAAATGGCCATAGGATCTGAGTAGACTTTTCTCCAAAAAGGCATCCAGATGGCCAACAGACATATGAAAATATGCTCCATATCACTCCTCATCAGGGAAAGGCCAAGCAAAACCAATGAGATATCTCTTCACACCTGTCAGAATGGCTATTATCAAAAAGATAAGAAATATCAAGTGTTGGCCAGGATGTGGAGAAAAAGGAACCCTCATGCACTGTTGGTAGGAATGTAGACTGGTACAGCCACTGTGGAAAACAGTATGGAATTTCCCAAAAATTAGAGACACCGTATGATCCAGTAATTCCACTACTAGGTATATACCCAAAGGAAAAAAAAATACTAATTTGAAAACATATATGCATCCCTGTGTTTATTACAGCATTATTTACAACAGCCAAGATACAACGGGCAATTTAAGCAGCCACAGATAGATACACGGATAAAGAAGCTACAGTATATATGTATAATGGAATGTTACTCAGCCATAAAAACCAATGAGATCTTGTCATTTGCAGCAACATGGATGGACTTAGTGGATATTTTGCTAAGTGAAATAAGTGAGAGAAAGATAAGTACTATATGATTTCATTTATGTGTGGCACCTAAAAAACAAAACAAAGGCAAAAACATATCCATAAACCCAGAGAATAAACTGGTGATTACTAGAGAAGAGGAAGGGTAAGGGGATAATCAAAAAGGGATGAAGTTATGGAATGAATAAGTCACAGGAATGAAAGGTACAGCATAGGGAATACAGTCAATGGTATTGTATCAAAAGTGTTGTATAATGACAGATGGTAGCTACCCTTGTGTTAAGCATAGTATAACTATAAGCACTTATCACATCACTATATTGTACCCTGAAACTAATGTAAGATTGTATTTCAACTATACTTCAATAATAAAAGAAAAGACAGTCACTGAGGTCTCTGTTGCAACTACTTTGCACTTGGGCTTCTCCATTGATCTTGTTTGACTTCCCTCACTTCTTCACAGATAAGTTTTGGAATAAACCTCCTGCAATCTAATCTCCATATCAAGTCCTGTTTACAAGAAAATGTAACCAACTACAAAAAGTATCAAACTGATCCCAAAAGTCATCAACAATTTTACATTTTGAGTATATAAGTACTATGCAGATATAAGATCATCTTTACCTATTATCATCTCCCTACTTTTGGTCACATATAGCTCACACTTATTTTGTTAGCTTTATTTATTCTAAAATTAGGTACAGGGGTATCTGGGTGGCTTGGTCTGTTGAGTGTCTGACTCTTGGTTAGGCTCAGATCATCCTCTAATGGTTTCCTGAGTTCGAGCACCAAACTCTCTGCCCATCTCCCACTCATGCTGTCTGTCTGTCTGTCTCTCTCTCAAGAAATAAACTTTAAAATTAGGTACAAGAATTATTTGAGTTGTAGATTCACTGGAAATAAAACAACTCATGCAGATTGTAACAGAAAAAAAAGGAAGTAGGTTTGAGAGTTTAAATATATGTTTTAGGGGATTTCCCATAAAAAGTGCAAGAGGTTTTAATGAGCTTGTAAAAATTATAAAATACGAATTGAATAAACATACTTGTTTTGTTTTAACTCAGAATACCAAGATAAGGGTTTTCCAGAGGTTTGGGAGAAATATGCAGATAAATCTAAGAAAGCATCAGACTAAACTATCCAAATGACAGTAGAGAGAGAAAATAAAAGCAAGTTCTTAAAAAATTAATGAGTCTGCAGATAACAAATCTATAAAAAGTAATAGAGAGATAATCACCTAAATAAATTCTAAAAAAGCATATGTGAAAAGGTAGTACTCATTTATGACAACAAAGAAACATGTAAAAAGTAAAAATAGAAGGGACTTGCCTAACCCGATACAGAATGTTTCTCCAAAATCCATATTTAATTATGAAATATTCAAGCTTTTCTCAAATTGAGATAAAGACAAGGATAACTGTTAGTATTTTTACTTAAAATCATATAGTTCTTGCCAGCGTTATAAGGCAAGAAAAAAAAAGCCTAAGAATCAGAAAGCAAGAAATAAGTGTTCATTATTTATAGTTAACAAGAGTTTTGCACATAAACAAAATGCAAAATAAAATAAAGCTATTGGAATTAGTCAGTAAATTTAGTAAAGTTGCTGGTTCTAAGGTCAGTATTTAAAAAAAGTTTCTAAAGGTCAGCAACAAAAAATAAAATTTTATAAATCATACCATTTATAACAGCATCACCAAACACAAAACAAGTTGGAGTTAAATATATACAAGGGTATGCAAGATTTCTACTCTGAAGACTTTGAGACATTACAGGGAGATTTAAACAAGAATTAAATAAATGGATAAATATATTACATTCATGAATTTTGAGAGCAATATGAAAAAGAAGTCAGTAAGTAAACCTGAACATCTATCTGCCCTATCATCCAACATCTTCACTCTCAGATATTTACTCAAGAGAAATGAAATTATCCACAAAAGACGTCAAATTATGTTCATACCATCTTTATTCATAATAGCCAAAAATTGGAAATAACTCAAATTTCCATTGAATGGATAAACATATTGTGACACGCTTATATATTAAAATATTGTTTAGCTGTTGATACTACCCAAAGCAATATATATATTCAATGGAATCTCTATCAAAATAACACCAGCAGGCACCCGGGTGGTTCAGTTGATTGAGTGTCCAACTTCAGCTCAGGTCATGATCTCACAGCTTGTGAGTTCGAGCCCCACGTTGGGCTCTGGGCTGACAGCTCAGAGCCTGGAGCCTGCTTCAGATTCTGTATCTTTCTCTCTCTCTGCCCCACTCCATCTTGCCCTCTCTCAAAAATGAATAAATGTTAAAAATAAATAATAATAATAGTAACACCAGCATTCTTCACAGAGCTAGAACAATCTTAAAATTTGTATGGAACCAGAAAAGACCCTGAATAGCCAACGCAATCCTGAAAAAGAAAACTAAAGCCAGAGGCATCGCAATCCCAGACTTCAAGCTGTATTACAAAACTGTAATCATCAAGACAGTATGGTACTGGCACAAAAACTCCCAGATCAATGGAACAGAATAGAGAACCCAGAAATGGACCCACAAACGTATGGCAAACTCATCTTTGACAAAGCAGTAAAGAATATCCAATGGAATAAAGACAGTCTCTTCAGCAAATTGTGCTGGGAAAACTGGACAGAAAGATGCAGAAAAATGAACCCGGACCACTTTCTTACACCATACACAAAAAGAAACTCAAAATGGATTAAATAACCTAAACATAAGATAGGAAGCCGTCAAAATCCTTGAGGAGAAAGCGGGCAAAAATCTCTTTGAACTAGGCCACAGCAACTTCTTACTCAACATGTCTCTGGAGGCAAGAGAAACAAAAGCAAAAATGAACTATTGGGACCTCATCAAAATAAAAATCTTCTGCACAGGGAAGGAAACCACCAGTAAAACTAAAAGGCAACCAATGAAATAGGAGAAGATATTTGGAAATGGACATTTCAGATAAAGGGTTAGTATCTAAAATCTATAAAGGACTTATCAAACTCAACACCCCAAAAAGAAATAATCCAGTGAAGAAATGAGCAAAATACATATATAAACACTTTTCCAAAGAAGAAATCTAGTTGACAAATGGACGCATGAAAAAATGCTAAACATCACTCATTATCAGGGAAATACGAATTAAAACCACAATGAGATAACACCCTACTCCAGTCAGAATGGCTAAAATTAACAACTCAGGCAATGACAGATGTTGGTGAGGATGCAGACAAAGAGGATCTCTTTTGTATTGCTGGTGGGAATGCAAACTGGTAAAGTCACTCTGGAAAACAGTATAGAGGTTCCTTAAAAAATTAAAAATAGAACTACCCTACGACCCAGCAATTGCACTACTAGGTATCTATCCAATGGATACAGGTGTGCTGTTTCAAAGGGACACATGAACCCCAATGTTTACAGCAGGGCTATCAAAAATAGTCAAAGTATGGAAAGAGACCAAATGTCCATCAACGGATGAATGGATAAAGAAAATGTGGTATACACACACACACACACACACACACACACACACACACACACACACACACACACTAGAGTATTACTTGGCAATCAAAAAGAATGAAATCTTGCCATTTGCAACTATGTGGATGGAACTAGAGGGTATTATGCTAAGTGAAATTAGTCACTCAGAGAAAGACAAATATCATATGACTTCACTCAAAGGAGGAATTTAAAAGACAAAACAGATGAATTTAAGAGAAGGGAAGCAAAAATGATATAAAAACAAGGAGGGGGACAAAACATTAGATTCTTAAATACAGAGAACAAACTGAGGGCTGCTAGAGGGTTTATTGGATAGCGGTATTGGCTAAATGGGTGAGGGGCTTTAGGGAGGACATTTGTTGGGATGAGCACTGGGTGTTACACATAGAGGATGAATCAATGGATTCGGTAACTTGGATATAAATTAAAAAATAAAAATAAAAATAAAATAAAGTATTGCTTAGCAATAAAATGAGAACCACTGATGTGCACAAAAACACGGATGCATCCTGAAAGCATTATGAGTGGAAAAACACACACAAGATTATATACTGCACATTTCCATTTTTTAGTGACAAAAAGTAGATCAGATTTTGCCTGGGGTTGGAGTAGAGAAGAAATAAATTGGAAAGGGACACAGAGAACCTTTTGGTGTGATTAAAATGTTCTTTAACTTGATTGTTGGGGTAATCACACCGGTATATACTTTTATCAAAACTCAAGCTGTACACTTAAAATGAGTGTCATCAATTTTTTTCAAAAAGTTAAAATTAAAAAAAAATCACTAGCTATAAGCATATACAGAAAGAGAACTCATTATAAATAAACTCAGTGTAAGTGATATATGGCAATGGGCTATCTCCGGGAACAAAGAGATTCTGCAAATTTTGATGGATAGTTTGAACTCCATATCAAGATTCCAGCAAAAGACAAGACACACTCAAATTAGATAATTTGAGGTCATTTTAATAAAAGAATTTATTCTTAAATTAAATGACTTATTTAAAAGACATGAGCAGAATATGAAAAAAAAAATCTGCAAGGGAAAGTATAGTAACCCAGAGGGTTATCACCTTAAGACCAAAAAGACAAAGAATGGGGTGCTTTTCAGGACAAAGAGACTCTTTTTTTTTTTAATTTTTTTAATGTTTATTTATTTTTGAGAGAGAGAGAGAGTGCAAGCAGGGAAGGGGCAGAGAGACAGGGAGACACAGAATCAGAAGAAGGCTCCGGGCTCCGAGCTCTCAGCACAGAGCCTGATGTGGGGCTTGAACCCACCAACTGTGAGATCGTGACCTGAGTTAAAGTCAGAAGCCCAACTGACTGAGCCACCTAGGCGCTCCCCACAGAAGAGACTCTTATGGAGAGATTAGCCTTGTTCGACTTTCAGGAAGGAGGTCACTAGCTAGAAATGAGTTGCAAAGAGGGATGTGGGGGAGGAGGAAATACCCAGACTCACCCTTTTTCCCTTGCGTCTCCTGCTAGGCCCCCTCCTTGGTGAACACATCTGGAAGCCAGAAGGCAAAGGTGCTCAGTATGTTTGTACAGATCAACCTTGGGTACAAAGCTGAGGAGGGAAGACTGACACATGGCTGAGAAGAGGCAAATGGAATACCTGTGACATAATTTCCAACTCCCCCAATTCTTCTCACTGCCCCCAAATTTTTATTTTATAGGTTAAACTGTGGGTCCAGGAATTTGAATTTTTTAATCATATAGGTGATCCTGCAGACTAAGAAGTACTTGGATCACCACACAGAACTACCCCTCTACATTGATCATCAACACATAAAATTTTTAATATGGATAAGACTCAAATTTCATGAGTCCATCTGGAATTATACTCATTTTTTAATACTTATTTGTAGATTGCATTCACTTCAGAATGTAAAAAAATGCACTGAATATTTATAATGCATATTTCCTGTGTATCTGAAGAAACCAATACTACAGGCAAAAGGCATTTCAAGGACTATTAGAAAATTCAAGTATGGAAGCTGGGACACCTGGAAAGGTAGAATTAGGCTCCTCCTTCTTTTGAGAGAAGGAGCATACCCTCTGGGAGTTATAGAGCTTACTATTCTATTTGGGTCCTTACCCTTGACACTTCCTGGAGAGCAGCCCTGAAGGTCACAAGAAGCATGAGAAATCAGCAAAGGCAAGCTATTCAACTGTTGAAGAGATAAGATGATACAGTCACCAGAGAGTCATGGGCAGGGATGTCATCCCAGAAAGGCAGCAGCTGTTGGGTGTAAGGAATTAGTTTTGCTCAGTCATCCTTTACTTATTTTTGCCAGGGGAAGCAGGGTGTCTAGGAATAACTAAGAGGAGTCAACTCGCTTCCCCGACTCATTAGACTGTTCCATTCTTCAATCTGAGACTTTCCATAGAATGAGAGAGGCTAAGAAGGAGGAGAGAAGGGCACTTGCTCTCGGGTGCTGGGCAGAAAAGTTCAAGACTGTTTCCCGATGGCAAGTCACATGACCTGCATTTAAGGACTCTCCAGATTAATTTCACTGACAAAATAGAGTAAGGTGAGAAAAAGTCAGCAAAATTCAACATCGGCACAGACGCAGTCACATTTTCACAGATGTATTTTTTTTGATAGTACAAAAATCTCTGTTTAAAGTACTCAAAGGAAAAAAACAACTGAAATTATAACATAAATTCTGTAAAGAATGCACTCTGAATTTATTTTTATCTTGAACTCACGTAATAACAGTATGATGCATACCTCATATGAGAAGACAGTTACTAATGCATCTACAATGCTTCCTTTTTCATTTAAATACCACAGTAAGTAGATGCATAACGTTTTTGTATAGGAATAGTACATAAATATGTTCATCACCAAAACGACACAAAATGTAAGCACGATTTTAGGTAAAACGACAGTTTTTAAATGTTTCTAATTTTTCCCACAATAAGACATCAATTCCACTCTTCTTTGAGAAGAAAGGTATTATTAATTCCACGCTCTAATTTCTCTTTGTTCTCTAGATCTGTGTTTGTCATACTTCTACTAGGAAAGGATCTGTTTCTACAGACAAAGGCTGGAGACAAAGAGGAGGAGCTATAGAAATTTCTGAGATCCAGGAGCTTGATTATGCGACCACAAGTAAGTGACACAGAGGGGCGCATAAGCTGGCTTCTAGGTCAGGGCAGAGGAAGCGATTTCTGTCATATGTCCGTAAAGGTCATGTCTAGAAGTCATCTCTAGAACTCAGAGAGGAATGAAAGCTACGATTTCCCTGTGAAGGCTTCACTCTGCTTCAGTGTAGGCCTACCCCTAACATTTGCAGCATGGGGATTAAGATGACAAATGGAGACATATATTTGTCTAAATATTTACATATTAAAAATCAGGTTAATAACTAGGAAATAAAATAGGTTCTACTACCTTAAGAAATACACCATCATAGTGATAAAATGGAAAAATGCATATAAAGGGCTGGCTTTTATAACAGTGAAAATCAGTAAAATAGCAAATGACCAAATTTATTTCTGTATATGTCAGGATATTTTGTTGATGTACCAGTTGGTAATAAGACGAAGACAAATTGCATATAAATTATAAATAATTCCATAAAATTTTTCTTCTATTCCTTTCCATAAAACCAATACTTATGTGGTTATAAATGAAGATATGGATTTAATTTTTGTTTGCCAGTAATCATCTAAAGAATTGTTTCTTGTAGTGATTTTCAGTGACACAATTTGAATATATTTTCATCTAAAATGCAAATTAACGTAAATGTAAAATATCCAAAAGCATTTTTCATATATTTTAAAATATATTTCTTCTCTAACAAATTAATAAAAATAAAGAGAAAATATAAAATACATTTAATGTACAGCAACAGTTTTAATTTGATCAATTTAACTGAAATGTTTAAGCAAAATTCAATATTCATTTATTTTTTGAAATGTAAATCTCATCAAATATTTTTTATAAAAAATAAAACTACTTGTAATCCAGGGTTCACTGTTCACCTAATTACCATTGTAAAGAACTGATACCATACATCACACACATAGACTTACATAGAAACAAATTTAAGAGTGGCAGAAACTATTTAATATTACCCAATATTCCTCTGCCAACACCTGCAACTATCATAAAAGTTTCGAGTACATTCAAAACTGTAGATTAGGAAGGAAAGCTGAAAACGCACTGTAAATTCTACAGGGAAATTACAATTATGTGAGAATCTATTAGATTCATGCCATCTTAAAAAATTTTTGATAATTTAATTAATTTGTCTTAATTTAGTACTTCTACTATTCAAAACCCACACCAGCCACCAGCACTTTCTGCAACCCAACATTCTAGAGTCAGCAAACCCACAAAACTTGGAGGGCATTCAAGCCAATCACCTTTTGTTTTAAGGTCAAAGCATAGGAAAAATGGATAAACTTTCTCTGGAACCTGAAGGGTGGTAGTCATCGCAACAGAAGTTCATAATTATGAAGGTAGCTGTGCTGGGTTCTGAGCACCAGCATTTATTTGTGGTAGGTATTTGCAATTACACGGGGTCTCTTAACATTCAGGGTTAGAATTTAACTACGACCTCACTACAACCCTACCCATGTATACACCAAAAAAGTTTAAACTAATTGGGTTCACTAAACACATAACTTGTTTTTGTGTAAGTAAATAAGGGATTGGAGAAATATGGGAAGAAGATGAAGGGTAACACGGTAGGAATTGTAGAGCCTGTAACTAACTAGAAAGATCATGCCTACCTAAGGGCATTTAATTGTCAACATTTTAGTGTAAATCCTGTGTGTTCTCAGCATGCACACACACACGCACACACACAAATGGTCACTATGTAAGGGATGGATATATAATTAACTTGGCTGTGGTAAGCATTTCACAACGTATACATTTACGAAATCACATCATATACATTTAAAAAGACACTTGAGGCTTGCCTGGGTGGCTTAGTTGGTTGAGCATCTGACTTTTGATTTCGGCTCAGGTCATGCTCTCGTGGCTGCGCTGATGGCACGCTTGGAGCCTGGATTCTCAGTCTCCTGGGATTCTCAATCTGCCTCTCTCTTTACCCCCTAGCTTGCTTGCATACACACACACTCTCTCTCTGTCTCTCTCAAAAATAAATAATAAATAAATAAACATTAAGAAAAACTACTCAGCACAGCCTAAATATATACAATTTTTGACAATCATACTCAACAAAGCTGAAAAAACAAATTACCTGGCCAAATTGGGCAGTTGGCTGAAACTACTGTGACCCATCCTATAAGACTGTTATTGGATCATACAAAATGATTTTCTTTACAATAACAATGATGTATGTTACTTGTTTGATATGTGATGTAATGCTTATAGGTGGTACTTACGAAATAACTCCCAGTTTCCTGTCTCAACTGAAAAAACACAATTCAACCAATATATGTATTTCCAGAAAAAAACAGTGAATATTTTTAATCACTCCATATATTTGAGTTTTCAAGGATAGTACCCAGAGGCCTTTACTTTTCATCGTCACTATCCCTGAAATTCAGTAATGTTACTATCAGGTGGACGATAATGCCCAGCTTATGACATCATGTTCCGAACAGCTCAACAAAGCTAATATAAGATCATTTTGAATATCAACTCTCCTACAGCTAAGTTTGTATAGAAGTCACCATCTGATATGATTTATTATTCAGCTAAGATTTAAATACATTTAAAAATATCCTTTTGGATTATTATCAGTTTCTGCTTATATTGACCCTGCTTATATTTCCAGACTTAGGAAAACATTCCTTTATTTACCCCAAAACTTCTTTATTCAAGGCTAATCGGTATCTAGCTTAGGTTAAGCTTAACTTAGTGTCAAAGAGAAATGGTACTTCCTATGTAGTCAGGATTGAATTTCATCTATTACTTTCCTCCCCTGAAAGGGGGAAGATCTTGAGTCATAGCTTTGACCCCTAATAAGCATTCTAAACAATGAAGAGACTTTTATCTAGATTTTAAGCATAAACAAAAGCAGAGCTGAATAATAACCCTCCCCCAAATAAAATATTGAGTAATGCTGTGTGTCAAGTATCCTGCTAAAATGCCCTACTCATTTATTCCTCAGAACCATACTATAATGTCTGTGAAGTATTATTATCACCTTCATTTCATAGGTGAGAAGGACAAAGCAGAGTAGTTGATTTTCTTTTCTTTTTAATTTTTTTAAATGTTTATTTTTTGAAAGAGAGAGAGACAGAGAGAGAGAGAAAGAGATCTAGAGAGCAAGTGAGGGAGGGGCAGAAAAGGAGACACAGAATCTGAAGCAGACTCCAGGCCCTGAGCTGTCAGCACAGAGTCCGATGCAGGGCTCAAACCCACGAATCGCAACATCATGAGCCAAAGTTGGATGCTTAACCAACCGAGTCACCCAGGCGCCCCTATTTTCTTGCCCAAAGTTGCACAGCTAGTAAGTGGTTTACCCAAGACTCCAGACTATGTTAAATTTCAGAGCTCACTCTCCTTGTCTCTAACTTTTGGCTTGCAGGACATACCTGTGTCCTTGATTTTCTACTCAAACAGCTTTCCTCCATTAACTCCATTTCTATTTCAATTGCTTACCCATTCAAATGATTATTTTTGTAAATTTTAACTTGAATACAATATTCAAACCTATTTATCCAAACCAATATAGCCTCATCTGATACAGATTGTCTTCAAAAAAAAAAAATTAACTTTTTTCTGTATCCTAACATTTTAAGCAAATTTCAATAGAAATTAACAAGGAATTTAAAGAGATATAAACATATTTCTCCACAGAGAAGAGCTCATAACAATAGTTAATATCTTCTAAGATCAAGGAATGACTTGGAAGATTAATGGAATTAACTTTAAAAAGTGATGAAATTTTCATTAAGTGGAGATTCTGATAAGGTATAAAACGAACTTAAGTATGATTCAATGAATTATTAGAAGCAAAACTTTGGGCCTATTCGAAACTACTCTTAGTCCAAAGAATCCTTTGACAAAGAAATAGAAAGGTACATTAAGAGAAAACATTTATGAAGAGGGCAAAGGTCGAGGACCACTTTAAAGTAATTTTTACTACATTGGTGATCCATTTGTTGACTTATGCATTACTTTCTGCGACTAGACTCAACCAGTGATATAACCCAGACCAAATAGTTGACCTTTACCTGAAAAGTAAATAATAATTTACAGAAGTCCCTGGTTCAGAGATGACTCACTGGTGTCTGCTGTCCATGAGCACTGTCCCGTTTGGATGGACATCTGCTTCATGATTAACCTCTGGGTTCAGCTGACTTGGAGACTGAGCAAATGATTAATGAGTGAAGAATTTGTTTTCTCCTCTGCTACTTATAATGTCAGCCCCAAGGGAGAAGGCTATAGCAACCAGAATATAGAGATGGGGCAGGAAGTTGCTGAGGGATGACAAAAGCATTTTGCAGGAAGTACCGAAGCTGTGGGAAAATGAGTGTCAAATAGAATTTAAGTCTTAAGAAGGAAACAATAAAGATAAAATCAAAAGAGAGAAAAGAACTCAAGAAAGCTGAGCCTTCAGGAGAACGAATAAAACTTTACAGACATTAAAATGAGAGAAATTTCTGGATAACACAGAATAAGTCATAGCGATGACATCCACAATTCAAAGAGTCTTGAGGCCATCAACTAAAATGAGCTATTTTTTCAATCATATTTGAACAGGTGTGATTTGCTAACTGAATGTCATAAACCATCACCATCATCTTCCAGAAGCATCTAGTAAATGTCAGTTGAGCATGGCTGGTGAGGTATTGGGTGTTTTCCAAGAAAATTTCATATTCTTAGTTTTTACCTAGCATGTCACTTTGGTACACATTAGATGCACAATGGTTTGCAAGTTTTTTTGTAAGACTGACAAAGATTATCATGTATAGGAATATAGAATAAGAAAAAAATAATCAGAAATGGCCCAAAACATATTTCTGAATAGTTACTCAAATGATGCATCTTGGAAACATAAATTAAGGCAAATGTAATCAAGATAGCATGAGGGGAAATGGTGAGCTTTCTGTTTATCTCCGAAAGGCCCAAGGAAAGGAGGACATTCGAGGGCATTTCTAGTGATTGGGTGAAAGAGAAACAGCATAGTTTTCTGGGGGTGTGGAGGGCTCAAGGCAGGGCTTCAGCCAGCCAAAGTAGGTGTGTGAATGACAGACATGACCCTCCAAGCAGCTGCCTGAGATAAGTGATGGCCATTGCTGGGGTATGAGAAGACGGAGGTAACAGTACCTCGACTGCAAAAATCCACATGGGAGGAAGGACTTTGGCATTGTGGGTCAGAATCTTCCAGAATGTGATGCTCTTCTTTTTTGCTGACAATCTTATTTTCTTTTGGCATGGAAATCCCAGAATTTGAAAAAAGCATTTGAATTTAAGGGTCAGCATAATTGGGACTGTTTAAGGCTAGCCCAGTCCACACTGAAGTTGGAATATCTAAACAGAAAAGAATAACAACCAAGGCAAATGCAACCTATGACCCTCAAGGACATGTGGCTTAAGCCCAAAGACTTTACTACAATCTTAAAGCCCTTCTCCAAATGGCTGTATGATCACTTGTGACTTTTTCCTCAGGGCCTAGAACAAAATACAGCCTGGAACAGCCTACATGGAATGGCAGAGAAGCTAACCAAGCACCAAGTCTGTACATCCACCTAAGCCCTCGTTAACAGCGTAAGCATTCATCCAGAAACCAAGACGGAGTAGGAGCTCCCAGAGGGCTGTGGCAGTCAGATCCACAATGGACTTTGGCAGCACAACAGGGTTGACTAGGCACCTGCAAAGATGGGGGTGAGGTTCCTCAAGTCCAGAACGGTCCTCAGGCATGGCTAGTTCTCTATGGCAGGATCTCAGCCGGAGCTGAGGAGGGAGGGACTGTGGTCTCCAGCCGGGCTGATGTCTGGTAATTGGTCTCTAAGAAGCAACAATTACTTTTCAGGTGTCCTGTCAATGAAGACCTAAATACATGCTGTACTCTAAAAATTTCCCAACTATTTGTTATCTGCAAATCCATTAGTTGAAAATAGCCTATAGCTTTTGGCCCTAAAACATGAAGATTCACCTCCTTCCTGCTAAATATCTAAAAAGGGAGGAAAAGGACAATGGAGCAGAATATGACTAACCCATCAGTCAGGTCACTTCTGAGACTATTTCCGCAGACCCTTTGTCCCCTCTCAGTCAGTATTAACTATACAGTCCAATTAAACCTAGTGCTGGTTGTCCACAGGGATTCCTTTCATACAAAAATGCAATTCTCTCCAAGATTCTCGGCATTACCTAATGGCCTGCATAGAATCAGTTTGATGGTCTCTGGCTGGTTCCCGGGCGACAAATTGATCACCATGGCAATAATCAGAGGCTCTCACCCTCTACAGGGGCAAGGTAAAATCCACAACGCCATGAAGGAAGCTTATCTGATTATCTCAAAAGGGCTGTCTCTTTAGAGGGGAAGCGACTGCCGATTAGGCTGTTCAACACACGCGTGTGGGGCCCGTGCCAGAGTGTGGAGTGAGGCATATGGTTGGAGACCGAGTAGGGAAAACATGCCAGCTTCTGAAGCAGCCCAGCTGCCTCTGCTCAGGTGGTCTGGGTCAGGATTCGGTGAGTAAGACCTACTCAGCCCCAGGAAAGGGGACCGATGGGTACTTGCAGAAACACAACCGGACTGAAATCGGTAAACCACTTTGCTGGCAAAAAATACAAAAAGGGGACAATCCAGGAAACACAAGACTATGAAACTGGTAGAGAAAGTAATGTGAGCCCAATTAGATTAGATTTTATAATACTTATGTTGAGACTCTGACTACTAATGGAGGCACTGTATCTAAGTACTTTTTCTTCTACGTTGCCCCAAAATAGGTTTGTGACTTTTCTTTGGGACATCCTCTGAAAAGAATTAGTAATTATAGAAATATAGATGAGGAGAAGAAATACACAAGAAAATATATTTCTGGGAGTGCTTGGGCGGCTCAGTTGGTTAAGTGTCCCACTTCGGCTCAGGTCATGGTCTCACAGTTTGTGAGTTTGAGCCCAGCAGTGGGCTCTGTGCTGACAGCTGAAAGCCTGGAACCTGCTTCAGATTCTGTGTCTTTCTTGCTCTCTGTCCCTCCCCCAACTCTCTCTCTCTCTCTGTGTCTTGCTCTCAAAAAATAAATAAAACATTAAAAATTTTTAATAAAAAAAGAACATATATTTCTGCATGGTATAGTCTTTGTCATATAATAAATTCCTAATGTGCCAAACAAGACCAAAAATCTAGTCTTCCACTCATGTGTGAAGTTGGTGTGTTCACGCTGTACAAAGCTGGGATAAAATTGTTCCCGACAGAAGTTAATTTATGCATTGTAAGGCACATACATACTTCTCTTTATTACTCTGCACATTCAAAGGCCTCTAAAGCATGCGCTCACAAGCATTACTTCTAGTGTTGAGAATAATCTAGGGAGAGTTCTCTATAGATAAGCATGGGGGAAAAATATCTTCTAAGCCCTCATGGACAGTTCCCACCCTTATAAGGTCAGAGGCTTGACATGCAGCCCCATATGACAGAAAGATGTGGACTAGCAGTCAGATTGTTTCTTGGGGGGTTGGGGTGGGGGGAGGAGCTGCATACAATCACTTCTGGGCAGAGAGATGGTCCTTCACAGGACTTTAACGAGCTTGCTGAAAATCACACTGAACAAGAACACCAAATGATTTCACAATTAGAATGGTCTATTCTCTTACTTTTCTGTCACATTTTCGTACCGGGTGTTAATAGGTCCTTCAAACTCTTTTTTAGCTTACCCCTTAAATAGAATGCAGTTAAAGAATTTCAACCATGCTGTACCATATAGGATAAATCATATCTCATCGCTGTGAAAATAAAATTCATCTTTTTGTTTCCTTTTCAGAAAACCACTATCTTATGTTAAATTAATTTGCATTAAAACGAGTACGGATTTGATATGGCATTTTGTAGAAATTTTCTTTATTTTAAACTGCTGCTATTTAAAATAAATAGCAGCCTCTTCTTTGCTGGGATAATAGTATAGATTTCAACCTATTAATCTCCGAATCTGTTTTCCCAATCATTGAAGAAACTGAGATTTATGTGTTTATCCCATGGGTTCACAGTAAAGATTACATGCTGAGCATGTAATAGTTTCTCAAAAAATATGAATTACCTCTCTTTCCTAGTCACTAACAATCTTTTTCTCCCAACTTTATATTATGTATCCTTAAATAATACAATTCCATTTCAGTTCTTTCTGCTATTTCATGAACACAAAGTGTAAAAAAAAAATAGCTTTCAAATCCTTGGACCCATAATGTGGTGAATCTTTGGGAATTCACCAAACTCACTTTGGGACTGAAGCAGAACATGCCCATCTATAAACCTCGTCACAGACATAGCTTTCTTCCAGAACAACTCATGTCCTTTCTCCCTCCAAATTTCTTTCATTCTTATTTATCTTCAATTCAGGGTGTACAGGGACATCCTAAAACAAGCTTCTACCAAAACTGAGAACAACTGGGAGCCACGGGCACCTTTTGTTTGAAAAAGTCCATTGTTACACGGGGGCCATGACCTTTGGAGTGAGGCAGATCTGGGTTCAAATCCCAGTTCTACTGTATTTGGCTGGGTGGTCCCTGGCGAGGTGTTCGAACCAGCTGAGTCTGTTTCTATAATTGTGCCATCGCCTACACACATCTGTCTTTTAGCATTGTCAGAGACCCAGGTGGCTTTGTGGTGAAGGTGACGAAGCTTCATCTTCAGGGCTGCTCACTTGCATGTGTGTCTTCAAGGGTCTGTACCTCGTACTGTATTTGTCCTTGTTATTCCTTTCCTTAAACAGAGCTCCTCAACTTCAGGCCCCACAAATCTTGGATCTATCCTTGTATGATGATTAAACAGGAAAATAAATAAGCAAATAAACAGCCTATAGCAATTGTCCAATAAATGGTATCATTTTCATCAGACTCACAGGCCATATGCTTGGATCTGACATTAAGTAAATGCAGAGACAGCTACTATATAGTGGTATCGCTTGCAGGTTATACAGAGGTGAACCCTTCTTAAAACATGCCACGCTGAAGCCTGGTAAAATGTGTGAATCAACCTCTAGCAAAACCTTTGGCTTCAACCTTAATATTAAATGTGTAACCATATTTGGTATATTAGGAAGTTGGGTTCTAAGCAAATGCATCACAGGATGGGTCAACTTAAACGTCAAGGAAGAAGCGTGAAAGTCAAGAGCAAAGGATGTCATCTGCGAGCATCCCAAGGGGAGGACTTTTGGAGGGTTTGGGGGAGATAAAGAACAAGAGCCAAGAATGACGCTCTCCGTGGACTCAGTAGGACACTGTTTGTCCAAATTTGGCTTGGCATCCATCTACATTAGGACCACCTCAGGAACCTCAGTGAAAACACAGTTTCTTCCACCTTATGCCAGCCCACTAAATCAGGACATCGGGAGGTAGGACCCAGGATTCTGTTTTGTAAATAAGCTACCCCATTCAAGTGATTCTGAATTCCATTTAGTTTAAGAACCCCAGCTTACACTTGAATGCAAAAGAAGTGATCTGGTATTTCTCAGGATTCTACATATGTTCCTGCATGACTCAGAATTAGACCAATTCTCTACAATCCTCTTCCACAGGTAAAAGTGAGTATCTGATTTGTGCATTTTCTTACTTGATAGGTCTACTACTGAAGAGCGTGCTATTCAGACACATATATCACTTTTATCATGATTTCAGCAAGATCAGGTAACTCTTTATGCACCTGGGGATAAGACAGTTTAACACTAGCTGAAATGTGGATCTACTACACAGAGGAATACAATCCTCCCCAAGAAGGTGGATTAGCTCCTAAAAGCTTAAAACAAAGTTTCCAGCAAAAAGACAAAATGCTTGCTCTCTGGCCCTGTCCTGGTCCACCTTGTCATTGTTGACTTGGATGGAAACCTAGGAAGCATGCTTACAAATATGCAGATTATGCAAAACATGGAAGGAATAAATGCCCAGAAAAGGGTAATGGTCAAGCGGCAAAGTAATGCCAACAGGCTGGAATGAGAATCAAGACCAAAAAAGATCATGGAGCCTACGGAAGCATGCATGAAAAGAAAAACATCAGAACGGTTTCCCCAAGGTATCACTGATACAAGTTTTGTTTGAACCAACAACAAAATACTGTTAAATACTGTTACTGGTACTCTTACATGTGCATTTTTTTCAATTCTTAGAAGACACTAGTTCTACTCTATTCTGTGATGTTCAAACTATATATAAGTATATATATGTATATATTTCTGAGCATGACATTTTAAGAGAAGAAATGCTCAAATTACCATGCAGCCAAAAGGGGATAACTAGCTAGCATGGTGAGGATTCTACAAACTAACATATACTGCCTATGACAATTTGGAGGGTGGGGGGAAGGACCTGTCTTTCTTTAGATAATGAGTTATCTGTAGACTTAGACTGTTGGAGCTAGGCAAAACTCTAAGTCTGTGAAAGTTGTAAGAAGGTGTATTAAGTTAACTATAAGACAATGAAACAGCTAAATAGCTCCAAAACTGCAATGGAGAACTGACAATGAAAGTGAGCTCCCCATTGTAAAGGTAACCAAACACTAAGCAATGATTCAGTCCCAATTGCTACAAAACAGATTCTCTCTACTGATGTTATTTGGAGAGTGGAGTGATAAATCTGAAGTGCTTTCAACTTCAAAGAAAGGTTTCTGTGATGTGCCTTAGCTAGCTCCGAGTTGTAGCAGCAAACTAAAGCAGAAGAATGTGCAGAGGGCAACGAGGAGCAGAAGGGAAACCAAAAAGGTATATGGACCCTCAGTGAAAGTGCATGAAGCACATAGCAGTGCCAAACACTCTTCTAGGCACTCGGGATGTGGCAGGGGAAGAAAACCAACCCCAATCTTTGCCCTCAAGGAGCTTATATTCTATTAGAAGACACTTATGAGAGGAGTTTGGCAATTTCCTCTTACTGTGAGAACAGAGGAAAAAGTGAAAGAGAATGTGAGGAGTGAAAAGGAAACCTAATTGTGCCAAGAAGGACTTATTTGAACAAATACTTTCCAGTCAAAACAAATCCCAAGAATGCTTATCAATGAAGTCTATTCCATATTAAGATTTCACTGGCTTCTCCAAAGCCGTTGCAATCTATCCATTTAGATGGCACATTTCCTGGCCCCATCTTCCTTTTTAAACATCCCCAAGTGACCATCTAAGTCTATCAATATTGACTTCTTCGCAGAAGGTCACCACCTACCAGATGTTACATCTATCACCGCAAACAAGTTCCCCTTGACATATTGATTATTTCATTTTTCTTGTCTTCTGGCCAGAACCTCCTTTCCGATTAATTTATTGTTGTTGCCTTCAGCATGTATGTCTTTGATGTTCCCGAGACCATACTGTCCACCTGAACCACACATTCAGCTGCTTAACTCATACAGGTGCTGTTTCCTGTCTCTAACGAAATGATCTTGCTGAACACTGGCTTTGTTTACCTTGCTTTAGAAAAACCTCGAAGAACTTGCCAAATCTCAATTTCAGTTTATGTTTGTATCTTCTAAGGTAGACTATCTCTTCATTGCCCACAGGCATCTGGCAGAGAATGGCTTTAGCTCTGAGAGTCATACAAAATCAGATCAACTCCCTACTTTCTCTCTGCTTTTATTTCTGGTTTCTGCTCATTTCTGTTCACCTCCAGGAACAGAGTTGGGCTCCGGAGGTCAACTGGGAGGGTGTTTGAGTTAATAACCTCGACAAGCCACTATGCATTGATCTCTTGTCCCCTCATGCACTCATATTTCTCTCCCTGCAATTAGATGCTCAGCTATCTGCCAGGGGACCTCTTCCCAGACAGTCTCTGATTTGAACTATCTGAGGGCTCCCCATCAAGCTGTTATGGGAGACTAACAACCCACATAGCTCATGCTGTGTACTCCACTTTTGGTGAAGGGTGCTGCATTCTTGCCAAGTAATCAAACCAGTACCTCAATCACACAAGATTAATGTCCCTTTGCTTATATCCTTGAAGCAGAGAAATGGCTAATGTGATTCTCTCCTTCATAAAGGCTTCTATGCGGTAAATGGCCAGGATTAAATTATACAATCATGTCATCTATCTGTCCAAAAGGCTGTCACTCTAATGCTGCATTTGCCAACTTGTCCCTTTAGTGGAGGGGCTCAGCACTGTAAGAAGTGGAAAAGGGAGCATTATGATGCCGGGTAATATAATTCTAAATACCATCAAGGCCATAAAATGGGAAGTAAGTGATAAATAATTTATATTTATCAGAATGACTGAATCTTATTAAAAGTGCAGCAATATGAGATCTTCTCATACAGCACAGACATACATGAGGAAAGAGATCAGAATTTCAATGGTTTGCTAAGAGTTGGTTTGAATTCCAGATTAATGTCCTATGAACCTGGTGTGAACCTCATAATATTTTTTTCACCAGTCCTCGAAAAGACCATGCTAGTCTAAGAAGGCAGTAAGCAAGAAAAAGAAATCCAATCCAACAAGAAAATTTGGGAAAAGTATGGCAATAAGCAGTAGGGCTAAAATGCTACCATCATTGATGTTCTTTTCTCTATTTCAACTCTTTTAGTATACACCATTCATTTATTCTTTTTTTAAAAAAAAGATTTTATTTTTTAAGTTTTCTCTACACCCAACGTGGGGTTCCAACTCAACCCCGAGATCAAGAGTTGCATGCTCCACCAACTGAGTCAGCCAGTCTCCCCTTCTTCATTTATTCTTAATTTATTTCTTCATTCATTAATTCATTCATTCACTGTCTAATTTCTACAGTGTGTAAGATACTGTACTAGGAACTGTGAAAGATAAACCATGAAGAATAGGGTTCTTACCTTCAAGTAGTTTACACTCATATACAGCACCCTGGGACTTTGTTAAACTCTGGGAACCATAACTCCATCTTTATAAAAGGAAAAGTGAGCCTATGTCCAAACTAAACACTGATAGATTATCTTTTACTTCATCTATTTTAATGGTATATGCCTAAATCAGAATTGCTCCCACTTGAAAATGTTTTCCTGGGACGAAGTCCCTGGTTGGAAATGCAAAAATTCAAATCCACTGTCATTTCTTAAATAGTATCACCAGCAAAAAGTCATTTCCCAAATGATCAATTAGACTTTAACTCATTTTTCATGATAGACGCAGAAATAACCAATGATCAGAGAGTCGTATCTTTCTGACAACAAACTTATCTCCACACACACAACCAAAACCTTAGATTGCCTTTTTACGTCAGGATATATCTCCCATGAGCACAGTGTAAGGTATACAGTTATTTTTTAGTCAATACCTGATAATGTCCTCAATTAAAAACTTAACCCCTTTTTTGCCTTTTCTGCTTAAGTGTCAGAGATCTGCTCTAAGCAAATAGTTCAGCGTGTGAGCACTCTCCTAGAACCTGGCTATCTTTTCTTTTTGAATAGGCTTCAAGAGTTTAGTTTGATCCAGCAGAGTTTACTCGGTAAACTGGCACTAAGATCAGAAAACGCTTTTGGTACCATTTCTCCCCATCCTTGCTGCTACAAGCTGCCCTTGAAAGAGGACCAAGTTGGGAAGATGAAAGCCAAGTGGGGAAGATGAAGGCCAAGTGGGGAAGATGAAGGGTCATAGCACAGCTTCTAGCCACTGAATTTCAGCAACAGTGAGCAGAGGTCCTGGGTTGGTCCCTTTTTGCAGCCATGACATTGAGGGCTTTGAAGCATGAGAGAGAAGCCCATTGTGCCTATCACAATAGCCTATAAATGTATCCCCTGCTCCTCCACACACATCCTACCTCATTCTTTCTCCATAGCCCTACTTGAAGAGAACCTTGATGTTGAATTAGCCAGTTAGTTAGCAAATCTCCCCCAACTGTCCAGACACGCCAAGCTCTTTGTGCCTCCGAGTCTGTTTTTGCACTACTCACTCAACCTGGAATGCCCTTTCCTTCCCCAACCCTCTCCTCCCTCCAGAACACTAAAGTGACCTTTCAAAAGCCAAGGCAGGAACCACCTCCTCAAGATCCTTCCTGCACCCAACCCCACCTCAGAGGAATGGACTCTTCCTCCAAGTCAGCTTCCCAGTGCAGCTGTAAAAAATTACCATATGTTTAGTGAATTATGACAACCCAAACATCATCTTACCATTCTGGGGGTTAGAAGTCCTAAAATCAAGTAGCGGAAGGACTGTGTTCCTTCTGGAGGCCGCAGGAGACAGTTGGTTTTGCTTGTTTTTTCCATTTTTCTAGAAGCTGCCAGCATTTCCTAGCTCACACATCTCTCTCAAATCACTTTGACCTTGGCTCCCCTCTTCTTCACAGGCCCTTCCACCTCCCTCGTTAGGGTCTTTCTGATGACACTGGATCCACCTGGTAATCCGAGTAAGCCAAAGATCCCTAAATTAATCAAATCTGCAAAGTGCCTTTTGCATGGAAGGTAACATATTCCCAGGTTCTGGGAATCAGGATTTAGACCGCTTCAGTCAGGGATATGTTATTCTGTCGACCACACCTCCTTTTAAAGTTCCACCCTTTTTCGTCAAATGTCCATGCCAGCTGTGTCACGCTCAGGTGTATTTTGTTACTGACAGTCACCTTAACAGGCTATTGTCTCCCAGAAGAAGATACTTTGGGTCTTTAAGTGATTTCTCCAGTGCCAAGAATTCTGCTTATACTCAGCAGCTATTCAAGAAATCGAATTGAATGTTTGAGGAAAAGAAACTCAGAAAAAAAGCGCAGCAAGGACGATTTAACTGTAAGGCTATTATTTGACAATAAAATATAGTAAGTGAATTTTTTGCATTTACACAGACGCCAAAACAAATGGTTGGGAAAACAATCAAAATCAGCATTTTGACCTAACGTTTCATAGATAATCACAGAACAACAAAATCCAACAGACCAGGATCAGGGGTTAGCAAACTACATCCCATGGCCCCCTGGTTTTTTTTGTTTTGTTTTGTTTTGTTTTTTGTAAATAAAGCTTCATCAGCACACAGCTATATCCGTGTGTTTACATATTGGTTGTGGCTGTTTTTGCACTTCAGTTGACTAGCTGCAAACAGAGACTATATACCCCGCAAGCCTAAACTATTTCCTCTTTACCCTTTACTTAAAACATTTGCTGACTCCTGGTCTAGAAAATGAAAAAGAGTAAATCAGAATTTTGCTCCAGACTGGTCAGACCAGCCATTCTGAAAGATGAATTCACATATTCAACCATCATGGCAGTTGAACACCCAACTATTTAGCTGGGCTGCCTCTTACTTATTAGATGAGCAGGCTGATATTCTAATCCAGTTATGAAACTAAAAGCTGGGCAGTTCACTTATTTTGAATGAGAACTGAGATAAGATAGCTGTGTATCCAATCTTTTATGCGATGATCTAACTTCAAATTTCCTGGGGTGCCTGGGCGGCAGAGTTAGTGATCTCTGACCCTTGGTTTCAGCTCAGGTTATATACCAGGGTCATGAGATAGAGCCCGGAGTTAGGCTCTGTGCTGACAGTGTGGAGCCTGCTTAAAATTCTCTCCCTCCATCTCCCTCTACCCTTCTCCCGTTCTCATGTGCTCTCTGAAAAAAAATTAAAAATTTTAAACAATTTCAAATTTCCTAACTCCTTCCTTATGAACATGGGCTGAGTGGTCTTGTCAGTGCTTAATGTAGGTGGCATCCCTAGAAAATTACGTTGGCATCTAAGATGCATCATTTTCACTTCCTACATGTCTCTCTGAAAGTGTTCACAGACACTAGAGAGAAATAGCCTCTCAATTCTCCTAGTAGAAACTGACCTATTTGTAAAAGGAAATAAAACGAGGAAGAGAAGAGTCAGGAAGTAAAAAAAAAAAAAAATCTGAAATATTGCCTTTTAACAAAGATAGCTTTGCAAGTTAAAAAAAAATCAAAAAACAAAAATAAAAGTCACAATTTTGGTATTTGCATGAACTCAGAACGTTTAGTGTTATGCCCAGAATTCGGGAACCCCAAGAACCACCAGGGAGCCGAATCCGATGCAAGAACAAAGAGCCTTTATTCGAGCTAGCTCGAGCTCAATCTCCTACCCACACAGACGCAACGGTGGGTAGAGAGAGACAGCGAGTTTCCAAAGGTGCAAGAGTTTTAAAGGAGTAGTGGGAGGAGCGATGGTCGTGGCCCTAGCCGATTGGCTGAGGTCAGGGTCCTGTTCCCTTCCACTGCCGGAAATAGGTGTCTCTAGCTTTCAAGGCAGGAAACAGGTGTCTCTATTTGGGGGGATAGGGGTGCTCTAAGGATTGGTCCAAGCTGGTCTGGAGCCTGATTAATTGGTCCGGGCTGATCTGGTGAGGGGTGGAACCTGATTGATTGGTCCATCTTCTACTTCCTAGTCTTTGGAGTCCTGATTTGCCCTAACAAAATCTTATTTGTAAAGGAAATAAAATGAGGAAGAGAAGAAGAGTCAGGAAGTAAAAAAAAAAAAAAAAAAAAATCTGAAATATTGCCTTTTAACAAAGATAGTTTTGCAAGTTAAAAAAAAATCAAAAATCAAAAAACAAAAACAAAAGCCACAATTTTGGTATTTGCATGAACTCAGAACGTTTAGTATGTTTGGTCCAGGAGAAAATAATTCTTGGTCAAATCGGTTTGGCCATGTCCTTTTAAACAACACCCCTTTAATTAAAAAAAATGGAAGATTGACCATCAGAAACCACTATTGTAAAACTACTCGCATTTAACTTGTCTTCTAATTCCCAGGAATGGAAGTTAAGAGCCTCAGTCCCCAATTCCAGTTTTGCCACTGAACTTGCCAGGTGAGCTACAAATCACATACATTTCTGTGGCCTCGATTTCCCCGTATGTGAAATTATTATAACAATATCTTCCTTGCCTAATTCGTCGTGCTGCTGTTACGATAAAATGTGGCAATGCTTGTGAATTTGTGCAGGCGCTATACCAGTGAAAGATACGATTTTCTGACTGTTGCCTTAACGTCTGCCCAAATTGTCTCTGGTATTAAAAATGTTATGGTCATAAAAATCCATAATAATGCTTGGCAGTTGACTATGAAATTCTCCTTTGTGAATTCCATGGTTTGGATTTTATTTTGATGTAATAAACGAGCATAATTAACTTTTATTGCGTGCATTATTTGTGGGAATGTTTGAACACGTTAAGTAGGACCATCTATCTCAGCATTACACAAGGGTTACCAAACTGAGAGGTGCCGTCTCTAAAAACGGGATGATTTCATTTGGAGATTGGAGTTTGGTTTTATTGCTGAAATTAATAAAATGTTTCTGTTTAAAATGAAACCGTTTTCTTTCCAGCATTTCATATTTTTTGCTTGGTTAAAGAAACAGCAATAACATGATTCGATGTCAGTAATTAAATATCTTCTTGGAACGGTATCTTAATAGCATATATTTAGAACACGGCCATACTCAAAACATTCAATTACATAGATTCAGCTTTAATATTTAACAGCTTGTTTCTTAACTACCATCCTTCTGGTGAACTGATGTTGACTATGTATAAAGGCAAGCAAGCAGCTTAGTGTCAAATTAAGAGAAGTAGAATATATTATAATGGTACTTTTTATGTTTTGCTATTCTCACATTCAGCCAAGTATAATGTTTTTATTTAATATGTTTAACTATCAATTCATCTCTCTTATTTTTAGCAACAGGAGCCTTCAATTTTCTCTAAGCAAAATGAAGGTTTAACCAGGGACTAAAGAAGAGAAAAAAAAGTCACCCCACTGAAGCATCAGAGGAAAACAAACATATGTAAGACACAATAGACAGAAACCCAGGGTCACCCCCACCCTCCACCACAAAATCCTAGAAAGTAAAATGTGGAAACCACTGCAAGGCATGTCGGGAAGTGGTGAAGAAAGCAATCTCATACTCTCCCTCAGAGACAGGAGTGGCAAGGAAGCCAGGCTCCAGTCAGGATCCCCCATGTTCCACTTTTACTTACTGTTAAGTATGAGTCTGTGAATAAATGGAATCATCCCTAATTTCTTCATGGTGCACTTTGTTTTTGAGAAGAACTCAACATTTTCCCACAATTTTAACTTTGTATACTGTAAGTCAGGGGTCAGTTCTTTTTACTAAAAAATGATTATCCATTCAATATTGTTTAAGTAGGGTGACCTTCAGTACTCCAGAAGGGTAGCGATATATACCTCATCTTATTTCTAGGTCCCCATAGGGATAAGGACCAGGATGGTTCCGAGAGCAAGAAGTCCATCAAGTACTGGTTCATTTCTCTGGCTGTGGTGGAAGCAGTAAACCCATCTGTCCGAGTAGACACAACTGAGTCTGAAGTTAAACCACAGGGCTTCCACGTTTGGTGCCACCACTTCCTCCCTGTGTGATCCTGGGCAAATGGTTAGCTATCCAAATCAAAGTCTCTTATCTGTGATATAAGAACTAATAAAAGTATTTACTTTGTCAACATGTCATAAGGTTGAAGCCTCATATGCAATTAGTGCTTAATAAATATTAGAGGAAGGAAGGTAAGACATTGCTAAAGAAAACTCAAGCCAAGGGACAATGTTATATGGAGAGAGGGCGCCTGTTTGGATTGGAGCAAATCTTTTGGGCAGAGGTAGGTAGGAGGGAAATGGTACACAGGCGAGCACCTCACTAACAGGTCCGGCCCCTTCCCATGAGCTTTGCTTCATGGGGTCACCCGGAGATGAAAAGTTTTCTCACTTCAGTGTGAGGTACCTCCTCTTGATCTTTGAGCATTACAGTATTTCTCACACCTTCTGTCCCCTTGAACTTCATTATAATGGTAGTAACAGTGGGTGTAGATCCGGAGCAAACCACATCCTTTGCACGTGAACAGTTGGGCACCACCTTCATTACTCTGCTCATTGGCGAGTGCTTGATAAATATTTACTGAAGGGCTAGCTGATCTTCCTGACGGTCCTGCAGCTATTCCGCGCCATTATCTGTGGGGTATCAAGCACCTGCTAGGGCGATGGAGGAGGCCAGAGGGGCCTCATCTGGCTGACGAGGACCCGGAGGCCCCCAGTGATGCCACCGGGTGACTTTGCTTTGTGAAGGCAGCAGCTCGTCAGAGGAAAAATGAGCAATGCAGCCGAGAGCAGCCCTCGTTGCCCTGCTGTATTCTCTACCCACGATCGGAATCGATATCTTTTCGCACGCAATGGCTCTCAGTGGCTGAAAAGGAAGAACAAAACACAACAAAATAAAAATTTATTTCTGTTTCATCTCTCAAGAACTCCAGAGGAGGGGATTTTTCGATAAGGAAGAGTGGCAAACATTCTCGGCGCCGTGGAGCTGAGCGAGGACAAACACTACTTTCCTTCAATCTGCGAGAATGGGAGCTAAGGCTCTCCCGAAGAAGCAATATTTCTTTGAAATCCTCCTTGATCATTTCCACCAGGGCCTGGCCAGCTTAAAAGCCACGCTATTTAAAAAGAAATAAGAGCGGGTGTTGCCATGAATAATGCGAACATGTGAAGAGAAAAACACAGGAGAATAAGTCAGAGAGAGAGCATTAAAATGCCTTTTCATATTCGACACAGAAGAAACCTTATCTTCAAACAAACAAACAAAAAAAACGCTGATGAATATATGAGCTGATAATACTCTTCTATATCTAAGATTCCATCTTGGAGGGAAAAGGAATGATTTGATTGTGGTGTTTTGAAAGGAAACCCACAGAGAATGAAAAGGATACGACTGGAGAGTGTGATACCAGGTTCTGAGAAGTTGTCTCCTGTCACCAGCCAAAACAGCATCCCGGGTTTCTATCGGATTGGACATGAACAGAAGAAAGGGTGCCTAGGAGCAGTGTTTTACTTCTGCTCTAAAAACGGGGAAAAAAAAATTTAAAAAAAAAAGGGGCGCCTGGGTGGCTCAGTTGGTTGGGTGGCCGACTTCGGCTCAGGTCATGATCTCGCGGTCTGTGAGTTCGAGCCCCGCGTCAGGCTCTGTGCTGACGGCTCAGAGCCTGGAGCCTGCTTCGGATTCTGTGTCTCCCTCTCTCTCTGCCCTTCCCCCGCTCATGCTCTGTCTCTATGTCTCTCAAAATAAATAAACGTTAAAAAAAAAAATTTAAAAACGGGGGAGAGGGTGACGATGTTCCGTCCATCGTAGACGAAGCTGAGTGCTCTTTTTAAGGTAGTAGTTACTTCAAAGTCATTAGGGTCAAGGAACGTCGAGAGAAGATAGATTACTGAAGACTTTTGCCCGTAGCATAGCAGCGAATCAGCAGTCATCCCATCAGAAGTGAACCAGCTGCAAATTACTTCATTCGTTTTGAAATAATTTAAATCCAACCCACGGAACATAATTAAGTAAAAACAGTTGGACCCACAAAGAAAGATCAGTGTGGTGCAATGGGCCATACTGAAGCAATATTCTCCCCCTCCGATACCTTCAAGTCACCTAGCCTGGGCTTTCTAGCTATTGACGTTTGGAGCCAGATAGTTTTTTGTTGGTGGTGGGGGATGCTGTCCTTTGCGTTGTAGGATGTTCAGCTGCATCCCTGGCCTCTAACCACTAGATGCTGGTACCGCACCCCTGTCAGTGGTGACAACCATAAACGTCTCTAACACATTGCCAAATGGTCCCAGGTGGGGGGAGGGCTGGATGAAAATCACCCCCAGTAGCGAGGCGCTGCCCCAAACCCCGCCTTGCTTTTCATTGCTCCACAGTCTCTGTCCACTCAGAAACTTAACAAGACTCATCTGTCATCGGGGCACGTGGGTGGCTCCAGCTTGGGTCATGATCTCCCGGTTCGTGAGATGGAGTCCCGTCAGGCTCTGTGCTGACAGCTCACAGCCTGGAGCCTGCTTCAGATCTCTCGTCTCCCTCTCTCTCTGACCCTCCCCTGCCCTCTCAAAAATAAATAAAAATTAAAAATTAAAAAAAAAGAGTCTTCTGACATCATCACCAACTCCTCACATATCTCAGACCTCACCTCTCAATGTGTTAATGCGTTCTGTCCTTAGCTATTCACCCTTTGTTTCCCCGTAGATGGTCCCTGCACAGAACACTTTGCTTTCTTAGGCACTGGGATGATAACTCCACCGAACTGATTTAAGGTCTTTATCTGGAGAGTATGGCCTAAAAAGGGAGAAAGAGTACTCGATGCAGTTTGCTGGCCCTGGGTTCAAATCCTGCCTCCACCACTTAGCAGTTGTGAAGCCTACTCTGCAGCAATGTTGCTGACTAACAATTGCATGGAAAGTCCCTATCGGCATCTGGAGGTTCTTGTTTCACAAGAGCCTGTAAAATTGGAAACGTCTTGCTTAGGTCCCAAAGACACAATGTGAGGATAACAACAGGAGGTCAGTGGGAACTGAAACGGTAGTCAATCGGCTAGGACAAGAATCGAACTCAGCAGTCCTGGGAATGAAGGGCTGGTCGGGAAGGTTAGGGAGGAACACAGGCAGATACAAATTACCCTGGGCATTTGCAGCAGGTCAACGGTCAGGGCCAGGAAATACCAAACGAAGGCAAACAAAGATGGGAAAGAGAATAACTGGTGTTGAGAGGAAACACGGACCTGTGCCTAAATTAGACACAAACACACCAAGGGGCAGATTGGTGAGCACTCCTTTTGGTTGGTTTGTTTGTTTCCTTGTATTTCATTCGCCAGCTACTTCTCCGACATTGGTTTTCTTGCTAATTTTGAAATTGTCACCTGGTTGTAAAAGAACTCCCGATTTCTTTGAGATCAATTTATCCGCGCTCGGTGTTTCTCCAATTCGTTCCTCACTTCAAAATCAAAACTTGTTCCTGATGAACATGCCAAAAAAAAAAAAAAAGTGCCTGAAAATATCGCAACCTCACATAACGTCACTCCAGTCTACATTTTCAAAGGGAAGGTGAGTATCAAATGCCCCCAAAGAATGAGATTTCGGAAAAATAATACAAAGTGCATGGCATTATTAAATCCATTTCTAGAATGGATTGATTTCTTTATGTTTAGAATAGTACGCTAATGATAATTGGGTGGGTTTGGAAGGTAAATGCTTTTACAATCTTCCCTTTAAATCCAATATTAGTATAAAATTTCACTGTTGCTTAATTAGGAGCTGAGACAGCAGGCTGATATATCCTTTTATGTAGCTGCAGCCCTCAGAGAAATTATTGCCTCCCCTCAAAATAATAAAGCAGTAGCTGACAACTGTGTTTTCCTATCAGGGGCATTCCTAATAGCGCCATGCAATCACTATTAGACCCAGCCTCAGAGAGGAGTGTCGGAAAATTAAAACAGACAGGCGCCTCTTTAAGGCACTTGGTACAATTTAGCTTGACTTAATAGGGTCTTTCTTTGGGAGTCTGAATAGAAGCATAAGCAATTCCACCCAGATTTTCAGATCTTAGCTTGTGTTAGAGACGTCAGCTGCTTTTGATCACGTTAATGATGGGGCGCTCTAATCTGACTCGTACATGAGGCTGGGCTCCTACAAGATATTGTCTTATGTCTCCACGCACTTAAGTCTTTCTCTGCTTTCGTTTCAGCGGAAACAAAGGTCATCTGGTAATAAGCCAACGAACGATGAGGTTCCTCACGTCGGTATTCCGTTCACATCTCTGCGGCCATGCGTTTTCAGTTGCTGTGAATGTCTTCACGACCGTTTTTAGGCATCATGTATGTTAGCTCTGTTACATCCAGTTTTATCACTCTATTTTCGAACAACTACAAAGGAGGCCTTGCCTTTGTAAAAATTATGAATGGAGGAAGCTTATTTTCCATCTTAACAGAAGAGCAAACTTTTGAATTTTGTCATCAAACGCCACCTCTGTTTTAAATGCTTCGGACGACGATGACTTTCACTTTTATTGCATTGTCTATTCCATTTCTGAAAACAGTTTAGGGTGCATATCCAGACTGTGAAGCTTTCCATAGCAACAAGATACAAGAAAGGATAAGGCTTTCTTTTGCATTTTCTAGGATAAACGCCTGGGAGCTACTTTGATTTTTGCCTTTTAAATGAATTTCCATCGCGTTCACAGAGAGAACAAATCCCAAAATTTATTGCATGTCTCTCGAAACGAACTGAGTAAATTCTCTCTATTTTGTGACTACATCTTTGTGACCTCTGTTAGATGCTGAATTTCAGAAAAGCAAAATTCTTGTACTGTGCACTTACATGAGATATGAGATTATTTACTTTATGTATAATCCGGGGAATGGAGAAGTTTGACGTGCTTAAGGAAGTCTATCTCTCTCCTTGCCTTCACCCTCTCCCTCTGTCTGCCCTCCAACACACTCAGCTAAGTGGTCTCCAAGATCTGAATCATGGCTGGGACTTAGTGAAGGAGGGAATGAGGAAGAACGTGTTTGTCTGTTGTCCCCAAGATGGTGGTCATTGTTGGCAGTGTTTAGCCTCGGGAGAAAGTTCCTAAGTTCTAAAATCTTGTACCTCGCTGTTTTGTTTTCCCTACCTCACTAGACATTTTATCTCCTGTGAGCTGAGAAGCCTGGCCAACTGCAGTAAACGGCATGATGACTAATTGAGCAGTTTCCAAAGCTGCAAAATCACTGATCTACCAGCGGGAGACTCCTGGGCTCAACAGTGTGGCCAAGAAATCCAGCCTCAACATCCACGCAACCTGGTGTTCTTTGGAAGAATAGTTCCTACAAAGCAGTGCCTGGATAATGATATTTAAAAAATGAATCACTGCATTTGTGACCAAGGGGATAGGGAAGAACAAGGCATAATTTTTAATATTTGTAAGTAAAAGAACATGTGCTATTCAGATGGAAGGAGCTAAAAATAGCACTACAAGACGGTGGTTTGAAAACCTGGAACCAAAATTCTCTGTTTGCAGGAATGCATGCCTTATACAATCCGTGTTTATACAGCTCTAGTTTACTTTAGCAAAGGTACCTGTTACATATTTGTTGATGTTCTCTTACCTTGTGTTGTTGATGCTGTCTTGTTCTTACATGAGGAACTCCCGAAGTACAGGGTTCTGTTTTATGTTTCTCATGAAACGTCTATTTACTTAAACAAGAAAGTCTGTAAAGAAATAGAGAAACAGCATGGAAACACACACAACAGAGGAGCAAACTTTGCCACGTATCAAAATATTGTATGTGCCTGACTGGTTTTTAATTGTTTTCATTAAAAACGGATTGGATACAGAAGAATAACTATAACATGAATATAAGGCATGGTGAATTAGAATAAAGTTGACAACCATGAAACCACCACCCAGGATAGGGCATAGAGTGCCCCACCTCCCCACCCGCCTTTGAGGGCTCCTATGTCCTTCTCCATAATGTTATGGGGCTTCTCCCTAGAGAAAACCACTACTCTGAATTTTGGTTTATCATTCCCTTGCTTTTCTTTGTAGTCTGGGATATATGTTGATATCTTCAAACAATTTGTAGTTTAGTCTTGAATGTTTTGAGTTGATACAAATGGGATCGCTAAATTCTTCTGAAACTTTATTTTTTTTTTTTTGGTCACTCAATATTATTTCCTGAGAGGTAGCCAACGTAATGTGTATTTTATTTTTTTTTCACTGCCATATGGTATTTTTACATCATTTATTTTAAAAGAAAATATAAGGAGGAAAGTTGGCTGTAAGCATACATCTTCAATATTTGTTGTTTAAGAGAACTTCTATCTCCATTTCCATGTTAGTGTTTGGCTCAGCTTTACACTTTCCCTAGAGGAGAAGAATGATATATTGGTTTAAAATTTTTTTAATGGTTTTTATTTATTTTTAGGGGAGGGAAAGGGCAGAGAGAAGGAGAGAGAGCACAGAGCCTGATGCAGAACTTAATCTCATGAACCACGAGACCATAACCTGAGTGGAAACCAAGAGTCAGACACTTAACTAACTGAGCCACCCATGCATCCCAGAATGATATATTATTTATTAATGCTCAAAGGGAACTAGAGATTATTTTGCTCAATTGTACACAAGGTACCTGAAACCCAGGTAAACTAAAGGATCCATCCAAGGTTACAAAACAGTCAGGTCTTTGGGCACCTAGCTCTTACCTACGTTTCATACCTCCACAAAAGAAAGAAGGTCCACCCTCTTGCCATTCTCTTGTACCTTCTCTTTTCTTCAGGAATGATTCATTAAAATACTAAAAGAGAGACTGTGTCTAGACTCACTTCAAAGTGACCACAGGTCTTGATTTTTAGAAAAAAACACAAGGAGTTGATTGTATAATGTATGTTGACACTCTTAAGTACTTGTTTTGTTTTCTGTCATCTAGAAAACAGGCTCTTGGTGGATTGCAAAGTTTTTTGTTCCCATTTTCAGCAAAAGAAACTACTGAGAAAAGTAAGTTAAAAAATTATGTAGCTCTCAAACTTTAGTATGTGTAAGAATCTTCTAGAAATTTAAATTCTGAGGCCACACTCAGAAACACTGATATAGAAAGATTACAGAAGGGTCCAGGAATCTTTGCTTTTAACAAGAACCCAGGCGATCGACATGCTCATCTAGTAACTGTGAGAAAATGTATAAAGAAAGTGAGCTTGTGGGCTCTATCGGAAGACAGTGTTCCAAGAACACTTTCGGTTCCCATGAATAGAATTAAAAAAATAGAGAGAGGGAAAAATGAAAATAATATGAGCAATTAGAAGCTTGATTTCAGCAAATTTATGGAGGGAGGATGGAGAATAGCAAGAGTATAAAATCTATTCTTTTCTTTTCTTTATTGGAGGTATAATTGACATAGAACATTACATTAGTTTCAGGCATACTATGTAATGATTCGCTATTTGTATACATTGTAAAATAATCACCACAGTAATTCTAGTGAACACTCGTAACCACACATGGTGATGAAATTTTTTCCTATGATAAGAAATTTGAGATCTACTCTCTTAGCAACTTTCAAATTAAGCAATATAGTATTAATTAGAGTAAACATGCTGTACATGACACCCAACTTATTTCTGGTCTCATGTCTGAAATCTGGCTTTTTTGACCACCTTCACTCATGTTACCCACTCTCCACGCCACAGCCTCTAGCAACCACCAATCTGTATTTATGAGCTCATTTTGTTTTATCTTTTAGATTCCACACATAAGGGAGATCACGTGATATTCATCTATCTCGCTTCACTTAGCATAATGCCCTCGAGTTCCATTCATGTCATTGTAAATGGCAAGCTTTCCTTCTTTTGTCCAGCTGAATAACATTTCATTTTATACATACCACATTTTCTTTATCCATTTATCTCTTAGTGGAGGACACTTAGGCTGTTTCCACATCTTGGTTCTTATACAACGGGGGGAGGGACTTGTGCAAGTCAGCAGTGTAGGAAGATCCTGAATTCACGGCCTCCTACAGACTCACCAAATCTATAGCTACCAATCTGAACAGGATCTGAAAACTAGATGAATTGCTTCTCCACAAGAAAGGAAAAAAAGACTGCATCCAGATGGGTAGGAGAGGCAGAGACATGGTCGCACCCAATGCCCTGGCCCCAGAGTGGAAACCTACAACAGGGAAGGATCTCGTCAGTCTGGGGCTTCTGCCACAGAAGCAAGAGGTTGGTGACCCATATCAGGCACCCCGACCCCTGGGATCTACTTTGGAGACATGAACGCCCAGAATGTCTGGCTTGGAAAACCAATGGGGCTAATGTCCAAAGGACCCAAAATATTGTAGAAAACTAAGATGTCCCTTTTACTTTTTTATTTTATTTTTATTTCATCATTTTATTTTGAGAGAGAGAAAGAGAGAGAGAGAGGTGGGGGGGCAGAAAGAGAGAGAGAAAGAGAATCCCAAGCAGACTCTGCACTGTCATCATGAAGTCCGACTCGGGGCTGGAACTTACAACCATGAGATCATGACCTGAGCCGAAATCAAGAGTTGATGCTCAACCGACTGAGACACCCAGGTGCCCCTAAGATTCCCCTTTTAAAGGGCTCAAGGTACAACGCACTTAACTTGAGACCCAGTGAAAAAAAGCAATTGGAAAACCACCTAGACTATATGTAGAAGGCATTGGATGGACTGATGACGTACTAGTATGCGGATGTAGTGTTTTTTTTTATCATATTTTTCCAAATAGAATAGCTTGCTTTCTTAGAACTTCCCCTTAAATGCAATTTGAATTATAATAATAGACTTTATCTGCTTAGTATTTTTCAATTATAAAATGCTTTCACATTATTATAACCCATGAAATGTACTATATGCCGGGTCTATCTATAGTCCCTTTTATAGAGGAGTAAAGTAAGACTCAATAGAGTTCATCAAAGCTTTTGGTTAGTCGAATACTATACATTTTAAAATTTATATTTAAAATTAAAAAATTTTTAAAGCTACATTTTTAGAATTAAGCGTTTCCTCTAATCTGTTTTTATGAGTAATGCTTGAAATCTCTGAGCAATGTATTTTTAAGTTTGTTTATGTTTACTTATTTTTTTGAGAGAGAGAGAACTAGCTAGGAAGGGGCAGAGAGAGAGATAGGGAGAGAGAAATCCCAAGCACGTCCAATGCTGTCAGCTTAGAGCCAGATGTGGGGTTCGAACTCGCAAACTATAAGATCATGACCTGAGCTGAAACTGAGAGACGGACATTTCGCTGACTAAACCACCCAGGTGTCCCTGTGCATTATTTTTTTAAATCATGTTAAAGCTAAAAAAATGTAGACAAATAAACCTTTTACATTGTTTTAAACATTAAGATTCTGTGTGTCTTTTTCTCTAGTTCTGTTTGTTTTTAATTTGCTTTAGCTTTGGTTTGCTTTTGGAAAATAATACCTTCCCCTATATATTCTTAAACGATGGTTTGGTGGACAAAGCTACCTTTTTTTCAGTAAATTATTAGAGAATTATTTTCTTTATAAAGCAGGCCACACTACTTACTTTTTGACAAGAAATTATACACCCTAGTTCCAAATGATAGCATTTATGCTTCTATTTTTCTAATGGTTATTTATTTATTTTGAGAGAGAGAGAGAGAGAGAGAGAGAGAGAGAGAGTGAGTGGGGCAGGGCCAGACAGAGAAGGAGAGAGGATCCCTAGCAAGCTCCACACTCAGTTCAGAGCCCGATGTGGGGTTCGAACTTACAACTATGAGATCATGACCTGAGCCGAAATCGAGTCAGACACTTAACTGATTGAGCCACCCAGATGCCCCACATTTATGCTTCTATTAATGTTTCCAACCACTATTCTATTAGTGGTTTCCAACCACTTTCCAAAGGAATAAAATTCTGGATGGCCTCTCCAAGAAGGTTCGGATTCACCAGGTGACACTAACCCCCAAGGTCAAGAGGCGTACAGTAAAGACAGGGTCACTAATGGGCTGGTAAAAATGGATCCTAAGTGGAAAGCGGCTCTGCCACTGCTCAGTCAGAAGCCCTGAGAGAGATGTGATGTCCTGCTCGGGGCCTTTCCGTTCTGTCCCCCAATAACGCAGAGAAACTGCCCCCAATATCAGCAAGTGGTTTCGGAGGCAGGCGAGCAGGCCTGGCCAGTTTCGCTTTGAAATGCAACTTGACCCCGGCAGAAGCAGTCATGGCACCGCCCACCCCGCCTTTCCAACAGCGCTGACTCTCTGCCAGGAAAATGTGGCCTGCCTCATTTTTCCACAGGACAACCGCCCCCGCTGGTCGTGCAGGATTCGATCTGGGGGGATTTATACGGTGAGGCAACAGCCCTTGACATCACAGACCCCCTTTTCCATGAGAAGAGAAATGGGTGAAATTTGGCGAGAGGAAACAAGGTAAGGCCATTCTTTGTAGGCAGAAAATACATGCTTTCCTTGTCCAAAGAAATACAGACTCCTCTTCCTGAATGGGCTGCGGAAGCTCAGCGATGATGTCAAGAACAGGCGAATGATTTGTTTACATAAACTTAAATCCAAAATGGATCACGTAGTATAGTAAACCGGATAAGAAAGCCAAATACTCAGAGGCAGAGGAGACAGCTACGTGTATAGCGTGACGTTAGAAGAACTGAAAGAGTGAACCCACCGGGTGGTTCAGTCGGTTAAGCGGCCGGCTCAGGTCATGATCTCACAGTTCGTGAATTTGAGCCCTGCTGTCAGCGTGAAGCCCACTTCAGATCCTCTGTCCCCCCCTTCTCTGCCCCAACCCTGCTTTTTTTTCTCTCTGTCTCTCTCTCAAATAAACAAATAAAAACTTCGAAAGAGAGAGAGAAAATGAAAGAAAATCTAATTCCAAAATGCTTACTCAAGGTGCCACCATGGTATCTGAAATTCACACCAGCAGACAAATCACTACTTTGGAATAATGAAGTATATCTCTAAGTGTGTTCTCAGGGAGCCTTAACAGTTGTTATACTAAGAAGAAAAAACAAAACGGGCACCCAGACAGATATGTTCAATAATGTTCATAAATTTGAGAAAATCTCAGATTTAAACAAACAGCTGTCTTTACTGTAGGACTTACCCAGGCTTGGAAAAACTACAAAGTCTCATGAATCTCCAATAATGGGCATAAATAGGTAGTTTTTCCAAACTTGATTGGCCATAGGACACTCTTTTTTTTTTTAAAGAAAATGTATCTTATTAAATTTTTAGGTTTTTCTAAGATTAGAAAATGCATCTTCCCAAGATGACCCAAATAGTAAGCCAAAGTCCTAGCAAGACTGACAACTCATGAACTCATTATCATTCCTGAATCCTTGAGCCTGGCTCCTCCCCTTCCATCCTCGCCACCCATCAAACTCAGGAGCTTCAGAGAACAGAAACTTGCAGCAACAAGGGATTTACACTTGGGCCCGAAGAAAGAGAATGAGTGTTACCGACAGGGGGCTGGCAGGGGTGAGGGGTGGTGTCTGGCAGGTGCACTCAGGTACAGCACACTAAGAATTACTATTACCCATCTCACAGTGAGGATGGGGTGCATAATGCAGAGTCCAGAGGAAACAGGAGAATCTCCAAACAGACCAGAAAGGAAGTGAACAGGGAAAATGGAGAGAGACATTCTAGAAAATTTTTGTTCATGGAAATCTTCTGGTTCCGACTACCTCTTCCAGGAGAGAAAGCCACTATTTCTTATTTACAGTGGCACCCAGCCATTATACCCAACCCTGTTCAACGTCTTCCAAATGGCATTCCTTTTGCAGTCAAACCAGAGTCCGGTGGCAGGGGGCAGAATGGTGGGGGCCTCCACCAACACAAAGTCAATGCCCAACATGCAATAGACTGTGACCCTCCAACGCTCTGAATACCAGATACATTTGAACTCCTCCTTTCTTTTATGGAAAATGGGCTCATTTCACTCTATTGTTAAGTTTATTTATTTATTTTGAGAGAGAAAGAGAGAGAGAGTGCATGAGAGGGGAAGGGGCAGCGAGAGAGGGCAGAGAGAATCCTGAGCAGGCTCTGAGCAGGGGCTCGAGCTCACGATTTGTGATATCATGCATGACCTGAGTGAAAATCAAGAGTCCAACTCAAGAGGCTCAAGAGGCTCAAGTCAATCAAGAGGCTCAACTGACTGAGGCTCCCAGACATCCCCCATTTCACTCTTTTAAAAATCATTACTCAAAACCACGCACTGTTTGCACGATTTCTCTCATGTGTAGAATTTAAGAAACAAAACAAAGGAAAAAAGGGGGAAGAAAAAGAGAGGAACCAGAAAACAGACTTTTAACTAGAGGGAACACACTGAGGGTTACTAGAGGGGAGGCGGCTGGGGGGATGGGTGAAACAGGTGATGTACCTAAAGAGTACCTTTGTAATAAGTGACCTGGTGTTGTATGGAAGCGTCAAATCACTACATTGTACACCTGAGACCAACACAACACTGTATCCTAACTACACTGTAATTAAATATTTTTAAAAGAGATATAGAAATAAAAAGTAAGGGCATTCGTTAAAAGTGTATATATGGAATAGTTAGGAAAAAACGCAATTTTTAATTCTGTATTTTGTATGCATTCTTATGCTGAGAGTTTTAGATTCTGCTCCTAGAGATATTAATTTCTACCACGTGAGATATTGATTTCTACTGAAAAGTGAAGTCTTAGTCCAGGCTTTTGAATTAATACATAAACACCATTCTTATTTTAAAATTAAAGTGCTCTCATATTTCAAATGATGGGGGATTCACTTGAACTTCAACTACAAGCAACTTTTGTGTGTTGCCTCTCATGAGAGGTGAATACAGTTCAAAGGTGGCGACAGGAGTTCTATTTTGGGAGATGAGCCTACCAGGACAGGACCATAATTCACGGAAGACGTGGTACATGGGCGGACTGTTACTTTGAACTGTATCCTTTTCCAGCTGAAGGAAAACCATGTCTCACCACAGCAAGAGGATTTTACCCCCTCCTTCCCACTTAAAGTCATGTTTTCCACCTTAACCCTCACATTCAATGAAGTATTTTTTAAGTGTATTGATTTATTTTGAGACAGAGAGTATGCGTGTGTGACGGGGAGTGGCAGAGAGAGGAGGGAGGGAGAGAAAGAGAGAATCCGAGCTGTCATCACCGAACCCGACGAGGGGCTTGATCCCATGAACTGCGAGATGGTGACTTGAGTCAAAATCAAGAGTCAGACACTTAGCCGACTGAGCCATCCACGCGCCCCCTCAGTGAAATATTTTCTCATGAGGCTTCTATTGCCTGTCAAAAGGCGCAGCTGCTTGTTGTGTGATGCGCTAAGCTATGTGAACTTGATCGACTGTTAATTAGAGTGACAGCCTAGCAAGCTTTTCCTGTTTTTACACTTAATGCAGCTCTTGGTGTCTCGGCTTAGGTTAAAAGTGCAGCCTGGCATAACCACTCTCCTTTTACACTTACCCCATGTTCTCTGAATGCTGACAGAAATATTTTCTATGCTGCTAAGTCAGACTGCCCTGTTATCTGAAAGAGGAAAGAAGGCAAGCAAAAAATATTAAGGAAATAAACATTTCCATGACTTTCGCCCACGCCAGAAGGAAAGTAATCATCCCACCGCCGAGGAGTCTAAGTGATATCTTATTCCTACAGGATTTATTTTAAAATACCGAATTTGCCCCCTGTTAAAAAAAAAAATCACGCTGTGTTCTATTGCCATAATCCGTGATGTCACAGTAGCTTGTCCTTTTAAATAAGTCCCCGATGAATCTCCAGTCGTCCTATTTTCCAGTTTTTTTCCCTCTTTCCTTTTCTGTCTATCCCCAACCTATTACAAAGTCGTCTTCATATAAGGCTGGTTTTAGGATCACGAGTCTGAGCCACAGGAATGACTCAGGGCGGGTCCATCTGCAAAGTCAGGTGTGAGCAAGGAAGACTCAGAATAGGCTTTCATGCAATTCCCAGGCAAGAAACAAACCCCAGACAAGGCAAAGGCGCTTCTATCCATTCTGCTGATCAGGGGGAGGAATTGGACAGCACATTCTCAATAGCACAAGGCTGCTTTTAACCAAAGCACCGCAGAAACCACTGGAGCAGGCACCTATCAACTCCCAGAATCTCTGTTCTGAAAGCTTTTCTGAACACTGTTTCTTTCCAGAGCACACAGCCGAAGGCAAGTAGAAGTGTGCCGAGGTTTGTTGCAAAATTTTTTACACAACCAACATTTTTTAATGTTTATTTATTTTTGAGAGACACAGGCAGAGCATGAGCGGGGGAGGGGCAGACAGAAAGGGAGACACAGAATTCGAAACAGACTCTAGCCTGAGGTTAAGTCAGATGTTCAACTGACTGAGCCACCCAGGTGACCCCACCCCCAACTTTTTTTTTTTTTTTTTTTTTTTTGAGCAAGAACAAACCCAGCACTTGCCTGCATCGTCTTCTCTAGTCTGCTCCCTTGACAAAGTCACACGCCTTCTAATTTCAAACCATTGGCCCCAGGGCTCTAGTTAGTTACTGGGTTTCTTTCTGTTTAACGACTGGGTCAGAATGTTTAGTAGGGAGAGGCTGAGCGGAAGAGACATGGAGCCCATACCATCTGTGGTATTCTTGGGACCGTGGAGCTGACCGAGGTCCACCATCGCCTGCCTGCCAACTGAGTCCTTCTCGGGCCCCTCCAAGTTCAGGCTCTCCGGATCTGCCTCTGTCTTACCTCGTTCTAGCACAGAAGCCAGTGGGACCAGAACTGCCGCCATCAACTTAGGACCCTCCCACATACCGTCCTTGCCCCACACCACACGGATAAAAAGGGGGTCTTTGTGAACAGTGTCACACAGTGTCTCACCAGGAAAAGCTTCGGATCTCTGATTTAAGAAGAGGAGTGAGCGCCTGGGTGGCTCAGTCAGTTAAGCGTCTGACTTCGGTTCAGGTCATGATCTCACAATTGGTGAGTTCAAGCCCTGCACTGGGCTCTGTGCTGACAGCTCGGAGCCTGGAGCCTGCTTCAGATTCTGTGTCTCCCTGTCTCTCTGCCCCTCCCCTGCTCACACTCTGTCTCTCTCTCTCTCTTTCTCTCAAAAATAAAAAATAAATAAATAAACATTAAAAAAAAGAAGAGGAGCGAGCCTCTTCACCCCAAATCTGCCAAGTACAGAACAATCTTTCTCACAAACACATACTTTGCGACTTTGTAAAGCCTCCGTCTGTATACTCGTGTGCCGAACATTGTAGGATTTTGAATATTAATTTTAAAATAGTCTTCTCAACATGTACCTATTGTAGACATTATTCCTTGGGGAATTATAATCCTTTATTATAAGACCGAGACCAAGTCAAGTTCATTCATTTGTTGCAGGATTTAACTAGCATCCTGTGTGCTTAATTCTGTTGTGAGAGAACTTTTATAAGTTACTTCCACCGTATTTGCTATGTCTCTGAGAAGGAGTATCAATAGCTAATTTTCAAGACAAGCTAAATTTGGCAAACCCGTGTTAAGAAATATGGCGTTTGCTGTCAGTTTGCAACTCTGATTTATAACAGTAATACTTCCCCTAGTCTTCAGAATCCTGTTGCCAGGGTATGGTATGGCGAAGGTCCCTGAAATGTTGGAATATTGGATGCCTTGCACAGGTGAGTGGCTGCCCCTGGGGTGGGGGCGGGGGTATGAAAGGAGAGGGTAATGAGACCAGACAGGAGTAGGCACTGGGCGTCTATGGTATTGGTAATGTTGAGTGGTGGGTTCACAGATGTTTATTTTACTACAAGTCTTTATAACTTCCATAATGTTCATTGAATATATTCTTCTATATCAATTAAAAATACCACGTGCCTGATATTCAAATAGGACTGCCTGCTAAACCTTCCATACATTTACCCACCTTATGGGAAAAAAGATAGTTCTGTATTAAAATGACCACATCATCCTCACATCCTATTACCATGTAAACATCAGAATAATGAAATGCTCTATTTTAAGGAACTTTAAGAAAAAGAAGGCCAAAATCTAATATAGATGTTTTCCTAATACATCTGTTACTATTAACACATTCTAACCTTAATCTCACACATATACCGTGATAGCGGAGTGCTTTCTGACTCACTCACTCTGTTTCTCTGAAGTTAAAACCTTTCTCTGGGACTTCAGATTGTTTGAGTTAAAAGCCCTTTTGAGTTTGCTTATTTCTCAGCAGTTGGTGATTTTTTAAAATCCCAGGGAATGTCCTTTGCCTCTTTCCGAGGGAGAAGAGAGTTGGATACTAGATTGTTTTTGAGATCTTCTTCTGGCTCTAAAATCCTGATCCTGTGACAATCCAGGAACGTGTTAGGTTGCTTTTCCAGCTTCCCTGTTCTCAGAGCATCTGGTTCCTTCTTAACACAATTAAAGAAAAAGAATGCATGGAATGAGGAATTATTTTGCTCCCTGACTTCACACACACACACACACACACACACACACACACACACACACACACAGTACATGGGGAGCCTGGTCTCACGGAGTCTGCAGCTCCGATCTAATCTGCATCTGCTGACGTGTGTCAGCTATCCATTCCCTTGTCTAGGTACCAACAGCTAATATTTCTCAGTCCCTTTGCTATGTCCTGTGCTAAGCACTTAACTTGGATTACCGGCTCCTTATTTCTTAGCATTCGGGTTTCGGAGTCAGCTAGTCCTGAGGGGTTTACATCTCAGGTCAGCCCTTTATTAGCTATGAGACCTTGAGCAAAAAAATTCACATCGGTTAGCCTCCGTTTCCACATCTGTAAGATGGGGATCATAAAAATGTTTACGAAGGGCTACTGGACAGAGAGACTGGCACGCAGACCGCCATAAATGTCAACAACGCTATTTTTGTTATCATTAGCATCATTGCCAGTGCCACTCCACTGACCAGGATTCCTAAATCGTTGCTCCCAGGCTCCTTGCTCGTGGCTCTGACACTTGATTGGGTGTCACATCCCTTCTTCTGACCTGTTGGACCCTGGGCCCCTCACATGGGTGATTCCCCAGAGTGCTGCACCCTGAGGCCTGCCTACACTTTCACACTGTTTCCTTTGTGCTATTTGCTGTATCCGACTTCTCTGTACTTAAACCCTCATTAGGTCAATGGCCTAGCAAGCTCCCGCAGTCTTGTTCTGAAGACTCCAGATAGGACACTCTCCTGGCCCTAATGCTTAACTCAACACACACCTACGAAGGTGCCGGTTTTCTGCCATCCTTGACATGCAGATTCCATCTGGGGTCCCAAGACAGCCCCCTCAGTTCCCATCATCTCCCAGCCGGATGGGGTACATATCAAACCTGCAGTCACCTGGCCATGCCTAGGTGGCCTTTGGGGGGGCTCCTGGGGGGCTCAGTCGGTTACACGTCCGACTCTTGGTTTCGGCTCAGGTCATGAGCTCACAGCAATGGCAGCGCAGAGCCTGCTTGGGATTCTCTCTCTCCCTCTCTCTCTGCCCTTCCCCGACTTGCACTGTCTCTGTCTCTCTCAAAATAAATAAATGAAAATAAAAACAAAAACAGGGTGGCAGTGAACCCTACTGAATTAATAGTGTGAAAGAAAAGAAGAACGGATCTCAGGACAGCCAGGAAGCTGCCAGAGAGAGGTAACAGTATTTTCACTTTACAGGAAGGCACCATGAGTGAAGTAAATTAAGAGGTCTCACAGCAAGAAAGTCAAGAAGCCAGGAACTGAAGTCATATCTTTCAGACCCTGGAGCTACGTCTGAAGGTACTTGTCGGTGGTGCCTCCTCCCCCCTGTTCACTGAGAAGGTAGCTGCCTCCGGCACCATCTACCAGGAGATTTGTCCCTGATTTTCCCCCTTATTCTACCTGGAAGATTGAAGCAAACTCACTGCTAGGAATTTACCCAAGAGATACAAAGTGCTAATGCACAGGGGCACGTGTACCCCAATGTTCATAGCAGCACTTTCAACAATGGCCAAATCATGGAAAGAGACTAAGTGTCCATCAACTGACGAACGGATAAAAAGATGTGGTTTATATATACAATGGAATACTACGTGGCCATGAGAAACAATGAAATCTGACCATTTGTAGCAATGCAGATGGAACCGGAGGGTATTATGCTAAGTGAAATCAGTCAGAGAAAGACAGATACCACATGTTTTCACACATAGGTGGATTTTGAGAGACTTAGCAGAAGACCATGGGGGAGGGGAGGGGGGGAGAAAAAAGCCACAGAGAGGGAGGGAGACAAAACATAAGAGATTCTTAAATACTAAGAACAAACTGAGGGTTGATGGGGGGTGTGGGAGAGGGGAGAGTGGGTGCCAGTCATTGAGGAGGACACTTGTTGGGATGAGCAGTGGGTGTTGTATGGAAACCAATTTGACAATAAATTATAAAAATAAATAAAATAATAAAAAAATAAAATAATTACAATATTTCATGCAAAAAAAAAGATTGAAGCAAACTCTTCTCTTCTGTTATTTTAGCTACAACATGGCTTATATACCCTAGTATATATATTCTAGCAACAACATGGCTTATATACCCTGCTATATATATACTCTAGCAACAACATGGCTTATATACTGTAGTATATTTTCACATACCCCAGTATATTGTTACTTCTCTCAACATTTACTAAGTGAAACGATCTTGCCAACAGCTCACAGAAGAATTCTTTAAGGACTAAAGTTGCAAAGGTTGTTGTTCTCACATAGTACAAAATATTTCAAACCATTATTTCAATAGAGTTTCTGAATAGCAATTTAAACTAATTCCATAGGGAGAAAAAAAATCAAACACACACACACACACATGCACACAATCGAAAAAGATCCTGAAATGAACACAAAGACATTCTCCATATGATGTAAAGAAATAAAATAAAAGTCGAATTATTTGAATTCTAAATTCAAGCCATCCCTGTAACATTTGCATCAAGTCCACATTGTTTTGTTTTTCAACACTGAGACAACTACTATTTGGTATTCTTCACAGACACAGATGCCTGGAACTTACAGTTAATGAAGTTAATAATGGTTTTTTTGGATTTAATTTCATTCTGTTCAACTTAGCTCTCAACGCCGTATTTATTAGAGATCGATAATCACATTATTGTGGGCTAACAGATGCCTCTCACACTTAAATAATTCTCTCAAGGATTTGGGAAGCCATCAAGGAAGCGATTTAATATTAGTCATTAATATTAGCTGGCTAAGGGAGAGTGGTTTTTTAATTTGCATACAGAACCGCCCAATTCTCTTACCAGAACAAATAACTGTATTAAGCAGGGTCGACTATCTGCTGTAACCAATGATTCCCACATCTCAGTGGCTTAATACATTTTTCACTTACATTTTCTCACAAATAGGATTGGCAGGGGGGTTCTGCTCCCCGTGGCCATTCAGATACTATTGGTCCGTTTTCCAGGTTCTACAAACTCTCTCCATCCAGTCTATGAATGGAGAAAAAATGGAGGATGCTGGGTGGGTGAGAGGTTTTTTGATGGGCTGCTTTTGGTTGCTACTTCTACTATATCCCATTGGTTGGCACCCAATAGCAAGACCTCACCTAGCTGCAAAGGAGGCTAGGAGATGTAGTATAGCTACCTGCCCAGGAGGAGAAGGACGCGGCTTTAATGAGCACTTAGCCACCAAATAAAATTGAGTCTCTGTCACAAATACCAAAGGAAACTGCTAGGCAAAAGAAAACAATATACTAAATTAAATTTAAAAGGTTTTTTTTTTTTTTTTTTTTGCTGAAGGGGGGCTACCTGGGTGGCTCAGTCGGTTAAGCATCCAACTCCGGCTCAGGTCATGATCTCATCGTTTGTGAGTTCAAGCCCCACGTACAGCTCTGTGCTGGCAGCCTGGAGCCCAGAGTCTGCTTCTGATTCTGCGTCTGTCTTTTTCTCCGCCCCCTCTGTCTCCCATGTTCTGTGTCTCTTTTCTCTCTCTCTTAAAAAAATTTTTTTAAGTTTTCTTTAAATGAATGATGATAAAATTGAAAATTCTGACCTTTTGTTTATACTAGCAAATCTAGTGAGAGTAATAGGTGTTCTAAATTCAAGTCATCTTTTTACAAGTTACTGACAAACAGCTGTCCAAGGTCAAAATTTTTTGTAACGGTAAAATATTCACGACATGAAATTTAACATTTTTAAATGTACGGTTAAACAGCATTAAGTGCAGTCACACTGTTGGGCTACTGTCACCACGCTGCACCTCCACAGTTTTTTCATCTTCCCAACCTGAAACTCTGTACCCATTAAACACAAACTCTGTGTTGCCCCGCCCCCCAGTCTCTGGGAACCACCATTCTACGTTGTTCTGTCTTTATGAACTGGATCACTTTAGGCACCTCATGGACGTGAAAGCATAGAATATTTTCTCTTACTTCACTTAGCATATTGTCTTCAAAGTTCATCCATGCTGTCGGCTTATCAGAATTTCATTCCTTTAAAGGCTTGAATAACATTCCATTGTATGCACAGACCACATTCTGTTTATCCGTTGGACACCAATGGACACTTGAGTCATCGCCACCTTTTGGCTGTTGTGAATAATACTGTTACCAGCAAGGATGTCCAGATATCTGTTCACGACCCTGCTTTCACCTTTTTGGATATACACCCAGAAGCGGACTTGCTGGATCATTTGGTAATTCCATGCTGAAGTGTTTGAGGAACTGTTCTACTGTTTTTCATAGTGGCTTTAAAGTCATAACAGTTCCAAAGACAAACTTGTAATTGGCTTCTACAAAAGGTTGTAATGACTCAATTGTAGAAGGAGAGTCCCATTAAAAAGTTTCCGGAATTGGGGGATTATGTGTTTTCAATTTAGCTCTTTAAGAACTAGAAAAGTTTTAATTTCATTCTTCCTTTGCCTCTGAGTGAAGTACTAAAATATACTGAGTAATTAGTTGTGTTCCCGGGGAGGTATAAAGAATAGGAATTTGATAGGAAAATGTGTGATGAAAGTTCTGTCCTAGCCCTCGTGCGGCATTGGTATCTGATAGATTTCCTGGAAACGATGGGACTAGTTCATCATACTATGACTAAAAATTAAACCAAGAAAATCTCTGTCATGCTGTCAATTTGAACTTCCAATTAACAGTTAAAACCTGACAGCCACACCATTTACAAACTGATATCATTGGCTGTGGTTTTTTTTTTTTTTTTGCTGCTGCTCATCTGATAATTATCTCGATTACTTCATATCTTGGCCTCTTTGTTTTTTGCCTTTTCCCTGTGGACTATTTTTGTGTAAATATTTAAAACAACTAACACGGATGATGAAAACCTGTCCGCTTTCCAGAAGTTTAACCCAAACAGCGAGGGGTTTTGGATGTTCGGTTTTTATTTCATTCTTTCTGCCAATTTAGGGCTTCTGAGTACAAGTACTGTCAAAATTCAAAGATGCCATGAAAATGAAAAGCAGGGTCTGTGGCTATGAGAGCACGTTTGATCTAAACCCTGCTCTGAGAGATTGATTTGGAAACCTTTGGTTCCTTAATAATATGATTTTTAACTCAGCTATTTCATCACGAGCTATGGCGGTACGTTGATATTCTAGGTTTCAAAAAATATCTCCAAGTTAAGCTTTTCCAGGAGGAAAGGCTGAAAAATCAAGTTGGGCACACGGTTTGATACCAGCTTATCACTGTGGACAGCAAAACATCATACAAGACCCCTTTCATCCATTCTTGTCTGCCTATCCTCAAGGCTAGTGGATTTGGGGGACCAAATAATGTTTATTTTAATTATTTTTCAGTAAGACAGCATTTGGTGCTTCACCTACAGTACTGCTTAAATCATTTATGATGTGAGGTGGAATTATACAGTATATACTCAAATACTATACGACATCGACACTTTTCGCTGTTGTACGCTGGTTTTGCGTGGATTTCTCTCCCCTTGTTTGAACACATGTATTCACAATAGTTGGATAAAGTTCCCGATATAAGATGTCTACATATTAATTTGAAGTTTCTTTGAAGCTATTTCTTTCAAAGAGAAATCAAATCTTCACTGGTTTCTCTTTAACACTCTTTTAAGGAGGAAAGCCATGTGGGCAGTGGGGGATTTAGTGACTTCCATAAAGAAAAGCTGACACCGTTTTTTAACACGACTTTTTGTGTAATTTCGCTTCTGGCAGCATGCACTAGTAAAATGCAAAGCGTTATAAATGATGGACTTTTAGTCCTCTCCTTAACAACCATTGCCAGGTACACATTTATATGGCTTCATGGTTGCAGCACGGGCAATCAAAGTGGTAGCCAGCACTGAAATCACTCTAGAAGCTTCCCTCCATCCATCTATTATTCACTATACAATCTTAGTATGAGCCCCAGTCATCCCTAGTGATATTGAACCCTCTCAATACTCTTTCCTCTGGAGTTCTTAACCTCTACATTTATTCTTGTCTCTCCCACTCTTGGGCCCTATTTTTAATCCCCTTCCCTGTTCCTAGGATTTAAGCAGCCACCTCCTTAAGGGCCATTGCTCTCCTTCAGATTTGTCCCTCTGCCTGTCCTTTATGAACCAACTTCATAGTTTTACCCTCCTTAAAACACACGCGCGCGCACACACACACACACACACACACATTCACACCTTCACACCTTCGTTTTCTTTTCCCTTCTTTTGCTGACTGAAATATATCAGTTTATTACCTAGCTTCCTACCAAAGTGCCCTGCTCTCTACTGAGAAGGTGTGGTGTAGTGACCAGAGCACGTCTTAGCCCTGGCCTGGCACAAGGGACTTCTCTCTCGGGATCTGTTTTCTCATCCGTAATTGGAAGAGAAAACGATTCCACCGCATGTAGGCTGTTCTAAAAATTAAGCAAGATAACATATACACAGTACCGAGAGCAGCAGAATTGGCTTCAGGAATCACCACCATCATCATCATTATTATCATTAATTATTAAATGTTTACCTTCCTTCCAAACGCCACCTGGAGAGTCTTCCCATCTGAGTACTCATCCTCTTTTCCCCAGAATTCAGGATACAGTTAATGGAACACAGTGTAATACGTAAGGGTATTGTTCTGTATCCCGACGACTGTTCCCAGCACTATGCTTGGTTGACAGGTGCACTCACGTTCACTGAGCCAGTTGACACTGAATCGTTAGGCCTGTTCAAGCGCCCAGACTCTGCTGGTAAAGAAGAGAAAGCTCAGGCCCAGGGACATGAAACAATGGAGAAATAAACCCAAAGTCGCTTTGCATTTGGAATGATGATCCAAATCCTGTTCAAGATACCAAACTGCTAGTGCACACCGCCTCAGTCGTTATCCTTGGAGGAAACTAAAATAGCTCCTAAAGCCTCCATGTTCCAGGCTTTTCTACAGAGACCTGGGGTCTGGAGAAAATGCAGCAGCTTCCTTTCCCCTTGGGGGATCTAGCCCCTAATTCTTTCGACTCAGCTGAACTCCAGAGAGGAGAGAAGAGAAAGCTCTCCTTCCAGGATATTTGGGGGGTATCTGCAATGGACTCTTACGCAGAGAAAGTAGGCTTCCAGTTCCGCAGCTGAACGGAGCCTACAGCTACTTGGAGCTATTAAGAGCTACTTACTGCCCGCTCCAAGGTTAGGACAGGCCGCCAACAGGATTGAATCCTGACTTGGCCAGGCGGCGGGCGGGGCAGGTCATGGGCCCGCTGGGCGTGGTCTAGGGCAGGGTGGGGCGTGGCAAGGGCCAGAGGGCGTGACCCAGGGCCGGGTGGGGCGTGGCCGGGGCCTGCAGATCTCTGCCCTGGGACTTGGGGGCGGGGAGAAGACTAGCCGGGAGCGCGAAGTGGGAGGGGAGTGGGGAGACCTTAAAGGCGCTGCACACTGGCCTTGCTGAGGGTCCCAGGGGAGGAGGCGGAGCGCAGCGAGCTGAGGGAAGGTGCGCTGGACCCCGAGCGGGGACGTGGCGGGGTGGGAGGTGTGAGCCGGGTAGGAAGGGTGGGGTCAGCAGGGGAAACTTTTGTGTTCTTGCCTGCGGGGAGCCCCGGCGACGGTCCCCCTGGTGAAGGCAGGTTTAAAGCAGCCTACGCTTTGGCGACCTGCTGCCTTTCTCCAGATGCGTGAAGGGGGGAGGTGGGGAGCTGCAAAGACGCGCGGACCGTGAGGCTGCTCGAGGCCTGGTGTGTCCTTGGAAGGGCTGGTTGGTTACCCCAAAGTCTAAAGCTCAACGAAGCCTGGCTTGAGACCGGAAGCCGAGAGTCCCACGGGAAGCGAGGCCCCGGGGGCCCCGCGGGGCTCGAGCCCAGGGTTGCTGCACAGAAATGCTGGGGAGTTGTCGTCGGGCCGCTGTGCTGGGGGGTGGGGACCTCTCTGCCACGCTGGTTCTCCTTTCCTAATCATACCTCTAAGCCTTGAGCCTCAGCCTTGCTCTTTATTTTACCGTCTCACAATTCTTCTGTCATAAAGAGATTCCAAACACACAAAGGTGCGCCTCCCCTACAGGGAAGGGCGCTGTATTTACAGGCGCAACGTTGTGATATTTGTGGAGGCGCCTCGGGTGCAGGGACACCTCCGAGGGGGACCCATTATAGACGAGAGCTTGAGTCTGGTGTAAAAACGTGTCCATTCGCCTCAGCTCACCCCCGCACTGGAGGAAAACGACAAGACAAGCGTTCGGTCCTATCCTAAAGGATCATCGCAGTCATTGTCAAAGAGAATGAGCGTCCGTGAGAACCGCGCTAACACTTCTGACACCGACTTGGCCAGTTGCGTCTTAGTTTGCATAGACAGCAGGGGTGTTCAGCAGTTATCTTAAAGGCCTAGTGTAATTCCGAAAATGACTAACCCCCATTTAAAAAGAAAGCTCGTGCACACTGCAAAGAAAAAAGGCATCAGCCAACTTGCTGTTGAGAGCAAGGTAGCGACTTCATTTCAACAGGAGAACTGGACGACTAAATTCACAGAGCGCTGCTATATGAAATTACGTTTCCCGTGTGTGGAGGCTGGATGTTGTTTTCTTGTTAAAAAAGTTACTAAAATATATGTAGTATAGATTGGGGGTATAAAGTAGGAAAATGCCTTTTATTTCCATTTCTTGTTCTTAGAATTGAAAGAGGAACGCCCACGCCTATGTTTTTCAACATCACTGAAAGCTCATCTCCAGGGGTCTTCTTCGAGCTCTGTGCCCTGGAAGTTCACACTTTACACTGCTCCCTGAGGCGGTCTCGTGTCACAGAGGAGGAAGTTAAGGACAGGGGTGAGGCTACGCGGCTGGAAAGTTTCGAAAAAAAAAAAAAAAACCCATGTCTTTCTGACTCAAAACTTGTCCCACTACTGAGCCCCCATGTACTTTGTTTTCCGCTCTGCCTCCTGTCCAACAGGAACTAACGGTACGCTGGCGGAGGGGGCTATAAGGCAGGGTGCTGGTTGAAGGTGCTCTGAGGACCCTTGAGTGGAACCTCATTCTATTTCTGATTCCAGCTCTTTGACTTTGTACGAGTTATTTATCTTCTCTAGGCACATAAAAGTAATTGATCTCTAGGTCTCTGCTAGATCGAAAAACGTATAGATTTGTGAAAATAAGATTCTGCTTTTGCCATTTAATGATATTTTTGGCCACACTTGGTGTTGGAATTACAGGGCAGTCAGGAAGGGCCGGTTTGTTCATTCGATAAATGTGTGTTAGGTAGCTGGACACGCACTGGGGCTGCTGCAATGCAGAACAGGACTGATGAGGATTCTAGCCTCCAGGGGGCAGGGAGACCTGAGGAAACAAAGAAGGAACCAACAAACAAATGCATTAACCAACAGCTGTAAATTGTGAACAGAGGGCTGTGATAAAGGAAAATGGAGTAGAGGGGTGGGTGGGGCGCTTTGGGTGTGGTGGTGAAAAGGAGTCCTCACCACTGCCTGCCGATTGAGAAGGATGAGAAGGACCTAGCGATGTTCCTTCCTTGCAGTGGGACCTGCTTGGGCAAAGGAGCCACGCAAGAACTTGGCATGTTCTAGAAATGACCAGAACATCTTTGTGAAGATGACTGGTTCGAGATGAAGTTGGAGAGACAGGGTGGGACGAGGTCGTGCAGGGCATTGTGCGGCCTGGGAAGGTCTCTGGATGTTCATCTGACAGCACCGAGAAGCCACGGAAGGGTAGTGGCCAAGGAGTGACATAAAGGTGGCTATGGTGTAGCCCAAGTGAAAGGCAGAGGTAGCTTAGGCTGGGGTGGTGGTAAATGTATTTATTGATTTTGAGAGAGAGTGAGAGAGAGATAGAAGAGGGAACAGAGGGAGAGAGAGAATACCAAGCAGTCTCCATGCTGTCAGTGCAGAGCCCCATACGGGGCTCGATCTCATGAACTTCGAGATCATGACCTGAGCCAAAATCAAGAGTTGGTCGCTTAACCAACTGAGCCACCCAGGTGCTTCCTGACAAGCATATTTAAAATCATGCCAACACCCCTCGAACACCCTGGCATTCCCATCCTCCTGTTCCCTTTGGTTTTCCCGCATACAGCTTATTCCCATATGATATACTACATATTTTGTTTATAAATTATTTACTCCTTCTTATAAGAATGTCAGCCACGTGAGGGCAGGGTCTGCATGTTTCACTTATCACTGTTTCTCTAGCACCTGATGCTGTGCCTTGTGCAAAGTGGGCCCTTGATCCATTTTGTTGTAGAAATGGATTTGATAAATGCTTTGGATTTTAATTCTGTAGAGCTTGCTGATGAATGAGATGTGATGGTGAAAGATAAGGAGAAACCAAGGATGATTCTCAAGATGCTGGCTCAGAAGGCGGGCAGATGTGGATGTTAATTAATAAGGAGAAGGCTAGAGAAAGAACAAATTGGGAACTGGGGTAGGGGAGATAGAAAGTTCCATTTGGTACATATTAAATCTGTGATGTGTGGATTAGTTACCTATCACTACATCTAAAAAATTACCTACAATTTAGCAGAGTAAAACAACAGACACTTGTTGCCTCAGGTTCTGTGGGTTGGAGATTTGGGCATGGCAGAGCTTTAGGGTCAAGCTGTCAACCAGGGCTGTGGTCATGTCAAGGCTTGACTGGAGCTGTTAGATCTGCTTCTTAGCTTCTTCCCGTGGCTGTTGACAGATTTCAGCTGACTCTTGGCCAGAGACTTCAGTTCCTCACCTCATGGACCTCCCCATAGGCCTACTCCTGATGCGGCTTGCCCCAGAGCAAATGTTCCAAGAGAGAAAGAGAACCCACATGGAAGCCGCAGGTCTTCTTTTAAAACCTGATCTCGTCACTTCTGCTGTGTGCCGTTGATTACACAGATCAATCCGGGTGCAGTGCCAGGAGGGTGGGGACGACACAGGCGTGTGAATACTAGGAGGGGCGGGGTCATGGCATCTGCCTCCCACAGGTCTGTCAGCTGTCTAAGGGGAAATGTCATACAGGCTGGTGGATATATTATACTGTAGCTCACAGGAGAGATCTGGGCCACAGAGAATTACTGGCGAGTCACTGGAAATGTGTAACAGGACCCAGGGAGAGAATACAAGTGGAGGAGAGAAGAGGATCCTGGACCCAGTCCAAAGAGCCCCATGCTTAACGGTCAGTGGAGGAAAATCCAGCAAAGGAGGACGGCTAACACAGTGTGTATTCTGGAGGTGACTTCAGGGAAAGATAGGTTTCTCTGGACAAGTTTCCCCTTCCCTGTGAAGGGCAGAAAATAGTTTGAATATGGCGGAAATGAAAAGAGTTTTTGGAAAAAAAATGCAATTTAATACAGTTTGAAACGTGAGTTGTTAAATTTTGACCCAATAGAAATAGAGAAAAGAACATCTAATTATTTGAAAGTTTATTTATTTATCTTTGGGGGAAAAGGAGGGACAGAGAGAGAAAGAGAGAGAGAGAGAATCTCAAGCAGGCTCTGCACTCAGCACAGAACTCGATGAGGGGCTGGAACTCATGAACCGTGAGATCGTGACCTGTGCCGAAATCAAGAGTTGGCCGTTTAACTGACCAAGTCACCCAAGCGCCCTGGGATAGAATATTTAGAGTCTCGAGAAATCTCTGTCTGCATCCTCAGTGCCCTGTCTGAGATTATAGTTGGTAGAGAGCCCCTGTGTAAAGGTTTTAGAGGTTGCTCTGGGAATTAAGCTTGAAGAGAAAATAATGAACCGTATAACATAGGCAGAGCTACTGACCTTGGAAAAGGCCTACCCTTACTTCCATATGCTTTATAGCATTACTGTATGAGGAGTCTTTCTCCTAAAATGTCTTAAAAACCCCAGTAAGCCATACACGATAACAATGGGAAAATTAATTCCTGATTAAGTGGCGTCCTGCTCAGTAGCCCCATGAACTTTGCTGTTAATAGAAGGACCGAAGATGGTTGTTGTATATGTTTTTCACACACCAAATGTGGCCCTGTTCTTCTCTTTCCTTTAGCTGCTCTTTAGGGTGTATTTTCAGTAATCCGGGTTTTTCTAAGAATACTTTCATTTAAAAAAAAAGTCTCTCATTCACAGACATCCTCCCTCACTTCAAAAAATAATAAGGAATAAGGAGAAAAATAAAATACCTGCTCCCACCTGGCTGCATGGCATAAAGTGGCTCTGTGGTTCTGTCTGTTCATGTAAGCAGTGTCCGCCTGAATACAGATGTCCCTGCCTGCTCAGCATGGGGGTCCTTGAGTGTTCTCAGTTTCTCTGTCCCCTTCCAGCGAGGTACGGCCATGTGACCTGCGTTGGCCAATGAAATGTGAGTGGAGGGACATGTCACTTCCAGGTTGATGCTTTAAGAGCCAGTGAGAAGTCTGTCACACTTTCTTTCCCTCTGCCACAGTGACCACCAATGTTCTATATAGTGGCTGTTCTGTCAGCTTGGATCATGAAATGAGGGCAGCGAGCAGAGCCCCCTGTCCACCTGTGTTAGCCACAGAGAGAGCTAGAAAGAAGCCTTTGTTGTGTTTAGGCCTCCAGATTGGCAGATGTGTTTGTTACCACAGCATCGCCCAGCCTATCCTGACTCACGTACTCAGGTAAGGTCTGAGCCACGCGCCTCCATGAATTACTGATTTCCAGTTCACCAGACACAGTGGGAGCCTAAGAGAGATGGTGCCTTAGAAGTCTTGCTGTTGTGACTCACGCTCCACTTACTGTGGGTGAGGCAGCAGGCTACTTGTTTCCATAACGCTCACCTCAGCTTCAAGATTTTAATCAAAGGGGGCAAAATGGCATTTAGGTGTTTAATCACACCTCAATGCTCAATCCAGAGGGATAGGAATTAAGGCTCTCATTGTTATTTAGAAAAACACTATATATATAGAAACATAATTTTTTTAATTGTCAGCTCACTTCCCAGTTTTCCAATACAGAGAAATGTTCATGGGTTCAATGTTAAGAGATGATTCTTCGCGAATGTAGGTATCCATGGATGCATTTCAAAAAACGATTTTGTCACCAGAGGACATTTGAAATGCCTCATCCCTAAGCATTGTTTCAGCAGCTTCGATGAATATTTTAAGTATGGTTTCCTGGCTATCTTCCTTTTGCGCTAAGAGCATCAGACCTAGGTTTTGCTCTCAATGTCCTGGAAGCAATGTGTTCACACTTTTCCTGTGAGTTAAGCAGAAGTGAAGCAGGGAGCGTTTCGCTTTGGGCAGAGCCATGCGGCACTCTGAGGGACGCTGGCTATAAATCCATTCTCCCTAGAGGTTAACAATCAAAGTTCTCCCCCTCTCTTACTCAGACGAGTGATATGATGATGATAAATTGCTTGGACATGACTGCCCCAAGCACTAGTGTGATGAATTATGTTGTTGAGGGCATGACCACAGATTCTCCATTGTCAGTATGCCACATCGAATATTGGCAGTATTCATAAGCAGCTTCCTGCCAATTTCGGTCACCGTGTTGCATATTAAATTTGCTGTATTCACAGGTCACGGTTCTTCGTTCTTAATCAACTCTGTCTTTCCCTGAATTCGCTTAACTAATCAACCTTTTGTTTTTTCTGTTCTCTGCTCACTAAACGGATGGGGTGCCTCAGAGTTGTGTTCTGTAAACATTGAGTCTTTCTTCACTGAAACTGTTAAAAGAGCAATTATTAGTCCTTTACGCCAAATCTAGAGTGATAACAGCTTATCTTGCAGTGGCTTAATTGGGTCATTATTTCGTGTTTGAAAAGCACTTTGAAGAGAATATTCGTAAATATTGTTTAATTTAATGCTCCTTTGTGATTGAAAGTCCATCGCAACTGAAAAGTCCTCAGTGTTATGATGTACGGACAATGATTTCTTAGTAGCGCTTACTATTTTCAAAATTACATACGTACTGATTTTTGAAACATTTAAAATATTGTCATGAATTCCCAGAGTTATCATGTTTATACTGTCACATTTCTACATGTCTCATCTACTATTTTCATTACATATCTGAAAAGTTAAATGTTACGGGTCTTTCTAAAGGTTGGAGGAAATATAAAACCCAACCCCCAGTGCAGAGGTATTTCATGTGCTATATCTTCTACATAATCTGTGTGTAGGATCTGATTAACTTTTCAGCAAGATGTCCTATTACGCCCTGACGAATAACTCAAACAAATAACGCTGAGTCCATATAGTGCACTATCACCTGATTGTCATTAAACTTTGTCAAAAAGGGTTAGATCCAATCACACGCGCCTGGCCAGCCCTTCCAACAAATTTCCTACTCACTCTAGCCCCAGATCCCTCGGGTGAAATTAAAGGCCACTCTGTAACTTGGATTAGGTGACCTCGATACTGACAGTATTAGCTTGCCAGGGTTGCGATAACAAAATAGCACCAGTTGGGTGACTTAGACCACAGATATTTCCTTTCTGATCATTCTGGAAGCTAAAAGTCTAAGATCAAGGTGTTGGTAGATTTGCTCTCTTATGAGGCATCTCTTGGCTTGGCTGCTTTCTCCCTATGTCCTCCCATGGTCTTCTCTTTGTCCATGTTGTCTGTGTCCTAATTTCTGATCATAAGTCTCTAAAATAGTCATATTGAATTAGGACCCACCCCCCAAACCCCATTTTTAATGTAATTACCTCTATAAAGGCCCTGTGTCCAAATCCAGTTACATTCTGAGGTTAAGACTCCAACATATAAAGGGGGGACATGATTCAGCCCATACACCTGAATTATAATGATCTGTGGAAATTACCACTTTTGGAGTTAATTTCATTGATTTTCAAATTTGAGCAGCCAAGTGATGACTACAAATCTTTGGAGGGTCTGCTCAGTCTAGGAGCTTCTTAACATTACTTGGAGGAGAGTTTATGCTTGTGGCTAAAACGATGAAGTAATTCAATAAAAATTGTAGCTACTTATTAAATGAATTCTGAATACTTTATCAAGCTGTTAACCATCAAACATACATAATCAAGTGTACCTTGCCATCTGAACTACCATCGACCAAATATTTGTTGTAACAACTAGTCAATATTTTTACCCAGAATTTCCTCTTTGAACCAAAAACATGGCTATGATTAGCCCACATTCTTGTATCGTCAAAAAGGGCAACAGGATGTAGAGAAGGCAGCGGTGCCAGCTCAGATCCCTCTCTTAGAGGGAAACATCTTGTCCTCACGTTGTTAAACGTGTCGAGCATTTTTGCCTTCATGTTATCAGCTGAAAACGTCTAAGAAAGCAGGAGGGTTTCTAAAGAGAGATGATGATCCTAAGAAGCTAGAGAAGCCCTCACATTTGAAAAAAAATATTGGGAACTGAAAGCATCAACTACCTCAATTTGACTGTTACCTGTCTGCATCTCGTACGGGTACTATAGTTGTTTCTGGCAAGCTTCACAATGTTCCTTCAGAAGGCAATAATAGTGTTTTTGTAATTCTAAAAAATGTCTTTTGCAGTTAATTAATAGCCAGAAATCCTTAGAGGATTGCTACATAGACCTGTAAGAGTATGTTAGTAATATTTGGGATAATTGGTTGGTGGTTTTGCATGAGGTGCGAAACATTAATTTTCCCCTTAAAAACTGTTTTCGTGAGAATTTACTGTGGAAGCTGGGTGATGGATACCCAGAGGTTCATTATACTGTTCCCTCCACATTTGCAAGCATTTAAAATGCTCACATTAAAAAGTTGAATTGAAATATTTTTTCTTAAAAAAAGAAGCGAACGAAATCTATAGCCTCCTGCAATGCACCTGTCACGTGCTCAGGGACAAATTACATTTGAACCGTGAAGTACAAGTGCATCTGCAGGACAATACATGCGGAAAATACGTAGTAAAAAACCTACCAACCTACCAGTCTTTCCATAGAAAAGTCTTGTTGAAACCCTTATCCAGGAAAGGCTATGAGAGTGTCTTTCTTAGTTTTGACCTAGATTATTTGACACGTTTTTATTTATCACTTCCTGGCGTATGCATGTCTATCGCTTCATGAGTCAGCGCCTTTCTACCAGTCCTGGAGTTGCCCAGGCCGCGTGTTCTCCAAGTTGAGTCTTTTAGCTACAGACACGTTCCTTTGGTAGCCACGCAAATCTGTTGAACACGGAAATTCAAGAAGATGGCACTGGCTTCTGATGTCCCATGCCTGGAAAATACCTTCTGCCCAGTACTTTCTTTAGAAATGTCTTCTACTCCTGCAAGAAGTTGCTGCTAGGCAAGAAAAGATCTCTGCTGAATGTACTTCGAGGAACGTTACTCCAGAGGCCCGTCTCCAGCCCATCGCTGCCATCGCCCATCCAAGTCCCCCCAACTTCCACCGGTAGGGTTAGGGACTGTCCTGGGCCTCTCTCTTCTGAATCTCACTCACTTTTCTGCAGAAGTCGAAGGCCTGACACTGATTTCCTTTGAGGGCTATGTTGCTTTGACCTTGCCCCATTCTCCTTCAGAGAAGTGCATCTTCCAGGTGCTCCTCTTCACTTTGCCTAAACGTTTTGGAGCAGCTTAGTGTATAAGAAGTAACGAATCTGCTGTTTTAAGCACTCACATGACTGAGCCTTTGACCTTACAGCCTCATTTGGTCAGGTAGGTGTGCGGGGAGGGGGAAGCTTCCTGCCAGCCGCATGGCGGCGCTCCCTTTTCACATCATTCATTCCTCCCATTATTTTCTTTTCCTTTTTGTTTATGAGTGTATTTCAGTAGAAAGCTCAAAACATTTCAAGCTCAGAGAGCCAGGTTTAAAATGATCCCTGTGAAGATTCTACATAGTTCTCTACATTGTCTATTGAATTTCGTTTAATTGTTAGATTTAAGATATATAAAAGAACATATAGTTTCTAGCATTAGGGATACTTCATGGGCCTTTGCTACTACTTATTCTTGCCACGGTAAAGTCAAAAGGATTAGTTTCTAAATTTCTTTGTTTTTTGATACACCAAATCTGAATTGTAAAAGGTTTTTTTATATGGAATTTTCCCAATGCATTATGTAGGGACGGTGTAGTTTCTTGTGAACCTGTTTTTCACTTCTTTATTTTTGTCTTTGTGTTAGTAGTATCTTGGCTAAAATAAGTATTCATTAATTGTTCTTATATAATGTAATGCTTTTATACGATTAGCAGAGAAGAAAGTTTATCTATATATTGTTTCTATACAAAGAATGATGTATTAAATTTCAGAGTTTTCTTCTACTAAAATTGGAAAGCTTACTCAGTAGCTGTACCATGTCTGACCCACAATTCCCCATCTATATTCTTTACACCATGTATCATGTTTATATTTTTAAATCAACATCATTTAAAATAATGTCAACAATTATAGAACCAATGAAAAGGTCTAAGAGTTAAAACTGCATGATGGCTTTCTCTGCCTAATTTTTTTTAACGTTTATTTACTTTTGACAGAGAGACAGAGTGTGAGCAGGAGAGGGGCAGAGAAAGAGGAGACACAGAATCTGAAGCAGGCTCCAGACCCTGAGCTGTCAGCACAGAGCCTGATGCAGGGCTCGAACTCACAAACCGTGAGATCATGACCTGAGCCAAAGTCGGTGCTTAACCGACTGAGACACCCAGGTGCCCCTCTCTGCCTAATTAGCAGTCATGATTGGGGTGCCTGGGTGGCTCAGTGGGTTGGGTTTCCGACTCTTGATTTCAGTTCAGGGCATGGTCTCATGGTTCATGGCATCCAGCCCCACATCAGGCTCTGCACGGACAGCTCGCTCGCTCACTCTCTCTCTGCCCCTCCTCAGCTCATGTGCACATGCTCTCTCTCACTCTCTCTTTCTCAAAATAAATAAATAAACAGAAAACAAAAAGTCATGATTATATTTCTGATGAGTTAGGAGGATGTTACCCCTCCTAACTAAGAAGTTAGTTATTTCATAGACCCAAGAAAAGAAATGGGTTACAAGACCTTGTCGAGATATTAAATGCCTTTTAATTTTTACAACTCAGCATAATAGTCATCAGAATGAATGAATCTATCATTCATTAATATTTATCAAATTTGATTCATTCTCCTATCATTTTTAAAGCATGTTTGCTATGCCCAGGTGCTACCTTTTCTAATTACTTAATATGTTTTTTTTTTTAAAGTAACCTACTTTTTTGCCTCAGCCTCATTCTAAACAATAATATCCATAAGGTCAGAGGCTTGCAACACTTATTACTTTTTTCCTAAAACACATTAAACAAAAATGCGTTTAAAACATTTAAAAAAATTTTTTAATGTTTTATTTATTTTTGAGAGAGCTAGAGAGACAGAGTGCAAATAGGGGAGGGGCAGAGAGAGAAGGAGACACAGAATATGAAGCAGGCTCCAGGCTCTGAGCTGTCAGCACAGAGCCCGACACGGGGCTAGAACCCACAAACCCTCCATGAGATCAAGATGTGAGCTGAAGTCGGACACTTAACCAACTGAACCACCCAGGCGTCCCCCCTAAAACACAGTAAAGTAAACAAATATGTGTTTAAAACATTTTAAATGCCCATATATCACCTAAAATTGGTTTGAACCACCAGTGGGATATATATATATATCACACCTTCTGAAAACATTGATGAAAAACAAGCAGATTACTGACTTTTTTACTTACCTCACTGTCCATGAAGAAATAAAATAATTATTGGCTGTGAAGTTGTCACAAAACAATTTTCAGAATAGTCTCTGTGCTTGTATTGTGATAATTAAAAATTGTGAACACTGTATATGTATGTGCGTGTATATGTATGGGTGTATATATATGTATATATATATACCCATGTATATAGGTAGATAATGGATCATTTTAGCAGTTGTTTGGGAAATAGCCAAGAATTTTCAGTTGCTTACACACTGAGCATCATTTATTTGAGGCTAATAGAGCCAGCATTATTTTATCCTAGCATCTCTATTGTAAGGTTAGTCATAAGCATTATAAAGAGTGATAATAAGTAGTAATCCGGGTTGTGAAGGCTGTTTATTTCATTCTTCTGTCCATAATAATCTGAAGTTTACAGTAAAGTAAATGCTGTCATATCGTTAGAGGGTGGTTCAGAAAAAGAATTAGAAAGATACCAATAAGTTTCTCATTTCTCGTATCGGAATGTTCTGCCTGATCTTCGACTACAGTATTATCCCCATTTATCTAAGGTCTAAACAAGGCGAGCTCATGGGGAGCCGCTGCAGAGGTTGTTTAGAGGTCATTTGCCGCTTTTTCACATAGAATCGTGGCATTTGTGTCTGAAGGCTCTTGGGAGATTATCTTGTTTAACTCCTTTGTTTTACCTGGGAGAAAACTGAGGCTCACGTGCCACGTTTGCCCAAAGATGCACTTTGATCATATCGACTTTTTGAAACATTCATGTGCTCGGTGAGGCTCTAGCATTTCTTCCTATTGCGGAATTAGTGATATGTTCGTAAGAGCATTCTGTTGCCCCATCTGTGTGCATTCTTCTATTTTTGAAATACAGCAGCTGAGCATTAATATTTGGGCACTCTAGATATTTAATAGCTACGGCTATTGTTTGTATCCAATAAAAGATGAACCCTCTTGAACATGACCAGGAAGGTTTTCTGTTGCCTTTAACACATTCGAATGAGAGAGGAAAGCGGTGACATTTTTCTAAGCATTGTCAAGATATCTTTTACAAAATAAGTAAGGTTTGTGTCCTTAAGGTCGCTACATTTGAATTCAAACATCCCATTCTTGATTCTTGATTTTTAATCTGTATGTCTAATAACAAAGCAAATAATAAGAAAAACTGGTAATCAGATGTAATAAAAGTAAAGTTTGGTATGAATTCATTGATGGCAGGTGTTCCTGTGAAGAATGGCAGAAGAGTTTAATTACCTCGGATGCCTAAACAAGAGCTCAAGGAAGAATAGGGTAGCCGGGGCCATAGACTTTACCTACGAAATTAAAAATAACTTCTAAAGGAAGGACAGCTAATTTTGTTTATGTAATAAGTTTATATTGCTCCACAGCTTGTTGGTAAAAGTAGTTTTGAGCACTTAGAGAGCAATCTTTCCCCTCATCGTGTTCCAATTAAAAAAGCAGTATTACTTCTTTTCGGATCCTGAGCCACTGAGTAGTTCTGAGATCTCCCAGGCCCACGCGATTCAAGAAAAGGGAAATTAGCAACCATTCCCCCTCAGAAGGCTGTCATCTACCAGAACGAGAAGGCAAAGCGAGTCTTTAATAATACAAGAGACATTGCCAGCTGTTAATTCCTCTGCTGTTGCTGCCGTAGGAGCGCACGAATTCCCAGCCTTCTGCCCGTGTGCTCAGCCCCACAGCGCAGCGCGCTGCTTCCAGCCGTGTGCGTTTACACACCCATCCATCCTAAGCGCTTGTCGGATGCCTGCTCTGGGCCGGCCAGGGTGCCGAATGGTGGCCGTGAGGTTGTTCTCACTCACACACTGAGCGGAGAGGATTCCTGAGACTTATGATCATCTGTTTGCGATTCTCCGGTGATGTCGCCAGACAGTACCAGCTGATTAGAAGCCCCTCAAATGAACACAATACCCCGCCAGTCTCTGCAGCGTGTGCCATTTGTCACTGACCTTCAATGACCGAGTCATTGAACCCTGTGGCTTCGACCCAGGGAGAGTAGTAGGGGCTGGGCAGTGCTTTTCTGAGTAGGAGTTTCTTTTTTCTGGCCCTTGATCCGATGCTTCAGGAGATGTCTCTGCTTATTCGCTTAGCAATAGAAACAAGGTCCGGCTTCCACTCTGTCCACTCAGTGGGAGAAATGCGTGCAGAGGAGATGCTTCCTGTCCCGAAACCTGTCCCTGCTTCCTACCTGGGGAGGGGCTGGGGCTCTGGCCATGGCCACTACTGGTGTCTTCAGTGGCCTGCCTTCCCCGCAGGCTTAGTGAATACAAAGATGCCAGCCTGACTCTTCTGAACCCTGATAGCATGCACTCCATTTCTGCCACACAGCCTTCATGTTTAATCTGTCTAACCCATTGTAATTATCAACCATTTCCCTTGAGGAACACCTTGTGCGGTTTGCTCTCACATCTACTTAATGCCGGTCACCAAAGTACTGTGTTTATTTGAAGAGTATTAATTGCATTGACCTCCATGCTATATATGTAACTTGTTGCAAACCTGATTAAATTACAAACTCCTTGAAGACAGGGACTATGGCGTTTCTTTCTGTATCACAGAGAGGGACTGACCCAACCGATGACTGCTATTTGCGTCCTGACCAAACAAACAAGAAAAACAAACCCAAACAAAAACCATCCGTGGTGTGCAAGGGCGTCTATTCAATTAAGGGTTGTGTCGCAAACCTCAGTGCAAAAGGCACTGACCTTTGAAGTGAAATGCTTGATTGCTGAGTATTGCCTTTTTTTTTTAAGCTTTCCTACCACAATTAATCTTATATGGTAATGCAGTGACAATAAGATGATTTCTCCAGAGAATCTATGCTAATACTATTAAAATGCTCTTACGATGTCAAAATGATTGCAGTGGAAGCACGTGGGGACCGTGCTTATGTGATTATGATATTATAGTGATGGGCGATTACCATAGGAAACTACTAATTCAACCCTGCAGGGACTTGCATTATGAAGCCATTATAACATGAGATTATAATGACACAATAACTTGGATGCACACTTGTGATGTGAAAACTAAAAGCTAATTTGAATGTGAGTAGTATTTCCATTAAATTGTAATTAAATACTGAAAGCCATGCTTGTTTAAATTTAAGACAGAGACCTCCAGTCCAGAAAAGGAAATTGTGGGGAAAGGATCCACGCCAGGTATGAGCTGAGGATGGTGAGAAACCACGCCCAATTCTGCCCTTGGGTACTTACTGGGTATGGAAGCTCACAACGAAGTGGCCTCTCCAGACTTCCTCTGTCTGTGCTGGCTCTCATTACCCAAAACCAGTAACAGGACACGAGGACCTTGGATCCAACTGCCTTCCTAGCATGACCACCACTTCGCACTGCAAGCCTTCCTGTTTCATTTTTGAAGTGGCCATGACAGTATCTAACTCCCTCAACACAAGTGACCAAAGCAATTTTTTTTCCATTAAAAGTAACCTCTTAAAAAAGACAATGGAATTAATTCATGTTCTAAAACAGATAAGCGCAATGGAGAAAAAGAAAAAAATACTTTAAAATTCTATCCCCTAGAAATGACCTGCATTAGCCTCTCTGAGTAATTTCTTTCAGATTATTCTCTATGAGAAGTATATACATTTTCTTCTAGAAAAAAAGCTGTGTTCTACAATGCTTTTAAAACCTACTTAGTTCTTTCTATGCCTCTCAGTTGCAAGATCTATTTCTTATCCAAGAGAATCTAGTTGATAAGTTTTTGTCTTTTAAAGGGCAGCTCAAGGTGGATGATTTTACATGTCACCCAGGAAACTATATTTGACTATTAGGGAATAGAATTTAGTAGGGTTTATGCTCTGTATCTATCAGGTACAGGATGATTCTGTAGTAAAATTTTCTGATTCTTTTAGGAACACTCTAAGTAGTTTGTTAACACTTCTCTCTGTTAGGGAAGACTGGTGTGTTTCAGAAGGCAAACATTTCTCGTTTATTTTCAACTGATAATTACTATCTGACTTAGGTCAACATAAAATAGATTATAACAAGTAGGAGCTACTGCACTTGTTAGATATACACCTGCATTAGTGTGTTCAGATGTTATAAGGACACACAACAGCTAATATATACTCCCTCCTAATTATGACTAAAAGTGGTTATTGCTCCTTGGTTTAAATATAGTGAAGATGAGTTTTAGTTATTAAGCATTTCGTTTGCACATAGATATGCTGTATGCTTTAGAGTTATTTTTATTACTACTTATTGCAACAGCCAATTTAAGCAGGGAAGTCTAAATTACTGGAGTCTTTATTTTTATAATTAGAAAGAGGAAAGCACAGTGCAATTAAATGGCTTGCTTGATGTCATCCAGTCAACAGTGGAGTTGGGATAGGACTTTCTGGTCCTAGATAATTATAGCTTCTTCCTTGGGCCGTAGTACTTCCACATTAATGGATATCAGGATAACGTAATGTGATGTTTATAGCAAATACCTCCATGGTTAAAGAAAAGAAACACTTGACTGTCAAGTTGGGGGAATGGGTTCTATTTGGGGCTGTGTGGCCTTCAAAAGATCAAGCATTCAGTGTTTGTACCTAAAGATGAAGTCATTGAATGACATGATGTCCATGGTCCCTTTCTGCTGAAAAATTGAGATCAAATAGCATTTAATAGTAACTGAAATTTACATAGTTAATTAAAATATTATTTTAAAATAAAATATTTATTTTCCTTATTTAAAACTATTAATCTAAATTCAAAACTGTACCTTATTTAGATGCATTTCATAATTCGATGTGTTTCAGCAGATCTATAATTTGACTTAAAAATGTCTTTTTTATTTCGGGAATTTATTGTAACGATTAAAGCTACAGATGTAAATCTATCCAAAGAAAAGATTAAAATTATAGTCCTTTGGTACACTGTCAATATTGTTAAAATATGTCAGAACTACAGCGAGAGGAAATATATAAATATATAAACATATAAATGCTTTGTGAGAATTCTTAGGAAGCTGGTGATAGTAATGAGTGAGATGCCAAATTAAAATACAGTGCTAGGGGTGCCTGGGTGGCTCAGTCGGTTGAGCCCCTGACTTCGGCTTAGGTCATGATATCACAGTTCGTGGGTTCAAGCCCCACATCAGGCTCTGTGCTGACAGCTCAGAGCCTGGAGCCTGCTTCGGATTCTGTGTCTCCGTATCTTTCTGCCCCCCTTGTCCCCCACTCATACTCTGTCTCTCTCTCTCAAAAACAAACATAAAAATTTAAAATAAATAAAAAGTAAAATATAGTGCTAGACAAACTTTCTAAATCTTTCAGGGTACCATGTTTTCATGGGGGAAAATACACAAGCAATTACATTCCCTTTATATTTAAATACATATATGGGACCAAGGATTGGTTAAATAAAATTTGTTGTTTGGCTATAGAAAATTTCCCTAATTTGGTGAATTTTAATTATCTAGAGAATTCCATTGGAGCATTTTTCCCCCTGCCATCTCAAAGATTGGGAAAGAGAGATTATTGCTCTATGACCCATGAAGCTATTAGATTTGCCCTTGATCCCAGTGTAGTAAATCCACTTTCAGGAGTAGAGATAAGCTGTTCGTTATTTTACTTTTAGTGCATCAAATACTAGTCTTTCCCGCAAAACCAAGGTTTCTGTCTCAGGTGCCACACTTTTTTTTAGAACTGGGCAAAATTTGTCCTCTTGCCTTCTTCCCTCGTTCCATTAATAAAGACTATCTTTTTGAGACAATTCTCCTCCAACTTGAAGGTCCACAGTTGTCATCAAAATTTTTGATTTTGCCTTTTCATTTTTATGATAAACCAAACAATTTTAAGCATAGTCTGGATCGATATAACCATCTTCCAACCAAATATTGCCATAGGATTTCGTTTTTCATATCTTTGTTTTTAAGGCTTCGGCGATACGAAATTGTTGCCTTAAACAACAGCATTTATCTTTTTTGTGACTTTTTTTTTGTTGGTTTTCAAACTAGGATCTGTTTTTCTGGGCACCATGACTGCATTTTCTGAGACATCAGGAGATAGTTAGATAGAGACAGTGGCATCACAGTCTGCTAAAGTGCTTTGGGCCCTTTCATTTCCTTTATTAGAATGGAGTCGTTTTATAAACAAGAGCCTTATGATTACTGCATGCATGTTTATTTTTCACCGTCCGACTTTGGAATCTATACTGCTATCCGAAGGGTAGAACCGCAAGGCAAGACTTGTTCAGTTTTCTACTCTTTAATATTTTAGCTAGCCCTGCAATTTGTACTGTCTTCAATGTAACCAGCTCAATTCCCTGTATTATCTGCAATGGACCAGGGCCCGCTCTTCTCTCTGGTGTTGCAGGGGAAAGCTTGGGGATATAGAGAAAGAGCTATGGAAAAGAATTAGCCGGACTTCTGGTCAATCAGTCAATCAAAGCTAAAAGATTGTACATCATGATAAATTGGGATTCTTGTCCTCTGTGTTTTGTTGTTGTTTTTTGGTTTTTGTTTGTTTTTGCATAAGAGGGACAATGTAGATTCTCTGTGGTGCACATTTTAGGTGTTTATTAATAAATGTTGGTCTGCTCTCAAAGGAGAAACCTCAGGGGTCATGGTGTTTGTACTATTTTTAAAGGCCTCCCAGGAAATGCTTACAGAGCCTGTGGCCTTGTGTTTTGCTTTCAGTGAAAATGGAAGATAGCTCTTCGTCCTCCTCTGAATAATAACCCCATTTCCTCATTGGTGAAATGGGAACAATAATAATCAAAAGTGGGTTTCATCTAAAAGTATGTCCTATGGTCCAGTCTCTTCTAGTTGGATACTTTTCGATGACTCACCTTCTGCTGATCCCTTGCCAACTTTGCAAGGACATTAGGAAATTTAATTAAAGTGTGTACATTGCCTTAAGCTCTTTAAAGAAACACACGGCCTTATTATCATAGATAATACTTTTGAAATTCTACAATCTCTTGAAGGTAATGAAACCAGCAATATAGAAAGTGGGAGCTTCAATGCAGAGTTTTACGAAAACCTTCCTACGATGTTATATTAATAGCGGTCATATGTGGCTTTGAGAATGCAGAGTTCAATTACTGCGAACTTTTTAATTGTAAATATTTTGATTTAATGTTTTCCCACCAATAACACACACATTTGAGAGGTCATTAAGTATTCAAGTCATGATGTTTTGGGTCCACTTATAAGACCTTACAGTTTTTTTTTACCTTTTGTTTTAAAGTATGATGAAAAGGAAGTACTTTATACTACTCCCTTTATAGTATTTTGTAAGTTAGAGAAGCATGAAAAAGAGAGTGCTCTTCCAGGCCCCTTCTGCCCTGAAATGTAGTTCTCCTGCTCTTAAAATCCCCGAGGAACAATGAAAATTGCTTTAGTTTCCTAACTCATCCCCTGTCTCTAGCATTTGGCCTCTACTCACACTGGCCATTTAATTAGCATCCTGACACAGGTCTCGTCCTCTGGACCCAGTGCCTGCGTCAGTATCTCCACTGTGGACCTGTCATATGTCTCATGCGTATGGGCCTCCGCAGGCTGCTTACGAATCCCAAAACCTGCCTCTCATTGCTCGCGCCCCCAGGATGCTTCCTTGTAGAAACTCTTTCTGCAGCCTGGCCTAAATGCCACCCTCCTCCAGAGAGCCCTCCCAAGCCCTCCAGCACTGGTGACTCTTAGCTAGACACAGCTTCCCAGAACATCTGCTTTTTACCTCTTTTCCAACGTTACTGCATTCACTTTCATAGCACAGGTGTCCCTTTAATATATAAAAAGTATCAGTCTCCCTATGAACGCTCACCAGGTGCCAGGTACCATGCTGCGGGCTCTTCATCCTCTTGCAATAGGATTATTCCCTTTTCATCTTTGTCTCTCATAGTATCCTCCTTTGGACGCACTAGATCCTGAGCCAACATTTGCCACATTGAATTGAAAGGTACTCAGGCGAAATTTCCAGGTGCCTGGAAAGCAAACGTCTTTATGTTACCTTCCTCTGTTCTGTGCATTTAAAGCCCAAGCTATCCCCTCCAACCTGTAAACCAAAGCAGCTTCTCTTACTCTTTCAAGGAGAGCGACAATAGCTGGCCACAAGCCTGTGAAGAGGCCATGATGCTCATGACGGTATCAGATTGCTTTTGGCTAACCTTGCATCCCATCAGTGTGGAATTGAAGCCGGATAGAATGAAAACTGTTCATTGGTTGAACAGACACTCACTGAGCGTGGATCTCAGAGTTGGTACCTACTTCTCCATGTGTGCGGATGGAACTAGAGAGGTTATAGGAACAAGAAGCTAGTTATACAGTTATAAAGAATAAGTGGTAAAAACAAACATGACTTCAAAATCCCAAGCCCCACTCTCCTTTGCATCAGGCATGGTATGGCATTTCTCATACAGCGGATCACGTTTTGGAAGCCACTAGGACAAAACAAGATGGGCCAGAACCGGGATGGGAGAGCTTCTCACTCTCCTTTCAGTGGCTCTAGGTCCTTTGTTCTGCATGACTATCCTTTTTTACACCAAACAGGCTAGGCCTGACAGTGTGAAAGCCCATACATGGCACTGATTCTTCGTAGCTCTGAGTTAGCTAAGCAGGGTAGTGGAAGTCAAGACTTTTCTAAGTGAATCTACTGTGTGGTCTTCAAAATAAAGGACCTGAGTTGATTTTTGTGGGAAATAGCTTTTAGATATACATTTGTTCATGCAACTGAAAGGCTCTCTGTAATTCAAGGAAGAGTGTTTCAAATTAAACTACCTTAAAAAGAAATTAGTGTGGATGGTCTATACAGTTAAAAAATTAGCCTTCAGAGTCATTATCCAGTTTTACTCCTTGTAAAGGAAGGGCTACTGATATGAATCACCTGCACTAATTTTACCAAGTATTTTTAGTTTTCTGATTTAGAATTGGTTTCTACCAATTTAGGTAGAAAACGTGCTTGAAGATGAAGTCACTTGCCATTGGGTATTTCTGTGCAAGAATCTTGCCCTGAGGTGCCTGGCTGGCTCAGTCAGTGAAGTGTGTGACTCTTGATCTCGGGGTTGTAAACTTGAGCCCCATATTGGATGGGGCGCCTGGTGGCTCAGTTGGTTCAGCAACCAACTTCGGCTCAGGTGTCACGATCTCACTCTCATGAGAGTTCAAGCCCCGCGTCAGGCTCTGTGCTAACAGCTCACAGCTCGGAACCTGCTTCAGATTCTGTGTCTCTCTCTCTCTCTCTCTGCCCCTCCCCTGCTCACGCTCCGTCTCTCTCTGTCTCTCAAAAGTAAATGTTTTAAAAAAGTTAAGAGAAGTCTTACAAAATTAAAAATTAAAAAAACATCTTGCTTTTATGAGTAAAGGAAAGTTAAAAAAAAAAACTTATGTGTACTGTGCTGGCTGCAGAAGAATCAGCTTAAATGGTATGTTCACTATCTTCTGAGGGCGTGGAGTGCAAAAATAAACAATAAGTTGAAAAAACAAACATGACTTCAAAATCCCAAGCCCCAAAACTTTTGGGAAACCATTTTCCATGCTTTTTAATAATACTTTTTAGCTGTTTCGATTTAGGGAAATAATGTGACGTGCCATAGTAGGGATGTGCTGTGATCTCAGAATTATCTGTCGTCCAAAATATATTCAATAAATATTCCAGGACAACTGTTTTAGCCCTCTGCCGACAACTGTTAACCTGCTCTTCCTTCCCGATCCTTATTCTACTTCGATGTATAATTTCCACGCTCCTGCTTTAATATCTTTTCCTCCACACTATGTGTCTTTTGTGCAAGTTACCTCCAGTCCTTTGCGGAAGCAGCCTGGCTCAAAACAAGCAAGCATATGAATGTTCATCAAGTACTGACTCTGTGCCAGGCACAGCAGGAGGCTGAGGACTGGAGGGAGAGACATTAACCATTAACGTAAGCAGTGCGTTTCAAGGTGAAGGTCCAAGGGCTAGGAGAGAACCTAGAATAGGCATGTTTCCCAGACTGCTCGAGCCACAAGGAAGCGCATCATGAAAAGCTTCTAATGATGCCAAAAGCCCTATCCTTGATGCCTTGCCGAAGTGAGCCATTATAGGAGAAGGCTGAAGTGGGCTGGGTTTGTGTAAGCTCAGGAAGAAAGAGGCAGAGACACATGCAAGGACCTTGAGACAAGTGTGATCACACTGAGCCCAGAGAAGGTTAGGCAGTTGAACGCGGCTGGAGCAGACTGGGTTCAGGGCACCCCACCAAGCTCCAGGTACAGATTTGTTTCTTAAGGTTAGGAGGACAACACTCGGAGAGACCTATATGGGTCTGTGGTTTAGAAAGAGCACTCTGTAGGCTTGCCGAACGTGGACCTTCCGTCTGAGGACTAAATGTGCCTCGCATGTAGTAATCATCTAAGAAGGTTGCTATCGTGGTAATTGTAAACTAACCTCATCTGGTTAATTCTGACGGAACTCTCTAGAAGGTGCTGCTTATGATGGATATTTGCGTTCTCTAAGCAGACTCTGGTTCAGATAGCAACTTTCCAGACTCTCAGTTTCTTCAATTTTCTTGGCTTCAGTTTCCTCCTATAATATCAACCGGGCGATATTTGGGTAAGAACCTGAGATAAGAGATATCAAGTGCTTTGTGTGGCACCTGATGCATAATAGAAGCTCAGTAAATGACAACTTAATACGTGGATGAAAGGCACCATTGTTGGTTCTCCACCTCCGGGTGAGGGTGGGGGTTCTCTCTTATTGATCTTTCTAACTCTCATACTGTGCCAACCCAGCACAGGGCCTTACAGACACTCAATGCTGGCCACTAAATATTTATCGAATCTATAATAACTGCTATTTCATCTTTTCTTACTATTTTTCTGCCAAAGGTGGTCAACCCTCTTTTAAAAAGATCCTTTTTGTGGTTTTTTTCTTCACATGGTTTATCTTTACTTAAACTTTATTTCATTTGGTCCCTCTTTTTCCCTTATAAATGATGACACACATTTCATAATTTCTGATGTTTTCCTATAAAAGGTCTCCTTGACAATTCCCCATCTGTGCTCCTTTTTTTTATTTAAAAAAATTTTTTAATGTTTATTTATTTGAGAGAGAGAGAGAGAGAGAGAGAGAGAGAGCCAGAGCACAGACACAAATGGGGGAGGAGCAGAGAGAAGGGGACACAGAATCCAAAGCAGGCTCCAGGCTATGAGCTGTCAGCACAGAGCCCAACGAGGGGCTCAAACCCACGAACTTGAACCCACAACTGAGCCCGGCAACTCCCCCCCACCCCCCGTCTGCACTCCTAGTCTCCCATAGGAGAGTGTTCGATAGTGGGATTTTGGTTCTTGTGTGACTTGACTGTGATAATTACTTAGAGTGCTGAACCTTTTCTAAGATTCTCATTGGGCTCCAGGATTTCCACTAGAGCCAAGATCAATCCATTAAGGGCTTGGTAAAACAGCTTGAATTTAATCACAGTGAACCATAGTCACTGCAAAGACATGTAATTTGATCAGAAATATTTGCACACAAACATATCAAGTCTTAGGCATGACTGGCAATTAGCAACTGTATGATAATGAAGAATTTGAAATCGCTTTTGAGTTCATGAATCCTTGCCTGTCTGTGTGTTTTAGATGGAGGATTCAAAATATATATTCTGATATTTTACATGCGGCACTGGGATAAGCATTGGATAGGCATATACTGGTATCACTGATCTTTCCCATTTTACTCCCTTTTACTGGTTATAAATGAAATAGATTAAAAAAACAAACAAACAGAAATTTGCCTGGGAAGTACATTAAATTGTAATGAAGAAAAAAACTATCTATCTTTGCGCCTTCTACCACCCAAACACACACATAACATTTTAGCGTTTCTAATTAAGCTCTACATGTATGTAGCTACACAATACTCTCCATAAATCTATAGCACTTAAAATACAGTTTTGTATTTTGCTTCTTCACAAGTTATAGTAAGAGCATTTTCCTGTGTCATTAAATAGTCTTTGAAAGTATAACTTGAACGTTTGCATAATGTTCCATCACACGCGTAAACATTCCCATACTGTGAGATATTTTGGTCGCTATTCTAAATAATGCCATAACGAAATCTTTGTGCGTAAATATTTTTTACATGTCTCTAAATATTTCCTGAAGACAGATTCCCCAGCAGCAAAGTAACATTTTGAGACTCTAGATACATGTTGCTAAACTGCTTTTCAGAAAAGTTGGGCAAATTTGCACTTTGGCCAAGGTTGTGGGTGGGAGGGCCACCGTATCACCACTCGCTTTGATCTGTCTAATCTTTCAAACCTGACAGTGAACCTACGGGTCAGATTTGTTTTAACTGCCTCCCAAGTGGTGCTTTCTGTCCTAATCCCACCATGTGATTTCTGTACACTTTTAGAACTAGCTTGCCATTTAAAGGGGAAAGTTTTTTTCCTAAAGTGTGAAGCTAGGTTTCTATTCATGAAAAATTTCAACTGGTTAGTTCATGTTTCCAGTGTGGCAAGTTAAGTTCCTTAAATGTGGCATCCATTTGAAATGTTTTTATCATTTAGCACCGTTCCCCCGAAACTAAAATCAAGCATCCCTCTTCCCCGTCATGTTTTGACGCTTACCTAGCCGCAGTGATTCCAAATAAATAATCTAGTTAGCTGAGATTTGGACACTTGGACAGCTATTTGAAATTTGGGGAGTTTTACATTATGTCGAATCGTCTGGAAATTATTTTTTTAATTATTATATTTTTTAGGGTTTATTTATTTTTGAGAGAGAGAGACAGAGCACGAACAGGGGAGGAGCAGAGAGAGAGGGAGACACAGAATCCAAAGCAGGCTCCAGGGCTCTGAGCTGTCAGCACAGAGCCCGATGTGGGGCTTGAACTCACAAACCATGAGATCATGACCTGAGCCGAAGTTGGATGCTTAACCGACTGAGCCACCCAGGTGCCCCTGGAAATTATTTTAAAAAAAATACATCATGCTTTAGTTTTAGTCTCTAGGCCTGAGAATTTTATGTATGTAGCCACCACTTTCTTCATTTATCACTAAAAATGCATTTTTTAAACTAGATTGTCACATTTGTTTGTATATAAAAGAAGATGTAATTATTCGTAGGGTATTAAATCCAGTGGGATTTGGAGTACGGTTCTACATTTGACATGTCTTTTCTACTTGCAAACTTCCACTAAAAAAAATATTTTTAAAAAAAATCTTATTAGAATTTTAGAGCTATAGCACATTTACTTTATTCATTTTATTTTTGTTTTATTGTTTTATTATTATTTTTAAGTAATATTCACACCCAGTGGGGAGCCCAATGCAGGGCTTGAGCTCACAACCCTTAGATCAAGACCTGAGCTGAAATCAAGACTTGGACATATAACCGACCGAGTCACCCAGGCGCCCCTAATTTTTTCATTTTAGAATGAAACTTTTGACTCTCTCTCTCATTCTTACATAAGGCATAGGCTAATTACTTTCTTTCTGTCTTCACTGTTCAGTTCAGATTCACAGATGCAAACCAAATGCTAGATACTATGTAAAGACAAGGGACACACACATACATATACACACAGAGCACACATTTAGAGATAAATCCCTTCCCAGATCAGATCAGTTCAGTACAACGCGACACACGCTGGAACATACTGCTGATCTCCTTACATGATGTCCTCGCTCCAAGTGCCCCTTCCCCCAGTTATCAGGTTACTCAGAGAAGCCAATTCTATGCCCTAACGAACTACCTGTTCAATAACCAGATTCCGTTCACGCATTCCTACTTCCCCTGTGCGGATTTCTGTGCCTGCCTAGAACCTCAGCATCTTTTTCTTCATCTCTGAATGATTGTTGTAAATATTGATAAATGTCAAGAAATATGATGCAAGTAGACTGAAAAGTAAAGCTGAAAGCCTTAAAAAAACAGACGCAGTTGTCATGAGGTTGATGACAGTGATATTGGAGGAGAGCTACACTACACACAAAAGCCCGAGGCGGATGGGACAGAGTCGGACCCTTCACAACCCAAGAGGAGAACAGGCAGAGGTAGTACATCGGGAAAGGGCTTCACAAAAGAGTAAGTTGCATCAAAACTGCGTAATAAAAGACCTTGGTAGGGGCACCTGGATGGCTCAGTTGGGTGAGCATCTGACTGTGGCTCAGGTCATGATCTTGGGGTTCGTAGGTTTGAGCCCCGTGTCAGGCTCTGTGCTAGTGGTTTGGAGCCTGCTTAGAATTCTCTCTCTCCCTCTCTCTCTCTGCCCCTTCCCAGCTTTCGCTCTCTTCTCTCCACAAAATAAATAAACTAAAAAAAAAAAAAAAAATAGAGGACCTTGGTAAAAAACAAGACTTCGGAGATACTTCTGCAAAGACAGCCTTTTTCATCACTGGGGTGCAAAAGTCAAGTAAGGACGTCATTTCACATAATTTTGTCATCCCCAAATCCAACATTCAATTACTTCCTTGTTCTAGAATTAGGACATGTTTATAATTATGACTTATTTTTATCATATTTACTTTATTTTCTCATTTGAAATCGTAATCAAGTCTTTTAATATAACTTATTATTCAGTGTTGGTCTCGGTATGTTCTGGTTATCTACTGTTGCGTGACAACCCCAAACCACAGGTTTCAACAACCACTTTATTGTCTCCCATCATTCTGCGGGTCAGCCATATTCTACTCGATTGGCTATAGCTGGGCTTGCAGTCATGTGGATCTAGGCTGGGTTAGAATGTTCAAGATGACACACTCATGCATCTGGTGCCTTCTTCAGGGCCAGCCTGGATTCTGGGGTGCCTAGCTCTCTCACTTCCCATGAAGTCTGAGGGCCTCTCCTTCTCCACTTAGGGGTAGCTAGACTTCTTACACTGTAGGGCAGGTTTACCCAAAGCACAAAACCAGAAGCTACTTCCAAAGATTTGGGTCCCAAACACATTGCATCACTCCTGCCACATGCTCTTGGTTAAAACGAGTCACAGGCCAGCTCAGGTTCCGCGTGGAAGGGGGCTGCACACAGATGTCAATATTGGAAGCCACGGTTCACAGGAAGCTATCTGTGGACACCAGCTAACACACTGTATTAAGCGCATTCATTTAAAAAGGCATTTCCGGTACTAGTTACCCATGGACAGTGAGGACATCCCATAGCTGTAATCGCTTTGGTGAGTCATTTCCCAAAGCCTAATCAGCTGTGATGTCTATCGCGGCAGTCAATCTGCTTTTAAGAATCACAAGTCTCAAGTGAAGGAATTAATAAGCAGATTACAGCCTCCATTTGATTTGTAAACTTCAGTCCCTTATTGTTAGTTTTTTGAAAGAACAAGTTTGGGTTTATTTGCCTAAAGATACTCAGCAAATGTTTGGATAGTAATTCAAAGTTTGGTGTATAATAAGAATTTTGAGCATCTGTATTGCCTTCTAAATTAGGTAGTGCTTTTAGGTATTACCTTATTTGCTTTTCATTTCAAATCTTGCAATATAGACCAAGCAGATATTATTCCAGTTTTCAAGGGAAGAAATTAACTCATGGTAAGCTGTTCAATTTTTCACAATTACACAGAGAGGAAACACTGGAGCCAGAACTTCAAGTTCAGGATTCTTTCAAACCAGCCATCCCTCCTAGAGTTCTTTTAAACTTAGAAGGATCTCAAACTGAAACCAATTCTTTCTCTTTCCATGTACATGTGTGTATGTATTCACACGTATATAAACTATACATTGCAAAAACTCTTAATAGGTACAGACTTCATTGGTAGTTAATGAATGAAATTATAGCTAATGAATGAAATTCACCCATTCTGTCATTACATACATATATGTGTATATACACTCATGCAAACACATGTACATGTTTATAAACTGTACATTTTAAAAATCATTCTTAATAAGTACAGCCCTACTGATTGGGAATGAATGAAATTGATAGGTAATCAATGAAATTAATTCTCATGTATTGAGAATTACATGTATACATAATGTAATGTATATATACACAATGTAATGTATATATATATACATATGCACATGTATATAAAATATACATTTAAAAAACCATTCTTAAAATACACTTTCATTGATAGATGAATATTCTTCATTGAATGATCTATAGAAGGTCATTAATATCCATTTTAAGCTAAAGGATATTACAGAAGCATGAATGTCATCTGGTCCGACCCATTCATTTCACAGATGGATGGGAAAACAGGCTCAGAGTGGTTAAGTTATTTGCCCCAAATCACACAGCTATTTAGTGGAAGAGCCAAGAGCTCTTGACTCTGAACCCACTGTTCTTCCAACTAAATCAAGCCACTGAAGAATAGCCTCCCAAGTGAAATTATGTAAGGAAGATAGATGCTTTATATGTTTAAAACATTAACTAGTGGGACACCTGGGTGGCTCAGTTGGTTAAATATCCAACTTCGGTTCAGGTCATGATCTCATGGTTCTTGAGTTTGAGCCCCGCATCAGGCTCTGTACTGACAGCTCGGAGCCTGGAGCCTGCTTCAGATTCTGTGTCTCCCTCTCTCTCTGCCCCTCCCCTGCTTGTGCTTTGTATGTCTCTCCTCTCTCTCTCTCTCTCTTGAAAATAAACACAAAAAATTTAAGAAATATAACATTAACTTGTGATACACCTGGAATTAAAAGTAATGCAAATTGTAAGCTCTTTAAGTGACTAAATACAGTCAAGGACCAGCTGTGCGATTTGCTGAAAATACTGTTGTTTCTGCGAGATAACCTGGTGCTACAAACACGTCAAAGAGGAAATTCGCTCTGTGAAAAGGGGAGAACTACCTTCTCCCCTTTATGAAGAAAAAGAAGCCATCATTGTTGTATCCCATAACTTGTTACATGATTTACTCCTAGGTCGATGCTAGTAGTATGTCAAGGAATTTGCACCGAACATTCTCACTAAAGTGAGTGTAGAAATTTTCTCTGAGAATGAGGGGTTGAGATAAACTAACTCTCATTTTTTTCAAATGAAGAAAAACATAAAGGTCAGTTCTGTAGACAGCATTCTGACAATATTGCACTCGTCCTGTCTCTGACGTTACGGTGACAAGTAGTGAGTAATGTTGCATTTTGACCTGAATACAGAGCTTTCCTTGCCATCCTCCTTTCCTCCTTCTACCTCCCCTCCAGCCCTTTTTTATCAAGGAGAAAATGTTTTCAATTTGTTGACTAAACAGATAAATTCAAGAAGCCAGGGGCGCCTGGGTGGCTCACTCGGTTGGGCGGCCAACTTCAGCTCAAGTCATGATCCCACGGTCTGTGAGTTCAAGCCCTGCGTCGGGCTCTGTGCTTATGGCTCAGAGCCTGGAGCCTGATTCAGATTCTTGTGTCTCCCTGTCTCTCTGCCCTTCCCCTGCTCACTCTCTGTCTCTCAAAAATAAATAAACTTTAAAAATAAAAAAAAATTATAAAAAAAGAGGCCAATAGCAATATTAGTAGTAGTTACCAAAGTCATAGTGTACGTGACTTGAGGAGCTGACCAGTTGGCACCTGTTTGACTAAATAGTCCATTAAAAAGGGGGCAGAGAAGGGGCGCATGGGTAGCTCTGTTGGTTAAGCATCTGACTCTGAATTTCAGCTCAGATCACAATCTCGCAGTTCACGAGATCAAGCCCCTCCTCTGGCTCTGTGCTGACAGTGTAGAGCCTGCTTGGGATTCTCTCTCTCTGCCCCTCTCTTGCTCATACTCTCTCTATTTCTCTCTCTGAAAATAAATAAATTTTGGGGGGAAAAATGGGCAGAGGATCTGAATACAAATATTTCCAAAGAAGACATACAGGTGGCCAAAAGACACATGAAGAGATGCTCGGTGCCACTATTCATCAAGAAAAGGCAAACTGAAACTACGATGAGATCCCCTTACACCAACCACAATGGCTAGAATGAACATGACAAGAAATAACAAGTGCTGGTGAGGATGCGGAGAAAGGGAACCCTTGTTCAAACAGGTGGGAACGTAAGTTGACACAGCTACTATGGCAAAATGCTGGAGGTTCCTCAGACAACAGAAAATAGATACACCATATGATCCAGCAATCACACTTCTGGGTGTTTGCCAAAGAAAACAAAAACACTAACTCAAAGAGACACATGCAGCCCTATGTTTACCACAACAATTCTTACAACTGCCAAGGTGGAGAAGCTACCCAAGTGTCCATTGATAGATGAATGGGTAAAGAAAATGTGTTATCCAATGGAATATTACTCAGCCAGGAAAAAGAATGGGATCTTTCCATTTGCAAATAGATGGACTCAGAGGGCAGGATGCTAAGTAAATAAGTCTGACAAAGACAAATACCATATTATTTCACTTCTATCTGAAATCTAAAAAACAAACCAACAAAACCAGAAACAGACTCATAGATACAGAGAACAAACTGGTGGTTGCCAGAGGCGAGGCGGTAGGGGGCTGAGCAAAATGGATGAAGGGGATTAAGAGGTACAAACTTCCAGCTATAAGTCACAGGGATGAAAAATACAGCATAAGGGATATAGTGATATTGTAATAACCGTACAGTGACAGATGGTAACTACACTTACGGCAAGCATTGCATAATGTACATAATTGTTGAATCACTAGATTATACACGTAAAACTAATATAATATTGTGTGTCGACTATACTTCAATTAAAATAAAAATTTTAGGGGCGCCTGGGTGGCTCAGTCAGTTAAGCATCTGACTTCGGCTCAGGTCATGATCTCACGGTTCGTGGGTTCAAGCCCCACATTTGGGCTCTGTGCTGACAGCTCTGAGCCTGGAGCCTGCTTCAGATTCTGTGTCTCCCTCACTCTCTGCCCTTCTCCCGCTCACGGTCTATCTCTCTCTCTCTCTCTCTCTCTCTCTAAAAATAAATAAATGTTAAAAAATTTTTAATAAAAACTTTAAAATGGTAGTCAATGAAGCCACAAGCCCCATCCTGTCCATCAGCTGAGCAGCCCGAAGTGATTTCTGACTTTAATAATTACTAGACTGAACTGACCTATCATTTTTTAAATGTTTCATTTACTTGTTTTTGAGAGAGAGCATGGAAGGGAGGAGCAGAGAGAAAGGGAGAGAGAGAATGCCACGCAGGCTCCACAGTGTCAGCGCACAGGCAGACAAGGGGCTCGGTCTCATGAACAATGAGATCATGACCGTAGCTAAAACCAAGAGTCAGATACTTAATCTGGTGAGCCACCCAGGCACACCTGACCTGACCTATCATTTTAGATGAAGGTTGCTCAGGCCCAGGAAGGTCAGTGCCAATCCAGGGGAGGGAACCTTTCCCAGGCACACCCCTCTGAGAATGACTTTTTCCAGGAGCTTCGCCTCTTGGGTACATCTCCATCCCATCTTCATATTTGCGATTTGGGATTTGGAGATATCCTCAGCCCATCTCCCCCCAACTTCCTTAAATAGGGGAGAAAAGAAAAAAAAAAAGCTTGGGAATGAAACCCACCATTTTCTTCTGAATACAAGATTCAAGCTGCTCATTTGTATCTGTGAGTGTTTCTGTTGGTTCTGTTTTATTTACGTCACCGTTTGAAGAACTTGCTGGGTCCCATTACTGCTTCGTGTACTGAAGTGGTGGGATTTCTTTCTCTTTATGCAGGTACAGTGATTGAGTTTTTGACGATGCCTTATAGCACAAGTTTTCAGCCTCCAGGCAGTAGAGCCACACAACCTTATGTACGTGGGCAAGTGGACGTGTCTTGTGTCACCACTGTTCAGCCACCACACCGATGCTGTTTGGGAGAAGACATGTCACAGGCTTGAAACTGCATGCGATGGAAGTATTCAAACGAGCTTTAAAAAATACTATGTGGCTTAAAAAAATATTTTGGTCACAAATCAAATGTCAGCTCTAAGTGCAGCATTTATAGAGTGCTGCGGCTCTCTGTGATACAAACCACAAAAAAATAGAAGTGCCTGCATATTTGGACCAGACGGCACTTTTTTCTTAGGAGCCCATAATTTGGAGGATACTTTTACAGCACGAGCAAGTCCAGTGAGAAATTTCCAGCACCTCCTACTGCTTCTGCTTTCCTCCCATCTCCACTGGTGTCTTCTCAGACAGCCGCCACCGCCTGATTTTTTTACCAGGTTCCAGCCATGCCCAGTGGTCTCTGCAGGTGCACTGGGCTCCCCTTCGTCCATTCTCCACAGGCTGCCTGTATTCAGTTCATATCTTCTGCATAAAGCTTGGACACGCCTTCCCATTTTTTTTTAATCAGGGAGGGTTTGATCAGGGAAAGAAAAAGCTGTAAGTGAAATGGAACAAAGATTTATTATAGAGATTAGAAGTTGCACAGTTGCTGGGGAAGTGAGCTGAGAATCAGTGCAGCAAACATCAGCTTGCCAGCTTGACCATTGCATCTAAAATTTCAAGGCAGGAGGCTTCACCTGGGTCTAGGACCAGTGACAGCAAGGGCAGGGGCAGGAAAGGGCATGAGTCTGTGAGACTCATGTGAAGGAGGATGTTCCTTCAAATGTAAAATTTTCAGGAAGCTCTATCCTGTGACATGTGGAATGTAACTGAAATGAACATTCAACTCCAGCAGACAGAAAACTCGCAATGAAGTATAATTATCAGGGTGAAATAGCTGGAGCAAGATCTTGGGGAAACAAAGCGAAAATCGCCCCCAAACTTTCCCCACCCACCACTGAATCTCCAACACTTTGGCAAATTTGCTCTAGTATTTTACAGAAGTTAATTTATGTATATATTTTCAAAAATGACACATCCTACATATTGTCTCGGGTTTCCAGCTCAGTACTATAGCACCGATGCCCGGCTCTCGTCTTTTTTTGTTTTCGCTTTAAAGTTTGTGTTTTTATCTGATTCTGTACCTGTTGGAATTAGAAGGATGGTTTCCTTGGACCTGTTTGCGACACGATTTGCAGAGTAGCGTAAGTGTCTCTGACTGCTCAGATTTCATTTCTGAAGTACAACAAAGCTTTTGGCAAATGCGTTTATAGCTCCTCTGTCTCTTTTCCCACCACCTTCTGTTGCAGGTGTGTGCAATGCCGAAGCTTCTTCCCAGGGCTGCCCTGCAAAATGCCTGAAGCCTGCTTTTTTTGGTGGGGGTCCCTCCTGTCTAGACAGTCGCGCACTGGCAGCTCTCACTGCCCAGAACCTTCCTTCTTAATCTGTGAACTCTTCCCTCTAGGCGGAAGGTCACTGGTAGCCCCTTATCTGTACCTTGAGAAGAGACTGACTTTCAGGCTGAATGTGGGTCGGAGAGGGCTTTCTGTCTGCATGGGAACCATGACTGCCACCTGCATATTTTATCCCACTAAAAGATACATTCCAGCTCAGAGCGGTGGTGGCTCCAGTTTGTTCTTCAATCATTTCTTAGCCTTTAAGTATGGGTTACCTTGTTTGTGATCACAGGAAGCACCGACTAGTTCTGCCTGAGGAATTTCCCACGAGAGATGACATTTCTTAAGTGATTTTTTTTTTTTCACAGATTCACAGGTTGTGAGCTTGAAACTTACTAACATTGCTCTTTCCAATCTGTATCGATTAACCACGCGGTGTGGTACTTGTCTGGTGAAAGCCACAGTGGGTTTTTTTTTCTCTCCCGGTTTTAAAGAAATTGAACTACAGTTGAGACACAATGACAGGGAGAGTGTTTCAGCAGTTTATCCAAGTTTCTGGCCCCTATCTGTCAGAAGAAAGGAAAGACCAGATTAGCCCATATGGACAACGGACATGGGCATTTCATATGGACAATGAAATCGATCATTAATGGAACTGTGATTTTGTCAAGGAAGAACTAGCTGTGTATTCCTTGCATTCAGTAACAGGCAATAAGCACTGAACAGTGAGGTCCAAGACATCATCAATGAAAATGATTGCCCTGTGCAGTGACTGGCAGCTCCATAGTGACTCTCTGAACAGATGCCAGCTTCTGTCCCCGTGTGAATTATTTAGAGGTTAGAAGTTTGGCTTGCAGAAGAGCCCTACCAAACAAAAACTCACAGCCGTGCTAGCCACACATCCTACAGTTCTCTGCCAAACAGTCGAAATCAATTATTTACACATTATGGGCCAATATATATCAAACCCCTCAGCTCCAGTGGATTGATGTAAAGCCGCCTTTAGCTCGCTGCTCCCTTTTCTCCCACCCTGGTCTCTTTTTACCTTGTCTGTTGAACGTACTACACCCGCTGCGAATTGTCCTCTACCCGTTCCTCCCCCGGATGATCTCCTCTCTAACCAAACACTTCCTTGGAAAAAAAGAACCTAGGGAATACATAATAGTTCCTGAACTCGCATAGCAAAGCGACTGCTTGTTGGTCATGTGCTGTGTGTCAACCCTGTCTATAGGTCTTTTTAACCTGTGGTATTTCATTTCATTGAATTCTTAGGATAGCCTAGGAAGTATGCATTGGTATTCTAATTTATAGGTAAGAAAACTGATAAAGGGGCAGGGATTTGGGGGGTTGGGAGGAGATGATTTCAGAATGTCTTTTAAAGAAACAACTTGAGAGCTTCAAAGGCATTTTCTTTTACCTGGTTCTCAGTCCATTTGTCACCATCCTCCGAGTGTGCGTGGCTAGCATTCTGTGTAGACCACTGTTTCTGGCAGGGGTTTCGCTCTTGGCCACGGAGGTGTTTGTCTTCACACTTTCAGTCGTGCCTTCTTCTTTCCAAGAGAATCCCTTCATTTAGGAAACATACGGACACATGATAGCTCTGGAACCGTGGTATTTGCTGTCAGTGACAGAAACTTGCTGAATCCTTAGTATGTGTTACAAATGAAAGTAAACAGGACAAATGGAGAGGTATTTACTCTTTTTGGAGATGGCAAATTTCAGTCTCAGTAAATTATAGTTGCTTTCATTATAATGAAGGATTTTTGTTTTTAATGATTTTTGAAGTGTTTCTGACTAGACATAATAAAACATCTAGAGCGGAGAGGTTTTTATTCTTGTTTTTGTTTTTTTTTTGGGGGGGGAGGGAAATCTGTGAAATCATCAAGGTCAGAGAGTTTTGTCATACGCGCATTTGTATCTCCAGTGTCTGGCACATGATGGGTCTTCAACAGGAGCTTGATAGTAGGTTCATGTGGATAGTGAATGAGTAATGGAATGGTGAGTAATGGAATGATCAGTAACCTCCGTGTATATTTTAATTTATTTGGAAAATGACAAAGGAAAAAGTTCTGAGACAAGGTTGGTTTTGATACGAGGTATTGATTATGAGGTTTTTTTCTTGAAAGTGCCAAGTAATTTTTTGACATTTAGTTTTAAATATAATTTACTGTCAAGTTGGTTTCCATACAAGTGCTCATCCCAACAAGTGCCCTCCTCTGTGCCCATCACCCACTCTCCCCGCTCCCACACCCCCTTCTCCCCTCAGTTTGTTCTCAGTATTTAAGAGTCTCTTAGGTTTTGCCTTATGAGGAGTTTTTAAAAATGGAGATTATTGTTGAATTGACCAAGAGAGCGTAGCTGTGACTAATGAGGTAAAATTAAGAAAACGGAAATTGTGAGCTGAACACTAAGAAATATTTTCAGTGGATGAGGATGGGATTAAATCAGGCAAAGGAGTCCCAGTGGAAGTGGCCGGGGGACATTTAACACCATGCATGTCACTTAAGGCTGCAGTGAACTTACACAATTTACTAGAGACTGACTCTGGCTTCAGCAAGGTGATAAGTGGGACCATATCTCTGGTCTCATTGATTCTCTTTCTTATACAGGTATACATTCACAGCCTCCCATCCCCTATGGACAGAATTTATGTGTGTGTTAAATTTTCTGATTATGGTTTTCTTTTTTTCCAGAAAACACTCCTTTCAGAGCATCTGGTATCATCAGAAATGTCCTCCTTAAGTGGGAAAGTCCAAACTGTTTTGGGCCTTGTGGAGCCAAGCAAGCTGGGCCGCACTCTGACCCATGAACATCTGACGATGACCTTTGACTGCTGTTACTACCCACCTCCTCCATGTTATGAAGCTACCTCCAAAGAACCCATTATGATGAAAAATTTATTTTGGATTCAAAAAAACCCTTATTCCCATAAAGAGAATCTTCAGCTGAATCAGGAGACGGAGGCCATAAGGGAAGAACTGTTGTACTTTAAAGCCAACGGTGGAGGGGCTTTGGTAGAGAACACAACTGTTGGCATTAGCCGAGACGTAAAGACTTTGAAGTGGCTTGCAGAAGAGACTGGCGTCCATATCATATCTGGAGCTGGGTTTTATGTGGATGCAACTCACTCTCCAGAGACCAGAGCCATGTCAGTGGAACAGGTAAGAAGTCTTAAGATCTTCTAAGTGATATTTGCACGTAAATTCAGAAGAGCCAGAACTTCAGACGTTGGATTATCCCTGCATGTCATCTACATTGGAGAATGCCACTGACTCAGAGTAGCTGGGCATGCTACAGAAGTTTGCTAGCTAGCAAAGACATCTGCCAGTTGAGACCCAAATTAGGAACATTTCATTTCACGAAGAAAAAAAGTGTCGGGGAAGGCGCTCTTAACCCCCTGGTCACTGAAAAACCCAAAGTGTTAACATTTAGATTTGTATGTATTGTATCTGTGCTCAGCGGTGGTGCCACAGTCTGTTTGTAAACCTCGTTTTTCCATTATAAACTTCAGTTATGTAACCTCGATTTTCTCTGGGGATTTTATAATAACCAGCAATAAAAATTCACTGCAGGCTGAAACTTGGCAGGCAGAGACTTGGCGCATTTGCGAATATGTTTCCTTCTTTTACAAAACAGGAGGGGTGGTGGTAGAAAATCCATTCCTGTTTGTGTTATCATATGATCTTAAGCAAGAATGGGCAGAAGGAAGGAAGTCTTTCAGAGATAAAAAGAATTAGCCACAAGTCTTTTTTGCATATAGATGTGCTCTCTTTCCGTGATAGTAACTTAATGTGTTTATATATATTTGTATGCATCTTCCATTATCTGCTTGATAGGCAAAGAATATCGCCTATAGTGTTTGCGAAGAATCAGTTCATCATTAAAATCTTCGTATTTCAAAACTTAACCTGCATTATTTTCCAATCAGCCCTTCACCTTTTTATATGTCTATATTATTTGAAGACTATTCTAAAGTCAGCTATCATACATTCTTCCAACCACTCTTAGTAGTAAATATACATATAAACCAAAAAAATGATATTGATATAATGTGCTGTGAACTTCCTATGCTGTATGGGATCAAGGAATGCATAAAAAAGGGAGAATTAAAGAATCAGTTAATGCAGTTGACACATGTTCAAGGGCGGTCTTTTTATGTTCTGGATGTTCCTCGGGTTAAATTATAGATTTTTTTTCTCATCTGAATGTACTTGCATGAAGTCACATCTTTTTCCCTATAGTTTCTAAAGCCACAAATGTCTTGTTAAATAATCATAGTAAGATGTTATTGAGTCTTTGATTTCGAATAGCTTGTTGAATTTGAGACTTGGCCTTTCTCACTGACCAATATTAATTGAATGGATGTCGAGGACACTTTTTAAAGCATGAATGACTAAATGATTAAATTTCATTCACACACTGTGGGGACTCTGGGTGGATAAATTCTACAGTCTATAAAGTATCTTCTTTCCCACTCTTTCTTAGCTTACTGATGTCCTCATGAATGAAATTCTCCATGGAGCTGATGGAACTAGCATCAAGTGTGGTGTCATTGGAGAAATCGGTTGCTCCTGGCCTCTGACAGAGAGCGAGAAGAAGGTTCTTCAGGCAACAGCGCATGCTCAGGCTCAGCTGGGCTGTCCTGTGATTATTCATCCTGGAAGGAATCCAAGTGCACCATTTCAGATTATCCGCGTGTTGCAAGAAGCAGGTGCAGACATCTCCAAAACAGTTATGTCCCACGTTGATAGGTAAGCAGACTAACTCCAAATTAGTCCTGAGACACCAGCTGATTATGGGTGATCAAATAAATACTATCGTCAGATTAATGAAATACTAATCACCTAGAGAAAACCACTAACTCCCTAGATGATAGTATTTATAACGTTTTACCATAGACATTAATAAAAGTCATTGCTGCCATTTTCATGTCCCAACTCTGGGTCCTTTAGCGTCCTAGGTATTTTGTGTAAATAACTTCTTTTAATTTACCGAGTCCTTCCTAACTCTTCATAGTAACTGTCCCTATGTACTTTGTCTCTGATATTACAATAGTCGCCAATTGTACATGCTCAGTAGTTGTCAGTCAAGGGATTAACTTCTCTACAACTCTAAAAGGAAGGGAAAGTGAACGGTTTCACCCAGAGAAGAAAACCATAAATGTAAACATTCAAGTTTGCTGTTGTGACTGCTGGTATGAATCCTCTGAATTTTGGAAAATGCAATTATAAAACAATAGTAGTCGGTCTAATGATTTGTTTGTCAGTATTCTTAGTTTCCTACAGCTACTGTCACAAATTAGAAGACACTGCGTGGCTTAAAATAAAAGAAATTTCTTTCTCACAGTTCTGGGGGCCAGAGTCTGAGAAGGTGCTGAGAGGACTGTACTTATTTTAAAGACTAGGGGGGAAAAACTACCTTCTTCTTCCACTGCCTAGTTGTTGCACAAATTCCTTGGCTGTGGCCATGTAACTTCAGTTCCTGCCTCTGTCTTCACATGGCTTCCTCCTGTCTGTCGGTGTCTTCTCCTCTTTTATTTCTTAGGAGGACACATCATTAGATTTAGTGTCCACCCAGATAACCCAGAATGATCTCATCTCGAGATCTTTCACTTCATCACAACTGCAAAGACTCTTTTCCCAAATAGGGTCTTTTTCACATGTGCAGAGGGTTAAAACACAGACATATCTTCTTGGAGTCCGCCACTCAACCCCCCCCCCCTGCAACACATTATATTAGATGTGTAGGAGCAAGCAGAATTAGTGACTATCTGAACAGGTGTTGGCTACAGTTCATTTTATGAAGAAGCCTAACAGTGTTGCAAAGGCTAGACATCAGCCTTTAAGGAATTAAAGTGATTAAGGAATTAACACAGTACAAATGAGATTAATAATACATAACAATTACTTCTATCTTGCATATTGGAAGAAAGCCATATCAACAGACTGGTAAGTCTTCATCATCACACCTGGCATTCAGCTATTTAATAAACTAAAAGTCCTACAGAATGTAGTGATAAAATGTTTGTACTTAATAGAAATATTCTAAAAGCCTGTGCTGAAAAAGTTAAGTTATAATCGTGACAGAATGGAGATGCCAATATTAATGGAGAGACTGAGAACATCCAGCTAAAGGCAATTTTCCTGGCAACTGGGTTGATATCAAAAACAATACATGCATGGCTATCTTCAACATCTTGTGGTCTTACTGATAAAATAGAGGGATGCATCTAGATCCCCATGATAGACATAGCGCACCGTAGTATGAAGAAGAGAATCTTTGGGCCCAGAGACACCTGCTTTTGAATCTCAACTCTACCATTTACTGTGAGATCTAGAGTAGGTTCATACAAATTTAAAATAACGCATTTAACAATGTTACCTTGTATGATATGGAACATATATAGCCTCTTTAATCAAGAAGGATGATTCTTTAATACTCATTAAACAATGTGAAGTATGTTGTACAAATGAGTAAGATAATATATTTTAAATTTCATAAATACTTCTTAGGTTCTTGAAAACGTATGTATTCTGCTACTATTCTGCTCTCTCTAGGTCCATTAGACTACAGTTATTCAATTACCCATGTTCAAATACTGTATATTCTTATTGACTTTGTGACTGCTCAATTGATTGGTTACAAAAAGAAGTATGTTAAAATCTATTATGGTGGAATTTTAGTTTCTGATTGTACATATTTCAACTTACATATATATTTGAAGCTATGCTATCACAAGTTGTTTTACCTTCTAGGTGAATTGAAATTTATTTCAACGTATATTGAACTGCTTTATCTCTAGTAAGTTGACTAATGCTTTTTGTTTGAAAGGCTATTTTATCTGATGCTAATGTGACTATATTGATCTTCTGTGTTTAGATATGTTTTACATAAGGAGCGTGGGGCTGGGTTTTGGGTTTTACCCAGTCTCCTCTTTTATATTAAAAAACTCAGTTTGCTCGCATTGGCCATGTTTACTACAATGTTTATTCCACCTTTTCTGTTTGTCACAGTTAACGTCATTCTTTCTGGATTTCTTTCATTGATTTTTTTCACGTCCTTATTTTATCTTTTCCCTTTATACTTTGGAAGGTATATATACCATTTCTAACCTACCAGTGGCTATGTTAGAAATGTAACATGTATATTTAACGTATCAAAGTTTAAATATAATAAGTGTTTTACCAACCTTTCTGGTAAGACGAAGACCCTAGAACCCTTCAATTTCAATCATTTACCATCTAAGTTATAGACTGTTTTTTTTTTCCAGAATGTGTGTCTATTTTCTTTTTCTAATCCCAGTGATTAGACATTATTTTACTATCATAAGGCATCTAGATGGTCACTGTATACTTAGATTAGCCTTTCTGTTGGCATTTTCTTTGCTCACCATTCCCTCTTACATCTCAGATCTTTATCCTTAAATTTCCTAAGGTATATCATCTGAAGTTCCTTTGATGTGTATCTGTTTTGGTAATAAATGCTTACAATATATGTGTCTGAAAATGCCTTCATTCTTTCATTCATATGAGGTAGTTAAATAGAAAAGGTCATTTACAATAATTAATTAAAATAGACAATTCTACTTAAAACTTAGTTTTTCTAAGCCCTTTAAAGATATCCCATTTTCAACTGCCATATGTTATTGTCATTCATAAGTCGGCTAAACCTAATTATGCTTCCTTTGATGTAACCTGCCTTTTCTTTCTGTTTTTAACCTCTTTGTCTCTGGTGGTCTGTATTTGCACTATAATCTGTCTCAGTGTGAATTTCTTTCTAAGGTGTGTGCTTGGGATTCCTGGATATGAAAATGTAGTTTGCATTGTTTCTGGAAAACTTTAGCCATTGTCTCTTCGAATATTGCTTCGTCTGTATCTTCTTGATTATTTGCATCATAAGCTCCAATTTGATATATGGAGGATCTTATTACCTGTCCTGCAGGTCTCTTAACGTCTCCTTCATATTCATCCATTTTCATATTTGAGCTATTTTTCTTAAAGTTTTATTTTCCCATTTACTACTTCCCACTCCAGCAAAATCAATCTGTTGCCTAGCCTATCAATTTGGTTTATAGTATTAAGAATAGGGTCGCCTGGGTGGCTCACCTGGTTAAGTGTCTGACTCTTGATCTTGGCTCAGGTCATGATCTTATGATTCGTGAGTTCGAGCCCTGCACTGTCATTGCAGAGCCCGCTTGGGATTCTGTCTCTCCCTCTCTCTGCTCCCTCCCAGCTTGTACTCTCTTTCTCTCTCAAAATAAATAAGTAAACTCAAAAAATAAGTAAGCTTATTTTTAAAAAAATAAGAACATAAGACCTAAAACAATAGTCCTTTTTAAAGAAAATTCTATAAGTTCTATTTGTTTACTTTTTAAATCCGCTTGGTTAATTCTGATAATATCTTTCTCCTTCAATTAATGTTTACAATTAAATCTTTAAAAAAATATTCAACGTACAATATTTACCTTGTGATCAATAAATCTAATTTCTTTTTTTTAATTTCTTTTTCTAATTTACATCCAAGTTAGTTAGCATATAGTACAACAATGATTTCAGGAGTAGATTTCTTAATGCCCCTTACCTACTTAGACCATCCCCCCTCCCACAACCCCTCCAGCAACCCTGTTTGTTCTCCATATTTAAGAGTCTCTTATGTTTTGTTCCCCTCTCTGTTTTTATATTGTTTTTGGTTCTCTTCCCTTATGTTCATCTGTTTTGTGTCTTTAAGTCATCATATGAGTGAAGTCATATGATATTTGTCTTTCTCTGACTGACTAATTTAGCTTAGCATAATACCCTCTAGTTCCATCCACATAGTTGCAAATGGCAAGGTTTCATTCTTTTTGATTGCTGAGTAATACTCCATTGTAAATACATATATATATATGTATATACCACATCTTCTTTATCCATTCATCCATTGATGGACATTTAGGCTCTTTCCATACTTTGGCTATTATCAATAGTGCTGCTATAAACCTTGGGGTGCATGTGTCCCTTCAAAACAGTACACCCGTATCCTTTGAATAAATACCTAGTAGTGCACTTGCTGGGTCATAGGGTAGTTCTATTTTTAATTTTTTGAGGAACCTCCATACTGTTTTCCAGAGTGGCTGCACCAGTTTGCATTCCCACCAGCAGTGCAAAAGAGATCCCCTTTCTTCACATCCTCGCCAACACCTGTTGTTGCCTGAGTTGTTATGTTAGCCATTCTGACAGGCGTGAGGTGGTATCTCATTGTGGTTTTGATTTGTATTTCCTTGATGATGAGTGATGTTGAGCATTTTTTCATGTGTTGGTTGGCAATCGGGATGTCTTCTTTGGAGAAGTGTCTATTCATGTCTTTTGCCTTTTTCTTCACTGGATTATTTGGTTTTTGGGTGTTGAGTTTGATAAGCTCTTTATAGATTTTGGATACCAACCCTTTATCTGATATGTCGCTTACAAATATCTTCTCCCATTCCATCAGTTGCCTTTTAGTTTTACTGATTATTTCCTCTGCTGTGCAGAAGATTTTTATTTTCATCAGGTCCTAATAGTTCATTTTTGCTTTTGTATCCCTTTCCTCCAGAGATGTGTTGAGTAAAAAGTTGCTGCAGCCAAGGTCAAAGAGATTTTTGCCTGCTTTCTCATTGAGGATTTTGATGGCTTCTTGTCTTTCATTTAGGTCTTTCATCCATTTTGAGTTTCTTTTTGTGTATGGTGTAAGAAAGTGGTCCAGGTTCATTTTTCTGCATGTCGCTGTCCAGTGTTCCCAGCACTACTTCCTCAAAAGACTGTCTTTATTCCATAGGATGTTTTTCCTGCCTTGTCAAAGATTAGTTGGCCATACGTTTGTGAGTCCATTTCTGGGTTCTCTATTCTGTTCCATTGATCTGAATGTCTGTTTTTGTGCCAGTACCATATTGTCTTGAAGATTACAGGTTTGTAATACAGTTGAAGTCTGGGATTGTGATGCCTCCTGCTTTGGTTTTCTTTTTCAAGATTACTGTTGGTATTTGGGGTCTTTTCTGGTTCTATACAAATTTTAGGATTGTTTTTTCTATCTCTGAGAAGAATGCTGGTGTTATTTTGGTAGGAATTACACTGAATATGTAGATTGCTTTGGGTAGTATTGACATTTTAACAATGTTTGTTCTTCCTATCCAAGGATCATGGAAATAAATCTAATAATAAATAAATCTAATGTCTTTCCCCACCCTGATTTCATAGTTTGTTGGTTCTTCTGGCTTTCATTCATGTGAGGTTGTTTTCTCATATTAAAAAAATGTTATTGTGACCTTAGATCCCTTGGAAATTATTATGAATCCTAGGCTGGAAGTTTTTTTTTTCCCCCATTTGTTTGTTCATTTTGTTTGTTTCTTATAGGCAGTTAGGGGTCACTGCCAATCTGGGACTACTTTAGACTCAATTTTTTTTAATAAAAAGTGTTTATTTGTGGTAAAATACTGATAGTATAAAATTTACCATCTCACCCATTTTGAGGTATAAAGTTCAGTGGTATTAAATACATTCATATTGTTGTGCAACCAATCTCCAGAACTCTTTTCATCTTGCAAAACTGAAACTCTGTACCCACTGAGCAACAACTCCCCATCTCTCCTCCCCAGTGGCCATGGCACCCACCATTCTATGAGTCTGATGACTCTAGACACCTCATTCAAGTCATACAGTATTTGGGTTTTTGGTTTTGTTTTGTTTTGTGTTGTGTTGCGTTGTTGTTGTTGTTGTTGTTGTTGCTGCTGTTTTTTATGTGTGTGTGACTGCTTAGACTTTTGACTTGAGGAGTTTAGACCCACACAGGTTCTGTGAATTCTGGCCCCTAAACTCAGTGACTGTGGCCTGTGGTTATGGATTCTTACTGGAGGCATTTTTTACTCAATCTGCTTCCCTTTCACCAGAAGACAAGACTGAGAGGGGCATATAATCTCCAAAGACTCGCTGTGTAGACCAGGTTTTTACCTATTCTGCCCACATGGCTGTTGTCTGAGGAGAGGGAGCACTCCCTTTATGTAATGATGGGAACTTTGTCTCCAGTTCCCTCCTGCCTTATCCAAGCTGGGCTCTGTCTCCCTTTGGTCCATTAACCTACCTCCCTGCCCTACCTGCCTGGCAAATGAACACTCTAGGCCTCCCCTTACCTCTCAATTTCTCTGCTCTCTTGTTGTTTCCTTTACTTCCCCACCAGCCTAATCAAGCATTTAAAAATATGATTATTTTCTCCCTTTCATTTTATTCAGTATTTTACATGCGTTATGCTGGAGAGGCTTTCTCTGAACATATAGTCCACCATACTACTTGAATTGGCTCATGGTGATTCTTAAAGAAGAATCTTTCTAATTCTCTTTATAGTTAAACATGTAGGTGAGTTAGAAAATGATGCTTGGCCCTAACAGAGAGTTAGCTTTGGTTGGAAATTGTGAAATAAATCTTAACTACTAGTACAGTAGGACATCCTTGCTCATAAAAGCAAACAACATACATACGTACATATATACGTATTTTTTTTTAAATAACAAAATTACGTTATCTGATGTTCAGGGGTTGCCACTCCAGTGGCTCCCTCTAGAATGGCTCAGGATGGAACTGAGAGGTTGGCCTGACATCAGACAGATTCAGAGCATCCTAGAAAATCCTGAGACCATTTCTCAAGCAGCCACCCATTCTGTACCTATATTAGGGACTATGCAGGGTTCCAGTGCCTGAAATACATACAAACAGGAACATTTCAGTGAGAGGCAACTGGGCAAAATAGCTTCAGAAAAAGTAGTGCATTTGGAAAAACAAATGGAATAAAGTAACAGAAAAAAATAATCAGGGAGGCAGATGCTGGCCACTTTAGCTTTTTGCTGTGGGTGTTCACAGCAAGACAGCTGCCAGGCTGAAGTTTGACTAGGTCAGCCTTTCACAGACTCTCTGAGGTCTGCTGGGCTGTGCACGCAATCTGATCTCTACTGAAAGGGCAAGGACTGAAGCTTTTCTAATGGGGACAAATCACAAAAGAGCGTGTATTTCATGCACCAAAATGCAGAGACAACACACGAAGAAAGAAGAGCGTTCTGAAAACAAGGCCTCCATGGAAAACAAAACCGAACAAAGCACAGAATCATTCGTTTCTCCCACCATGCCTTTTTAGGCATAAAAGAGAAGGCTCTGAACCCACAGGCTGTTCTGATTGCCAGGTAACCAGTCAAGGCACTGGCTCTGCCCTGTGGCTGCCTTTAGAACACTGGGGACTCCCCCAGCCTTCACCATGTATAAAATTGGTGCATTTATCCCCTTGGAGGTAAAACTTCTATCACTTGAGAATACAAAAAAACATATTCCAGCATGGACGCAATCACAGTAAAGCAATGAAATATTTTGAAGGTATATAAATCTTCGCTAGCATTCATGCATAAGGCATTTTATCTTAAAATGCATATTTACACACAGACACAGAGGCACACAGACACACACACACACACACACACACACACACCACAACAATTATAGCAAAACTGTTATCTACCTATCCAGAAGGAGCAGTTGGGACCCTGAGAGGGAAGAGTTAATGAATGGCAGACACCTCAGGACACCTCTGAACCACATTGTTGTCATGTGACCATTTGTGACCTGCTTAAGGTCATTTACCTGGAGATAACAACCTGACAAGATAAATCTGCTTCTGTGTCTAGGCCCTCCCCTAACCATCTGTTCTCTTTAAGAAATATGGGCCTGTGGACATGCAGTGGTCTACTGTGAATTTAGCCCTAGGGAACACTGCAGGGGGCTGCCCTTGACCGTTATAGTCACCCAAAGTCAACAGTTATTGGAAAATAACACCAGCACCTAAGCGTTCCTGTTTGGGTTGTTAATCCACAAAGGCTTCATGCCTTTTAATCATTTAGTATAATTTTACTACCTGTTAATACTCTATCCACATTTCCAGTTGGCATGTAATCACAGCACTGCATCTGCCCCTGGTCTAATATTGGGTGTACGTGATTAAAGAAGATACCCCATGGATAGTCTTTTTGCCACACATCTCCAAGGAAATTTTATCCTTAATGTACAATAGAGTAACTGTAGGTATTTTTGTGACAACACAGTTCTTTTATTACCAGTGAACGTTGGGTAAAGGAATATGGCTGGAAGGCATTTGGGTACTAACTATTTACTGATTAAGTTTTGAGTCCCCAGGAGGGCAAAAGACAGGTGCTATGCCTCAATCTTTTTCCTGCTTGATTATCTATCTAACAAACCACAGAGCTTTGATGGAAATCCAGGGCCTAGAGTTTGATCAGGGGCACAACCATAATTAAGTGCAGGAAAAGAGCCCACCTCTCTCTTTGAAAATTGCACCCTGTGGAAAGTAGAAGAATTTGACCCAAGAGTTCTGAAAGAGAAGGGAGTGCACAAGCGATGGGCTAATACACATTTATTCTCCATATCTCTAATTATTCATGCCAGATTCACCTAACTATAGGATACAATTTTGATATATTTTTTCATGCATTTAATTAGGTGAAGTAAGAGGGTGGAATATTACTTCATTCATTCATTTATTCATTAACTCAACAAATATTTATTGAGTGCCTTATTACCATGTACCAGACACTGGAATGTAGCAGGGAACAACGCATTCTCTGCCTTCAAAGTGATTACTGAATTATAATTATGGTGACTTTTTTTTAAATGTTCATTTATTTATTTTGAGAGAGAGCGTAAGCAGGGGAAGGGCAGAGAGAGAGGGAGACACAGAATCCGAAGCAGGCTCCAGGCTCTGAGCCATCAGCACAGAGCCTGACGCGGGGCTCTAACCCACGAACTGTGAGATCATGACCTGAGCTGAAGTCGGAGGCCTAACTCCCTGAGCCACTCAGGCGTCCCTAATTATGGTGACTTTTAAACTTAAGATTGTCTTTGAAAAGCCACAAAAAATTATCTGGGATCCTTGGAACTGTACACTTTTAATTCCTAGGAATACTAGTGAATTAACGTGAAACCATTCAAAAACAATTCCAGGCAAGTGTTTGGCAAACTTAAATTGAGCAAAACATCCTTATACGCTTAAATAGTATGGCAGGATTTTAAAGAAAGAACAATTGGAATGCTATGCACATGAAATGGTTTATAACGTTTAGAATCCTGTGTGTACAATGCTGTATTTCTTAACAGTTTATTATTAGCATTATGCATATGCATGCATTATATGCATAAGTAGAGCATGCCTGAGAGGAATGAGTACGCAGTGGATAGTATATGCATTGTGCACATTATTTATAGTAAAGACAACTTATTTAGTCATATTGGCTCAGATCCTACCACGGAGTGAAAAATTAAAGAAATCAGCTCAGGCCACAAAGCAGCGGCCTGGTAACCAAGTGAGACTTTTTTAAAAGAAGATATTGACTAATAACCCTCCCTTTTTAAAAAATTTACTAATGCCTGCTGACATTTCTTCCACTATCTCTGTGGCAGATGATAGGAGAGAAAAACTAGGAAAAACAAAAACAAAAACAAAAACAACTAGATGCTTTGAAAATATGTCATTATGGCCACACGTATATAACTTGTATGGCTGGGGTTGAATTTTATATAAAAATCTACACTGGTTTGTAGAGAGTACTCACTGACACAGAAACACACACACTGAATACATTTCAGGTTACAAGTGTGTGAGGACATTGGCAGCCACTATTCTTTCATCAGTGCATGTATATCCATTCTGTTCTATATTCTGTGCATGGGACAATGGAGAAATGGGGTACCGGAGTCATGGTGCTTAATTTCCATTTCTGACAACAGCACTTATTTGCTTGATCTTGAGAAAGTTGCGTAAGCCTTCAAGTCCTTCTCATCTGTCAAAAGGGGTTAAGAAAAATTACGTCTAATCCTTAATGCATTATGTGTATTCCGCCCCTATTATTGTTTACCATGGGTTTCCTTTCATTGCAGGACCTATTCAATAAGAAAAAAAAAAGTGCAGACAAACGTTTGACAGATTGAAATGTAGCAGAACTTCTTGATATACATAAGTAATGCCAAATAAAATGCAATTAAGTGATGCTGGTAATTGATATTTGTGGAGTCTCCCAAATTGTACTCTTTCAGACATTTGGGCAGACCAGCCCATGTCAGGGCCAAAGAAGGCACTGGTCAGATATTCTCTCTACTACATTATACCCACCCAAACCTTCTACCAGTAATTTTTTTTTCTAAAGTAATTTTTCATGACTCTGACACCATTCCCATGAAATGTGACATTTTAACAAATAGGATTGCCATGTCTATGAGATTTATCTTTACTTTTCTCAATACCATCATTCCCTGAACTGTGGGCCGCCTTACATGAAAAACGCAACCTTTTTTGTGCTATGTGGCAGCTGGAAAGTTCATATGGTAAAAAGCTCTTCCTAGGGTATATAAACTGTGAAATTGCATTTTAAAATAAAGTTTTAATTACATTTCGCAATTCAGAGCCAACTTCTGGTGTTAGTCTAATTTAAACAAGGGTTTTTCTCTCTTGCAGCCATCTGTTCCTTTTGCGTAAGTCTATCCTTAAGTCATAATATTGAAAGCGTGACATCATTCCTTCTATGATGTCATTAAATATCTCTGTATGGTGTGGACCCAAGCAGGAGGGGGGACGCTTATTCAGATGTAGACGATGGGGAATACGATTAATACATAACAATCTGAATTGTTTTTCTATTGCTTTTCATTCCCAGTGGCTTTCTAACGTTGAAAAGATTATCTCATAAAGTAATGCTTTGACATAAAAAAGATATGTGAATCTTTAAAAAACATATATGGAAGTAAACTAGTGTGTTCAGGTGAATGCACCCTTATAATAGATGGTTTTGAGTTTGTGTGAAACCAAAGTTTCTGGGAAACGAAACTGTCTAACCATAGGCAATGTTTAGATCACACTTTAAGAATTTACCTTATTCAGTAGGAGGCTTGCTTGATCTCACAAATACGACTCAATAATACATTAGTGTAAATAACCCAGAAAATGACACAAAGACTACCAGAACAAACTCCACCATTAAAGGTAGGGAAGAGGCCACATCAAAGAGGGTATGAGGGATGGAGATATGGTGTGGAGCAAAATGGATTCCATGTCCCGGGGGAATGGCGGAGGCACAGACGTGGAGAGGGGAGAGAAACAGACTAATATGTGGTGGAGGGGTGGGGGGGGTGCCTGTATGGGGAAGACGAATTTCTACAACATTTGACTTTGAAATCAAGAGGGACCAAATTTTGTGAGTTCTTACAACCAGAGGGATTTAAAGCCTGGAATTTTAAAAACCAGAGGACTCAGGTCTGGGAGAACCAAAGGGAAATAGGAAGCTGACTCTTTGTCCTTAAAGAGACAGCACAACCAACATCCCACAGAGATACAGCCTGGAAGCGGCAGTTTGAAAAATGCCTGGAGTATACGGAAGGGAGAGCTATTTACTCATCTCGGAGCATGTCAGAGGGGCAGGGATCACCAGGAAGACCCTTTTAGGAACAAAGTAGCTGTCAGGTGCCATTTCTCTCCCTGCCCCGCAGAATAAATACACAACCACCTGTGGGAACCAGTGTGACACTGAGTTGACTACCTAACTTGCCTCTACCAAGCCGTGCCCACCTATGCTTCATTGGATCTGCTCTTCCCAGTCATGCTTGCTTTAGTCCCAGTTCTGGGGTCTCCTCCCCCAGAAGACCATTGCAAACCTCGCCAATACTATGTCTCTTGACCAGCACACTTTGTAGGGCCTTGGTTCTGGAAACAGCAGCAGTGGCAGTGATGAGCATAGGCCCTGCAGATGCCCGAGGCACACTTTGTTAAAACCATGTGCCCTGTCCATCTAGCCATCGTTCTTGATGGGCACCTTGTTAAAACTGCATGTCCCATGCCAGCCAGGGACCAAACACTGCCCACAAGAGGCAAAGAGAGCCTCTGCAGACAGCTGAACTGAGGGAAAGAGCAGCCAGGGCACAACATCAGGGCACGTGCAACACATACAGGAGACACCTTCTGAAATGCCAGGTTCTGGGCAAGAGGGGACACTGCACTGCAGGACAGTAGAGGGCCTCTTCTTCATAAGGCCTTTACTTTCAAGGGCAGGAGGTAGAGTTGACTTTTGTAACACACAGAAACAGACACAGAGAGTGAAGCAAAATGAAGAGACAGAGGAATATGTTCCAAATGAAAAACAAAAACAAAAACAAACAAAAAACAAACAAACAGAAAAAAGAAAACAGGACAAAACTACAAGAGACCTAAGCAAAATGGAGATAAATAATATACCTGATAAAGAATTTAAAAAGTAATGATCATAAAGATACTCACTGGACTTGAGAAAAGAGTGGAGGACATCGGTGAGATCCTTAACAAAGAGATAAAAAAAGAATGAATCAGAGATGAAGAACACAATAGATAAAACAAAAAATATACTAGTTGGAATAAATAGCAGGCTACAGGAATTAGAGGAATGAATTTGTGACCTAGAAGACAAAGTAATGGAAAGTAATCAAGATGAACAGGTAAGAGGGAAAAAAATTATGCAAAATGAGAATAGACTTAGAGAACTCAGTGACTCCATCAAGCATAATAATATTTACATAATAGGGGTCCCAAAAGAAAGAGAGAGGAAAGGGGACAGAAAATTTATTTGAAGAAATAATAGCTGAAAACTCTAACCTAGGGAAGGAAACAGATATCCTGATCCAGGAGGCACAGAAAATGCCTCACAAAATCAACACAAGGAGGTCCACACCGAGACACATAGTAATTAAAATGGTAAAAAGGACTGATTAAAAAATCTTAAAAGCAACAACAAAAAAGATGATTACATATAATGGAAACCCCATAAGGCTATCAGCAGATTTTTCAACAGAAACTTGGCAATCCAGAAAGGAGTGGCATCATATATTCAAAGTGCTGACAGGAGAAAATCTGCAGCCAAGAATATTCTACCCAGCAAGGCTATTATTCAGAAAGGAGAGATAAAGAGTTTCTCACACAATCAAAAGGTAAAGAATTTATGACCACTAACCCGGCCCTATAAGAAATGTTAAAGGGGACTCTGAGTAGAAAAGAAAGACCATAAGTAAAAGTATGAAAAGAAGGAAACATAAAAGAAGTAAAAATAAGTACATCTGTAAAAATCAGTCAAGGCATTCACAAAACAAAAGGATGTAAAATATGATACTATATACCTAAACCATGGGGTAGAGGGGAAAGGAGCAAAAACGTGGGTTCGAACTTAAGCAACTATCAACTTAGTATAGACTGCTATATGCTGAAGATGTTATAAACAAACCTAAAGAGTGCCCACAAATCAAAAACTAGTAATAGATATGCAAAGATAAAGAGAAAGGAATCCAGGTATATCACTAAAGAAAGCCAGCAAACCAGGAGAGAGAGTAAGAGGAGAAAGGATCAGAGAAAATCTATAGAAATAACCACAAAACATGGAATAAAATGGCAATAAATAAATATCTATCAATAATGACTTTGTATGTAAATGAACTAAATGCTCCAATCAAAAGACAGAGGGTGGCAGAATGGATTAAATAAACAACAACAACAACGAAACAAGAGCCATCTATATGCTGCCTGGAAGAGACTCATTTGAGACCTAAAGACATCTGCAGATTGAAAGTGAGGGAATGGAGAAACATCTTGCAAATGCATGTCAAAAGAAACTCGGGATAGGGATACTTATATTGGACAAACTGGACTTTAAAACAAAGATTCTAAGAAGAGACAAAGAAGAACACTGAATAATAATAAAGAGGACAATCTGACGAGAAGATATATCAAATGTAAATAGTCATGCACTCCACATAGGAGACTCAAATATATTTAGCCACTATTGACAAACATAAAGGAAAAAAAACAATAGTAATACAATAATAGTAGGGGACTTTAACACCCCACTTACATCAACAGACGTATCATCCAAAGAGAAAATCAACTAGGAAACAGTGGCTTTGAATGACACACTGGACCAGATGGGCCTAACAGATATGGCCATAGCATTCCAGTCTAAAACAGCAGAGTGTACATGGAACATTCTCCAGAAGAGATCACATATTGGGCCACAAAACAAGTCTCAATAAATGAAGAAATACTGAAGTTACACCATGCATCTTTTCTGACTGCAATGCTATGAAACTAGATCAACCACAAGAAAATATCTGGAAAGGGCACAAATACATGCATGTTAAATAACATGCTACTAAACAATGAATGGGTCAACCAAGACATCAAAGAAATCGAAAATTACATGGAAATGAAATGAAAATGAAAATGAAAACATAATGGCCCCAAATCTTTGGAATAAAAGCTGTTCTAAGAGGGAAGTTTATAGCCCTACTGCCTACCTCAAAAAGCAAGAAAAATCTCAAATAAACAACCTAACCTTAAAGCTAAAGGATCTAGAAAGAGAAGAACAAACAAAACCTGAAACCAGCAAAAGGAAGGATAATAGAGATTAGAGCAGAGATGAATGGGATAGAAACTAAAAAATACGTGGAACAGATCAATGAAACCAGGAACTGGTTCTTTGAAAAGATCAACAAAATTGATAAACCTCTAGCCAGATTCAGAGAGGGAGAGAGAGGAGAACTCAAATAAGCAAAATCAGAAATGACAGAGGAGAAATAACAACCAACATCATAGAAATACAAATGATTGTAAGAGAATGTTGTGAAAAATCATATGCCAACCTTTGGACAGCCTATAAGAAGTGAGTAAATTACTAGACACATAAAACCTACCAAAACTCAAGCAGGAAGAAACAGAAAACTTTAACCAATTACCAGCAAAGAAACTAAATTATTAATCAAAAAAACTCCCCACAACCAGAAGTTTAGGACTGGATGGCTTCACAGGTGAATTCAACTGAACAGTTAAAGAAGACTTAGTACCTATTCTTCCCAAACCATTCCAAAAAAATAGAAAAGGAAGGGAAACTCCCAAATTCTACTCTATGAGGCCTACATTAACCATAAGGCAGATACCGCAAAAAAAGAGAACCACAGGCCAATATCTCTGATGACATAGATAGAAAAATACTCAGCAAAATATTAGAAAACCAAGTCCAGCAATATATTTAAAAAAATCATTCACTACAATCAACGTGGGATTTATTCTTGAGATGCAAGGGTGGTTCAATATTCCCAAGTCAATCAATTTGATACATCACATCAAGAAGAAAAAGGATAAAAACCATATGATCATTTCAATAGATTCAGAAAAACCATATGACAAAGTACAACCTCCATTTATGATAAAAAAAAAAAACCCTCAACAAAGTAGGGTTAGAGAGAACATACCTCAATTTAATAAAGGTCTTCAATGGAAACCCCACATCATACTAACATCACACTCAATGGGGAAAAACAGAGCTTTTCCCTTAAGGTGAAAAACAAGACAAAGATGTCTACTCTCACCACTTTTATTCAACATAGTACTAGAAGTCCCAGTCACAGCAATCAGACAACAACAAAAAATAAAAGGCATCCAGATAAATAAGGAAGAAGTAAAGCTATCATTACTTGCAAATGACAAAATAATATATCTAGAAAGTCCTAAAGACTCCATCAAAAAGCTGCTAAAACTACTGATAAATTAATTCAATAAGGTCGCAGGATACAAAATAACACAAAGAAATCCATTGCATTTCTATACCCTACCGATGAAGCAGCAGAAAGAGAAACTAAGAAAACAATTCCATTTACAACTGTACCAAAAATAATAAAAAAAAACAAAAACCTGGGAATAAACTTAGCCAAAGAGGTGAAAGATCTATCCTCTGATCATTATAAAACTCTGATGGAAGAAATTGAAGACAACACAAATGGAAAGATATTCCATGCACATGGACTGGAAGAACAAATATTGTTAAAATGTTCATACTCCCTAAAGCAATCGACAAATTTAATGCAATCCCTATCAAAAGAACAATAGCATTTTTCACAGAATTAGAACAAGCCATTCTAAAATTTGTATAGGATCCAAAAAACCCGAAATAGTGAGAGCAATCTTGAAAAAGGAAAAACAAAATTGGAGCTATCATAATTCCAGACTTCAAGTTATACTACAAAGCTGTAGTAATCAAAACAGCACGGTACAGGAACAAAAATACACACATAGATCGATGGAACAGAATAGAAAGTACAGAAAGAAACTTAAAATTATATGGTCAATTCATCTTTGACAAATGATAAAAGAGAATGCCATGGGGGAAAAAAACAATTCTGGGAAAACTGGATGGCTACATGCAAAAGAATGAAACTGGGTCATTTTCTTACAACACACATAAAAATAAACTCAAAATGAGTCACAGACCTAAATGTGAGATGTGAAACCCATAAAAATCCCAGAAGAGAGCACAAGCAGTGATTTCTCTGACACTGTTCATAGCAACATCTTTCTAGATACGTCTCCTGAGGCAAGGGAAACAAAAGCAAAAATAAAGCATTGAGATTACATCAAAATAAAAAGCTTCTGCCCTGCAAAAGAAACAACCAGCAAACTAAAAGACAACCTACTGAATGTGAAAAAATATTTGCAGATGAAATATCCAATAAAAAATAGTTCATATCCATAATATATAAAGAACCTATACAACTTAACACACACACACAAAACTGGATACAATTAAAAAATGGGCAGAAGACCTGAAAAGGTATTTCTTCAAAGAAATCATCCAGATGGCTAACAGGCACATGAAAAGATGCTCCACATCCCTCATCATCGGGGAAATGCAAATCAAAACCACAATGAGGTATTACCTCACAACTGTGAGAATGGCTAAAATCCAGAAAGTCAAAAAACAAGTGTTGGCAAGTATATGGAGAAAAAGGAATTTTCATGCATTGTTGGTGGGAATGCAAACTGGCCCAGCCACTGTGGAAGACAGTATGGAGGTTCCTCAAAAAATTAAAAGTAAAACCACCCTAGGATCCCAGCATCACACTCCTGGGTATTTACCCAAAGAATATGAAAACACTAATTCAAAGGGATATCTGCATCCCTATGTTGATTGCAGCATTATTAGCCAAACTATGGAAACCACCCAAGTGTCCAAGAGATGAATGGATAAAGAAGAAGAGGTGTGTACATATATACAATGGAATATTATTCTCACACACACACACACACACACACACACACACATACACACACACACACACAACCACAACCATGAAATCCTGCCATCTGCAACAACATGGATGGATCTAGAGAGTATAATGCCAAGTGAAATAAGCCAGTCGGAGAAAGACAAATACCATATGATTTCACTCATATGTGGGATTTAAGACACAAAACAAACAAACATTGGAGAAAAAAGAATATCGCAAACAAACCCAAAAAACAGACTCTTAACTAGATAACAAACGGATGGTTGCCAGAGGGGAGGAGGGGTGAAATAGAATACCCCTTTGAAGGGGCTTAAGAATACTTTTATCATGATGAGCACCGAGTATTAGAAGGAACTGTTGAAACACTATATTGTACAGTACACTGTATTGGACTGTAGGTTAACCACACTGGAATTAAAAAACAAAAACAAAAACAAAACTTACTCCTCCTATTTAGTTTCTATTTTGGCATTAAAAATAAACTAATTGAAATTTACAAATTAGGAATTTCTCAGATTTAAAAGGTACAAGTGCCACTGGCAGTAGAGGAATATATATGAATAGTGTCTTAGAATTGTATTAATACTGAATTTATTAGATTATAGTAATTTATATATTAATTTCTTTGACACATTACATTATAAATAAACATACATAGGTTATTACATAGATAGTTCTCAGTGAGCTTAGTAATTCTCTTAAGGAGTTGTTGCAAAACTCTTATAAAATAATAAAGAATCCCTCATAACACTATCTGTACAAATATCCATTGGTTTTAAATTGAGGAATTCAGTGGCGACAGAGACAAAAAGGTTATTTTGGGAATTACTTTTCTGATAATTTTCATAATAATCAGTCATTAAAATTTAACATTTTTTTTTAAATGTTAATGTTTGAGGTGCCTGGGTGGCTCAGTCAGTTGAGCCGCCGACTTCAGTTCAGGTCATGATCTCGCGGTTTGTGAGTTCGAGCCCCGCATCAGGCTCTGTGCTGACAGCTCAGAGCCTGGAGCCTGCTTCGGAGTCTGTGTCTCCCTCTCTCTCTGCCCCTCCCCCACTCATGCTCGTCTCTCTCTGTCTCAAAAATAAATAAACATTAAAAACAATTTTTTTAAATAAAATAAAATAAAATGTTAATGTTTATTTATTTTTGAGAGAGAGAGACACACACGCAGTGCAAGTGGGGACGGGCAGAGAGAGAAAGGGAGACAGAAGCCAAAGCAGGCTCCAGGCTCTGAGCTGTCAGCACAGACCTCGATGCGGGGCTCGAACCCACGGACCGTGAGATTGTAACCCGAGCCAAAGTTGGACACTTCACCAACTGAGCCACTCAGGCACCCCAACATTGCTTTTAATAAATAAGTTGTATTATTGTATTTCTGTGCCAATTCTAAAAACTTACTTGGTCAAGTTCATTAGTTTTAGCACTGAACGTATTCTGTGCTTCTCTCTGCATTAGGCCCTGAGCTGGTCTGATCTTAAATTAGCGCTGCCCTCCTGGTGCTAAGTCTCTAGGCCCAGGAATTCACAGATCTGAATTGCTGATGGATTACAACACGGTTACAACGCAGTGTAATGGAAAGTGCACTAGAACAGGGGAACACCTGCGGCTTTGATCACTTAAAAGATTCAAGCTTTAGTTTGTTTATCTACATGATAATGAGAATATGTGGTATAATGATTTCACCAGTTGATTTTCAGAACCTGCTCCTCCCATGCTTTGGTATCATTTAATGACACCAACATCTAATCAATTGCCCAAGACAGGCCCATGATTCTCCTTCTCCATCGCTGTCACCATGGGGACAGTGACTCATGGCTTACTCTTCCTGCTGTGTGCCCTATTCTGGTCAAGGACAGCATTATTCACCCAGATGTGAAATTCCTCCCTTCCCTGCACCCCCACAGATGAAACCTTCTACTTCACCATTATCTCCAAAGACAACCCCTCCTCTCCGTTTCTCTCTCATTCACTTTATTCAGGCCCTCGTCTGCCCTCTGAACTACTGTAATCATCTCCAAACAGGAATCACTCCCTTAGCCTCACCCATGTGGCCACCCATTTTGATCTTTCCGGTATAAATTGGGTTACATTCCTCCACCCTGAGTCACAGCTCTTTAATGACCCCTTCACCCTCTGCACAAAATCCAGGTATCTTGGTCATCCGGTCTCCGCCCATCCTTCCACCTCACCTCCCATGAACTCTAACATGCACACCAAATTTGGACTGATGCCACACCGACTGTGACTCTGAGTGCCCTGTGTTGATCGTTCTTACATGCTTCTCACACAAGCCAGTCCCTTTGCTGTGAACACTCCATTCTCCCTTACCTACTTGGCAGAGTCTGTTTGCAAACACAGTTAATTCAACAGAGGTTTCTTCTTAACAAAGCTTTTCCTGAATGAGCCAAGCAAGGTTTATTATCTCCTTCTCTGTGCCAACCCAGTTCCTAGCAGTACTTGTATTATTACACTTGGTAGGTCTGGAAAACAATGATTTGTCCCCATGTCTCTTTTTTTCTATTAGACACAACTTCTTGAAGGATGGGACAGTGTGTTATTTGCCTTTGTTTATCTGACTAATATCTCATCCTGTACGTTGATGATCAGTAATTTCTTGGGGTGCCTGGACGGCACAGTTAAGTGCCTGATTTGATCTCAACTCGGGTCATGATCTCACAGATTGGATTCCAGCCCCACATGGGGCTCTGCCCTGGGAGTGCAGAGCCTGCTTGGATTCTGTCTCTCCTTCTCTCTGCGCCTCCCCCACTTGTGCACACACACTCTTTCTCTCTTTCTCTCCAAAATAAATAAACTTAAAAAAATTTTAAGTAATAATTTCTTTTTTTAAATGTTTATTTTTGAGAGAGACAGAGACACAGATACAGACAGAGCACGAGCAGGGGATGGGCAGACAGAGAGGGAGACAGAATCTGAAGCCAGCTCCAGGCTCAGAGTTGCCAGCACAGAGCCTGATGCGGGCCTTGAACCCATGAACCATGAGATCATGATCTGAGCCAAAGTCGGACACTTAACTGACTGAGCTACCCAGAGGCTCCAAAAGTAATGATTTCTTATTGGTGGATGGATGGGTGGTTGGATGGATAGAAGGATGGTTGCTTCTTCCCTCATGCACTTTATTATTTCTTAAGTTTATTTATTTATTTTGAGAGACAGAGGAAGAGAGTGAGAGCACAAGTGTGAGCAGGGGAGGAGCAGAGACAGGGGGAGAGCTAGGGAATCCCAAGCAGGCTTTGTGCTGTCAGTGCAGAGCCCGACATGGGGCTTAAACTAAAGAAACCATGAGATCATGACCTGAGCTGAAATCAAGAGTTGGCTTCTTAACCGATTGCACCAGCCAAACACTCCCCTCATGCACTTTAGCTCTGATAATTACAGCTTTATCTTCAGGAACAAGATTCTTTTTTTTTTTTTTCTTTTTTCCTTTTTTGCCTCTCAACAGGTGTCTTTCATTATCATCCATCCCTCAACACCTGAACCCCACCAACCTTTGTCCGAAAAGTCTTCTCTTCAATAGACTCCACTCAAATGAGTTATTCTTTTCATTTTTCATTCATAACACTTTGCATTTATTTGTACTGAAAAAAAAAAAACCTATCGACACATTTAATTGTAATTATTAGTTTAAATACCTATCTCCTTCCCTTCAGCATTCCATTCGTTAAGACAGCAGCTTAAATATCTTCCTCATATCTGTATTCCTGGCAGAGGCTAGCACAAGGTAGGTGATAGTACAAGACAGTACTTGCTGAATTAATTCATGAAGGTGTGGCTTGAATGTATGAAAAGAAAAAATGCATTTTAGAGTTCTTTGAAATTGGAAAGCCCAAGACAACTGTTAGATATTGTTATCATCTTGATCACACCCACGGATCACTTCCTTTCCTCTGCTCCTTAGTTCTCTCTACCCTTGTCTAAATTATCACTTCACACAGACTTCCTTGCTCCCACTCAGAATGCATTTTGACATTAAACTAAACCCCTCAGTGCTCGGATAAGATCTACAGTATAAAGGAGTTTGAAAAACAGAATCAACTGTCATGTGATTTAGGACCAGCCTGAAAACACTAGTGAATGATAACCATATTCTGAAAATGAAGATAGCCAAATCACTTTAGGTACCACTTTGTGGCTGATGGCAATATGTCTCTCATAAATTTATGCCTGTTCCTGATATAGAGAGAATTTGTGTATTAGTTAGGGAGCATAAACATAAAACATGCAGCAGAAGAAAGAGTATATATCATATGAATGACAAGAACAAATACTTGATGCAAAAATTTCAACTTCTTCCTGGGAAATCCCAGGATATTTTACAATGACATTGTAACCACTTCATCCACCTTGAAAAAGGGACTTTCTCCAGCGTGAAATGCAGCAGGAGCCCTTCTGTATCTCGAAATCGCCCCACTGCCTGCTTAGGGCAAGAGGCGAAAAGTAATTACCTTAAAGGCTGGGGAAGACTGGAATAAGAAAGAATATAATTTTCATGGATCTAGAATATGGAATGAGCAGAACTAGAGTTGACACCTCGTAAGAGAAGCCCTATGAGGTCACCGATGACTGGGAGGAGCAGGACCTCTTTAATCCTCTTCTGAAAGACGTCAGCAGAGTACATTTTCCCATGGTACTATTCTGACATTTGGGGCCAATCCTTTCTCCAAGAGAAAAAAAAAGTCACTTGCATAAATGCACCTTCAGTAGCACCTTGACAGTCCCTGGAAGTCATCCAACTGAATGTCAGTTGAATATGGCTAAGTCACCTTGTTAGACATTCATGGTGCACGGTTGCTCCAAGATGCCTTTGTGATGGGGTACACTTCTCCATAGCTAAGTCTCGGTGCCAGTGAGGAGTGAGGCTGCTGTATATGGGGGATTCTCCCATCACAGAAAGGGCTACCTGGCCTATGAACATGGCTTCCGAGACAAACACAGCCTAGGTTTATTCTCAAGCCCTCACTTTGGAAGTTGAGTTACTTAACTTTTCTGAATCATAGTTCCTCATCTATGAATGGGGATGATCAGACCTTTTTCATACAGTTTTGTAAGGATTAAATGAGATAGGGCTGTTTTAAATACCTGATGATTATTATGTGTTTACTGTCTTGCTTTACTTACCTCTCCTGTCCTAGCTCCCATTAACAGCTTATACCAAATTCTGGGATTTTTTTTCAGGACTTTCCTTGAAAATTGTGCATGATCACTGACACTATTTTCTCCTCGTAGATTCTGCACAATAGTAAGGAGGGGGAGGGGCACAGAGAGAGGGAGACACAGAATCTGAAGCAGGCTCCAGGCTCTGAGCTGTCAGCACAGAGCCTGCCACAAGGCTCGACCTCATGAACTGTGAGATCATGACATGAGCCGAAGTCAGGCACTAAACCAACTGAGCTACCCAGGCGCCCCAAAGTGAAGTCATTTCTTAGTCGTCTTCACCCTAATGTTCAGTTATCCAGAGGGTGTTATATTACCATATGTCTGTAAAAACAATAATATATAATACATAATATGTGATATATAATGTATGATTTCATCTATCGGTTTCCTGACTTTTTAATGATAGCAAATGTGTCAGCTTCATTTTTAACTGTATTTTCCTAATGTCCAAAATATCAGCTTTTGCTCCTCTTCTGAAGAAATCTTCTCTCCATGTGACTATGAAATTTTTAAGAGTGTTTTATAGAAAGACCATTTCCCCCTTAATCATACTCCTTTCTATCTGCTTTCTATTATTCCTACAGAATGATTCCCAAGAGATACTTCTGAAACTTCCATGTGTTGATGAATCTTATTAAACACGTCAGCCTTCCTCTGAAAAGATATCTTTACCTATAGTGATATTCTTCAGATAATGTTTATAATGAGGGAGCACTTATATATAATTGACGTCTGGAGAATTGGATCCCTATATTCCCCACTCCTCTGTTAGGTGAGACTGTTACGAGACCACATCAAAGAGATCCATCATGGCCTCATGGGCCAATGCAAGGCCTTGGCTTTTTCTCTGAGGGAACTGGGAAGCCATTGGTGAGCTGTGAGCACATGAGAGACCGGATCTGACTTAGTTGTGGGTGACAGCGCTCTGGTTGCCCTAGGTGAATAGAATGTACTAGAGTAAAGGCAGAAAAGCAAGGAACACAGATGAGAAAGAGATGGTAGTGATTTGGACCAGGAGCATAGAGGGAGAGATGGTGACGAGTTCAGATTCTGGGCACATTTTGAAAGTTGAACCAAAAAGCTGTCCCAACAGGCCACATGTGTAGTGTGAGGTGAGGCCAGTCGAAGATGACTGCAGGGTTTTGGGCCTAAGCAAATGAAGGGAGGGAGTTGCTGTCAGCAGAGAGTGGGAAGGGTGTTGGAACAGCTGGTTTATGATGGTCGAGGAAGGGTTTAGTTTGCTATTACACATCCAAGCGGAGACAGTAAACACGCAATTAGACATGCAATTTTGGATTTCAGGAGTCCAGCCTGTGATAGGAGACTCTTAGTAGGTGCCCCTTAATATTTGCAAGAGGCTAGAGTAATGTCAGGTTCCAGGTAAGAAAGTAAGCAATGGTCATAATTAATACAGTTCCTTCTCCTTCTTTGATCATGTCATTCAAATCGTCTAATATAACTGTAATGGTCAAATACTGCCTACTATAGGTATTTTCACTCTGAGCTAGCAAATAAAGAACTGTACAGAGTAATCCTTTCTTACTTTTCGGGTTTATCACAGTCCAGTCCCCAGGCTACCCTTTGATGGGAAATTCCCCATTTTTTTTCTTTAAGTTTATTTATTTATTTTTGAGAGGCAGAGAGTGTGTGTGCCAGTAGGAGAGGGCAGAGAAAGACAGAGAGAGAGAGAGAATCCCAAGCAGGTTCTGTGCTGTTAGCACAAGCCCGACATCCCACAAACCGTGAGATCATGACCTGAGCCCGAATCGAGAGTCAGATGCTTAACCAACTGAGCCGCCCAGGCGCACATCAGAAAAATGTTCTCCATTTTTCAAGTGCATTTTCTGTGAGGGAATTCCATTTCAAAATAAAGATTTAAAAACACGCTCTGTGCGCTGTAGTCAGTGTAATCTGAAAAACGTCCTTTGAGCACAAAATATTTAGCAGTAGATCATAGAGAACGATGGTTAAGATAAGTGATTCTAGCACCGAAATGAATTTGTATTTCAACACATCACCTTGAGTAAGTCTCTAATCGCTCACATCCCAGTTTCCTCATCTGTAAAACTGAGACCAGTGGGATTACGGAGACTATGAAATGGGGTAGCAAATATCAAGTGCATAGCACAATGTCACAACACATGGTAAGTTCTTAGAATTTTGAGCTATTATGATGATAAGCAATTTTATTTTTTTGTTTTCAATTGGAAGTAAGAAGGGTTTCCTACGACTTTTCATTTACTACAGGCTTTTCATTGAATGTCTGTTTGGGTATATCATTTAAAATTTAGGAAACTTAGTCTCAGGGCATTAGGCCAAAGGAAGGATCAAGACATGAGGAGCAGCAGTGAGTCTGATCCAACATGTTAGTGGTCCCTGCATCCCCTGCTTGTCTCCCCCGCCCAGTAATTAACACACTGAAGGGGAACTCACTCAAAAGAAACACACTAAACTTATCTCTTGCTTCTTATGTTATTTTAATTGTGCACATTTTGTTTTTAAGCATGGCTCTTTGGGGGAAAACAGAATGTGTCTACTATAGAAAAACACATATTCTTTTAGGCAAGTAATTTTGGAAGCCAAAGATGGTCTCCAGGGTAAGAAGATGGAAAAGGAATAGTATCAGTAGAAGAGGGCACAGGACTAATGCACGTTTTATAATGTAAAAGAGAGATATTTTAGCCTCCCTGCCTAAAACAACATCGTGAACTCCAAGTTATGCTGAATTGTTGAACAGAATAAAAAGGAAGCAGCTACAATATGACTGCTCAGAGTGAAAGTCAATAGTCAGCACCTAGAGAGTGTCCCAGGACAGCAGAAAACTCTCGCACTCGTGACACACAGAGGCTTAATTGGTCCTCCTATGGTTTGGAAGAAAGGCCTTGAAAATACTTCTGACCTCTTAGAAGCAGATTTATAGACATATAACAGTGCTTTAATCCTTGCATCCTGGAATTGCCAAGGTAATAGAATATCAGTGGATAAAAGCCTAATAAGACAATGATCATCTGATAAATCCCACTCTGTAGCAGGCCAATTTGGGGCCTCCATCACTTCCATAATCTACGCCCTTAACACCCTTCATGCAATGTCTAATGGGGTGCACTTTTCCCTCACATTTTTTTATACTGCTTCCTGGTAGAATCAATCCTTCCTCCCTCTCTTCCTTCACTCCCTCCACTCCTCCCTCCCTCCCTCCCTCCCTCCCTTCCTCCTTTCCTTCCTTCCTTCCTCCCTTCCCTCCTCCCTCCCTCCCTTCCTTTCTTATTTCTCCATTGTGTTTGAAACTCTACCATGGTATTTTGGGGGTTAACCTGAAACATCCCTTTTTACTTATTATAACATAAATTTCTTGAGATGATCTACTCTTGCTCTGGACTCTGCTCCCCTGTCTGTAGCCTGTGTTCATCTCACATACCTCTCCTTTCTCATTCATTCACAAAGTCCCACATCATAAGACAGTGTTATTCTTACTATGATCGCTGAAGAAATAAGATATTCATAATGATTGTCATGAAATAATAAATTCTATTTAAAAATAGGTACCCCAGAACGCAAATAAATATCTGTAGGAGGCTTGCCCCTTTTTTAAAAGTAGCAATGACATTCACAAAGGCTTTGGGATTAATTTTGGAACCACTTTATGATCTTCATAGAAAACCGCCCTATTACCTTACTTTAGCTTCGTGTTTTACCCAGATTAGTATCACTCACCTAATTCACCAGACTGATGCCCAGTTCCCTTTGGTAGTTTCCAGAGCTCGTAGCCATCCCACCTCTATGAAGGATTTTCAAAAGAATATGAAACGTATCCTGAAGACAGTTCTGAAGGAGAATTACAAAAAATGTTTTTGAGTAATGGCAGGAGCATAATTAAAATGTCTGCAGTTCCCAAGCACTTTAAGGGAAACTCCCTTCTAGATAAGGGTAAATTCCCTTATTTCTGGTAACAAATTGAACTAACTACTTTATAGTCACATCATAAGAGCAGACCCAAAAGTTCTGTTACTTTAACTATGTTCCAGTACATAGTGTCCTTAAAACTTTTCATCTGTATATATGGAAAATATGCTTTTGATAATAACTGTGTGTCTGTCTTGTTGTCTCTAGGACTATCCTTGATAAAACGGAACTCCTGGAGTTTGCTCAACTTGGCTGTTACTTGGAATATGATCTCTTTGGGACTGAACTCCTTCATTACCAATTCAACCCAGATATCGACATGCCCAATGATAATAAAAGAATTCGGAGGTAAATAGGATGAAATCTCTGATAGTGTTCCCTTTTACCAGTCCTTTTTGATTCATATCTGGGGAGGTATTAGCAAAGACTTGGAAAACAGGAAGGAGGCGGAACCAGAGACTTGCAGGAAAAAATGTATCAATGCTGTTTCGGGGACAAAATCTCTATATATTATTTCAAGAAGCAAATGAGTCATCCTAAGTAGGCAAAAGCTTAGCAGAGCCTTAGAAGTTCAGTGCAGATGGGCAGCTGACAAGAAACAGATAATATTTAACCCCTGCCATGACAATAAGAGAACAAAGGTGCTTTCCTCTTTATATCCCTAATGAAGTCAGCTGTTTCTTTGCCCTGTTGCCCACACTTAAGTCCTAACCTACTACAATGTATTAGTGAAATAATTTATCAAAAATATTCACTATGGAGATGATTGAAACTTAAATGCTATAAGTAGAATGTCTAAAGACCAAACATCATATAAAATTCTACCCCTCAAAATTGTCTAAGCAACAAATTGTCCGAGTCATTCTCTATAACCAAGTGGAAAATTTTGGGAGTCAAGGATGGATGGTTACCTGGTTTGTCTTGGTTATATGGCGATGTGAACAATGAATGCACCAAGTTAGGGAATCTGGGAGGAGAAATAGATTTGGCATTGACAAGGATGACTTTGGTTTGGGAATAATCTAAGAGCTGCTATCCAGTGGGGCCATGGACAAGGCTGTGAGGCTCAGGGCAGAGATCTGGACTCAGACATAAATCTAAGCATCTTTGCTTTGTATGTCATGGTTGGCAGCGTGGGAATGAATGAGATCACTCAGAGGAGAGAATGAGGACAGAACTCTGGGGAACGCTGATATTTAAGGAATGGACTCAGGAACAGTCGCTCAAGGACGGATTGAAAAGTTTTCAAAGTGAGAAGAATATCAGGGAAATACGTTGTTGTGGAAGTCAGTGCAGGAAAATGTTTGAAGCAGAAGGGCTTGGACACCTGACAGGTGCAGGCATCAAGCGAGGTAAAGGCTAAAAAGTGTCCACTGGATTTCACAGTCTGGAGATTCTTATTGTGCAGTCAGTGAAGTCTATGTAGATAAGGCTTGAGGAATGAGTAGGGTGTGAGGAAGAGGAGAGAGAATGTAGAGGTTATTCTTTTAAGAAGCTTGGTAATCAGGGGAAGCAGGAGTGTAAGGCCAAGGTGAGAAGACAAGATAGGATCAAAGTAGGTTTTGTTAAGAGTCCAGCAATGTTTGGGGGACGTAGGTGGCTCAGTCAGTTGAACATCTGACTCTTGTTTTCGGCTCAGGTCATGATCCCAGGGTCGTGGGATGGAGCCCCGTGTCGGGCTCCAGCCTGCTTAAGAGTCTTTCTCTCTCTCCCTCTTCCCCTCTTCCCCATTCACTCTCTCTCACTCTAAAGCCAACGAAGGTTGAGCAATGTTTATGCGGTTGAGAGCAAAAGCAGAGACACAGTGAGAACAAATCGCAGGAAGCGGTACCTATTCTACAGGGTTATGGAATTTATATGAAATAAAGTATGGAGAGTTTTTTCATGAGTGTCTGGTGCAGAATATGAAAATAGTCAATCGACACTAACTTAAAACAATCTGGAGAGAGGAGATATAGACAAGGCTTGTAAGGAGACAAACAGATGGCATCTGGGAAGCAAACAGAAAGTTGGTTGAAAGGTGTAAGGCGAGTAATAGGGTGACTGTAGAGAGCGGTTGTGGTGAGAACGGGAAACTGAGGACATATGGCCACACGTGTTCTGTAGGGTCCCTGTGAAGTGGACACGATTATATTCTGAGAAGGAGAGAACAGATTCAGGACAGGAGCTTGTAGAAGAGGAGGGAGGCTGGAAAAGGATGCTGAGTGACTGAGAGAGATACTGATAGGACACGGTGTGTGTGAGACCCAGGTGAGGCTCCAGATCACGTCTGCAGGTCTGTACACGGGCAGCAGTGCACATGATTGGCTGATTATTTTACCGCCTCCCCCCAAATTTTGTATTTTGATACTAAGACCAAAGAAGCTTTGAGGAGAAGCAGTAAATGTGAAATGTTAGAGAGACTGAGGGTTGGGATTCTGTCTGGAAAATGTGGCTGACGGGAGAACCAGGGTGGGGTTGAGTGAAGGTCATGAGGTCCAAGCTGAACAGAAGAAGGCCTAGAGAAAAGCAAGAAGAGATAGGAATAACACAGCAGAGGCAACCAACTGGAAGCTTGAGTGAAGCGGGAACGTATACAGAAGAAGGTGAGTGAAAAAGAGAGATGTGATTCGTGGTCAGGGTGGGAGAGCGAAGATAGGGATTTCAGAGAGGAAGCGGTCTTCGGTGATGGAGAAGGACCAGAATGCGGTTAAGGGTGGAGAAAACCCTTTAGGATCCGAGTAAAGACACCTGACCTACGGAAGTGATGTCCAGAAGCTGAGGCTCGAGCAGCAATAGTAGGACGTACAACCACACTGGGGTTGAGGCGAAGATCTGGGGCCCGTGGCGACAGTCAGGACAGCCCCCAGCTCTTCCCGTGGGCCATCAGCCTTTACATCTGTGTGCCTTCTGCTGTCCCTGTGTATGGGTACTCTTCCTGCATGACCTCATTAACAGTAAAATATGCTTCAATTTTAATATCATCAGGGAGAGCGAGCTGATCCGTGTACCACCAGCTATGTAAATACGGAGATCGCAGCTGTACAGAAGCAAACTGACCTGACCAATGAAGCTGGGACTTTTTTTTTTTTTTTTAACATTTATTTATTTTTGAGAGACTGAGAGAGACAGAGTGTGAGCAGGGGAGGGGCAGAGAGAGAGGGAGACACAGAATCCGAAGCAGGATCCAGACCCTGAGCTGTCAGCACAGAGCCCACCGTGGGGCCTGAACCCACAACCTATGAGATCATGACCTGAGCTGAAGACGGCGCTCAACCAGCTGAGCCACCCAGGTGCCCCTGAAGCTAGGACTTAAAAAAAAAAATTTTTTTTAAACCACTGAAATCAGTTCTTTGATACACCGGTTCCTTGTTTCTTTTTTGTTTGTTCATTTTGTGTTATGATTTTACCTAATTTGCTTAGGAGCACCATCCGTACAGGCAGACAAGTTTCCCTAGGGCCCTGCGAGCTTGTGCCATATGAAGAGATGAATATTCTTTGGAATTTAAAGTGGGGAGTAGGGTAGGGCTCTCTCATCATTCATGATCTCGAAACCCCGATTTCCTGATGAATGCCCTCAACATACATTTTACGATTCATCTTGGAAATGGGAAGTTTGCTTCTAGGACCCCCTTCGACCCCTTTCTTTTTCCTACGCCCCGTTGTGGCAGTGAGGTGTATCTTTTGTATCTTCTGAAGAAACTCTACGCCGCCCATGGGGCTCCCAGACCTTCAGTAAGAGAAAGGGGGTCTGCAGCGGGGGTCTCTGGGGAAAGGATGACCAACACTCCTCCTCATATTCCTTCTTAATAACTTTTGGCTGTTAATTCAAGAACAAGAATTTGATTTTGGTCAGCTTTCATTGAGCCAAATGTAAACATTCTAGATGTATGGAAACACATCAAAATTTACATGTGATATATGTGTGTTTATGTATATGTATGTGTGTATGTCTGCTTTATCTTATTTAAATTAAAATCTTGCATTAGGTCACTTGACTCAAGTACAGTTCACGGTTATTACTGAATGACCTTTAGGTAGGGGGTGTGTTCCAGTATCCCCCTGGTCCACATCTTTTGGGCACTTGATTTTCATCACCCATTGACAGTCCCTTTCTCAGCCTTAGTCATCTTACGTCTCTGAACTGCAAGAACATAGAAGCACGCTTCTGCCTACCTCTGGTTTTCAGCACCAGAAATTCTGTGTCTAACACCTGTTTTCAATCTTATGCTCCATTTCTCAAATCTTATTATATCTCTGCCTTTTCACACTTTGTAGTCTCTCTCTAATATTTGTTTGCAAAACACTAACTCATTTGTATTTCTATAATTACTGTCATTTTTGTCTTCTCGTCTACAGTGGTTCCTTCCTTCTGGCAGCATCTCTGGAACTACTGTTCTCCCATACAATGGCACAGCATGAGAGATGAGCTTTTATTTTAAGATCGGCCAAGTTATGTCTTGATAGTCGGGAGAGAACTGTTTTGTAGAGTCATAGCAGTATCTTTCTCGTGAGGTCACTAGTCTCTACGTTCTTGACTTAACCAGTTCTGAGGCTTCTCATTTTTAAGTGAGCGTCTTATCCATTATACTCTTTCCTTACGACTTCGCAACTGAGTCACTGTGTTTCAGGGTGCGGCACAAGGCTGCTTACAGGAATTTGGTTCTCCATACCAGGTGCCTCTGTCGTAATACAGTATTGTTTTTTTTTCTCAGACAAGGAAAAGAGACAAAAGCTTTGGGGAATGCTCAGAAACGATAAGCGGGGAGGCGTACCCTAAAATATCCTGTAATGTGACACTCCTTTTCAGTTGCGGATCAAGGTTTGTCACACTAAGTTTCAGCAGAGGCATGCATTCTGTCAAATCCTTCTCTCTTTTCATAAATGATCCTAGAACCCTTCTAGGGAAATCGCCTCAAAGGGGGTTCCAATCTTCAGATCAGAGCTTTTGGACATGGTACAGACTGACAAGGTAAACATCCACGGTGGCTCAAACAGCATCCGAGTACTTATAGGACATGCATAGGTACACGTGACACGAAGGCAGATTTCTAGACAAAAATGCTTGATGTGGCTCTTCTTAGGCACTTGCATTCCTTTGACCTACGAACACAATATCTCATCTTCAATTATTATTTTATTTTAAAATGTACGTTCTCAGAGGGCAGAGCTTTGTGTCTGAGGTTTTTGTGGAGTGGCCCACATTTTGCTTACTTTTAGTAGTTATTAACTATGACTCACACACTAGAATGCCAAGAAATGTCACAGAAACAAAAAGGATATCTTTTGAATAATTAGCCCTTGGAGGAAGGTGCTGTCTGTCCATCTAGCTTCATTTGGGAATCCGGAGACCGACATGACCACGAAGAGAATGCCAGAGAAGAGCCATTGTCTCCACTTTGCACCTCCTGCCATCAGAGACCCGTGGAAGTCACGACAGACACTGCCCAGAGTCCAGACACACACAGATGGTGGCTGTCAGGAGGTGACTCACACTATAGATTACAGCATTTAACAAAGCAAAGAGGATTAGATGTTGAGACAGTAGTTGGAAAGCCCTTCTCTAGTCAACTGGCTATATATTTAAAGGAACAGCTCGGTATTTACAGCAATCTTGTTGAGACAGAAGGAAGGCAGAGTAAATTTGTATTGGTGGATTTAACACAGTGCTCCAAGACTACCACTAAGTCAGAATTCTCATAGACTTCAAAGGAACAGACGCTCAAAATACACAGGTACCTTTGCTGATCTTTTGAAAATGACCGTCCAGCTTATCGTATGCCCCTCACTTTCAAACCAACTGATTCGACTCTCAGAATGTTTTACCTTTGCAAAGGTTCCTTTTGCTTCCCTGTTTTCAGCAGAAATTGCCATTGATTTTATTTGCTAGAAGAAAGGAGAGAGAGAGAGAGAAAAAAAGAGAGAGAGAGAGAGAGGGAATGAGGTCTGGAAAATGGGCCCACTAAGAGAGGTATTTTAGAGTGGAGAGCTGGATACAAACATAGAACGAAGTTATTTCGTGAAATGCCCAAGTAGCCATTCACTCAGACTGGCACATCCTATTAGAAGCTATTTTTAATGCAGTATTGTAGGCACTGTCATAAATACCACAGGCTCGAAATTGCTGTGTGCATGGAATAAGGATCATGTTCCTACTAGGATGCAATGTTATCGTCATCACCACCACACAATCTTTATTAAGGGTCTCCCAGTACACAAGCCATAGCAGAAGGCATTATCTCTACAGCAAGCACAATAGGTTCATGAGTAAAAAGTTTAAAGCACCTGATAATTTTAAATGTGAGACAAATGCCATATAATGAGTTAACATTTTTCACAGAGTGCGTCTTTTGGTGGATGAAGGCTACGAAGATCGAATTTTAATGGCGCACGACATACATACGAAGCATCGGCTGATGAAGTACGGAGGTCACGGCTACTCTCATATACTTACCAACATCGTTCCTAAAATGATGCTTAGAGGGATCACTGAGAACGCACTTGATAAGATACTAATCGAGAACCCGAAGCAATGGCTAACTTTCAAGTAGGATGGTTGTTTATGAATTCACACCTTGAGTAGAAAGCTCACAGAGAATAGTTTTCAGTGATTTCCAACCCGCTGTGAGATATTAATCAGAGCTATGGAGGATGAATGACCGATCGTTTCTTCTTTATGAGAATTAGAAATTTTGCCTTCTCAGTAACCAGCTATTACATCGGTACCTTTACGAAGTAACTGAAAACTGGGCCCTCTTGTTTTGCCTTAACAAAATAAATACGGAAGCACCTATTCCAAACTGATTTACAGTCTGTATCCCCTTTAGAGGAATTTTGCTTTGTTTTGTTTTCTTACTCTATCAGCAGCACTACTTGAGGAAATTTAAAGTGTTTCTAGTTAAATTACCCCCTTCTGGAGCAATCTAATGTTTCTTGTAATATTGATGATCCTACTAATTATCCTGCTGTTCTTTAATTAATGCTTAATGAATAATACGGTACTTGAAAATAGCTTCTGCAGCAAGGGAAGTTAAATTTTGAGGCTCCCCCCCCAAAGGATACTGTAATACAATCACCAATTCACAATGGTAAAAATATTGTCGAAGCTTAATTATATTAATTATATATTGTAGAAGTTGTCTACCTATATTTACTGATAGTAAATCAGTTTTGTTGCCTGTAGTTTCCTGGCATCCATTTTTGTTGCAAAGCTTTGTTATTTTAAAACATTTGTATTAGGGGGCATGAACACATCACATAATACTGAATTTTAAGAATTCAATCATAAAAGGCAAAATATATTACATAATATAGTTTAATGAATCATTACATTTATAACAAAGGCCACGGTTTAATTAATAATATATAATGCAAAAAAAAGAGAAATGTTTGCCTTATATATATCCCTTTATTTCCCTTACCTTTTATTTGTTTTTCCTTGGGCCTAAACAGAGAAAATAATGCTTAGTTATCTGGAGAAAAGGTCAGATCTATTAGAAATGACATTCTGATTCTAGAACCTACTCTTCGAAAGGTACCCAGCCCTGATGTTTTGTGTAAATAAAGCCTTTTTTAAAACTCTCAGTTGATGTGCACTGCTGTTTATAAATTCATCTTTTGGTTGATTCCTCATTATGGTATTTGTTACCAAAAAAAAAAAAAAATCTCCAAACCCAGCTACCAATTCCTCTTTGATAAATATATATTTTTAAATAGAAATAAATTCGCCAAAACCCCATCGTGAGTTATCTAACATATTAGAAAGGCCAAAGAGAATTAGTCATTTTTCCTGATGAATGGGCTAAGTGTTTTTGATCATAGAAATCATGACAGTGACTCCCACTGAGGCATTTAAACCAAACAGCACCTTCAAATGAGAACGCCATGCACAACTCTCTTGGAAAGTTGAGGTTTACGAAACACAAGATATTTCTGTGGTTCAAAGACGATCAAGCTTTCTGTGTATTAGAACATAAAGTACCCAAGAGGAACGAGCCAGGGAAACAAACTAATTCCTTTAAATGAAAAAATGCAAATGTCTCTTACCAGTAAAACAAGCAGATTTTTAAATCCCTGTTTTTGAAATCTACTTGTCAGAGTCTTCAAAGGTAACCGAGGAGAGGGGTGGGGTGGGGGGGACCGATTTTTCGTTGTAACAGTGGAGGTTGTCTGATAGTGAGAATATATCGACATGCATTTTTAATCTTTTTCTTAGATTAAAGAGATGGCTTTTGGCAGTGTATTTTAACCAGAGAGAAATGATTTGCACTACTCTCAGAATCTACGTTACTGTCAGCTTTAATCCACCTGAGAAAAAAGAAAAAAGTTATCATTCAAATGCATATAATTCAGAGACATTGCGAAAGAGGGCCCCTTTGTTCCTGCAGTCCTAATATTAACAGTCTGACGCAGAATGCAGTGGGAATATTGATTGGCAGATGGTAATAAAGAAGCCATAGGCTTAATTTACAGACATGTGATGTAAAGGGCATTTTGACCTAATAAAATTTAAGTTTCTGGGTAACTTTTAAAAGAGAGGTCATTTAAATTATTTTGCTATTCCATATACGTTTGTAATCCAAAATATATTTCGATCCAAAATAAGTCAAATAATTTATGCGTGTTTGTGTGTATATATACATATACTTTTTTAAATTAAATTTTTGAGGCTATATAGCCACTGTGCGTATGGTCTGAAGCCATATACGTATTATACTTCATCTAACATATGTGTATGTGTGTGTGTGTGTGTGTGTGTGTACACACAAATACATGTATATGTAGCAGGTATTTGTATAAAATATATACACTTTGTTGTCATATTGGTTATAGGTGAAATTATTCATTTTGAAATAACCTCAGGCCAGGCCTTGTAGTATTGGAAGGCCTGACTCAGTGTCCCCTTGGTGACCCATGCAGTAGCTCAAATTAAACCTTTGTGCATTGGGTTTATGAATAATCTTTTGTTCCAAAGAAAGCGAAAGTGTCAGTCTGATTTAACACCAAAGAATAAATTTCTCTGACTTTCTAAGTAAATCTGAACTCATTCTATTGACAAAATGGACACACGGGGGATTTTCTAAATACCATACATAATTACACATTTGCACACTTACAGGGTAATCCTATGATACAAGTTCGATCTCCATTTTTAAAAGATAATCACCAGAAAGTAGAGAAAAGAAAATTCGCAAGAAAAAGAACATGTGAAAATGATCATAGGCTTGGGAATTCCCTCAAATCCAGAAAATTCCAGGTTAAGGCTTGAAGTTGAATCATTCCCAGGACTAGCTCTAAAGGTAACAAAAGTACAAGGCGAACAATTTCTTTGGGGACAAGCAGCATTGTTTCAATTAGACCTTTTCCTGCAGGGTAAAATCATTCTCCCCCCACTATGAACGGACTCCAAGTATCATAAGAAGCAGGTAAACTCACAAGAACCAAAGCTGACATATGGATCAAGGGAACAGGGTCACAGTACACCAAAGTATCATAGATATTGGAGAAATAATTCAGCGTCTTAGATTTTTCTATAAAAATTTGTGATCTATATAGGACTTCATTCACATGGACACTAAACGGTAAGGAGGAGAATTGGCTTTGGCGGTAGTGGATAACACATCTGCTTATCTTGCTTTTAATATTTTTGTTTTTTACAGAATGTTTCTGAGTATACAGATGTGAGTCAGGTAGCATTTGAACTCCCCACATATACACAACTGAGGCGCCCCGCAACTGCATCCCCTGGGATCCTTGATTCACTGACGTTAGCCATTCGAATCCAGTGTCCAGACTCAGAATAATAAGCTTAGTTTCTGCGTTATCAGTCAGCATAAATAATAAATCCAGAAAATGTGCTGTATTTGTTGTTATTTCCTCCGTGGGCTTTCCCGCCATCTAATTTGATGTAGACTTCATCTCCTGGCTCCAAATGAAGAACCACACTGTTACTGGCATAATCGTAATTCTGATCGGCGTCTTGGGCAATGGCGCTAGCACGCACCTATGTGAAACAAACAAGAATTAGAATGTGTAGAAGAGAATTAATTCTCCAGTGTTCTTTTTGGTTCCTTTTTTTTTTTTTTTTTTTTTTGGTCCATTCACACAGCGTCGTAAGCAGACTCGCTGTCATTGCAAAGAATTTCGCATGGGAGAGCCCACCTGGGCCTTGGAGCTCTTAGAAGATACCTATGCAACGGTTTGTGAGCGATGTCGCTGGAAAAGAGGAACCGAAGGAAGAAAATGGTGCTTTCCTGAGGGTCACTGCAGCTGTCTTTTCTTAACCTTACGCTGTAAACAATGCACACCAATCTACTCTCTTCCTAAATAAGTACTTTTTCTAATTCCTTGAATCTCTAGCCCAACCACTTCTTGAAATGGAAATAAGGGCAATTTCTATGCATTTTAATGTAAGCAAATTATCAGCAGCCTAAACCAACCATTTAGGAGTATGGAAGATTAATCTAAACTTCAGTGGGTCCCCAGGATTATCAGAAAATTGAGATCCACAGGAAGTTGAGACTCAGAGAAATAAAACGACTCCAACTCTACTGTATAGAAAAAAAAAAAAGGAAGAAAGACTTTTGATTTGAGGCTTTCGAAATCTAATTCAAGTAAAGCCTTTTTTGCCAGAAACGTAACTCACTTAAACATCATCCCAGTTTGCAGAGCTCATTTTTCTCTGTGTGCCTTTTTCTTACTTCATTGTGATATGGGCACTTAAATAAATTATTTAATTGCAACAATTCTAAAAGTTATAGAAGAAAATAAGATTCGAGGCCTCTAAAAAATTTCTGACTGATCTGATTGAATACCCTTTTACACTTAGGTGATTCTAAAATGTGTGGTTTGCTTTGCGGATGGCAGTTGCCTACAATCCACTCATGTGGAGCCTGAGTGATATGGAAATGACGTGACGTGATATGGAAATCTCGTCACAGTCTCAACTCAAATTGGGCTTCATATTCATTTAGCCATATTCTGATTCTGCTTTGGGAAAAAAATTTCCAATAGGCAGATTTATATTTGACTTATTTCAGTAAAACATCTTCTACTCTATGCCTTGTTTCTATTCCATTATAATGGTATTTCCCTGAATAACAGAGCAAATGATTTAGTGGTTTTGTAAACCTGCATTATGTAATAATGCATGACTTGAGGCACCGCGTGCTGGACTTTATCACTTGACAAAATGAAGGAAATGAGGCATACGTCAAGAATTTCCAGGCATTCCTTTCAAAATTTAAGTGATAGGTTTTCAAATTAAATTTTCATGGGGTATGTTCTCACATTAACGCTGAAATGTTAAAAAAGGAGAAAGCTCTTTGACACTGCTGAACTTGTGAAGTAATTTGAGCTGTATTTTAAAAAATTTCTTTCTCTGGGTATTGTATGGCAAAAGGAGAAAGGGGCTTAACGGATTTAGAATTGCTTAACACTGGGCTAGGTGACACTAATACAGTGAAAGCAATATACCACACAATTACGCTCAGAAACACGGACTCAAATGTACACACCCATTCAGTGAGGCGCTCTGTGTTGACCATTAAGTAATAATGCAATTTAATGGCATAATATTTCCTAGAAATTAATTGTAGGCTTGTAGGAGTTGAATGCTTTGATTCATTAATTTCATCTAGTCATTAATTCCCTGGGGGGGGGGGATCTACCAAGATAGTGCTGTTACGACCTGATTTTTTTTTTAATGTGTGAATTTCTAACGGGTTAGAAAAATTAAAATACGAAATAGTAATTAGCCATATCAGTAATATAATAATGAATCCACAATCCGTAAGTATACTTTTCAGCTCTTATTAATAACCAGACAGATTAAGTGCTGTAGGTGTTTGATGCATGCTCTCTGGGTACTGTGCTTTAACACTGTTTTCTCTAGAAAGGCATCTGGGAACCAGGACTCATCACAATCCCTTGATTTAGAGACAATGGTCTTACATGCAGTTTTTATTCTATAAGGTATGAGCACGAGGCCATGTAGATGTGACCATTTTTATTCTGTAGGTACAACCACGAAAACCTGCAGATGTATTAGTGCGATCCCACAGACTAGAAGGTTACCTTTATGGTTTTTCACCTCCTTTGTCGTGTGGCTGCTTTTTTAATAAAAGTGATTCCTTTAAGATATTAAGCTAGACTGTAGACCGCAAGACTCTCCCAATTAAATAATTGCCATACTCCAGCGTGCTTTGCACGATTTCCGAATATCTGCTCCCCTGATCACACTTTAAAGGTATTATGGAACTTGAGATTTCAAGCTCTAGTAAGTAACCAGCTCAGCGACTTCCAACAATTCTTCCTTTAAGCCATCAGACTACTGAGCAAGGTAATGCACCCCACCTTGGAGGCTATTTTCAGGTTCCTAAATGTACACCAATTTCAGCATTTTCTCCGGGAATATGGTGCATCCTTTCCTCTGCCTTCCGTACCCATTTCTGCCGAAATGTCCTCTAATATCTTTTCATGTCATAAGTTAACTATTTAGATTCCGCTTCATCTGTAAGGCGGGTTTCGCAGCTTTTAAAAGGATCCTATTAATTTGACATTTCATTAATCTTGCTAATAAATGAATATCAGTGCACAAACTGTTGTTTCCAAAATCTCTCCTGTTCGCTGATGCTATAATTCATACATTCTTAGAATAAAAATCGGTCTTTAGTTATTTTATGGCTCTAATCTCGGGCCAGTTTCGGGTGTTAATACAGTGGCTGGTTACAGGGGCTTTGCAGTGACTCCTCACACAGCAATTTTTAAATTCACGTCTTCTGCTGCAAGTGTACAAACATATTAAAATTACATTTCCTGTCTCTCTTATAAAGCCACTTTTACCTTTCATATGCACTGTCATGCCCTCTCAACAAATGGTATGATTAAATTTAGGTTGATGGTTTCAACGGGGAATATGAGAACTCTAATCCCTTTAGTGGCATGTTTGTGAGAATGTAGGAGCCTGTGTGGCTTTAGCATTATCTTATTAGTGAGGGTTTAGCATCAGAGATGATATTTATGGCAACATTTGCTAATTTAATTAATTGCTGCTGATGCTCCCATAATTTCATTTTCATTGTACTTCTATGGGATCATAAACAAAAGGTCAAGTGGTCCATCAGGTTAATTTACCGGCCTTGGATGTTTCCATCTGTGATCTTGCATTCAACACAAAGCATAAATAAAATGCTTCTCAGATGGTTACGGTCCAGAGGCATTCCTCTATCCTAGAGTGAACTGCATTTTTAGTCTAATTTTTCTGCTTCTCAAATCCACTCAATCCATAGAACATGGCTCTGACACAGATCTCTGAGTGTCTGTTTTATGAAAACAAATTAGGTCTGCTCAGGAGGGAAACTGCCATTCTGAGCAGTGATTAGACCAGAACGTAACTGAAAATCAAGGATACACGATTTGTTTAATGTTAATAAAGTAAATTTCATAAAATATTTCTCATTTGCGACCCTCTGCAAATCGGACTTTACAAAATAGTTCTATTCTAGGGATAAATAGTCCTTAATGAGAAAATTTTAATAACCATTTTCCAAAATAGTCCATGCTGAAGTTGAAAACATATCGTTTGCTGCTACATGTATATATATATATATTTTTTTTTTAATTACTTGTTGCACACCTTTTGAAGAAGTCTCAGCTTAATAATGCCAATGGAGAGCCTTCTACATGATAAGGTCAGCTGGTTTGCCTTGTTTTTTTTTTTTCCTGATGCTCACAGAATGTGCACGCTAGGATGATACAAAAGAGCATTCTACTCTCCAAACAATGAAATCATTTTGAAAACAAAATGCAGGTAGCACATGTATCTAAAATGGTTTTCTTGGGATCAGTGCAATATACCTGGGCTCGGCAGTGGAGATAGCAACATTTAAACTAATTAAAACGTATCATTCCCTGATCAGTCATGCAATTGCAATTTCTAGATATTTAACGATGTGAGTGTTTTTATTCAGTGGCTGATAAGGCTTGGTATTATTCCATTTTAATTAATACCTCTAAAAACAATCCTTCAGCCTGAGAGCAGTTTCCAGACCTAACCTTTGGGTCAGAACAGAGCCAGTTTGAAAAGAAAGGGGTGCCTCATCACTGTCTGCTAAGGGGTGGGTCATAAACCATTGTCTAAAGGTGACAGAATACCTCTCTTTGGGTACGGTGAGTCATGCCCTCTTTAGCCATTTACCTATAGCTGGCTCACTGCTCTGTAAATGATTTTTATTTATGTTAATATTATTTCTGTGCATAATAACTATAACAAACCACCCTGTCAGTGCCTCCTGGTGGCCATTTTTCCCTTTTTGTTGTTGTTGGGGTTTTCTGTTTTTGTTTTGTTTTACCTGTCCTGTGAGTGCCTTCAGCTTTTTTACTTCGAAATTCCTTTAGAAGTGAGGGGTGGGAGGAAAGGGGGGCAGGATTTTTTGCCCTTTCTTATACATTTAGAATATTTGCCTTTCACTTTTGAAAAAAAAAACAAAAAACAAAAAACAAATTCTGATACTGAATTAGGCCTTTGGAATCAATCCTGCCTGAAGGCTGCTTAATAGAAACCCGGGTTAGAACCAAAAAGGTCTGAATTCAAGGGGCGGGTGACCTGCGTGTGCCCTTGTTAAATCTAAGCTGGCCACAGCGGGTTCGCAGGCTATTCCCTGGGCCACCCAATAACCAAAATGAAAACCAGAGAACTCAGCCCAGACTGCAGGCTGCAGGTTGCAAAGGCCTTGCCCGGAGCGCGGCTGCTAATTCAGCGCCAGAGCCTCAGGTCCGATGAGACTTTCAGGTAGTTACAAATCCTATTTTCCTCTTCTAAGAAATCAGACACACTTTGGTTTTGCACGGACCGCGAATTTCTCAAGCAAACGGTAAAGCGGCCCCGGCATAAAATTGCCCACCCGTGGCCCCTGTGGCAGAGCCGACCGGCTCGGGAGAGTAAGTCCCAGTGGCCGGGGCGCTGTTCTGAGGCTGCTTCTCAGTCAAGGCCAAGGCCACTGCCTCTTGAGAAGGCGGGGTTGGAAAGACTCTCCAGCCGGCCGCCCTGGGCTCCCTGGCGGTGAGGCCCATGGCCCGCGGGCCGGCTCGGCCTCTTGCCCTGCCTGCCACCTGCCTGTGCGGCCTCCTACCCCAGCCGGTGGAGCTCGGGTTCTGTGTTTGGGTGCGTGTTTTACGGAGTACACCCACGAGTCTCAACTTTTTTGTTATCGACACTCTTTGCTTCTCCCCCTTCTTCCGCTTGGGATGCAATCTAAACAGGAGTTTGCGTCTTGAATTTGACTACATGCTTGTTTCCGAGGTCTGGGACGCCGCAGGGGCCTGGGAGACCGCGACTCCCCGGTCCCTCTTCGGCTCGGGACGCCCCCCTCTTGGACTCGCTCTTTCAGGTCCCTTCTTTCTCCAGTGGGCCCCTTTCTCCCCCGAGGTTGTCACCCTGGCACTCCCGTTTCGGGGCTCCCCCAGCCCTCCTATTTCAGGCAAAGCTTGAGAGCGACCCTGAGCTGCTCAAAGTCCCACAGCCGGGGGCAACTTCCCGCTCCGGGCCGCCCGGCGCACAGGCAGTCCAGGGGACCCAGCTCCCCGCTTCCCTACCCTCGAGGGTCGCGCTCGCGCCCGCGCGCACACAGAGTGCAGGTCCTGGCTTGGGAACCGCCCTCTCCAGGCCTCCCGGCGCCCTCTTAGGCTCGCGACCCCCGCCTCTCCAGGGAGCGAGAGCGTCCCCCCGGCTCCACTCCCGGGAGCCCGGCCGCCGCGCCCTTCCTCCGCGGGCTCCCACCCCCATTTCCGGGGTCTCCTCCCTCTCGCCTGCACCTTCCCGCGCTCCCTCCCCGCCCACCCCGCCGCCTGCCTGCACTCACCTGGTTGTTTTTGCAGAGATCAGCCCACATGCTGGTGCCGTCCCCTCCGCGCATCAGGACGTGGTAGGTGAAGAAGTAGATGCCCGGGATAGAACAGGTGAACTTGCCCGTGGTGGGATCGTAGTGGTTACCGAGGTTGGTGACCACGTCGTCGAACTTGAGCACCTCGTAGCCTTCGTGCTGCCGCTTGAGGCCAGCGTAGAAGGCGATCTTGGGCACCGTGCTGTAGGTGGCGGCACTGATGGCCCCGGCCGCATTCAGGCCGGGCGCCCCGGGCGGGCCCGGCAGGCCTTGGCGGCCGGGCTCGCCCTTCTCGCCCGGAGGGCCCACGGGACCCGGCGGCCCGGGCTCGCCGGGGGGCCCGCGCGGGCCCGCCTTCCCCGGCCTGCCGGCCTCGCCTTTGGGGCCCTGGATGAAGGTGGGCAGGGACTGCATGAGGCCGCGGTCGGGCGTGGCGGCCGTGCTGGGCGCCTTAGTGCCCCCGTAGGGGTCGCAGACCATGCGGCAGGTGCCCAGCATCTCGTAGTGCGCCGACGTGCCGGCCGAGCTCACCAGCACCGGGATGAGGATGACCAGCAGCAGCACCATCACCACCCCCAGCGCCCCGGCGGCGATCAGGCGCCTCCTGCTGCCCACCAGCCGGCTCAGCGCGGGGCGATCCTCTTGTCTGCTTTTGGACAAAATTTTGAAGGTTGGGCGGGGACCTCCTCAGAGCCGAAAACAACCCCCTGCGAACCCCAACTCCCCTGGGCGGGCGCGCGCTGGCCGCTCCCCGCCTGCTCCTGCTCCTGCTCCCCCTGCTGAAGCTGCGGCTGGGGAGGGAGCTCGGACGCCAAGTGACTTGAGCTGAAGTCCCGGGCTGGAGGGTGGGGGCTGGGGGAGGGGTGCGCAGGGCGCCCTCTCGCCTCCCGCGAGCCCCTTCGCACCTGTGGCTGTGCCGCGGGCGCCGGCGCGGCCACCCGGAGGGCAGAGCCAGCCGCCGCCTCTCGCGCCGGCCGGGGCCGCTCACACTTTTATGCAGCCGCCGCCTGCGATCGACTTTTCCGTTTTTGCCGACTGCGCCAGTTCGCACCAACTTTCCGTCTGAAGTTGCCTTTTGCTGCCTCCGTCTCTTCTTCGTTCGCTGGCTCGGCGCGCCCTTCCACCGCCTTTCTCCCCCTCCTTCGCCACCACCGCCACAGCCCTAAGCGAGGCGCACCCCCTCCCGCGCCCGGCGCTGGCCGCGCGAGCTCGGGCCAGCCGCCCCCCGGGTGCGCGGAGCGGCGCCGGCGGCCACGGTCAGCTCGGCGAGGCTCGGGGCTGGAGCGGAGGAGCTAGTGAGCAGCGGCGAGCGCCTCGCGGCCGGGAGCGGAGCGCGAGAGAGACTGAACGCAGAATTCTGCCCGGGTACCACCTGCCAGGAGAAGAGGAGGCTGACAAACGCGCGCCGGAGCAATTTATAGGCACCCAAGGCACAGAGGAAGGGGAGCCGCTTGGCATCTCACTGCAGCATCTGCTCCGCTCATCCCACTCAGAGAGAGTTTGGCATGACTCTGACAATGTGGGATTTTTTTTTTTTCGCAGCCTCTCTTTTTCTCCCCCCCCCTCTGCACATGGATGAACAGTGAGATCGTGAATACTCCCTTGCCGAACCCAGGTGATGGCAGCGCTCTCGCTGGACATACCTGGGGGGTGGGGGGGAGACAGATGTGCAATAGCCTCCGGGACTCGAAGGTCACACCGAAGCCCTCTAAGTCCCCGCCGCCGGGCAGCTGCGCCACTTGGAGGGTGGAGGTGAAGGTTGAAAAGAGGGTGGCTCGGTTGACAATACTTCTCGACTGGCTCACCCACAATCAGCCGGTGCTTCAGGTGTTTTTCAAAATGCCACTTTTCACATAAGAAGGGCCCTTTAGAATTTTCCAGATGGTTTTTTTTTTTAACCTTATGGTTTCCCTCGCCAGCCTTCTAAAATGAAATAAGATGTTACCCAGAGAACAGGAAGGTGTGTTGAAAAGCCAGAGGGCTGTTTTGAATGATTATGAATGAACAGGCCCACCACACAATGGGGTGGGGGTGGGGTGGGGTTTCTTTTAACAAATGCTGCAGATCCTGCGACCTCTGCTTACAGGATTGCAGTTCTAGCTACCTTTCAGGAGATCCTGCCATCCGACCTGAAGCTGCCTGTACTTGCACTACATGCATGAGAAATAATGACTTGTCATATGTCTCAAAAAGTCTTAAAGCAAGCGGCCTTTGCCAAAGTGCTGGGCAAGATCTTTTGCTCAGATATGGAAAGTGTCCTGTAAGCTCCATGCACATTTCCTGCAGGGACACTGAGGCACGGGAGAAAAGAGGACACGGGAGCAAGAAAAAAGGGGACACGGGGGCCCCCATTTGTGGTGAGAGAGCCGAAGGAAAAGCCTGGATTTGTAATATTAACGTAAACCCCCCAGAGTAGATATTAGGCAAGTTATCCCACTGACAAATACATAAGGCACACAAGAAGGGCCCTAAAGAAGCAAGTAGAATTGATTTGTAAATCATACTTTTGCATTCAGGAGCAATGGATGTCAATTGGACGTGGATGGCATTTGCTTGTCAATACGGAGATGATGGCCGGGAAGATGGTGACTTATTACATCAGGGCGAGAATCTGAAATGAGAGGTGAGAACAAACAACACTACAGCGAGCAAACAATGACCTCCCGGGTGCCTGGGATCTTGTCTGTGGCCTCCAAAGCACCATTGTCTCCTTTTCTGTTTCTTCCGCCTAACTTCCACCGCACACCGGTTTAGTTCTTTCTTTCCTTCTTCTCAGTTTCCAAACAAAATAAGGTCAAAGGAGCAGGCAGAAGACAACGACGAGTCATTGATTCTTTTAAGAGAAATGTCAGTAGCTCCTTCAGGTCTTTGCTGGGAGAATGAACAGCGAGGCGCGGGCCTGCGGGCCCGGCCCAGCCTCTGTCTCCTGTCTCCGTGTTTTCTCTCCCTCTGGCTGCTGAGGAGGCCGCTGCTCTTGCCACTGGACAAGAGTCCTTCCCACTCCTCAAACTTTTAACTTTTATTTTAGGCGAGTGGCTTTAGAACCGTGTGTCTCTGTCTTGGGCATAATTATACATCCATTTCAGAATACTTTTATTCACACGAGGTGCCTTATTTTCATATATTTGAGCAGCAGACACGTAGTGAATTCTCCCCTGGTCACAATGTCTATTTTCCTAACACACCATCCGGCTTGCTTCTCAAAAGTCACCTTTCTTTTAGGGGACAAGACAGTAGAGGGTGGTAACAGCGATGAAGGTTAATGTATTAATCAAACTCTTTTTCGAATGCATCAAGGTATCAAAATTCATAAGACTTCTTTACTGCTAAAGAGAGTCCAGTGGGGGAGAGAGGGGGAGTTTTTAAAAGGCAGAGCTGAATAAATAAATTCTCATCGAAAACCTCAAGATCCATGGTGTTTTCTGTTGGAGACCGCTCGTCTTACAGAGGAAGTCAGGGAGGACACCATGAAGTGGGAGGGTTGGAAAGAATGCGGGAAGGGGAGTCCACATCCGGGCATTTTTGCAGATGGTAAGGGCGGCACACAGCTGTGAGCAGAATAGGGGCGTCCACTGTGCGTGCTGGTACCCTTTCCTCTACACCGCACTGATGGACCTATGGAACCAGCCCTGTTAAATGGACGCGCTTCTCCTCTCCTTCCTTTAACACCAAAGGACAGCTTGGTTTTGTGAGCGAGGGCAACGGCATCCCAAAGGTTCTGCTGAGGTTTGGAAAGGCGCTCTGTAGTCCTCCTTCACGAAGAAGGCGACGTTGGTCAGGCCACACGGCTGAGTCGTGTTCCTGTGGAGTGCACAAACCCGGGTGGCCCTGGCCATTAGGCTTTTTGGTGAAGCAAGTTTAAATTTTTGGTCTCCTTCCTTTTCTCTAGAAGCGTCCCACGTGTGCTTTGGGAGAAACTTGTTGTTGTTGTTCAGGGCTGACTGGGTAGTGGGTGAACTAACGGCTGCTTGCAGCCACTTTCCACTGCTCGAATTTCTCAGAAGGTTCTCTGGAAAGTTACTCACGCTTCAGCCCTTATTCTGACAGTTTGAATAAGCCATCTGATATGGCATATTGCTCATATGTATATAATAATAGAAAATGTGTCAATTAAGAAAAAATATTTGGTTCTCTTCAGTCATCATCGGAGAAGCAAGTGATCTCTCAGATTGGATGGTAAGCTTGGAGATCAGCCCTGGAATCCAACTTTCCCAGTCATTTCTCAAGAAAACCCAAGGCTCCATATTCCCGTTCCTTCTCCATCTGGGCCTTTGTGACCGTTCCGATTACAAAGTCAAGTGCGGAAACCCAAGATCTGGGTTGGACGACGGGGCTGTGATTTTCGTCTTCCCCACATCATCTCTGTCTCTCTCGGAGAACCGAGCGATCCTCGGCGTGCGACTCCCACACAGACGTGCGGGGCCATCATTAATCTTTATTGAGCGCCCACTGGCAGCACAGCCCTACGCTGGGCTCTTACTAGGCAAACAAATCTTTAGTCATGAGAATGATTTCCAAATCCAGCCGTACTTAAACAGAAATAGCATTTATAAGGAGAAAATAAAATGAGTTAGCAAACCCAAGGACTATCTACAGAAATAGAGATAAAAAAAAGTATATTACAAAAATCAGACTGGGATCAGCTATTTACCTGTGATTTCTAGGTCTCCAAATTGCATTTCAGGACATACACTCCTTTGGCTGAAGAAGTCTAGATTTCTGACCAGAAAGGGTCTGCTGGGAATAATGGAGGGAAGTAGTAGTATATCCTTATGGCTTTGGAATCAGACGAGTCTTAATTTGGGTCTAATTTCTTCATTTTGTCGCTATAAAAATGACTTAATCTCCCTGAGGCTTAATTCCCTTTTCTCTAAAGTGGGAATAACACTAATACCTAAATCATAGGGTTGCTGTGAAGACGAAGCAAGTTACTGCATGCAATTATAGTGATACCCAAGTCATGACCAGAGCCCAATAAATGTCAGTTTTCATGTTCATCTGTTGTCGGACTGCTGAGTAGTACAGGTGCACATGGGCTGGACGGTAGGACACAGGCTGGTAAAGGAAGCTAAAGGGTCAGGCTTAAGACAACTGCCATCGAATGGATACTAAATATCACAGACTTAGAGAAAACTAGATAGAAGGCCCATATTTTCCAGGACAGGTGCCTGCATGTCGTATTGTATAATATGAAACGAAGCAAGACAAAACTCAAAACAATGATCACCTTCACCTTTCTCCAAAGTAGGAAAAAAAATATTGTAGCAAGATAATTTGAATTCACTGTAGTTTCACAGACCAAGATGTTGGATTAAAAACCTACTAGGAAGCATTAAAACGTGCTCCCCCACCCCCGTCCCTGGAAAGTTCCCCAAATCAACAAGTTGCAAATGTATATAAAAATCATTGAGATAGTTACTCAGGAACTGTTCCTGTGGATGACGATTCTCGAAAAAGTGAACACATGTCAGAGAGGGGTACTTTGTATAGTTAGCCGGAACAGTCGTCACTCCGAGGGATACCTAAGTCATAACTACATGGAATAGGGAATTTTCAACAAAAAACTCTCCATGGAGGATAGTGAGTTGGAAAGCTAGCTTGGCAGGTCTATTGTCAGAAAATTATTGAATAGCCAGATGGAAAATTATTGAATAGCACATTACGTAAGACTTGGTACAATGTATGCCTTCAAGTTGGCCTCAAATTCATGCCATATTGACCAACACAAGGATGAAATCTCTAGTATGGATATGCTGTTTTATACTTGCTTTCCGTGGGTGGAATGTTCAGACCCTAAGACCCTATTTGATGTAGAACTGAAGGGAAAGTTGCCAAGAATGAAATCTTAGGGCGTCAGCAAGTTCCCCCAAGTGGTGGTTATAGAACTCAGCCATACAAGGAAGATGGGTGAATTCAAGAAACTACAAGCAGCTGCCATTAGACTATTGGGAATTTCAAGCAGAAGATACGTCACAGAAACACAGCTGTGAAGCTGAATAGCAGACAGACCAACCGGGCAGGTAGTGATAAGAACTGTGGTAGTCTTGATGTTTTAAAAATCAAGAGCATCATGAATCCTGAGAGAGGTTACAGAGAACCACCTACAGAGCTGGACCCTGCCAAGAGTAGCTGCTATTCTAGAATCTGGCTCTAAGAGAGACTGGGCTGGAGTCGATACATTCAGTCCCACTCCCGTATGAGAATACCCCAGAGAAACTCACCTGCAAATATGAACGATCTGTCCTGTGGCAGGGGGAGGGGGTAATACTGCATTCCTTGGGTATTTGTATGTGAATAGACATATCAGCTTTTCCCTAATTCAGGCAACCTTTGGGAATAGTCTTAAAGTATATAAAAATAGATACGGTTTCAAACCATAATCCTAAAAATAAATTATAGGGGTAGCTTAGATCTGGAATAAGCTGGATGGGAAAAAGTTAACTATCGTAGGGAGTTGTAGGTTCAATATAAGTAGTTGTATATTTCAGTGTTTCCCATTGAAAGTAGTGACAACAATTCATAATTTAATTACTTTCTCTTTGGCTCTGGAAACTGGAAAAAGTCAGTAAAAGGTGGTGCTACTTAGATGAGGGTTTGGTGTTTTTCTTTTGCCTGGACAGTCCAAGATACAAGAGGTAATCTTTCCACTCCTCAATATCCACAAAGGTTCAATGGTTTCGCTCAGGCCTTCTAAGACTCGTCAGCACATAACAATATTCTGAGGGTGAGCTGCTCCACAGATGGGAACCATTCTGGGCATTTCAGCCTTGTATCCTCTGCTGCTGCCTTGCTTGGACCATTCTAGTGAGCTAGCCAATTCGCAGGGGCAGGAAACAGAGGCAAAATGATTCATTTTATTACCCATGGCTGCTTTCATCAAAGAAAGTTCAACATTATTTGCTAAATTGAGGATTACCTGAGTATGTCTATTATCCGACAGCTGTCATCATGCATTTATACATGTGTGTGTATTTGCAATCATATACATGATTTCTTTACATTTACCCTTAAGGATTTGGTACGTCTTAGTAGTTGGATAATGAGAGCCAGGTGTGGTCTGCCCATGATGGCTTCTCTTAGTTAAAGCCCCATAATGTGATTTCGGCACCCCAGTACATACAGACATTTGTTCTAGCATTACACAGACCACTGGTTGGCCCCCTTTGCCCATTTCCCTGAGGGCTGAGGGTGGCATGGTCTTTTTTACAAAAGGCCTTGAATAGAAAAAAGAAAGAAAGAAAAAAAGATCTAATTAAAAGGAATTTTAGATGTGTCGTTCTCAGATATAATCATGCATTGGGTCTAAACTACATAATTAAGTTTTCCTTCAGAAATTCAGAACAAGCTGAGAAGGCCTTAATCTAATGTTTTATCCAGTGTTGGACTGTACTAGTTAGAATGAATTCTCTAGATAAGTCACTTCTATTATCTTCTCATTAATGTGTTCCATTTAATTCAATTGAACTGAGTTAAAATCCACAAGAGAAGAACTGGGCTATACTGTCCGCCTCCTCCTCCTGAAGCCTCTCCCATCACTGGACCCTCTCACACTCCCATTTGCAACCACCTTCCTCCAGCACCTGCTCAGGGTAGTTCACCATTCTGCCCAGAAATAGCAACTCCCTCATTGTCCTCAAGGCCAGAAAGTCCAGCTACTTAAGCTCGGAAGACTGGGCTCTTCGGAAATTGCTCCAAGGCCTCTTTACCTTCCCAGCCTTGATTTTCATACCCAGCCCCCTCTTAATCCATTTTCTGGTTTTCCGTTTATCATGCCAGAAGTGGTCTTGTCCTTGCCTCCTCCTGTACCCTGGCAATCAACTTCCTCCCTCTTCTCTTTCCTCCTTTTGATAGTATCTCTCTTTCAGCCCCTCCTTCCCTCTGCTAAAGCCACGTCCTCCATCCCTTCTTCTACTGGCTCCTTCCCTGCACCCCCTCGCCACTCCCTGCCTGTTGGTGCTTCCAGAGCCTGTGGCCTGTCCTGGTTCATAGCATTTCCCACCCCCAGCTGCTTTGGTGACGGTGGTGCCAGAAGGGGGTGGGGGGCGGTTGTCCCCTCTCTCCCCCTTCCGTTACTGTAATAAATGCCAGGACTTTTCATCTTTGGGCCCTACTCCACCCCCGGGCACTAATGACATGTTGTCAGTTGCCCCCCATGTTGTTACTCCACCCCCAGGCCAAATGCCTTGTTTGTTGATTGGAATTGTTAAATTGCGATTGGACAGTATAGTTTTCAAAAGAAGCTGTTAAGATTTAAGAAATCTGGATGCAGCGACACGCCGCGATGAGAAATTAGATATTTCTCAGGACCAGACTTCCCTAAGAGACTGGAAACCCTTCACCTGCCAAAAGTGTTAGTTTAAGAAGCAGATTAGTATCAACTCTTTATAAAAGCAGTAAAAATAGGAGCTGAGAAAGATCCTGTACAAGAATCGGAGGCAGAGGTGTATTAGGGCCTCAGATGTCAGACCTAATCCGTGTTTATTTCGCAAGGAGAGATGCGTGCAGTGTCAGCTCTAATAGTTGAAAAGAGTGATGAGATTTGTTGAACGACTGTATTTTCAAAATGCCTCAATCTGTGTGCATGGTGGGTAGCAAAAATTCACTTGCGATTACTGAAAGAGAATATGAATTTCTCAGGGATTTTGGCCCAAAAGGAGGCCATATGAGGCACCTAAACTATACGCCCCAGGGGGTCTCCTATGGGTTTCTTCTCCCATTTCTTTAAGATTCATGCCAAGGTATTCTGCCTATAGTCTATCTGCTCTCAAGAACTGGAGGAAATATATTTCTTCTAAAATATAGAATGACAGGGGCTCCTGGGTGGTTCGGTTGGTTAAGCATCTGACTCTTGACTTCAGCTCAGGTTGTGATCTCACAGTTCACGAGTTTGAGCCCTGCATCAGGCTCTGTGCCGACAGTGCAGAGCCTGCTTGGGACTCTGTCTCCCTCTCTCTCTGCCCTTCCTTGACTTGCGCTCTCTCTCTCAAAATAAATTAAAAAAAAAACGTATAAAAATTAAATAAAGTAATATACAGAATGATCATATTAATTCTTCTAAACTTCACCTAGTTCCAAAGAAGTATTTGAAGTTTCCAACAGGAAAAACACAAAGACATGTAATACAGTTCCTTAAAAATAAAAATAAGAGGACTACAGCTAGGTGACTGAAAGAAAGGCTGGAGACAAGGGAGAAAGAATTGCCACAGAAGTGTTACTACCAGTATAGTGGCTGGCTGCCGTATAGAAAATACTTCTGGGTTCCCCAACAGCCAAGGCAAAAAGGGAAACATCATGAATTATCTTCATCTTGATTTATTAAAAGAAACATTTCAACTTTCAGGAGAAAGAGATTATTTTTATGATAAAATTCTAAGAATTTAGTGAGTGAGAAGTATGGAACTGTATCATGAATAACAGTCAAAAACAGCTTCACAGAAAATGAAGAAACGTTCCGCAGTGAGAAACTAAAGAAGCCCAAATCTAATTCAGATTACCAACCCTAGTACATCTTGAAATTCATTCAAAGAAAGCGGACACGCTCAAGAAGAAGCAAACACTACTCCCAGAAAATACACAATTAGCAAGAACAGAACGGATTGGGATAAAGAGCAGAGGGTGCAGTTTAAACTAGAACGGGCGACGACTCATTTTCAAATAAAAATCAGAAGTGCACTAAATGTTATCGCCGGAGTGACGAAGCTCGGCAGAAACAAATGCAAATAAATTCCACATTTCTGTTTCTTTTTAGTATGTAATTTGAAAAGATCAGTCAAATGTGACTAGCTACAGAAAAAAGAAAAGAAGTTAAACCATTTGGCAGACTTGTTCCCAAGTCATGCCTACAATATTTTGACCCGTGCGTTACTACAGATATAAAAGCGTTACTACTCATGTTATAAAAACACAATGTTGAGCAGATAGGAAGTTAACTAAGTCACACCTAATTCTCCAGTTTTGAAGATGAAAATGATTGTGTATGCTGCCTTATGGCAATATTCATAAACACCAGGAACTATTCCTATAAGAGATTACTGATCCCATGCACCCCTGTGATGTAATAGCAGGCTACTTACGGCAGATCCGAAAATCACTTCTCTCCTGCACATTGAATTGGTTACTTACAATTAAGACTCTTTATTTCAACCCTAGTAACACCTTAATTAAGCTTCTACTAAGTCACTGGATATTTACTCACAATCTCTAAAATACAAATGAGTGTACATAAGGTGCAAACATCCCAGTACTCCTGAGGCAGCTGATGAATTTCTGAAGATTTTAGAGCATGCAGAATAGTAGGAATTTTAATGGTTTTCAGCTCCTCTTAGATCTACACACGAATATAGAAATATGTATTGTGAAATGCAAATGAACTTGAAATGGGTTGAGTGGATGGTAAAGCCTTCCCCAGGATGCGCGCATTAATACTCGGGACCAGAAACCACTCAAAAGGTAACAGTCTCCCATCAGCAAAAGATAAAAGGCAAACTGCTCTTACGAAGCGATAAACAGTACATAATACAAAGGGGGAAAATAAATACTCTTTCATGACACAAAAGGGAACGGAGCCAGGGAGATAAAAATGCAAGAATAAATATAGGTGGTTTAAACTAGTACAGGAGAATCTGAATGAGAGAGAAGAAACTGACTTGCTGCCTTTCTTTCTTTGAGGGTGTTACGTCCCAGCTTTCTCTGAGTAACTCAAGTTTCAAATATGGCAGCACGTTTTAGTTCAGCGGTTATGTTTCGTCATGGTCAAGGACAGATTTTGAAGCACCGTGAGTATATCTAAAGAACCGGAATCCCTTTGAAATGACAATCACACTGTTTATCAGTGCAATTGGAAATGAGCAATAGGGAGGAAGGAGAGGAACAGTGAAGATTCACCTTACAGATGTCTGCCATTTCCTCTGACCAACTCAAAATCTACCGACATACTTAGACGGTGCCCTGATGGGATGATAAACCACGGTCCTTCACAGTCATCAGGACTTGATGGATATGCACTATGAATGGATAGCTGGGAGTAGAGCAACTCCAAATTAAAATCTTCCCTGTTTTGTTGGCCTGGAGATTCATTTTTGCTGTCATCCACTCAGTGCACGCCTCCCTTTGTTTTCTGATTATTAATTTTGGAATCATTAGTGATTTAATTTTTTAACCACAAATGCAATTATTTTAATGGTTCATTTGCGTAACGTTTTTTAATTGAAAGTAGGAGAGAGTTTAATCTAAACTGAGTTCTCTGAAATGAAGTGGCCTCTTTATGGTAGCTAGCATATTTTAAAGGGATTTGAAGTCTTTGTGTGGAATTTAACTGCAATCATAGAGCTCAGTGTTATGGGATATGTACGCATACGTACACTGACTTCAATAAAATGTACAAGATTCAAGTTGCAAAACTCTTTTCCGGTGAACTGTTCACGAAAGTGGAAAATGACAGGATTTTCCTCACTGACAAAATTGTGGGCTTCGCCAAGATGTTATTATGGCTGATCTTGGAGATCAGACCTGGTTAAAGTGAATGAGGTGGTTGCTTTGGAAGGGAGGGGCTTGGGTTTGAGAGTTTCTTGTTTATTTTCTGTAAGTTTTCATAGTGAGGAAGCAGCAAAAGAATAAAAATATTTATTAAGGTTGGGAAACTATGGGGCAAAGAATACGGTGAAACTCTCAGTTCCCAAATTGTTCAGTTTTGTATAAAATGAGTTTCTATTAGGGACTAGATATATTTTTAACCAAACATATCTTATCCCCTTTTATATCTCCCATAGTATCTATACCAGCACCTGCGCACCAAGGAAGCCCTCAATAAATGTTTGTCAAAATAGGTGAAGAGAACCAACACGTTTGCTGCTTGCGTTCTATAAAAAGTAAAGATCAGAGCATACACAATGCTTACTATGCAATGGAAGGTTCTAGATCAACCACTAAAGAGGTATCATGTTTATCTTAGTTAACAGTGTCCTGACTGATGGGGCAGCTCCACTCACAGCGACTCCTTGTTCTTTGGTATCGTTGGGAAGACACCAGAGTGGACATCACTGGTCCACTATTTGTCTTTCAGAGGCTGTTGCTGTCTCTTTATCAGCCTCATTTGGCTGAGTAGACTCTTTTTTTTAAACTTATTTATTTTGAGAAAGACAGAGACAGCACACATCGGGGAGGGGAAGAAAGAGAAAGAGAGAGAGAGAGAGAGAGAGAGAGAGAGAGAATCCCAAGCAGGCTCTGCAGTTTCAGCACAGAGCTCAACACGGGGCTCAAACTCACCAAACATTGCGATCATGACCCGAGCCAAAACCAAGAGCTGGATGCTTAACCGACTAAGCCACCCAGGTGCCCCATTTGAGCAGACTGTTGTATCAAAATGGGCCACTCAGTTTCTCTTTGCTGATTTTTGAGTAGAAAGATTTGGAAACTGTCAGCTCCATAGAGGAAAGGCCCGCAAAAGTGTCACTGCCCAAGTCCTTGGAGCTGCCTTTGGTTCTTCCAACTGTCCTTCTGATCCAGTGGGATATTTGATATTTCCCAGAAGACCCATCACCACCTTCTATCCCATTTTTTAAAAACTTATTCTACCAACAGTGCTTCTCTTACGCTGGCGAGAACCTTCATAAATACAATAGGTTGGGCTTTAAGGAAGGGTTAAGCTTTCTTCTATACCAGCGCTGTCCACTACAATGTTCTGTGATAATGGAGATATTCTATGTGCTGTCCAGTAAGGTGGTCACTAGTCACATGTGGCTATTGAGTGCTTGAAATATGGCTAGTGCTAGAGAAACTGAATTTTTACATTTTATTTAATTTTAATTGAGTTAAGTTTAAATAAGCACAGGTGATGAGTGGTTAGGTGTTGGATGGGGCAGCACGATGAGAGTGATTGGAATCCTTTTTCTTTATTTACAGACAGAACAAGAGAAATGGAATTCGAGGAGGCTAAGCACTGGCTGTGAGCATAATGTGAGAAAAAGATGAATTCTTGGAACTCTCTGGCATGCTCAGAAGCCACCAGCAGAATGCAATGGTGCATTAGTCGGCTAGGCTACTGTAGCAAAGTACCACAGTCTGGGGGACTTAACAGAAACTTTTTTGTCTTCCTGTCCTGGAGACTGAAGTCCATGATCAAAGCATCTATAGGATTGTTTCTTTTGAGGCCTCTCTTTTTGGCTTATGGATGGCTATCTTTTTGCCATGTCCTCACGTGGCCTTCCCTCGCACATGTGTCTGCTCCCTAATCTCTTCCTCATAAGGACACAAGTCATATTGGTTTAGGGTCCACCCCAATGACCTCATTTTACCTTAATTACCTGTTTAAATACCCTATCTCCAAATACCATTATATTCTGAGGTAGTTGGGAGTTAGGACTTCAGGGTACGAGTTTTGGGGAGACATAATCCTGCCCATAATTAATGGTCTAGGGGTGGACATTCCTGAGAGACAAAGGCACAATGGACATCCCAACCACTGGCATGGCCAAGAACTAGCCATCCCTTGAACCTGGAGACTGGCTCAGTCTTTCCAGTCCAACTTTGACTGCCTTTTCTGCATTGTAGTTGCAGCACCAGATGAATTATAGATATGGGCATAGCTCTATACCAGGTAACCATTTCCAGGAAGTCTCATGAGTATGACTTATTTCATATAACTAAAGAATTTGAATGCTGATTTTGATTCAGTGGATCCTTCCTCTAAAATTACTTCTGATTTTGAATTTTTCTTCCTCCGAGTGCTATCTGAGAAAGTCTTTAAGACCACAAGCCAGGACCCTCCTAATAGCTTCCTGCATGATCCCCTGGCCTCCATCCAGCCTGTATGAGTTCTCATTCATTCTACTTAACTGAGTTTAGAGTCTTCTTCCCGAGAGATCGTGTTCATTGTTCTCTCATTTCCTGGAGTCTTCAAGTGACTCTCAGCCTAGTGGTCTTAAACGAAATCCCAAATTCCTAACCTCCAGCTAAGTGTAATTTATTACCTCACTACACCCTATGGATGACTCTAATTTCCACTGCTACCAAACCAAACCAAACAAAACAAAACAAAAAACCCCTCCTCTGTGTCCCCCCCCAATTTCCTCACTTCCAGCTGACATAGCTAATACACACTCCATGCCCAAGCCCTCTGTTACCTCATTTAGAATGTCTCCAAAGTCCTTACTATTCATTAAAATAAAATTTTGATTCAAATTTTACTTTTTCAGAAATGTCTTCCCTGTCTAAAATAGTGTTCCCTCCATCCACCAAAACTCTGTAACCCTGCTTTGATTTTCCTTATGGTGCTGTTAGGGGCTGAACTCTGTCTTTTCCCATCCCAAGTTTATATGTTGAAGTCTTAACCCCCCAGGACCTCAGGTCATGACTGTATTTGGAGACAGGATCTTTAAGGATGTGATTAATTTGAAAAGAGGTCATTAGGGTGGGCCCTACTCCAATGTGACTGATATCCTTATAAGAGTAAATTAAGACAGAGGGAAGACCCAGTGAAGAAAGGGAAAAGTCGGTCATCTGTAAGACAAGGAGAGAGGGCTGGGATTGGTCCTCCCCTCATGACTCTCAAAAGAAACCAACTCTACCAACACCGTGATCTCAGATTTCTAGCCTCTAGAACTGTGAGAAAATTAATTTCTGTTTTTGAAGGCACCTAGTCTGTGGTACTTTGTAATAGCAGGCCTAGCAGACTAAAAAGGTGTATATATCAACATTTTTGTTATTGTTGTTTATTTCTCCCCCACTAGAAAGTCAAGTTCATAGGGCCAGAAACTTAATTTTGTTCAAGGCTATATTCTCAGATGTACAGCATGCCTGGTACGTAGTAGGTGTTCGATACGTGGAGTTTGGAATACCAGTCCTTAAGCATGGCTCCCTCTATCTCTGTCTAATTCTGTAGTTTAGCAAAGGAAGCCCATTTAACTGCAGATAAAATCTATGTCCCTCCACCCAGCCTTCATGGATAGTAAAGTCAGCACTCAGCCAACTTTCTGTTATTTCTCAGTGGGTGTCAAACTTGGGCAAGGAGAGGGCAGCTAGATACTGGCAGCCTCAGGCCCTGATGACCTGAAGTATCTTGCAAATGGCAGGTGCCAGACAAATATTTCATCCAAAGATGTCCTATTTGCACATTGCCCGACAGTTTCCATCCATGCGTATTTTCATTCCGAGCTCCTAGAGGGCAGGGGTGGTCTTCGGTGCCTGCAAGTCTGCCCTTCTGTGATAGTGTCTCCATAAATCTGTGGTGAACGAATAACCATTATGCACATTCTGTGGAGCTCTGGGGGAACAGTAGTGTGGCTTCCAACGTCTCCCCTTCCCAGAGGTTTTTCTCACTTCCCCACCCTTCATCTACTTCCATGATGTACAGAACACAGAGATGAAAGTTGTGAGTGTGGACTGTGAGCCTCTGTCCTCTTCCCCTTGGCCACAGATACAGGACCAGACATGGATACCATGACGCTAAAATTACTTCTGCCGGTAACACGGATTGAGACAGGGGCTCATGACAGCCTCTATTGGCTGCAACACTTAGATTTTTTGTATACTTAGGCGATGGAAGGAGGGTGATGGATGCTCACTTTGTGGCACAGAGGAGGAAAGGCAGTTCACAGAGGAGGCGACAGAGTCTGCAGTCAGGCAGAGAGGAGCAGTGAGAGGGAGCCCTGAGGGCTCTCTAGGAGCTTCCTAAAGCCAACTTCCATTTCTGCCCTTCATTTCCATGGCACCCCTGTGTCCCTGACATCAATTCCCCTTGTTTGTCTAAGAGGGTTGGAGTTTGTTTCTCTTGTTTGCAAAACAAAACGAAGAGAAAACAAAGCAAATAAAACCCCCCAACCCATGAACTCATTCACCCCTGTGATGATTTTTGGGGGAAAAAAAATGGAGGGAGGGTCTTTCCCTACAGGAAAAGAGATATAAAATTCTCTGGCCCCCTTCCTCTACCTCTCAAATCTCCATTAAAGCCCATCTCCTTTGGGGTAAGTAAAGAGCCGTTGCCATGCATCAGCTCATGTACGGCGTTGGACAGCATTTCTTTGCAATTCTTTCCAAATGGAAGAAAGTACACCTGTGTTCCCAAATCTACCAGGAACACTCCAATGTTTTTAAATCCATCTTCTTCTAAATTGCCTCATAAATCTGCAGTGTTCTCAGGATCACCTTTCTCCACTATGCCAGCTGAGATCAACTCAGGTGGTCACCCTAACAGTTCCAAGATGTTAAACCTTGAATGCTAAACAAAGCTCTTCATGCGAAGAAGGTGTTCTTTCTTTTCTTGTCCTTGTGTTTACAGCCACACCATTCAAGAGAAAAAGGTTGGGGGGCTGGTAAATCCTTGCGTATGAAAATTAAATCCACATGGGGCCGAAAGGACCCAATTGTTGGAATCATCTTTAAGGACCCCACTCATCTTCATTGGTATCTTATCAATAACCAGGTGGGAGGCTTCTGCAGTTGATCAGGTCAGGTGGTGGCTTGGACCAGGCGGCCTCAGAGGAAATGGTGGGAAGTGCTTAGTGAGGGCTCATTGAGAACAAGAACCCAGGGGCAGAAAGGAAACAAACAGATCACAGACAGAGAAATAAAACATAACACACAAGGGCAAATTCTGTGAAAAAAATTAAAAAGCAGAGGGATGAGACAGTGGCCTGTGGGCTACCTTTGGTGAGCAGTCAGGAAGGACCTCCTTGAAGAGGTAAAATGTAACCTGAGAGCTGCAAAACCAGGGGAGGGAAAAGAAGCATCCAGGCTGAGGAAACAATAAGCAAAAGACCTTCAATGATGAACAAGACTGACAGGCTCCAGAACCACAAGGAAGGTCGGTGTGGCTGGAAGAGGGTAAAGCTGGGGGCAGAGGGGTTCAGAGACACAGAAAGGGGACAGGTCTTCTAGGTCTCTGGTAATGTGCAGCCATTTGAGGGGTCTTCTTCTTTTTTTCTTTTTTTAGTGTTTATACAGGATTTGTCCTTAAAAAAATCAAAAGGCTTTTTAAGAGTAGTTTTAGGTTTATAGAAAGAGAACAGAAAGTACAGAGTTCCTAAGTAGCCCCTCCTTGCCGCATACAGTTTCTCCTATTATTAACATCTGCTACAACCAATGAACCAACGCTGACTATTAACTAATGTCCACAGTTTACGTTGGCGTTCACTCATTGAAGGGGTCTTCACAGAGGCAGGGGAGTCACAACTCCGACGCAGGTTCACAAAGCTGTTGCTTTGGTTGAATTTTTTCTTTCCCCAAAATTCGTGTGTTGAAGTCCTAACCCCTCGTGCTTCAGAATGTGACTGTATTGGGAGAGAGTCTTTCAAGAGGCAATTAGAGTAGGGCACCTGAGTGGCTCGGTCGGTTGAGTGTCTGACTTCAGCTCAGGTCATGATCATGTAATTCGTGAGTTCAAGCCCCGCATCAGGCTCTCTGCTGTCAATCTGTCTGAGCAGACCCCGCTTCGGATCTTCTGCCCCTCCCTCTGTCTCTCTGCCCCTCCTCTGCTTATCCTCTCTCTAAAAAAGTAGATAAAAAACATTCAAAAAAAGAGGCAATTAAAGTAAAATGAGGTCATTGGGGTGGGAGTGAATGAGATATAACTACCGTGGTGTCCTTGTAAGAAGGGGAGCTTAGGACACAAACATGCACAGAGGGACGACCATGTTGGGGACACAGGGAGATGACGGCCATCTGCAAGCCAAGAGAGGCCCCCAAAGAAACAATCCTGTCCACATCTCGTGGTTGGACTTCCAGCCTCCAGAGCTAGGAGACCGTGAATTTATGCTGTGTAAGCCCCCAGATCTGTGGCACTTTCTTATGGCAGCCCCAGCAAACTACTATGGCTGTGAAGACACATGATATGAAGACCTACTTGATTTCATCCAACCAAGCATTTTCCAACATTTTAAACCAGAGCACTGACCAGTGACCCTCCACAGACTAGCATTTTGTAGGTGACACTTTGGGACACACTGACCCAGAATATAAGCTTCGTGAGGGAAAAGACTTTGTTCTCATCACCGCTATGTCCCCAGTGCCTGAAATCGTGTCTGGAATTCAGCACATGCTGGTTGAATAAACGCTCTCAGCATGTGACTTTCTGCTGTTCCATGTGCATGTATCTCTTGTCCAAGTTCTACTTCAGGTTCTCTTTACAAATCTTGATAGCATGTGCCCTCGGATTAAAGCTGAGCATGACTTCAGAGCTTTCCTCAGAAGTTCCTGGGGGGAACACCACCCCAAACCACTCCCATATGACTGCCTATATCTTCCAAAGGATTAAAAAAGGCCACACACTCCCTGATGTTTCCTTTTCATCTAAGCTTTATACTCTTTATTTTTTCTCTAATGTTAAACAGTATTTAACACACACACACACACACACACACACACACACACGCCCTGAAGTAAAAGGAGCCACCATAGCAAATAGATAGGAGTTTTCCCTCACCATTCTGACCAGAGAAGTCTCTAGGGACACCTGTCTCTCCAGGTGGTGTGCACCAGCTAACCATATTTTCTGGAGGTCTGCTGAAGGCTGATCCAGCAGAAATACTCTGTTCCTAGAAATCAATTCTACCTAGTATCAAGTGAAAATGAAAAGCGGTCATCTTTGTTTAAGATGTATGCCTATAAAATATTTAAGAATCACAACAATATCTGTTCTGGGGATTAAATTTGGCTATTTATAGTAGTCTATGGTAGTTGTAACTATAGTAGTATCTGTGGTACTAGGGTTATTCTTTTTTTAATGTTTATTTATTTATTTTTGAGTAAGTGAGAGAGAGACAGAGAGAGAGAGAGAGATCGGGAATCTCAGGCAGGCTCTGCACTGTCAGCACAGGGCTCAACATGGGGCTCGAACTCATGAAACCTTGAGATCATGACTTCAGCTCAAGTCGAATGCTTAATAAACTGAGCCACCCAGGCGATTCTAGGATTATTGTGAAAGAAGGAACAGAGGCTCGCTTCAGCAACTGAAGTAAAAGGGTGTGTATCATAAAGACATACACAAACTAGTGAAAATTAAGATCTCCTCAAAGACATGCCCATTTTCTAGTGTCTATGTTCTCTCTTAAGCATCCACTCTTGTTTTCCTGATTTTCTGTGTGAGTGGGCTCCATTCTCTTATATGTCCTAAGTGACCATTCCTTTATGTGTTCTCAGATTCTGGAGGGACCAAGTCTTCTTTGCTTAGTTCATGACTACAGTAACTTTGGGCAGAGTCCCTTGTAGGAGACCACCTCAAGCCATTACATGGACTCATGGACAGGCTGCCCACGACCATCTCGCAGGGCTCCACAGGTTATGTACAGTGATTCTGGGACCGCCCATGGGCCAGGGTCCACTTTTTCAGAAGGAACAACACTTGGAGTGTCTGTGACCATGACGAACCTGTCCACGATGTCTTACTTTCGTAACCCATTCACCTGAATCCTGGTTGCCATTGAAGCTCTGTTTCAAGGCTCACCATCTGAAATGGTTTGTAAGGGTTGGATAGAAGCTTAAGACCACAATGACAGTCCCTTCACTGGTTGTCTTCATATCTATGAACTCTATTTACTTTGCAAATCGTATTTCATTTGCGCATAGCTAGTATATGCAAAACCCAATCTTGTTTAAAAACTTCAAATGCATCTTAACATGGATGCAACATCTTGAGAGTCATTTTTCAATATGTAGCTTAACTTATAAACAGAAGCTTGATAGCAAATATAAAATGTGACAGTAAATACATGGTTAAAACACTGCCAGGTAAATAATGTTTACGAAGCCCACAATGAAAACCGATGTGTCTGTTTCCCTTGCCATATAAGCGAGGACATGATTCTGGCTCACGTGATGTGAGGAAAATGCAGTTTCCAGCAACACTGAGCATGACTCTGCCCTTCCACAGCCCTTTTGACTGAAGAAAGACACACTGTCATTGTACCTCAAATGTCCCCGTCCTGGTTCCTTAGCTTTATCTGAAGGTAGATAAGAGAGGAAAGAGTGTCTCCTGAAAAACAAGTTCTAAAGCTTCCAAACACCATCTCGAAGAATCTAATTTATTTTCCAGCAACCACACATAAACCCAGGGGCTACATGGATCTCAGTGAAAAAGAAAGTTACTGTACACGCCAAAGCTTTGTAAAATTATAAAAACATTTAGTCATTGAGTCATTAAAAAACATTAGATAGTACTTTATAGATATATAAATATCGTACATGCAATCTTCTTGGTTATTGGAAAGGAGAGAGGCGCCAAACATGAAAATGGCAGCTTCTCCCAAATGCGTGAACAGGGAGAAAAGCGGATTTGTTTCTCACAGCCTTTGTGGATCCTGTTTTCACTGGGAAAAGGCTGTCCTGTTTCTTCTTTCACTACACACTGAGCAGCACTGAAGCCAGATTTCTTTCAGACGACTGAGGGAGATTGGTGAGAAGCAAAGTAGGCGCTTTCCAGCCATTTGGTTGGCACCATGCTTTTCAAAAAATGGGTCGGATCACTTCATATTTCCCTGGAACCCCAAATCATCTATTTGAAAAGAAAGGGTGACAAAGACAGGAATCAAGTACGGCCGTTTTTCCCCTCAAAAGGATATCAATCCCAGGGAGCTGTTTTACATTTTAACTTGATCTTTGATAGTTGAACTTTGATCTTAGACATCCGTTTTAATTTTCTAACCCATAGCTCATATAGACTTGGGAGTCATGTTTTTGCCTCTTTCTTTCTTTCCTGTTCAGCCTGGATCCCTTTGGTAAGCATTCGTCTCTTTTCCTTGGCTTGAGTGACAACATGTGCCAGCTACCGTGTTTCCTCCATCCTTCCTGTTTGTCAAAAGCCGTGCCTGTCTATTACATCTTCCAACATCCGTGTGCTGCTAAGGGAAAGGGTTGCTGATGGCAAAAAGTAAGCTCCCTCTGCCGGTTGTGGGCTGCTTCTGCAGGAATAGATGTCTGAATATCCATTAAGAGCCTGGACCCTTCATCTGGCCCGGCTATGAAAGGCTTTCTCACAATGGTGGTGAAAAGCATCAGCGAATGAGGGACCTTGGAGAGCGCAACAGGAAAATGCTGGAGCCCGTCCCTCTGACGATTCTCTCCGAGGTCCTCTATGGAAAACCTGGGATGGTGGACGGAGTTAAATTATTAGCTTTGTAACTCTGAAAGGGACAGATGGCAGAGCTACCCTGCAATAGCTTTTCTGGAAAAGTAACACATGGTAAATCACATTAATTGTAATAATCGCTTTTTACGCCTTGATAAAAACTGGCAAAGACCTTCAAAGATCTTCTAATCATGGCAAATTAGCACAGCTCCCCTTTGCAGTGACAGAGATAGAGGGCTACAGCTTTGGTTTCTGCAGAGGTGGCAGGGTTGAACGGAGCACAGGAACCACTGGCTCAGGAAAGAGATGAGGCAGGCAGGTGAGGCCCTGGATATACTCAAGCTACAAAACGATCTTGTCCCATTTGGGGCCAGGTGGTTGGTACTTCCTGTAGGCACATAAGTGGTTAATTTAATAGTCGTGGCACGTGGGGATTTGGAGAGGTCCCTGCCTTTGCAAAATACTGAAAGAGAGGATTATACTGGAGCCACTGTCCTCCCTCAAACTCAGGGGAAGAGGGGCGGGTGGTAGAGGGGAAGGTTTCCTATAGCACCTCTCTATTTTTCTTCTGTTATTGAACTCACCGCGTAACTCAAGGAGCATTTCTATTATTTAGTAAAAGTTTTCCAGTTTCCTCTTTTCCATTTCTTCCATGAAGACTTTTATGGCTTTGCTCTATCACCCTCTGTAAGTAAGCTGAGACAAACTTCTGCATGGTGCATGGAATTAGTCTACAACTTCAGGAATTTTCCATTATTTTTGTTTTCCAGGAGTACCTGTGTCTTTTTTTTCTTCTTCTTCTTCTTCATTCATTCCTTACAAATGCAAGAAACCTTTATGGAGGATGTAGTAGATTTCAGGCTTCCACCAATGTGGCCCACTTTATTGGCCTGTGGAATACAAAGGTTACCTGCAGCTAAGATTTTGTGTTCCATGTGTTATTTGAACCTTTTATCAATATCTTGTTTAATCCTCGTTGCAACCCTGTGAGGTTATTTTTATCATCTTTGTTTGGCCAGTGTGAAATCCAAGGCTCAGAGAGTTGAAGTGATTTTCTCAAAGTCACACAGCTCATCAAGTGGCAGAGCTAATGCTTGAAACTGTCCACCTGCAGGGCCCCTGTTCTTCAGGATCTATACCTTGAATGACTAAGATTATGCTGGTGTGAGTGGGCAAACTGGTAAATAAGCAAAATGATTTTCATCCAAGATGTCAAGAGCCCTACTCTACATATGCAAGTTTTTTTAGGCAAGAGGTCAGCAAACTTCCTGTCATGGGTTAGATAATGAATGTGTAGATTTTGCAACCCATACTGTCCCTGATGCAACAATTTAAGTCTACCGTAGTGGCAAGAAAGCAGCTATAGACAATATGCAAACAAATGAGGTACCTGTGTTCCAATAAAACTTTATAAAAACTGTGACAGGCTGGGGTGCCTCAGTTGCTCAGTTGGTTAAGCATCAGACTCTTGATTTCACCTCAGGTCATGGTCTCATAGATTCGTGAGTTTGAGCCCCTTGTTGGGCTCTCCACTTATAGCTCAGAGCCTGCTTGGGATTCTCTCTGTCCTCTCTCTGTGCCCCTCCCCTGCTCACACTCACTTGTTCTCTCAAAATAAATGAACAACCATTAAAAACAACAACAACGTAAAACAAAAACAGCAACAAAAGAGTGATAGGCTGGATTTGACACCAGAGTGTAGTTTGCCAACCTCTGTGCTCTATGTTAGGGGATTGCCAGGAATCAAGTATCAGCACTGTCAACAGGTGAGAGGTAGACATTTGAATCAAGCCTTGGCTGTCAGCTAATAAAGGAGAAAGTCACCCCCAGCAGACAGACACATGTTTGGGAACTGGGGACATCTAATAGAAAATGGGTATTTTGGGAGCACCTGGGGGGCTCAGTCAGTTAAGCGTCTGACTCTTGGTTTTGGCTCAGGTCATGATCTCATGGTTTGTGAGATCTGGCCCCGCGTCAGGCTCTGTGCTGACAGCACAGATCTGCTCAGGATCATCTCTCCCTCTCTCTCTTCCTCTCTCTCTCTCAAAATAAATAAATAAACATTAAAAAAATAGTTCACAGTTAAACACTGTGAAGTTTTAAAGAAAATAGATATCTGGGAAAGATGGGAAACCGTAAGTGACAAGGAGTGTATGAGACAATAACAGAAAACAAGTTTGGAGAGCAGGATTTGAGCCTATGTTAACAAACAGCTTATTGTCAAATAACACGTTTCCAGGTGTGGTTTATTTTATAGTTTTTGTGGGCCACTTTTTGTTTTATTGTGTGAATGACTTGTTTCTCTTCCCCTGATGCCACTTGGATATTTTCCTTTTAATTTGTAGCATGGACACTGTCTTCATGCACAATTTTATCAGCAAAAGAGGAAGAAGAAAAATCATAAAGGGTCTCCCAGCTACACGAAGATAATACACATGGTCTAAGACACATGGTATCCCAGAGACGCTGGACTAAAACATTCTAGGAGACACTCACAAAGAAGATGAGGACAAATTTTTGTCTTTTGTAATATCTTATGAGTATAATTTCGCCATTAGTCAAGATGGATGTTTCAGTGTTGAGACATGAGAAATCTTTGAAACACCAACCGCATAACAAGAATGCCGCAGGGAAAGAAAGTTGATTCCATCCTTTTCCTTGAGCTGTAAGTCAGCTGAAGTTGCTTATGACAGCTTGCTGATGAAACATGATTTATAATGTTCATAGACACTTGTCCAACTTATTAAGTTTCTTAGAATTACTGCAGAGGTCTGAAAGCTGTTGAGTATGGTGTTGGACTCTAGTCTCTACAATCAAATGATCTTCCCAGGAGTTTATCTGGGACAGCTTCTCCCAGCAGCTGAGACTCTCTGTGGGAGAAAAAGTGGGGGCTGGAAGATAGATGGGTTTCCATTGAAACATGGGTATGTCCTCTCTATGCAGTCAGGGGATTCCTTTAATTCTAAGATTTCCCCATCTGGAAGAAATAAAGTTTCAACTAAGCGCTGAGTTAACGAGATGACATTCCGAAGTCAGGAGCCAGGCCAAGAGGCAAGTTTTCCCAGAAGAAAAAAAACCACAAAGTATGACATGATTTGTAAGCCCTTACCCCGAATCTAAGGAATACAAAGGTATAAAAAAGAGCTATTAGGGTACTTTAAGGCTCAGTTACTCCCAGGGGAGCAGGGTGGAGGGGCTGTGTCATGCACTTCAAGCCTCGTGGGGCTTCATCAGGACTCCTACCACTAGAATGATACTGTGAGACCCAGTGTACTGATATCTGGCTCCTTCTCCTAAAAATGGGAAGCGGTCTGTTTTTTGTTTGTTTGTTTGTTTTTTGGCATTTATTTATTTTGAGAGAGAGAGAGAGAGACAGAGCATGACAGCAGGGGAAGAGCAGAGAGAGGGAGACGCAGAATCCAAAGCAGGCTCCAGGCTCTGAGCTGTCAGCACAGAGCCCAACGCGGGGCCCAAACCCATGAGCGAGATCATGACCAGAGCCAAAGTCGGACACTCAACCGACTGAGCCACCCAGGCATCCCTGAAACGGTCTGTTTTGATGAAGGAAGGTGGCTGAGCTGGTAATCACCCTGCCTGTGCATCTATCAGGAAGATCCACCAGTGTCTCTTAGAAGAGAAGACAAAGAAGCCTGGAAATGGGTTGTGTGGAAGAGAGCTGACAGCTAATAGTCTTAATCCAGTCTAAGATGGCCACGTAGCAGGTGAAGGGACTTGAGTGGAAAGAGGGTTGAGGTGAATGCAGATTCACAGAGGGTGAGAAAAGGGCCTCAGATATCAATGGGAAGAGAGATTCATTCTCCCTCATTAATGGAGTGTGGGTGGGACAGCCCTGAAAGTGCCTCCAAAGAACCCACAGAAGCACCCACAAGGGAGTAAGTGTTCACCATCTGCCAAGCCCAGAAAGCGTGAAGTCAGCTTTTACAGCACCAAATAAAAAATTTTCTGCCAACTTTCCCCCTTCACTTTGTGGCTGTTCCCTTTCCTCTGTTCCAGTGGTGGGGGTATCAGAATGTGCTCTTGGCAACAAAGGGGAGAGGAGAAGAAGAGCAAAGTGAGGTGACCGAACAGAAGCCAATCACACCTTCTTTCCCAAGGGCAGTTTTTGGACTCCACTGGTCCTGAGTTGGGAGAAGAAGGCCAAGTATCAACTTTGATTGACTATGAAGTATTGACTCATACTTGAAAATGGACATCTGCATTGCTCACTAAATTGACTTGGTATGTTATGACCTAAGAGTGTTGAGAAGTTACAAGGTCTGCTAACATTTTCACCCAAGGTAAGCAATTAAGGAGACTCACTAAGGAAATTTAACCAAATGGCAAATAAACTTGCTTTGATTTTGCATTTGTGCTTGTCCTGGGCCTGGTTGCCCCCAGATCCATTTTTTTTAACCCTTTTCCACTTTATCCACGATCTCAGAATTCTAAGATGGCCTTCAAGTCTCCACTCATTGGTATACACGCTCTGTACCATCTTCTCGTGAGTGAGAGTGGATGAGGTCCTGTTGCAGGAGGCTCTGCCTTAGCAGATGGGAAGGAGACTCTCCTGCTGGCTTGCAGGAAGGAAGCTACCATGCTTTGAGACAGCCAGATGGCTGGGCCTGAGTGCAACTTTGAGGGGCCTTTTTCAACTCCAACTCCACAGCCAGTGAAAAAACTCAGTCTTACAACTGAATTTAGGAGATTATTTTTGTCAACAACCTGAATGAGTGTGGAAAAGGACATGAGCCACAGGAAAGACCACAGCCCTGGCCAACACCTTGATTTCAACTGATTTCAACTGCGTAGAAGACCCCGCTGACCCATGCATGGACTCTTACCCACAGAAAGTATGCTAGAATACGTATGTGTTGTTCGAAGCTCCTAAGTTTATGGTAACATCTTTCACATAAGAAAATTAACATAAGAGAGAGAATTCTGGGAAGCAGGTTGTCTAGGCTCCCAAGTCAGCTAGGCTCTTCACTCAATGAGAAGGGCTGCAGAGAGAAGGAAGCGCTGGAGGGCAAGAAACTAGGGTGTTTTCACTGTCTCTCTGCCATAGATGACCACTGGGGTAGTCACTGTGTTTCCTTAGTGGCTCCAACTGCCATCAGGTGACCAGTCTGATAAGATTATCTTCATCCATCCACAACACTCCCTCTTTCTTTTCCTTTTTAATGTTAGACACTTCAGAAACTTCCATCAGTAAGGTAGAGAAGAGAAGTAGAAAAAAATCAGAGGGGGAAGAGAGAACAGAGTCATTATACTTTTCCCTGGCTGCAGGCTCCAGTTCATTCCACCTCTTCTCATTGCCCCTCTTGCTTCTTAATGTTGCCATCAGGTGAGGCTCACCTCACCGTATGTACACATGCACACCACTGAGCGTTCCGGCAATTCCACACTTGGTTAACACACTCCCTAACTTAAGGTCCTTCTTTTGAAAAAACTCAAATGGTTTTTGATTCCTGGTTAGATCCTAACTGACAGAGCAATGAGTAAGTCATGCATGTCTGTCTGTCTTGTCTGTCTGTCTATCTGTCTACCCATCCATCCATCCATCCATCCATCCATCCATCCATCCATGTATATAGGTATATATGTCTATATGTGTAGACACATATAAATATATATGCATATATGTGAACTTTTTTTTTTGTAGGAGAATGAGCCAAAGCAGATTCAATGGACTACCACCAAATGCTTTCAGGTTGGTAATAAACTTCAAAAAGAATACACTTGTTTGGATTTAGTAAAATAACATGTTGAAGGCTTCCACAAATGGTTCTTTCATCTAACTGGGAATGTCCAGGCTAGCCTTACCAACTAGTCTATGACATCCCAAAACTTTGGGCATCCTCAGGCTTCTGTGTTGGAAGCTGAGCCAATTCCCCAGACTCTGAAGAAAAATTCTACCCTTCCTCAACCATCTTCTCATGCCTTCAGTATGAACTAGTATCACTGGCCTAAAGTGACAAAGCTCAGAATTTGCAAGCACCAGAACCAAGGACACCCAGGGTACCCCAGCCATTCAACAACATATCTCAGATAAAGTAAAATAAGATGTTTCTGAAATCTATTTGTTTGGTTATGCTCGCAAAGTTTTCTATAACATGGAGATGTTCCTCAAAGGAGTGAATTCTTAGACCGTTATAAAAATTTCAGCTTTCTTGCCTCTTTATGGCATGCCATTTCTGGCTTAAATTTACAAAAACAAAACAATAAGTTAAGAGGAAGGGGACACTCAGATGCAAAGGCTCAATGACCGAACAGAAGTGAAGTGGCCACACCATCCTGTCAGTTAATACCTGTACATGTACTGAAAGGCCCATCAGTGGCCTGGACTGTGGATTAGCGCTCCACGTGGGCTCTTGGGTTCTCAGAGGTAAAACTGTTACTTGGATGCTCGCTCAGTCACTAGATCTACACAGATGTCTCACCCATCAGTGGCCCAAAGGTAGCATGAGACAGAAAGAAAAGGAAAGGAAGATTTATGTGATCTAACTCCTAACAGAGGATGAGTATAGCCCCTCCTAATACGCACATTTTATTTTATGCTGGCTGGCCTACCCAGCGTTGCCTGGGAGAATCATCAACAATTAGTTTTGCCGTTACCTTCGGCCATGAAGAGATGCCCTCAGGAATGTTGGGTTACAAACCAACAGGCCGTACAGAGCATTTGCCTTTCTGACCTTTGATTGGGAACTCACAATGATGCTGTGGGCAAGTAAACCAACAACAGTGGGTTCCAACCTAAGCCGATTGTTTCTACAGAATGCTTTTGTTGGCTTTTGACGAATTCTTGTGTCTGGAGCCAAGCTGTGGCTGCCAATGATAAATGACCATAGTGTTGACATGAATGTTGGTTGATATTTTCATTCACGTTAATGAGTAAGAAGAAAATGAAACAACAAAGAAGACATACGTTGGAATTTCACTCGTTTATCAATGACATGAGTGACTTATTTGCTGAATCAGGTAGTAATTCTTGATTCCTAGAATGCTGTCTCGAGTTTTCATGCTACTCACAATGGAGAAGTTACAAATATCACAAATGTTTAACTTTTCATCCTCAGGGTTAACTTTTTCTGGGATCACTTAATGTGAAGTGTAGAAAAACAACAAAGCAATAAATCTAGCTCACATCTGTAGTGCTTACCAATTGCTGTGGTGTAAATCTTAGTACATCAACCTCGTGTTAACCTCTAAGCTGGATGCCTGATGAGGGCAAGATACAACCTCATCTTCTGTGCTTAATGCTGTGTCCCCAGGACATTCATAGCACATGGCAGACGTTGAAAAGATACTCACTGAAAGAATGAATAAGTCCTCTCTGACTTCCTTACTCTGAAATAAAGAGAAAACAGAAGTTCCTCACATTTGGAGAGTTATTTTATTAAAATTCCTTGTTTCAAAGTTTATGGTTTGAGTTTATGGTTAGTCTTTGTTCCCGATTTGTGACTGAGATCTGGCAATCTTGACAGAGGCTCAAGGTACCTTTTAATATCTTTCCCTTCCTTGGTCAAGAACAGGGAGGGTTGATGAAAAGAAGTGAATGTGAAAACTCAACTCACAGTTCTGCTCCTTTGTTCACTGTAAGTCACTGGTTGAATGTGGATTGTGTAATGAGCAAGAGATTAGTGATCTGTTCTCAACTTGCCTTCTTCTCCTTCTTCATATTCCTATGTGTTACAGTTTTTCTTTCCCATTATTAACTCCATTCTCATCCTAAGTGAAAGTGGCCTCCTTCTTCAGTGTTTTATTTTCTTTCTTTTCTTCCTTCCTTCCTTTCCTTCCTTCCTTCCTTCCTTTCTCTTTCTCTCTTTCCTTCCTTCCTTCCTTCCTTCCTTCCTTCCTTCCTTCCTTCCTTCCTTCCTTCTTTCTTTCTTTCTTTCTTTCTTTCTTTCTTTCTTTCTTTCTTTCTTTCTTTCTTTCTTTCTTTCTTTTCCTTCTATTAAGCCATGTTCCTCAGGTGTTTTCTTTTCTTTTTTTTATCAAGCCACTAAATTTTGTGTTACTTAGTCATAGGTATTTGTAAATTTTTTTAACATATATTCATTTTTGAGAGAGAGCGAGAGACAGAGCATGGGCAGGGGAGGGGCAGAAAAAGAGAGAGACAGAGAATCTGAAGCAGGCTCCAGGCTCTGAGCTGTCAGCACAGAGCCCGACACAGGGCTTGAACCCACGAACTGTAACATCATGACCTGAGTTGAAGTCAGATATTCAATGGACTGAGTCACCCACGTGCCCCTTGGGTGTTTTCTGAAATACTATTCCGCTAGTGAAGTCTAGTAATAAATTATTATATATATATATAATTAATATATATTAATAATATATATATTTCTTCTCTAAAGTACTCTGCATACTATATATGTTTACTTACTCATTTTATGCCTCCCCCCACCCTCCCCAAAATGTAAATTCCATTGAGATTGGGATTTAAAAAAAATTTTGGTCTGTTTTACTTATCACTATACCTCCAATTTCTCAGAAAATATTTGTTAAATAAACTAACAACTATATCGAGCACCTATTTTGAACTAGGAGATATGTCACTACTATCATAAGACAAATATGATTCTTACCCTTAAAATTTATATTGTCTAGGAAGGCTATTAAACAAAAATCATATGATGAATCAATTAATTATACTTTTATGTAATTTAAAGGAAAAGTACAGGGGTATTATCTAATATTCAAGTCATGGAAGGCTTCACTTAAAAGACTCTAATATTTAGGGCAAGGCCACTTGATCGACCAACAGTCAAGAAAAGCATCCACAAGCTATGACCAAGCATGCAAGAACTTAGAGAGCATGGTGCCTGAACTCTTCTTGAATAAAGTTGTTTTCTGGCAAGATCCGGCTAGTCATGAATTAATAAAAATTAAACCTTTAGAAATAAAAAAGATACAGTGAAAGAACTAGCCATGAGCACTGAATATATTTAGATAAAGGGCTAAGAATAGATATAAATATACTGGGAATTATGGTTATGACCACAATGAAAATGCTATAAGCCTTGACAATATAAAAACAGTGATATAACCACAAATATAGGGAGAGGAGGAGAAATCCTAAGAGGAAATGCAAGTGCTGATTCTCTCAGATCTTATAAGAAATAGTAAGCAGATTCTGTTTAAATCAAAATACATAAAGAAATCATAATGGGTTGTTTGTATTCTTGAGTTTTGAAAGATCTTTGTATATCCTGAATACAATTCTTTTATCAGTTATGTGCTTTCCAAATATCTTGTCCTAATCTGTGGCTTGGATTCTCATTCTTTGTTAACAATGTCTTCTGAAGAGGATAAGTTTTACATCTTAATAAAACTGTTGATCATCATAAAAGCCTCAAATTGGGGGAAAAAAAACAAGCATCCATCAACAGGTAGTGACAAACAAACTGTAGTATATACATACAATGGGATACTATGCAGGAATAGAAGGAAACAGACTATCGATGTATCCAGCAACACAGACGAATCTCAGAGTAATTATGCTGAGTGAAACAAGGCAGACAAAAAAAGAGCTTAGATGGTGTTTCCACTTAACAAAAACTCTAGAATATTCAAACCCATAGACATGATAGAAGACAGGTCCTTTTTCTTTTTAAATATTTTTTAATGTTTATTTATTTTGAGAGCAAGAGAGAGTAAGAGAGAGTGTGTATGAGTGGGGGAAGAACAGAGAGAGAGGGAGAGAGAATCCCAAGCAGGATCCATACTGTCAGCATGGAGCTCAATGCGGGGCTCGAGCCCACGAACCGTGAGGTCATGACTTGAGCCGAAATCAAGAGTCGGACGCTTAACTGACCAAGACACCCAGAGACCCCAAAAACAGATCCCTTTGACTGAGGAAGGGAGGCAAGAGGGTGAAAGGAAGAGATTTGCAAAGAGGTAGACAGAAACTATGGGCGTGAAGGGTGTGTTCACTATCTTGAGTAGGGTCATGCTTTCCTGGGTATGTATACATGTACAGTGTACCAAGTTGTACATTTTAAGTACGAGCAGATTATTATAGGTCAATTATACCTCAATAAAGTTGCTACAAAACAATGATTCTATTATTATTTTGTGTTTTTTATTAACTTTAGAGGACTTTTCTAGGAAGTAATATTCTTTACAGTGAAAAACCTTTATCCGAAGTTCAGCTCTTTTTCAGTTCCTTTTCAGTTTATTTTTATAAATTCAAACAAATGTAAAACTTTTTAAAAAATATTTTATTTTATTATTATTGTTAAATAATCTCTACACTCAATGTGGGGCTTGAACTTACAGGACATCAAATATCAAATACTTCACCGATGGGGTCAACAAGGTGCTCCAAATGTAAAACTTTTAACTTAAAATGCTATGTATAATATGCTTTGATTTTAATAAAGTTTTAAGAAACTATCCTGTCATGCATGTAAAAATACACATGAAGTACATTTTTTTTTTTTTTGAGAGAGAGAGAGAGAGAGAGAGAATGTGTGCAGGTGCATGACTGGGGAAGGGCAGAGAGAGAGGAGAGAGAGAATTCCAAACACGCTCCCTGCTCAGCACGGAGCCCAACACAGCACTTGATCTCACAACTCTGAGATCATTACCTGGGTCAAAAGTTGGATACTCAGCCTAATGAGCCACCCAGGTGCCCCCTCATGAAGGACATTTCACTTACATGGGCACATGAATTGAATTACATATAATATGTACTGATATGTATATGTGTGTATAATACATATGAAATATGCATATATATTTGTATGAGTGTGTTTATATATATACAAGTTCTGAAATAAGTTTAAATGTAAATGATAGTTATATCCTAGTGGTGGGTTAACTTTTAAAACATTTTGAACTTGACTGTATTGCTTGAGTTTATTTCAGGCATGTGTACTTTTTTGTAAACAAAGATAGTTATTATATTATGAAGAGGTAAGGGAGTGAGGAGAGGAGTTGGAAGAGGGTTAAGAGGGGGAGCGTTTGATACAATGGGAGGACTCCTGGGGGGATAGCCAGGTTGGTGTGAAAACAAACAGATACGAAATGGAGCCTGAGGGTGTGGCCAGAGACGAGATAAGGGCAAGAGAGATCCTGATTCCCTAGGACCTCGAAGGCTGCTTCAAGGACTAAGGACTTTCTCCAAGTTTGAAGCAGGAAAGTATGATGAGATTTGTAAAATGAAGGATCCCTCCTTTAAAAATCTACCCAGGGGGCTGCTGTTTTACAGAGGATTAGTAATGGAATCTATTCATTGCTGGCAAACTTTAAAAGAAAAAAAAAAAGCTGGAACATATCAGGAGTTTCACCTAAAATGACGTGATTTCTTTTGTCAGTCCTGCTGGACTCGTCTATGCAGTCAGCGTTTCTACCCTGACTGGCTTCTGCAGCTCTGAAGTGGGTTCCGGTTTTTGCTTTTGGTTCTACTGCCATCAGGAGATTCCAGGGACATAATCTCATATGCGTTTTCCGGCACAACAGAAAAGTCAGGCTGTGATTAATTATAAAAGGTATTTCCTCACTGAAGACTGGCAGAGAGAGAAAAGGCAGGGGGTCCAGGGGAGGGAGGGTGAGGAGAAGAAAAGGAGATAGAAAGAACTGCAAAACTAAGTACAGCTGATGGGAGCACATAATGGCGCTGAAGGCAGAAAACAAACAAACAAAAAAAACAAACAAACAAAGAAGAAAATGCAAGGAAAGGGAACAGGGGGTGGAGAAAGAAAAGAAACAAAATAAAATGCAAAGAGTCAACACCAGCAGATGTGAGTTGATCCCTTCAGGCCCTAGCCTTGCTGTAATTATTTAGCTCAATGGGTTTGGGCACCAGAAGGTGAACCCCAAAGGGCTGGAATCAGACCCATCACTGTGATCAATTAGTTTCACTGCATTCCCTGCTCTGCCTCAGCCACTTTTGTTCACCTCCGGTCATGTACTTCACTTTTCACACCTCAGATTATTTCTCCATAAAATGGGAGCAGCAATATTTTTTTTCTACCTCACAGGACTGCTTTAAAGAATTTGCATAACTTATTTGAAGGAAGCCAGAATGTCAATATTTAAAATAGAATTCTCGATTGAGAGCTAATGTTTTTGCTTTTCTCAGTTTGTCAATAAACAGAGAGTCACTAAGGGACTACTTTTGTGTTTAAAACACTCTATTCGAAATTCAAAGCTGTGGGAGAGACAAGAGTAGGTGTTAAAAAGAGTCCCTTTTCATCAAAATTCACAACTTCTGGTCTTCAAATGACAATGTTAAGAAAACTAAAAAGCAAACCACAGACTACAGGAAATATCTGTCAGATATATATAATGTGTATACACACAAACACACACATACACACACATATATATGACAAAGGACTGTACCCAAAAATATATAGAAAGAATTTTATAAGATGAACAACGTAATTTTAAAAAGTGAGCTAAAAGTATAAACAGACCTTCACAAGAAAAGATATAGGCATGGCCAATAAGCACATGAAATTATGCTCAACATCAGTAGTCATCACTCACAATTAGATATCACTATATACCCATTATGATGACCAAAATTACAAAGACCTGACAATAACAAGTATTAGCAAATATATGTAACAGTTGGTGGTAGGATATAAAATTGTTCAGCCCTTTTGAAAACAGTTGGACAGTTTCTTAGGAAGTTAAATATATACTTATTATACATCCTGCCACATTACTAATATATTTTTTAAGATGTAAAACTTTCTTCATTCATAGATGACATGACCTCCAATATAGGAAATGCTAAAAAGTCACTAGAACTAGTAAGTGAGTGTAACTACTACTGCATATTTGCCCAAGAGAAATAAAAACATATGTTCACACCAAGACTTATTGGTGAATGTACAAAGCAGCTTCATTCATGATAACCAAAAAGTAGAAACAAACTGTTTATCATTGAGTGAATGGAGAGTGGATACACACGTGTTACTTTCACGTAATGGAATGCTAACGTAAACAAACAAGAAAAGAATGAATTACTGACATATGAGACGATGTACATGAATTTCAACAGCATTACGTTGAGTGAAAGAAGTCAGATGCAAAGTACCATAATCTGTAAGGTTCGATTTATATAAAGCTCTAGAAAAGACAAATCCAATCTATAGTGACAGAAAACAGTTTAGCCGTTGCCTAGGGCTGAGGAGGAGGAGAGGTGACTAGGAGGAGACAAAAAGAACTTTCGGGGTGATGAAAATGTCCTATACCTTGACCATGGCAGTGGTTCTATCAGTACACAACTTTGTCAAAACTTACTGTTTTGTTTAAGAATACAAATATATTCTTAAAATGGTGCATTATACAGACAGACAGTCAGACACACACACACACACACACACACACACCTCAAAAATTTATTAACTTTCTAAAAACAAAAAACAAAGAACCCTTACAACAAAGGGTTGGTAGTCTAAAAAGCACCATGTATCCTTAGGGCACTTTATTCCAAATTCTATCAATATGAGGGGGGGGGGCGGAGAATTTTCTAGTAAGGGAACTTAAAGCCTGTTCTAATATTAACATACTTTCTATATTAATGTTACCATCAATCATATCTCAATCTATAAAGTGACATAGATGCTAAGTAAATCAAGTAGCATACCAACTCCCTCTCCTGACATCCTGACTATCCTTTATAATGTCATCTACCTTCAAACAAATCAAATTTTGTCCTAAGAGGTACTATTCATAATATTTGTGCCATCAGTTTTACACTGACTGTGCGCACTGGCTAATAACAAGGTTTTTTAAGCTTACTAGACTTAAGTGACATTTGAAAAATATCTGAGATGAAAAATATAGATGAAGACTTTCCTTAATCAGTATAATCTCCAGTAAATTGATTACCACCGTTTATAACTGGTTCCTAGGGAAAATTTAAAAGTCTTAGACTCTTGTCAAAATAAATGTGTTACCAACGATCATTTATATTATGAAAAGAGAATTAATAATAAAAAGCTACTTTTTCATATTGCTCCTACTTCAATTTTTCCAATTACTGTCATTCATTCTTTTGTGGAATTTCCTGCCATTACCTTTTCATGACATGTTTGAGCTCTGGTATATCCAGTGTATCCACAGAGAGCAAGGATTTTTGTGCCATTACAGAGAGTGCTACTTATAGGAAAATAATGGACTTCGGTTACGCAAGAACGGCATTTCCTTGCTGCCTTAATCCTTGCGAAGTTTTCCTTTTCTGGTTCATCCTAAAGGTGCTGATCAGAATGCTGTCAACCAACATGTGATGAAATGGTTCCTTCTTGTGCCCATTTACAGTAGGTTCTAGTGCTTGCTGGGGGGTACAGGGACTCACTTTCTCCTTTATTTGCAGCCATGAGAGAAACTAAATGATGAGGATAAACTGAAAGACTTCTAGAGATAACCAACATCACAACCCTGCCTGATATGGAAAATAGGATTTTGGTCTGGCATCCACTTTTGGTATCTCTTTTTGTATCGTACTCGGTCACGGGTTTCATTTTTGCTTAAGCCAAATTTATCACTTCCTTAAAATGAGCCAACAAGTGTCTCTTGTTTGTTAGGTGCTGGAGAAAAATCCCCTGAACCTCTCTACAAAGTAGGCTTTTCTGTTAATTTTTCCATTTTGCACAAAGGAAAACTGAGACTCAGAGTGGTTATATAATTTCCCCCAAGGACACACAGCTAATAATTAGAAGAGGTAGGAGTCAAATGTAATCTGTCCTGACTCCCAAGTCACCAAGGCATGAGACTTTCTTATCGGGACACTTGGTGGCTACTTATTTAGACATCAAGGACAGTCCGACCACATTCACTGGGAGAGAGATTTCGCCCAGAGAATATGAATAGACTCACACTAAATCTAAAAGTCAATCTGAGATATAGTTTCGACCTTGCAATATACTGCAAAGAAATTACAATAAGAATGGGAGTTATATACATTCATCCTCTACTAAAACTCTACTAATTTATAAGGTTGATAAAACAAATTCATTATTTTAAAACCTAATTAGTATAGTAAGTACTTTGGAGGTTAGATTGGCAGCATCCAACAAAGTTTAGAGTATTTTTTTTTGAATCAGTATTTCTAATTCTAGGATCTGTCTTATGATAAAACTTACACTAGTATTGAACTACACATAGATTTATGTACCAAAACATTCATTGTGAAGGTGCTTACAGGAGCAAAAATTGAACAGTCCAAGAAGGAATCACTAGGGACTGGTTTAAAAAGTTTTGCTGCATTTATTCAGTTGCATTATCACGTAGGATTAAAAGAAAGAGGTAGATTTACATGATGTAGGAGGTTATCCAAAATATATTAGGTAAAAACATATGTTGCGTAACAATATGTATACTATTTTTGTAAAAGTAAAAAGATACATATTTGTATATGGATAGAAAAATCTGGAAGGATACATGCTAATTGTTAATATCAGTTATCCCTGTGGGAAAATATTAATAAGAAGAGAGGGGAATCTTTTGTTATCATAGGAACTCCTAGATGTTTGCAGTGCTAGTGTGTGTGTGTTTAAACAGAGGTATTTGAATTTACAGTGCTCTTTGTTTTTTATAGTATGTTCATATATATATTCATTAAAACAAAATGAATAGATCGAAATGCTAACAATGGTTATCTCTGGATGCTGGGGGCTAAGATCTACTTTTAATTTTGTGCTCTTCATATTTTTATACTTAAAATTTTCCTTAATGAATATGCATTAATTTTATGATCATAATAAATTGTTGGGGCAACAGCCTTCTCTCTGGAATTTGGCTCTATTATCCACCCAAATGGGTTATCTCGAAGGAGTAGGTGTCCTTTCCCTCTTGAGCCAAAACAACGTATTCTCAACATTTAGCCTGACAAAGCAGGCTGTTGTAGTATACTGAGCATATACAGACATTCTCTTATGTCTTGGATGGCCTGGCAATATTTGTTTGAGACTAAGATCATTCGATCCATCAACACAGACTTCTTAGGCATTTGTTGCACTCAGCAGGCAAGGTACTGTAAAGGAATGCAAGAATGAGACACAGTACTCATCTTCAAGGGGAAGAGCAGGATCTAACTGAGCAAAGAAATACCCATACAAGAAACAGCAGACAATCTCCAACACATAATCTGAAGGCTGAAACAGTGTAAGAGAGGTCAGTGAGCATTACAGGGATCAGGAGGAGTCAGAAGAGATGCGAGGGTTTATAGCACTGTAGCTCATTTTCCTCATTTGACACATGAGATGCATCAGCCTTAGGGAGCTAAGAGATGTTACTCAGCAGAGCTCAGATTGACTTGTTTCTTGTGCCCCTTCTACTAGGCTGGGTTTTCTTAATCTTGGTACTATTGACATTTGGGGCCAGTTATTCCTTGTTGTGAGAGGCTGTCCTATGCATTGCAGATGCGAGTCAAAGTCTGTTCTCTAGTTGTAACAATCAAAACTGTCATTGCCAAAAATCACTCCCAGTTAGGAATGCTGTACTAGACCAGGCTGATTTTTGATAGATTATGAGAAAAGATTTAAGACAGGGGATGAGATGGTCAAATATGCTAACCATTTCAGGGGCGTGTGCAGGAAATGAGACAGTCTGAGTCTGGTGTATTCACTAATACACCAATATATATTAGTGAATAGTGGAAAATATAGTTACATGGGAAAGTAGGAGAAGACTCTAGAAATACAGATGTACCTAGACCTAAAAGGCAATGTAAAGTCTTTGTGAAGTTTGAATAAGGGAAATGTCAAGATGAAATAATACTTAAGGGAGGCTGGCTTGTATGTAGTATGAAGATGGATTTTATGGGGAACAGACTGGATTTGGGGAAACAAGTTTTGAACAAATGACAATATTCCTGACAGCTAAGGGAGTGGAATGGGGTGATGGCAATGGTGACAGGAAGGGAGGACAATAGATTAAATATATTTTAAAAGGAACATGAACAGGGTTTGGCTTGATATGTAAGGAGAAGAAGAGGAATTAATCAAAGATGACAAAGTTTCTGATGCCGCATGACCACAAGAATAAGGCGAAAAGGGACAGTTACGGGAAAGTCAAGAAAGGAAGCCAACTTTCATTCATCAGTGATCATGAGTGCCTCCATCATTTGAAGAATTTGAAGTTACAAGGAGACATCCAAATGGACATGACCACTAGACCACCGAAGATAAAGACCAGTGTGAAGGTATGTACTCCACAGTTAAGAGTCCTGAGTGTGGAGATATAAACTCAAAATGGTGAGACCCATGTTGTGGATGGCTTGTGGGCTTGCAAATCTCTTTTTTGCAAGTGTAAGTTACACAAAATAAAAACCTGAACTCAAAGACTTAAACAAGACAAAACAAAAAAAACACCCATGAGGCCCAGACCACAGGTACAAATTGTTTCCAATCCTATTCATTTCTTACTTAGCCATTCCCTCCTGAAGAACATATAGGATACAGGCTGAGAAGAGAAGATTATTTCTCTAAGGAGTTCATTTAATGTTTTTGGATGTCATCATCCACAAAGATTTATTTACTGCCAAATTAAATCGGAGCTGTATCAGCTACTGTACAAAGATAATAACACAGATGTGGTCCCTAGCTTTTAGACTTAGTTATACAAATAGGTAAAGTATTTGCAGATAGAATGCAAAATTCTACAATGGAGAAATAGAAAATATGCACATTGGGTGTAAGTTGAAAGCATGTGTTATTGAGGAGAGGATACCATAATCATACAAAATGGCACCCAAAGGCAATGCAGTGTAAAAATGAGGGGGTCAAGGGTTCCCCACCACCTGACTCATGGATCTACCCATGATCTTAAGCAAATCAGTTCAATTCTATCTGTTCAATGCTACTGATACTGTTTGAGAACATGCTCATCGATTTGCTTATCTAACAAACACTGATTTGATTTTACTTCCATATCCTGGTTCCCGTAGGTAGGGAAATGTAAAAATGAAAGCAACATAACCCTTAACTTCACAGGAAGTTGGTAAAATAACATAAAATGGGAAGGAATTGAATCAGATAGGGTGCTCTTGACTACAAGTAATAAAAGGTCCAACGAAGTGTGGCTTAAATAGTAAAGATACTATCTATCTTACATCAAAAAATGTCTCAAAATATAAGTTTCTAGGGTTCGTTAATCAGCTAACCAGTGTCATCAAGAAGGTATTTTTCTGCCTTTCCACTTTGACATCCTCACAATGATGGCCTCAGTATGTAGGCTTGTCTCTATTCATGGCTAAAAACGGCTGCCACAGTTCCAGGTATTACGTCCTGAGGCAACTGAGATTGAAACTCTGAGGTCTAAGAGAAGCAATGCATACATAACGCATGGTTTCTGATGAATAGAAATTGTACAATGGATGTTGGCTATTAGTATTTCTGGAATTATGTTATACTATTTAGCTCCAGAGAAAATGCTTATATTAGTTTGCTAGGGCTGCCATAACAGTTTAAATAACAGAAGATTAAATAACAGAAATCTATTCTATCACAGTTCTGGAGGCTAGAAATTTGAAATCAAGGTGTCAGCTGGATTGGTTCCTTATGAAGAAGCATCTGTTCTAACCTCTTTCCTTAGCTTGTAGATGTCTACTTTCTTAGTCTCTTCACATTATCTTATTTCTTTGTGTCTTTCTCTTCAATAGCATTCTTTTTGTAGGGACACCAATCATATTAGATTAGGGGCTCATCCTATCCTAGGATGACTTCATCTTAACTAACTGCATCTACAATGACCCAATTTCCAAATAAGTTCTATTTGGAGGTACAGGAGGTTAGGACTTCAACATACGGAATTTTGGGGAGAACATATCAATCCATATTATTGTTCATCAATGTGCTTTAGTTTAGGTGTCTTTATTTCCTAGTGCTTTAGGGGCACCTGGGTGGCTCAGGAAGTTAAGTGTCTGACTTTTGGTTTCCGCTCAGGTCATGAATTCACGATTTGTGAGTTCAAGCCCCATGTTGGGCTCTGCGCTGATAGCACAGGGCCTGCTTGGGATTCTCTCCCTCTGTCTGCCTCTCCCCTGTTTGTGTTATCTCTCTCTCTCTCTCTCTCTCAAAATGAACAAATAAACTTAAAAAAAAAACCCAAAGACCTGTCTTTTTTTAATAAAGAGGAAATATTTCCTCTTTGAGAGTAAGTAAGTGGGGAAACAGGAATTTGGTCAAGTGTTCTGTGTACCAGATCTTCCTTATAGTTAGCAAATTATCTTTCTCTATGAGTGGATTTATCATCCACTGGGAGATGAAATCCATTGCGGGATATTTTCCATAAACTGAGCTCTTTTTATGAAGAATTGTATTATCTTCCCCTGGTTTTATTTCCTTTACTCTTTTCATCTCCAACTTCTCCTTTATTCCCAGTTCTCTTTAAGAAAAAAAAAAAATCTGGGGCACCTGGGTGGCTCAGTTGGTTAACCTGACTCCTGATTGCAGTCCAGGTCATGTTCTCACAGTTCATGAGTTCAAGATCCAAAATCAGCATCGGGCTCTATGTTGACTGTGCAGAACCTACTTTGCATTCTCTCTACTCTGCCTCTCCTCCACTAGCACTCTCTACATTTCTCAAAATAAATAAATAAACTTAAAAAAAAAAAGGAAAAAAAAACACGTTGGCTTTATTCATTTGCATTACTTCCCAACATGGGAGAGAAACCCAATGGCCAAGAGTTTGTGAGCGCATTCTTGTTTGTTGCCATCCTTTCTTCTCTAAGAGACTGTGTCTGGAATTCAGCCATGGATGATGTCAACCACAGAGTAAAACGAAGCATAATACTTTTTACCAACTTATACATTCTCCTGGGTGCAGGAGGAATTTGTAAGCTATTAAAAGTTGAGTGAGTGTTCTCAGCTGCTTGAGTGAAACACAAAGACCATCTGCATGGCCTGTCTTTTTTTCATCTGGGGCCATAGCAACTCTGTCCTCGGCTTGGAGGAAAGATGGATAGAAGAGAGCCCTGGGTTTCGTTTCTGGAAAGAGAGAGAAGCTGAGTGGGAATCTAATAGGGATTCTCCCTCCTGCTCCTCAGCAGGACCGCATGCTTCTTCATTATGCCAAGCTGAGAAGCAGTCTGGTCTCAGCTCCTTCTCCTAGCCCAGCCCCCAGTCTACCTCCATCTTCCTTCTCCTTTCTTTTTCACCAGACCTACTAGTGTTTGGAACGAGGCTTTTTAATTTTGTAAATCTGAGCCATCTGACCCTGAGGCACTTCCACTAGCACATTCTCTGCAACATCTTGGTGAAATGGAGGACTGGGCGCTTGCCCTGTGACTCAATTAAAACGACCAGGTTTGCTAATTGTAATTACTCACAGATGCCCTGTTCATACTTACAGGTACACCTTTTAATTTCAAACTAAGCTTCTGAAAACCAAATTAAATACTTTTCCTTTCTTTTTTAATGCTTACCATTAATATTTTGTAAGAAGAAATGAAAAAAAGTTTTAGCATCTCCAACAGTGCGTTCCATGAGTTTCCTGGTGGGAGGTGATAAAGGCATTTTTTTTAACTGACTAAAAATGGTTAGCCACAGCACCATGAAAATATCTCAGAATGTTTTAAAATGAAAAAAAAATTCTGTGACATGGAAATAGCAATTTAGAGGGGGGTCCGGGGTTTGTTGGCAGCTTTGAATGGCTGATTTTAGTCTTCTCTGGACCTCCCTCATGATTTCCACACCAATTTCCATCTACATCAAAAAAAAGCAAGCCTCCTGAGGTACAGAGGGGAAAAAGTATGGGACCATTTGTTATTTTGGACACAGATGATTCCAACCGAGGGAGGACATTAAAATGTTTCAAGAAACACAGTCTTTGAAATACAGCAATAGATTCACATCTATAACAGACTCTTCCGTAATATAAACCCCCTCAGTGGAAGTGCGGAACCCTTTTGTGACTCTCTATGCTTCAGATCCCACCCCCTAGCCACCTTTTTAAGTCCTGGAGTTTAGCTACAGCCTTTACTGACGCTTAACAACCACTTGTGCCACACGCAGATCTAGGCATAAAATTATGGCAGACAACATCATTCTAAAAACTTCTACCATTTTAAACTTTCTGGAAATCCTCTGCCTTGCTATATATTCCCAGGGGAGGATTAACACTGCACTTGCAAAGTGCTTTGCATCCCTTAACAGGAGGACTGCCGTTGATGTGGCTGGAAACCAAAAATAAATTAACCTAATTTGCATGTCCAGAATGGAAGTGTGATGGAGACTTCATTAGTATTTACTGTTACTTCAAATAATACTGAATGAAAACTCCCATGATTCCAGGTGTTAATTACCCAAATAATGTTATTAATATGCAGATTTTTCATGACCATTTCTCTGCCGCCCTTGTCTCTCTCCTCAATGTTATTCTAGTAGTGCTAGGCTTTTGGTGCCCACAAACCAGCCTACTCAACAGTTTCCACTCGAACATCTTTCTAGATGCTTATTCATTCTGGTCACTCCTTAGTTTTCATTTACTCAGGCTCCCCCTAAGTTAAGAAGAGCTGCTTAGGGCTGGTAACCTTCTCTTGGAGGAGAAGGAGGGTGCCAAAAGCTGGAAGAGAGAGAAGGGGAGGTAGAACTACGAAGTTTCTGGGCATTTCGTACGATGTTTAGGCCATCCTGCAACAATGAAAAAGAGCCATGGGCTGAGACAGGCAAACCTCTAATTTAGCACTACCATATTATGCTTGGGAGTCTTTAACTTCTGTGAAACAACACACAAAGATCCAGGCACTATCGGGTACCTGGTAAAAAGGGAGATAGTCCCCTTTGTCTTCTACCTCTTTGTTACTTCAGGAAAGAAATCAGTCCCGACAGGAACATGTTAGTCTAAAGAGACCCACTGACAGTGTGTGTCTCTGTTAAGTCTGATTAGAGTTTTACTCAAATATAGTTCTCTGCTTTAGGCCGTCTTCACAATGTGTAAGAAATCACTAGTTTATTTCACGAGCCCTTGATTGTGCTAGATCTTTCTAAATTTTCCGAACCAACCATGTTCATCTTTGGGAGAGTTTGGTCTATTTTTCTCAGGTAATTAATGAAGGTTTTTGTGTGTGTGTGTTTTTTTTGTTTGTTTGGTTTTTGTTTTTTTTTTTTTTTTTTTTTTTTTTTTTGCTTTTTGGGGTTGTTTTCACCCATTCCCAAACAAATCTCTGGGATTTTCCAAATAAATACCTTGTTACATCACATTTCAGATATGGGGGCTCTTACCATGTGGCCCTTGAGCCAGCTGGGATTTGACCTGGGGAGTTTGCCTCCACGTGTGGTGGTGGCACTGAGTTTTGCAGAATGACAGAATAGCTGTTCTGTCATGTTCTTAGGCTACTGATGATATGTCTTTGGTAACTCTAAGCTTTGCTCAAACGTCAGAGTCTTGAGTCACTCCGTCATTGTTGCTCTTCAGAAGAGACGAGTGAGGTGCACTTATGTATGGTGATTACGCAGGTTTCGTGTGAGCACGCCTTCTGTCGGTTTGTCAAAGTCTTCTCTTTTAGTATTTTATTTCCTGATCCCTGAATTATGCCTAGACATCCAGATTCTTGTCCTGATTTGGTAGCTAATTTGCTGCAAGACTTGAAGTTCTGGGATCAACTGACCTGAGTTTCAGTTTTTCCCTCCTGTCAAATGCAGGATTGGACAGAGTCTTCCAAGGTTCTTTGATGTCCTGTTTTCAAGCTATGATCTCTTTTTAAGGGGAGGGGAGTGATTGCACATACGATGGCAGTATTTCATTTCCCAAAGCTTTGATCCAACTAGGTTGTCTGAGTAGAGAAGTGGTATCTCCACTCTCGTCTCCATATAAAATGGCCTAAGTTGCTAACTATATGCAAGGAAGCATTTCTTGAGAAAATGTGAAAAATGTCAGTGTGGTTGGAAGTCTTTTACGATGCATACATATGATCTCTACTTGGTAAAGTTGGTGATCTCTGTTCTCTCGCAGCCAGAAATCAACAAGAAACAAAATCACTGAGCATCAAGGATGGCTGTGTTACTGTCCTTTCAAGAGTGAAATGGCAAAATATTAAAGTTATAAAAGAAATATAAATTGATTGAGGGTGATGATTTTGTGCCTAGTCTTCTTCTGGTGTCATTACATAGCCCTGAGTTTATGACAGTTTGCTAAATGATGGTGCAGTGGGAAACTTAATTTGTGCTATTTGTTCTTCAAAATGAAATAAAGTTTATTAAAGTTATTTAATTTTTTTTAACGTTTATTTATTTTTGGACATAGAGACAGAGCGTGAGCAGGAGGAGGGCAGAGAGAGAGGGAGACACAGAATCCAAAGCAGGCTCCAGGCTCTGAGCTATCAGCACAGAGCCCGACGCGGGGCTCGAACCCACAGACCGCGAGATCATGACCTGAGCCGAAGTCGGCCGCTTAACCAACTGAGCCACCCAGGCGCCCCTATTAAGTTATTTAAAGTCAGTGGTTAAGAGGCGCCTGGGTGGCTCAGATGGTTGAGCACCAAATTTGGCTCAGGACATGATCTCCGGTTTGTGGGTTCAAGCCCCCATCAGGCTCTCTGCTGTTAGCACAGAGCTCACTTTGGATCCTTTGCCCCCCCCCCCCCGCCCCCCCTGCACCTTCCTGGCTCATACTCTCTTGCTCAAAAATAAATAAACACTAAAAAAAAAAAGTTAGTGGTCAAAACAATCAGATTAAATATCACCATTTCAGCTTTTGGTTTCCTACAAAGACTTTTTCAGGATGGACACACAACTACTGTGGAACAGAATGGCCATTATTTTGATAATGCCAGCAAAATAAATAGTGGTATCGTTAACCTTTGATGTCCACACAGCAAAGCTTATCACCCAGGTACTACTGTGCCAAAGCAGTCTGATACATCTATTTTCTGCTTCTCCAAAGTGGTCTTCTAAATATCTACATCAAATCATATGAATTCTCTATTTCTGTGTATTCCTTTCAGGCTCATAATGAAATACACACTCCCTACGACAGCTGAAAAATCCCTGTGTTTATTTACTGCTGTGTTTTCAGTGCTGGGAAAGGAGTAGGCATGTAGTGTGCATTTGATGAACTTTTGCTGAATTAATGAAAATCCTGTATCCTCTGGTCCCTGCTCATCTCTCCTACCTCTTTGTTCATTTGCAGCCACTGTGGTCTTCTTACAATGAGAACTGTACCAAGCTCCTGTTCTGCACAAGGCTGTAACTTGAACTCCTTTTCTCTGTCTGGTTAGATTCTACTTTCTTCCAGACAAAACATCATTCTCTCAGATTTTCAGTGATGCTGTAATCTTGTCCTTTGTAGTGTTCTTTCTTAGAGCACCAAATCCTTCTATTTCAGAAGATAATCAAATTAAAAAAAATTTTTTTAGTGTTTATTTTTGAGAGAGAGAGAGAGAGAGAGAGAGAGACAGAGTACGAGTGGGGGGGGGCAGGGAGAGAGGGAGACACAGAGTTCAAAGCAGGCTCCAGGCTCTGAGCTGTCAGCACAGAGCCTGACGTGGGGCTCAAACTCACAATCCACGAGATCATGACCTAAGCCCGAGTCGACACCTAACCGACTGAGCCACTCAGGTGCCCCAAGCTGAGCAAATTTCTAAGTATATAATTATTTACGTGAATATTAGTTTATAATTTCTCCCATTAGGGTACATGATTAATTTCCATGGGGGTAGGGACTGGGCCTGCTTCAAAACTGTATATTGTATAAGAGAGTCTATATATAGTGCATGCTCAGTAAATACTGATTTAAAAACTTATTTTAGAGGAATCATTGGCATGTTAAAATTAAATTTTGTTTTTACTTATTCTAAATATTTAATACATGTAGATAGTTTAAAAAGAGGACAGTGAAAAGGAAGTCCCCCAAGTTTCTAGCCCCAGAAACAACCTCTGCTATGATATATATATATATGATATACACACATATACATACATCATGTATGATATATGTACATGTACATATATATGTATGTATATATATATATTTTTTTCTTTTGGAGATAATCTGTGAGAATAAGCACATATTCCACATATATTCAGTAAATGTTCTTTGAGGAGTGAATTAGTAAGTCACTTCTATTATCACAAACCCATTATGAAAGTTTTTTAGGGGGCACCTGGATGAGAGCTTTTCATTTTGTACATAAAACTATATAAAATAAGCCTCACCTAGGCAACAAAGAAAAAAATAACTTATCCAGCTCAGAAAAAAAGGAAAACCTTTCATATTGATTCTTTTTGTCTTTGTTTACAGCTCTGGATTAGAAAATAAGCATGAATACAGAATGTCACCCAACACCTATAAAGAAATGAGATTTCTTTAATGAGGTGACCAAAAAAGTTTTTCTTTCCTCAAAGAAATGATGACATTTTTAGCCTTTTTTTTTTTTTGGTAGCAGTAGAAGCTACCTGATGAAAGAGAAATCATTCGGGTTCTTAATTGGGGAACTGGATGCCAGGAATGAGGTAAGTCATCTCCACACAGCACTCCTGGGACTCACAGTCCAGGCTGATATGCTAGATCCTAGGATGCTGGCCACACACAGTTCCGGGTGGCCAATCACAGAATGAAAATCACATACAGCCCTGGTTTGCTCTGGTTTCTCCAATCCCATTGGAGGAACAATCATTGCTGGCCTTGCGTTCTGTTCTGTGGTCCACACGAGCCTCTTTGTTCAGAGAAGGTCTGTTCTAAGCTGGTTCCAGATGCCTACATACATTTCCTAGAGCTGCTGTAGCAAAATATCACCAACTTGGTGGCTTACACCGACAGAAATGCACTCTCCCACAGTTCCAGAGGCAAGAAGTCCAAAATCAAGGTGTCAGCAGGCCACATGCCCTATGAAGGCTCTATGGAACATTCTTTCTCCAGTGTTTGATGTCGCCAACAATCCTTGGCATCTCTTGCCACACAGCTATATCACTCCAGTGATCTGCCTCCGTTGTCCCATGGCCTTCCCTCCCCCGCCCCCGCCCCCAGTCTCCTCCAGTGTCATTACATGGCCTTCCTATAAGGATACCAGCCATTGACTTTAGGGCACACCTAATCCAGTATGACTCCATTTTAACCTAATTCCATCTGCAAAGACTATGCTTCCAAATGATGTCACATTCTGAAGTTCCAGGTGGACATGAATCTTTGAGGGGGACACTATACAACTCAGCTCAATACCCAAGGCAGATGAACTGTGACCAATTGGAAGTCAGCACCCAACTGAACATCTCCATTAATGTAAACATGGTGGCTCCCTCCCTCTGACCGCAGCTTCTTCCCAGCCCATAGAACCCAAGTTTCTTCATGCGTGTCCCCCAAACACCTACAATTTACACCACCACATTCTCACACTGTTCATTTTTAGATCGAGTATGATTTTTATTGCTTTTCACATAAATCTCTTCCACTGCTGATCCTAACAAAACAGCAACACCAAAGCTCCATTCTACACTGGAGTTTTCAATGGTTGAACAATCTTGAGAGCTAAGACCTCATCTCCAGGAAGGGCCTTCCCTGATGGAAACACTGGTCTCGCACTGCGTTGTGATTTAAGAAGTGGCTCTTTGTTAAAATCCTGGTTACACAAGTGAAAAATACACCAGCCCACACAAGCAGCGAGACTGTCCGCCTGGTGTGACAGTGATATTTTGGGTGGTACTCTGGGGGAGTTATGAATGGATTGGGCTGCTTTCCCTATTTTCAACTGTTAACCAGTGGAAGCTGCTTTCTCCCTGGGGCGGGAATGAACCTGTCTTGCTGACGACACCTGTGCAGAGAAAATAGCAATTTCAGAGCCCGCTGGGGAATATAAACATCAAGAAGAGGGCACCTCCAGAGACAGATACAGTTGGTCTTGTGAATGTGGACACTGGGATGATTTTTGAGGTGGCAAAGCAGAACCCTTGACCTCAAGGAACTGTGCATGGTCAGCTGGATAACCAACAGCTTGTTCCATTCTTACATGAGGACCTGACATGTTCTCTTAGTAGCGGGTAAAGACCAATGTCCCTATTTAGATGTCATTCCTGGTAACACCACATTCTTATCCATTTCCTTCATTCACCCCCAATTCCTGGCCCCGTAAAGTCATTAGAGGTATTGCCTGATTCTTCGGAAAGTCTCTAAATAAATAACCCAAGAGGAGACATGACTTCTCCATTGAAAAAATTAGTATAAATCCTCAGGTAAAATAGCAACAAGATGTTTGACCTACCCCGTTCATCTGCCAGTATTCAAAAGTCCAATATGCTCTAGGTAATCTGCTAGGTATGAGGGCAACAGAGTGATTAAGGTGGGGTCTCTCCTCAGTCTCTGAGCTGCTAAAAAACAAAGTCACAGGTGGTCTGATCATGCCAGGCCGAAACTGCTTGAAAAGAAAACCCAAGGAAACTTGCCTCCTATTTTGGGAGGCAATGTTCCTTGGGTGGGTCACATGAGAAAATCCTCTTTGGAGTAAAATAGTTCCTCGTGGAGTAGTATATGAAGTGCTGCATTTCTGAACGAGGTAAGAAAAGGCCAGAGCCGTTCTCAGGAGTGAGGCTTACCTGCTTTGGTCAATACATCACTCCACCATCAGGGAGATGCTGTCACCTTACCAGGCGTGGAGAAGAGAGTAGAAACCGGAAGTCGGCATTTATAGAAGTGGGATAATTCTTCACTAACCCTGCTGTCATCATGTACTCACTTGAATGTGTTAATAAAATGAACATTTTAAGAAACCAAAAGCAGAAACTCCAATTTAAGAGATGATGTGAAGGAAAACTGTTGCCTTTTACAGAGACTACAGGAGTCTTGCTTGACAGCAGAGTGGTAATGTCAGATGGAGAAAAGGACGTCTGCTCTAGGAATTTAAAGAATCTTCTCCTACATCCTTCCTCCACCACTCACTAGCTTTGGGCCCTTGGGAAAGCTCTCTCGTTTCTCTGGGGTTAAATTTCCTAGAAAATGACAATGACCGTGCCAACATACAGTGCCTGAGACATGGAAGTCCCTCAGGAAATAAGTCATATTGGTCCTAAGAAATAAATTCAGGAGGAAACTAGGCAATGGCAAATTGCCACATTCTATTATGTAGGAAATGAGTATGAGGTAAGAGGCAAGACCACAAAATACGTATATGTGGTACTAATAGAAATTTGACATTTCTAAAGACCACAGGGGTCTCCTAGTCTCTTATTATTTATAGAAAGATGAATGACACACATCCACGTATATGTATTACATATACATATATAGAGAATGTACGACACACATACATATACTATATGTACATATATAAAATCTTATGCTATTAAGGATGAAGAAATATACATGAATGATTAATGCCTAATTTGAGGTCACAAAATGTCCACGGTACAACAGAGACCAGAAGTACTTTGGTTGCTGGTTCTTCTGTCTTTAGACATCACATCCCAGAGAAGTGTTATTTTGGGGAACATCCACAGTGCTTCTGAAATTGACTCACATCTATCTCTAGAGCACATGGATTAAAACAAATTTTTTTAACATTTATTTTTGAGAGACAGAGACACAAACACACAGCACGAGCCGGGGAGGGAACCGGGGAGGGAAAGAGAGAGAGCAGGCTCCAGGCTCTGAGCTGTCAGCACAGAGCCCGATGCTGGGATTGAACTCATGAACCACGAGACCATTACTGAGCCAAAGCTGGATGCTTACCCGACTGAGCCAGCCAGGTGCCCCTAGAGCAGATGGATTTTGCTTTGGGACCCTTCCTCTACATGTCTTAACAGGTAAATTAAATGTAAAGTCCTAACAGGGGTATAAGGCCCTTCCAGTTCAAGCTGCTACAGGAGAAATCAATGGTTATTTGAAGATTTTAAATTATCAAGTGTGCACAGTTGGGTCATTGTAAGAGAAACCAAAAATTCAGGTAAAAGTGGTTTGAACTTCTCCAGGGTTGAATAAAGGCTCATATATAGTATTCAGAGATTATTTTCCCTTGTGCAAATCTGAAAAAAATAAATAAAATGGACTCAAACTATGAAACAGAAAAAGTCTACAGGAATGCCTAAGACTGTCCGTTTCTTTCTTCCTTAGTATTAGCTTTATATTATCCAAATGACAATAGTATTGAATTCAATTAAACAAACATGGAGCTCTTAATGTGTACCAGGCATCAGTCTAAGTGCCGGGGATATAACTGTTAATGGAATAATCAGGTGACTTTTTCGGTGAAGGGCTAGATAGTAACTATGTTTGGTTTCTGGGTCATACTCCGTCATAACTAGCCAGCTCTGCTGCAGTGGCACCAAAGAGGCCTCATGGAGAGTCCATTCTAGGGATGACACAACCTACATTCTAAGGATGAAGACAGGTAACAAACAAAGTAAGTGCAATTTATTTTTTTTAAGTTTTAAAAGATTTTTTAAAGCTTATTTATTTTCAGAAAGAGCATGAGAGTGTGCAAGCAGGGGAGGAGCAGAGAGAGAGAGGGAGAGAATCCCAAGCAGGCTCTGAGCTGTCAGCACAGAGCCCAACACTGAGTTCGATCCAACGAACCATGATATCATGACCTGAGCCAAAATCAAGAGTCAGCTGCTTAACTGACTGAGCCACCCAGGCGCCCCAAAATTAACTGCAATTAAAAACAGGGCGATCAAGGTAAGCCTTATTGAGAAAGTGAATTCTTAACAAAGATTTGAAGCTGATGATAGAGTTATATCTGGGAGAACATTCTAGGAAAACGATTGAAGGCACAAAAGCAAGGTCTTGCAAACCACAGTACCGGGAAGACACCAATGGAAGATTCTGAGCAGAAGTGTGTTCTGATAGCTGCGTTAAAATGATCACTGCTGACCAGAGATTGTTAAGAGAGCAAGAGCGAAAGCAGAAAGCCCAACTGGAAGATATTCTAATACTCCAGGTGAGAAGTCAGAGTGCCTGGACCAGGGTGGAAGAAATGGTACGAAATGTGCAGTCCTGGTTATATTTTGAGGGAAGAGCCCAGAAGAACTTCTAAAGAGTACATGTGGGATATGATGACTGTAAAGTTTCGCTGGAAAGTGTTAGAAACTTAACTTGCAATTGAATACAACACACAAGTTATTTAGTACACAGTGTATAAGGAAGTAAAAGTAAAAACAGAGAAAGTTAGGGGCAACTTCTGTTCTGTATTTCCAGCAATTAATACTGACACGATGACTAAGAAAACCCAATTCTTTTTAGATTCAGAAAACTTTCATTCGAGATCTACTTCAGATTATTATCATGAGGACTCACTATGTTAAGTGGTTTCTAAGGAGTTTCTCTTTGACAGAGTAAATCTGATGTGCCTCTAGGCCAGTTGCTTGATCCTACAGAGAATATATCCCAACAGGAGTTCCACTAGTTCTAAGTGTGGTATCATGCTTGGTGAAACGGTAGTTGTGTGTCAAATATTCCTGAATACTCTAGCTCCTTCTCAGAGATTCAAGATGCACAGTAATATGGTAAAGTCTCTGTAACCCGGCAGGCAAAAATAATTTCTTTAACCATGAATCTCTCTTTAACACTAACTTTTAACTCTTGCTTCCACCTTTTCTACTTGCTTCCATCCTCACTGGAAAAAAAAAAATTCCATGGACTCATGATAAACAGAACATTTAACTTCTAGCCAAGAAAGAGAAACATTTCTCTTCCAGATCTAAGAATCACTATACAACTTATTCCTAAATAATCCTGTCCTGCTTATTTCAGAGTAGTTGCAAAGGCCAAATGCAATTACATACCCAGAAGTATTTTGCATAATGTCCTAGGTAGTAGCACATGGGCAAAGTCAGTGTTTTACATAGAGAAGTCCAAGGAAAGATGCTTCAAACCAGAAACAAACAAAAAAATGGCCTGTGTTCCCACAGAGGCTTAAAGCACAGGGGCAACCTTGAGACTGCAAAGCATACCACTGACAAAAACTCTCATCGTTCTGCTAAAAAGGTCAAGTTATTTTTGCTAAAAAGCCACTCTTTGGTGAGAGTGGCATTACCAAGATGGTGACAGAGACTGTACCCGCCACTGCTCCCCTTCACAAGAACAACAAATGTTCCTGTACAAGATACCACTGAGAAAACCCCAGAACAGACAAAATTGGCTTTACACCAAAAAAGAGTAAAAGGAGAAAAGCTTATAAAGGGGTCAATCTATCACAAAGATTTAACAAATGTAAGCGTTTATGCACCCAAGAATGGAACACCTAAATATATAAAGCAAAAGCTAACAGAGCTAAAAGGAAAAAGAAACAGCAATACATTAATATTTGGGGATTTTAACACTGCACTCTTAACAGTGGACACATAATGCAGACAGAATCAATAAGGTAACAGCAGATTTGAACAATACTATAAACCAAATGGACCTAACAGACATATATAGAACATTTTATCAGTCAACATCAGAGTACACATAATTCCCAAGTGCACATGGAACATTTTCTAGGATAGACCATGTGTCAGGCAACCAAAATAGTCTTAAGTCTTAGCAAATTCAAGAAGACTAAAATCATATCATTATCTTCTCTGACCATAATGGTATGAAACTAGAAATAACAGGAGGAAAACTAAAAAACTCATATGTAATTGGAAATTACACAATACTCTCCTGAACAACTGACAGGTCAAAGGGGAAATAAAGTATTTTGAGACAAATTTAAATGGAAACGCAACATACCAAAATTTATAAGATGCAGCAAAAACAGATCTAAGAGGAAAAAACATAACAATAAACACCCATCTTGAGAAAAATCTCTAAGAAAGCACCCAACTCTATACCTCAGGGAACTGGAAAAACAAAAACTGAGGCCAAAGCTAGCGGAAGGAAGTAAATAATAAAGATTAGAGCAGAAATAAATGAAACACAGAGGAAGAGAGCGATTGAAAAGATTAACAAACTTACAGTTAACAAACAAACAAACCAGCGTTGGTTCTTAGGAAAGATAAATTTGACAAACCTTTAGCTACACCAACCAAGTAAAAAAAAAAAAAAAGACCCAAATCAGCAAAAATGTAAATGAAAGAGACATTACAACTGATACCACAGAAATACAAAAGGTCATAGGAGTTACTATGAACTATATGCTGACCAATTGACAACTTAGAAGAAATGGAAAAGTTCTCAGAAAAATGCAACATACCAAGACTGAATCAGGAAGAAATAGAAAAATCTAAACAGGCCAATTACTGGCAATTGAATCAGTAACTGAAAATCTCCCAAAGAGAAGTCCAAGACCATATGGCTTTCTGGTGAGTTTTACCAAACATTTAAAGAAGAATTAACATCAAGCCTTCTAAGACTCTTCCAAAAACTCAAAGAGGAGCCAGCACTCTCGAACTCATTTTATTAGGCCAGCAATACCCTGATAACAAAACTAAAAAGGACACTAAAAGAAAACCATAAGCCAATATCTCTAATGAATATGGATTAAAAAAATTCTCAAAATACTAGCAAATTAAATTCAATGGCACATTAAAATGTTAATTCGCCCTGAGCAAGTGAGATTTATCCTTGGGATACAAGGATGGTTCAATATATACAAATCAATAATATGATATATCATGTTAATAGAATGGGAGAAAAAAATATAATCACCTCAAAAAACATAGAAATAACTTTTGACAAGATTTAACATCCATTCAAGATAAAAAAAAATCTCTAAACAAATTAGGTATAGAAAGAACATACTCAACAAAATAAAGGGCATATTTTCATGAAAAGCCTACAGGAAGTCCTAGCGAGGGCAATCAGGCAAAAGAAATAAAAGGCATCAATATTTAAAAGGAAGACATAAAACTTTGTAGATGACATAATTTTATACATACAAACTTCTGAAGACTCAACCAAAATACTGTTAAGCCTAATCAGTGAATTCAGTAAGGCTGCAGTATACAAAATTAACACCCCAAATCAGTAGTATTTCTATACACCAGCAAAATTTTCTGGAAAAAAATAAAGAAACTGATCCCATTACAATAGCATCAAAAACAATAAAATACTTAGGAATAAATTTAACTAAGCAGATGAAAAATTTCCACTCTAAAACCTGCAAAACACTCGAGAAAGAAATCAAAGAAGACACCAATAAATGTGAAGGTACCCCAAGCTCATGGACTTGAAGAATTTTTATTGCTAAAATGTCCATACCACCTAGAGTCATCTATAGATGCAATGTAATCCTTATCAGGATTCCAATGGCATTTTTTACAGAGGCAGAAAAAAACAATCGTAAAATATATATGGAAACAGAAAAGACCCCAATAGTCAAAACAATCCTTTGACAGAACGAACTGGAAGGTATCACACATCCTGATTTCAAGCTGTACTATAAAGCTATAGTAATTATATAAAGCTATAGTAATCAAAACAATACAGTACTGACATAAAAATAGATACGGAGATCAATGGAAAAGAACCAAAGGCCCAGAAATAAACCCATGCATATATGGTTAACTGATATTTGACAAGGGAGCCAAGAACACCTAGTAGAGATGTCCTCTTCAGTAAACGGTGCTGGAAAAACTGGATGTCCACGTGTTAAAGAACAAAACTAGACCCCTATCTTACATTACCCAAAAGGGATTAAAGACTTAAATCAAAGACAAGAAACTCCTAGAAGGAAACACAGGAAAAAGGCTTCTTGACATGGGCCTTGGCAATGACTTTTTGGATTGAACACCTAAAGCACAAGTGACAAAATCAATACTACATGAGTGAACTACATCAACCTAAAACACCTGTGTGCAGCATAAGAAACAATCGACGGAATGAAAAGACAACATACAGAATGGGAAAAAAACATTGGCAAACTATATATCTGGTAAGAGGTTCATATCAAAATATATAAAGAACTTACACAACTCAAAAGCAAAAAAATCTAATAATCCAATTAAAAAATGGGCAAAGAACTTCTTTTTCCAAAGAAGATATACAAATGGCCAACAGACGGAAAAGGTGCTCAACATCACTAACCAGTGGAGAAATACAAATCAAAATCACAGTAGATGGCATCTCACACCTGTTAAGAACGGCTATCACCTGAAAAAGGTAAGAGATGACAAGCACCGGTCAGACGTGGAGAAAAGGGAAGCCTCACGAACTGCTGGTGGGAATGCAAATGGTGCAACAATTATGGAAAACAGTATGGAGGTCCCTGAAAAAAATTAAAAATAGTACTACTATATACTCATCAATTCTGCTTCTGCAAATATATCCAAAGAAAACACAAACATTATGTTGAAGAGATATCTACATCCCTGTTCATAGCAGCACTATTTATAGTAGCCAAGACAGGAAGCAACCTAACGTCCGCTGATAGATAAATGGAGACAGAAGATGTGTAAATACACAATGGAGTATCACTCAGCCATAAAAAAAGAAAATCCTGCCATTTGTGACAACATGGATGGACCCTGAGGACACTAGGCTCGGTGAAACTAGAGAAACAGAAACACTGTATGATCTCATTTGTTTGTGAAATCGTAAACAACAACAACAACAAACCAAACTCACAGAAAAAGAAGTCAGATTTGAGGTGACCATGGGAGGGGGAACTGGATGAAGATGTTCAAAAGGCACACACTTCCAGCTATAAGATCGCTGACGTCCTGGACGACTTCAGTTAACACTGCCGTATGGTCTACTTGAAAGTTAAGAGAGGAAGTCCCGAGTCCTCATCACAAGGAGAAAACTTTTTTATTGATATGGAATGATGGATGTTAAATTATGGTGGTAATCATTTCACAATATATGTAAGTCAAATCACGACGCTGTGCACTTTAAACTTACACAGTGCTGCGTATCAATTATATCTAAATAAAACTGGGTAATAAAAACTCCCTTCTGAGCTGTGGATAAAATGTTAATTAGGGTACCGAGTCACCAAAAAGAGTGTATGGAAAAACATGTGAAAACTCACTTTAGTGACAAAGGGAAAAAAATACCCTGGGATTTTATACTATGCTTGAATTTAAATATATGTTATTTTCTGGACTGCATAAGATACGCATTTCATTTTGAAAAACAAATACTTATATATTTTCTGATTACAAATGTATACATCATCACTATGGAAAGTTACAGTATGGAGTATTTAAAACAAAAAAATAATAGGTGATGGGGACTAAAGAGTACAGTTACCACGGTGAGCACTGAGCAATGCATTGTTCAATCGCTCACCTGAAACTAATATAACACTGTATGTTAACTGTACTGGAATTTAAAAACTTAATAAAAATAAAAAAGTTTTAAAAACATTTATTTTGAGAGAGTGCATGTAAGAGAGAGTGTGGAAGGGGTGGGGAGAGAGGGAGAGAGGCGGGGAGGGGGAGGGGGAGAGGAATTCCAAGCAGGCTCTGCACTGTCCGCACAGAGCCCAATATGGGGCCTGATCCCACAAACAGCGAGATCATGACCTGAGCTGAAATCAAGAGCTGGATGCTTAGCTGAGTGAGCCACCCAGGCGCCCCAAAATACAAAAATTTGAAAAAATAACATTGAAAAACAATCCTAAGCCACCACAGAGAGAGAGTTTATCAGCCATAAAACCCTGGTCCATTTCCATTTAATTTTTTTGCACATACATATTACAAACATGATTTCCTTTTTATACAACTAGGACCATATAGTTTTTAAATTTTACTTTTTTGCTGAACTGGATAGGATATCTCCCTTTGCCCTTAGATACTGTTCCATAAGTTTCAAGGTCTTCAGAAGAGTTTGTCATCTGGAGACACGGGGGGTGGGGCATTTGCTTCAGCCTGTCTGCACATGTAAAGAGCTGTAAGGGCAATTTTCAAACACGGCTCTTTGTGCTTATCTCTGATAGTGTCCTCAGGATAAACTGCTGGAAATAAAAATTCTGGGTCTGAGGACACAATTTTGAGGTTTTGCTACGTGCTGTCAAATTGCTGCCACCTTCCTGGAGAGAAATTTATATTCCCAATAGCAGTGTCTAAGAATGTTTGGGTCATGTTACTCCCCACCACTAACTACTGCCTTAAAAAAATATTTGCACATTTCTCATTGTTATACATCTTTATTTTTGGTGTGATTTGTATTTTTTTGATTACTAGTGAGTTTGGACGTTTTTTCACGTTCCTTAGAGAGATTTCCTCTCTGTGAATTTATGTGTATTGCCGGCATTTCTACAGAGAGAGTTCATCTTTTAAAGAAATGATTCATAGAGTATTTTGTGATACTTTTACCTAATCGACAACGGCACAGGCGTTGTTGTTCCTCCTGCAAGATGAGCTAAAAAATCAATTTAAAAAATTCAGGCGGAGGCAAAGATTGCACCTAGAAAACTTAAGTCAGCCCAAACGGGTGAGGACACCTGGGGATTTCTTAGCCCACAGGCAAGTTCTACCAGGACCTTTTCCAGAAACAGTACCTGTGATCGGTGGTCTTTCTGATTTAAATGCAAAGTTCATCTCCTAAGTAACTCAGGATTTGTTGTTGTTGTTGTGTTTTGATTCTGGCTTTTCCCACGTTCTGGTGGTCCTGGTCTCGGGGGTTCCACTGTGACACTGAAGGCAGAGGATATAGAGGTAGAGACGCCTCAATCTCTCGGAGACTGTTACGCCTTCACGCTCCTCTTGTTCTAAGGCACTGGTGTTGGCGGACCTCTGAGCACAAGGATCCTGGGCCTGGGTTTATTTTCACTTACATCCACATGACTGTCGGGAAGAACAAAGCTGCCTATCACAGATGCTAAACGACTGGTTTTGTTTGGTGACTCTGCTGCTGCTGCGGTTTCTACCCTGCACGGCAGGGGTGGGGGGGTGGGGGTGCTTGCGCGTTTGCACAACTTCGCTGGCACCATCGAAGTCACGCGGAAGAATGCTCTGATGTGAGCAGATTTTCTGCAGTGACGAGAAACATACTTGAGTTTTTCTCTCTCCGTTTCACAACTTTTGTCTACCAGCCGCTGGCACTAGTCACCATTTCTTCAGCTAAGAAAACGCTGCTTTTCCAACATCCTCAGGCACAGTCTCCCAGAGATTTGTTTTTCTGCTCCTTCCTAATTTAGAAATGGTCTTCAAAGGAAACACACACACACACACCAACCTGCCAAATCACTGTGAGAAGACACCAACTCTGATGTAATGTTGTATTTCTTTCCCGCAAAGTTTCAGAGAATATCATCTACAACCAATATGATCCGGATGGCAGCATTTGAGGGGAGAAGGTAAACAAAAACAGCTATGCCCCCAGGTCAGGCCGTTCTTTATTCAAGCAGCACCATGTGATACAAATTCAAGGTTCTATTAACAATTACTTGTACGTTAACATAATACCTCGATGGTTAAGGAAAGCTTTTCGCAAAGCAAAATAATGAGTTCTGTGAATAAACAGAAGAGCGCACAGTGTTAGCGGTGACATTTAAGTGATTGCAGGAGTTTTTAATTATTCTTTTGAGAACACGCACCTTAGTGAACCTCTATTCAAGGAGCCGTGGTCTGTGCCTCCCGTGGAACCTGCAGTTGAATTAGAGCTTTGTTTCCTGCCTTTGGCAGTTTTAAGGAAACAAATGGGAATGATTTTAAGAACTTATAAAAACCTACCACCTACCAAAAGCATTTGAAAGGTTAAGTGATAAGTGCTAGAAAGAGGGAGTGGAAAGGCGACACACGCACTGTATTTACTGGTGGGAAACAGTAACAGGGAGCCAGAAGTAGTAATAAGGAAGAGGAGTAATTTGAAGTCCAGCCCAGGCAAATCCTTTATTTGTTCTTGGCTGTCAGGGGTTTCCGGCTGATCTTTTTCGATTTGTCATTATTTTTCTTCGGCGGTTCTGGGTTCGCTTGCATGTGTCTGCCGTAGAGGCTGAAAAGAGAGAGGAAGAACCGTGAGATCCACCTTGCTAACACGGGAGAAGCTTTCACCGGTAGGGCTTTGAAAACCAGATTCATCTCCAGGGATATTCAGGAAGCCAAAGAAAACGAAAAGATCCCTTCTGCTGTTTCCGGTCCTACCTTTTATTTAGGAATTTGAAATACTCTTCCACACGCGTGCACACACGCGCAGCGCACGGTGAGGTCACTTCTGGACAAGTGTCCTGGAATTTCACGTTCGCTGGGCAGAGCGTGGCAACACCAAAGGCGGAGGGGTCTGGGGTCGTGAGGACCGGTAATGCTCAGCCCAGCTGTTCCAGAACGAAGCTCTAACGGCCGTGAGCTTTTAAGTTGACAATGACAAAAACTGGGTCGAACTGAAGAGACGGGGTGTCCATTTAGTGAAGAGTGAGCATCACGCCTGGCCGGGGAGCCCAGGGGCCGGATAACGTGACAGAGAGCAATGGTGTCCGAGCCTGCTCAGGCTGCTCACACGTGATTGATGGCGCTGGGACGGCGAGCACACATCAATGCCGCATTAATAAGTACCGCTGATTAAATGTTGACAAAGTACCCTACAATCACAGTGGATGGCATTCATCCCAGAGCGAAGCTAGCTTGTGGTGGAGGGGATTGAACCAAATGGCAGATAATAATTAATCGATAATTTATGAGTAATTCTGATTAAACAAAATTAAAAGCCACCCTAAAATAAATACAGCTCCATCTCAACCCCTGTTACTGATATAACAGTGTCCCAGGGAGAGCCTGGGGCCTGTCTCTGTTCCTCTGGGGAAAGGCAATGCCTGACCTGCTTGTTGTGACGGTCCTGTGCCAACCAAATGGGGCAGGGAGGACACGAGGACTGACCTCCCCATACAAGGTGTCCCTCGTTCTAAAGTCCACTCAAGGACCTTAGAGTGATACCTCTCCTGACGCTTGCACCCTGCCAGGCAACCTGGCGTCATTACCGATGCTCTTGAGGACACGAACAATGTGGCTGGGGGGCCAAGGGATGGATCCAGCACACAGAGCTGGTCAACTGATGGGGTAGTTAGGGCGAGTTGACAGGTGACAGTGTGGTCTATCTTCTCCAGAGGCTTCCAAATGTCTCCCTAGAAGGGCTGCAGGCAAGTCCCACCGGCAGTGGCCATGAATATAGGTCTCTGCTCCCAGGAAGTTCAGAACGCAGAGTCTGGAGCTGGCAGCACGGACCTATGAGCCGGAGGACGTACGTCCTGCCAGGACCTGGGAATCTTCTCCAGGTAAAGTGGGGCAAGGGGGCGTTAACCACACGCCTCTCTGACAGGTAACCTTATAACCTGCAAGCTCGCTTCCAACTTCTGTGGAAATGAGCTTAAAAGACTTTCTGCTCGTCTCACGGAGAGGCCCAGTCCTGCCCAGCCTGAGCACCCTGCGTCCCTACAAGGAGAAACACCTCCTTCCCTAGGACAGCTGGTCCTCCAGGAAAATGGATCTTTTTAAAATCCATATAAGTCCCCCTCCGATGCTCCCGACTTTAAAACGTGACACTGGTGCCCCTGAAGGCAATGTCACGGACATCCAGACGTCCTGGAGGCCAGGAAGGCAACCGTGGGTTTCAGCAGAGAAGAAGTTTCCACCCAGCTGTCCCGCTGTCGCTGCCCCGCCCCACTGATGTCCCTGTCCCAAACCCTGGGACTTGTGGCTACCACCTTACACAGGGAAAGGGGCTCTGAGGAGGCGATTAAGGATCTCGGCGACGGCAAGACTGTCCTCTATCATCTGGGGACCCTTCAGCCCTGCCGTATCTCTCCCGCCACATCCATCAAACAGGTTAAAGAAGTAACCACGGTAGACTCGCCTACTATATCCCTCAGCTCTAGCTACACAACGCCCTTTTTCCTCTAACAGCCCCGGCCTAACGGCTCATCCCAGGACGCAACTGTCTTTCCGCTAACACAGCAGCGTGGCGTTTGGCGTGCCCGGGAGACCTCTGCTGTCCAAGCCCCTCTCACGCGGCATACGTCAAAGGTCCGACTCTAGCCTGTGCATTCAGAGCTTCCCTCCGGCCTCAAGGATCTCTCCTCTATTGTGCAAACCCTACCTCCATACGGCAAACAGTCTGCATGTTCTTACTCACAGACAGCATTAAATTTTAAGGCTTATAAAAATCTGCAGAAATGCAGTTCATGAGCTGGGACATCCGGTAATAGCTACACAAATAAGTGGTCAGAGGAGGGAAAAGACAAATAAGATCTGATAAGGGCCTACGTGTCACATCCCGCGTAGGAGCCGAGCTGGGCGCGGAAGGGTTCTCAGCAGAAGAGGTGGGGGTGTCACTGGGCCTGACAGTGGTAACCCAGCAAAGTCATTTCAGAAGGGGGTGCAAAAGCTGTTTGGAACTCAGCAAGGCTCCTCTTGTTAGGAAGGAACTAGAATGTTCCAATGTTTCAATTGTCTGCCTTTTTATATTCAGACCCCACTGTGCCTGGACCTCCTGGGGAGACACAGCAAGTCACTACAGAGGGCCAGATCACAGAGAGCATTCCTGAACTTGACTTTTAAATCCTTCTTTTGCAATTTACTAGCTGTTGACTCTGGGTAAAAGATTAGCATCCCGCCCCGCCCCCCGCCCCCATCCCTCGCTGTGCCTAACTTTCTTCATCTGTAAAAAAAAAAAAAAAATGATGTTGTTTTCTTAGCAAGGAGGCTGCGCTGGTTAAACAAGCCCAGTACCTGGTACATCTACTGGAAGCGGTCAGCAGATGCTTGCTGAAAAACAGGACTGACGCGGGGTTCTAGTCAGAGGGATTAAATAAAGATAATTATATGATTACTTCTTTAGGACTTTCTGCTCTGAAAAAAAAAAAAAATAACATGGTATTTTCTCTCAATGCCAAACCCCAAGCATCTCTGGGAGAAAGGTTTTATTCCTTTTTGAAGAAAGCAACTAAGGCAGAGCTAAATGCATCCCCCCCCACTTCGGCGGTGAGTCACTGGCAGAGCCGGGATGATCCCTCCCAGGGATCCCTTATTCCTCCGGCTGTGTGGGCAGAGGAGAGTGGTGGTGTACTAAGTGGCCGTTCCCGCGTGGAGACATCACTGGGGCAGAGTGGTAATGACAAGCATTTTAGGGTCCTAAGTCTGGGGCTCTATTCTTGGCTCTACCAGTGGGTTAGCCATGGGCTTCCGTTTGGTAAGTAAGTGTGGTAGGCAGAACAATGGCTCCCCCAAAGCACTGACATTCTGACCCCTGACACCTATATCATGAAGGGACTCAGTGGAAGTTGTCAAATAAGGATCTGGAGCTGGGCAGACTACCCTGAATTTTCTAGGTGGGCTCAGTGTCATCACAAGGGTCTAGAAGAGGGAGGCAGGAAGGTCAGTCAGAGAAATCTGAACATGGCTCACTGACGGCTTTGAAGATGGAGGAAAGCTAGAAATGGAGCAAGAAATGGAGGCAGCTTCTAGAAACTAAAAAGGCAAGGAAATGCATTCTCCCCTGGAGCCTCCAGAATGAAGCCATCCTATGGACACCCTGATTTCAGACTTCTGACCTCCAGAATCATAGGAGGATATACTTATTTTCAGCCACCAAGTTCATGGTTCTTTGTTACAACAACGGGGAACGAATACAGTAAAGGAACCTCTCTGGGCGGGACAGGGCAGCCTGGGAGTGAGGAGTCTGCATACCTTCCGCAGGGGAATACTGGCAGACTTTCTGGGGTAGCAGCTCATTGAAAAGAAGGAAAAGTTAAAAAACTGTTTCAAAAATGACAAAGTATGTCCCAAAAGAAAAAAAAAAGGGGGTGCTGTTTCTGCCAGGAAAAAGAGAACAGGTGGGGAAAGCGCCCTCTCTCTACGACAGAAAGACTGGATGGTCTCTGCCCGCTCTGCTCTCTGAAGCTAATGCTCTGCCCCAGGTGGTGAATGTGCCCGGGATTTAACTTCTGGAGGTGACTGGGTGAGGCAGGGAGAGTCCAATGCCTTTGAACCAAGTTTCCCAAGAGGAGGGTGCATGCCGCACCACACAAGGCCACGAGGGGAAGCACCAGGGTCGGTTAAGAGGGAGAAGGAACAAAGCAGGAGCAGGATCCAAGTGCTTCAAGGTGGTTTCAGGGGCAGAATGGGTGAGGTTGAGTGGATTTAGGCCTGGGCAGTGTGAATAGTTTCCAGGGTCGCAGGGCTATCAGGGTGGTCTCCAGTCGTGTGGGACCTGGCCCTGGGGTGACTGAGGGCAGGGAAATACTGGTTGGGGGTATATTTTTATCAAGGAGGTGGTCAGGGGCTGGCTTTGGATTGGTTGGTTTGCATATCAAAGGCAAGCTAGCAGATAAGTTGGTTGCTGTCTCTAAGAATTAAGCTAGCCCTGGAAAAGGCAATCTCTCTCCAGCCGGCAGGACCTCCAAGATGTCAAAACATCACAAAAGACAGAAAATAAACAACATGACTAATTAATGCAGTCACAGCCTTCAGGATGGCTTCTGTCTTCCTGACCCTGTATCTTCCTCTCCTGACACACTCGCCTCAGTGTTGGCGAAGACGGCTTCTCTTCCCCGCCTGCTAGTTCCATCTCCTCCACCTGGGAAATTCCCAACCTCCCCTCAGACCCCGGCACAAGGCACTTCCCAAGCCAGCATGCTTCCCTAGTGCTGGGCTCAGGCGGCACTTGTCCTGCCCCACATGAGCCCAAGGCACCCTGCCCTGGGGACCCGCAGAGAACAGTCCTGGGGCCTCTGCACTCTGGCACCCTGCTCGCCCTCAACGACGTGTGACCTTGGGAAAGTGACTAACCTGACGCAGTCGACGTCCTCATCTGCGAAATGAGGATGAAAATGCCCAGCTACCTTGGAGGGCTTGGGAGAAGATCGAATCAGACACAGAGAAGGTCTGGTCTGTGCGGGTGCTTAGCAGATGTTCCAGAAGGGCAGCTGTCCCCTTTAATCTCCCACAAGAGGTCCGAGACTCAGACTAAGCTGGCCACCCCCTTCCACTTGAGAGGTTGTCTGAGAGCACACAGCAGACCCAGGAACGTGGCCCTGCCCACTTGGCAGTGGTGACAGAAGGAGCCTGGCTCGAGGTCACCAACAGGGCGGCAGCCGCAGGTGGACGACATGTTCAACCCACGACATGGAGGGACCTTATGTCACAGAGTCTGAGAAGCTCTTCTCTCCCCTGACGTCTGAGGTTTATGGAGGATAACTGGGAGATGATAAAGGAGTGGAAAAAACCAACGGAACAATCCAAAGTGACAGGAGAGGTTCTGTCATGCAGAGGAGCCGGATGAGCATGCTTCGGTCGCCGAAGAGGCTCTCAAAGGCGAGGCACCCTTGGATGCTTTCCGCCTGTGGGAGATGAGCAAGACAGCACCGCTCGGCCCCCCTGGGGCTCTGTGTCCTTATCCGTGTGGGAGTGGACCCTGCCCTGAGCAGCCACCCGCCGAATTCCTGCTGAAGACCACCTCTGGAGGAATCCTTGGGAAATGAACCCAGGGACAGCGGGGTCGTCTGACTGATCACTTCAGAGGCATCTTGTTAAAGCAGCCTGCACACTGGCCGCTTGAAGCAACTGAACACTCCTGCCCGTTGACGTCTGGGACTGCGGCAAAAAATTCCGGCCCACCAGAGTCAGAGTAAAGTCTGCAGCTAATATTACAGCATGTGATATGCAGGCTTTTCCATCACTGCTATGTATATTTTATCGAATATGGGCATTTTCACCGTGGGAAAAGACCCATTCGAGTCTTATCCTTTATTGTGGATTCAAGCCTCTCTTACGGACCCTCGATCCCTCCAGGGCTGCGACAGAAGACCACCGTGGGCCCACCCCATTCCTTCTTGAAAGTTTCTTCCTTTGGCTGCAATATACTATCCTGGTTCTTAATCTCTCCTTCGGGTATTTCTTCAGTCCTTATATTTCTGCTGTTATCTTTGTTTTCACTTCCCTAGAAAGGACACCTAATTTTCCAGCTTCAACGATTACCTCTTAGAAGCACCTCCACGTCCCCACCCCCTATGGAGTCAAACGCCATCTTCATCCCTTCTTGTGCCTTATTCCCACCTGGTCACTGAACCATTGAATCCACCAGGGCACAGAATAGTTCCCTACCCCGATGTCCACAGGTCTGTCCCTCTGTGTCTCCAGACCTTCAGGATTGAATCATTTTAGACGTTTTGACACCTGCCTCTGTTTTTGGTTCTCCCATAAATGAAGTTTGAGTGAAGCTTCCCCTGCAACAGGAATTGAGCCTGGGGCCAAGGAAGTCTCCAAAACTCCAAGCAAAGCTCTATGTGTTTTTTCAGCAGAAGGAGAACGTGGCTTTCAACAGCTTCTCAAAAGGCTCAATTATGTAACTCAATGGATTAATTAGTGACTTCATGGTGCTTATTCTTATTTTCATCAATCTATGATTTTATCTATTCTCTTTTTCTCCTACCCTAATAGGGGCCCCTATCAGATGGTCGTTAAATTATTATAACGGGTCCCTTCACTCCTCCAATGTGTCCTACGCGGGCAGGATAATCTCTCCTTGGTTGACGCATGGAAAACAGCATATGGGTCATATCTCCAACCTGGTATGTGTCATAAGGCAGTCACAAAACATGTCGTGTGATGCTTCACCCCGCCAACCTCAGCTCTCTGTCCACCAGCAGACTGGAGCACGGGAAGGCTGGTCTACAGAAAGGCAGAGGTGAGCACAGTAAGCGGGAACCGAGGGTGAGTTCTGCCACCTATTAGCTGAGTAACCCCACAGTCCTTTCTCTTTCCAGAGTATGTTGCCTTAAGTGGAAAATGGGAATACGTGCACACTGTCCACCTCGCGAGCGCTTGGCAGTCAGACTGGCTTGGGCGCATTCATGTGTTTGAAAAATAAAATGGTGCTGAATGGATCCGAGCTCTGGAATTAGCCCCTCCTCCCAGGCAGCATTCCTTTTGGTCTGTTTCTTGCTGATGTGGGTTAGTGGCATCAGGAATACCCTCCTGGGTCCTTTCCTATAATTTAGATCCCATCCGCATTTTTAGGCTTTTCAGAGCTTTCACCCCCTGCCCCAATTTCTGCCTTCCCGAAACACAATGTGATTTATCCGACTGCAACATTAAGTCCGTGATGACATACAGGTTCCTCCTCGTGGCTTGTTGTTCTGAACTACCAGTAGAGTGCCATGATAATGACGCGTTACAGTTACGGCTAGCAGTCATCCAGCACTCACTGCCACAACAATCCAGAGAAGAAGGGGCATTTCTTACCTCCATTTTTCAAAGGAGGAAACTGAGGCTCAGCAAGCTTAGGTCTGGATCAGACCCAGGCAACTACTCCAAAGTTCGAATTCTTAATGCACTCAATTATCTTGTCTTCCATCTTTTTCTGCATTTCCTAGATGTGTCTTCTTAATAAGCCTGCCGTTTTCTTGAGGGTGGGGACTGCAGAGTTCACTTCTTTTGTATTCTGTATACTCAAGGCACTGGTAGAAGCATGTTGGGTGCTATGTAAATATTGTGTTTCCGAATGCCAGGTATGTGAGAGGTACAATATGCTGTTCTTAAGTCATTTGCTCATGTCATATGCCTCCCTCCTGTTGTTTTGGGTGTTTCCATGGAAAGTCCTTATACAGACCAAGAAAAGAACCAATTTGAAAATTCAAGTTATATGGCCAGTGACAATAATGGAGAGAAATAATTCTGTTTATAATCTGTAATCTTATGGCAGGGTGCTAAATTTAACATCTCTACAAATAAATCTGTGGACAAAGTGTGAAGCCCAGATTATTAATAAGCGTTTGCAGTATCTTTATTTATCCTATCTAGCAGCTATGAGGGGCTGGTGACAGAACCTCAGCACAGAAATTGCTGAGTCTTAAAGAAGAAAAAAAATTAATAGTCACCATATTCCCGGGAGAAATCTCATTAATTCAAAAGGCAATGGCTTTTTGAGATCAAGCCTCCAAGAGATGGTTCCACGCAGTTTGCTAACGGCCATATGTGTCTCTCACGTTTTTCTCCATTACAACCCTCACCGCTCTCCGTCCCCAACACACAGTGTAAAGGAAAGTATAAACATGCATTTGAAATCCGTGGAAATAGCCAAAAGGAATTTGCAGATGGCCTAAGATACATATTAAACTATATGGCAATATAAAATATAAACCGGGTTTTAAAATACCCTATACATTCTAGACTTACTCTCTGCCCCACTGGAGGGGAGAAATGAGGATTCTGGCAGAGCAAAGCTAACAATCTCATGCACAAAAGATGCTCATTAAACTTCATCATCCTGTCTACTCTAATGATGCTTTTACTTAATAAAAATTCCCCGAGCAGTTGCAAGGATATTAGGCAAGGTCTTTGGTTATGTATCAGAGGTCCGAGCTGTCACCAGCAAGCATGCAGTTCAGGGGGTATGTTCCCTGGGGAAGGAGCAAATCCTGCTTTCACGGAATACATGCAGAGAAAAATCAATAATTCTAACTTGCTTCCCTGCTTAAGCATTTAAGAAAATAGGTAATCCTTTTAAATTAAACTGTGAAGTGCTAAATGTTGCAATTTCCAGAATAAACTAAAAAGCAAGAGGAAACAAGTCTAAGGGCATTTGTAAGTTTCCCAAACGAGCTTCCTTAATAGACTTCATACCTCTACTGAATATTTTTTAGGAAAAGAATTATTTTTTGATCATGTACTTAACATTTGTAGAGATTAAAAAAGAGACATATAATCATGTATGTGTGTGTGTCTGTAATACACACATAGATGTACAGACTTAACCATAAACACAAAAGAGAAATTAATTTTATACGTTCAATTCACCCTCTTAAAAAATTACACTTAAAAAAACACTACTATTAAAATTCACTTAGTGGAATCTGACTCTCAAAAGGTAAATAATAATTATACAATGGATCCCCCAATGCTGATAGTGGATATTAATACTACATAACCATAGATTATATGTTGAGATTATATAACCTATTTTATCTTTTTAATTTTTATTTACTCATTTGTTTTTGAGAAAGAGAGAGCGCACACGCGAGTGTGAGTGAGGAGAAGAGAGAATCTCACGAGGGGCAGAGGAGGAGAGAGGGTGAGAGACTGTGGAGGCGGACTGGGGCTTAAGTTCACTGGAAGTGGGGATTGAACTCACGAACCAGGAGATCATGATCTGAGCCAAAGTTGAGTGCTTAACTTACTGAGCCACCCAGGAGCCCCTATATAACCTCCTTTAAAGTTCACGTCCTGCCAGACAGACTTGACTGGAGAGATTACATCAGTTAGGGCAAGAGTGAGGCACCAACCCAAATCTTGAATTTAAAGGTACTAAAGACTGTCCAGTTAGGTGTTCAATGATAACATGGACATAAAATGAATCAAAGCATAAATGTGAAAAGTCACTCTGAATAACATCCGCTCAACTCCTACGCCAATGAGTGTTGATGGTAAGTTGACTGAAGGTATTAACAAAGCTGGAGAGAGAATCTGCTCCTTAGAAGTGTTGGTCTTGGTCAGCAGTAAGAAGCAACAGGATAAATGCTGGCAGCGGGCATCTAGAGCACCTTCTGGAGAAAGGAGAGTTCTGTGCATGCCATGCCAGTGCTGTCTCTAAGAGGAAGCAGCGAAAACAAAAAATGGAGTCGCTGCAACCCTTCACACTCTGAGCCGCACCTGCCAGCTTTCTCCCCTCTTCCACTTCTACCCTCCACATTCCTAACCCCCAGCACGTGAGCAAACGCACAAGGCTCCCGCCCACTTCCGTGGTTTGTACTTGCTGTTTACCTGGAATGTTCTTCTCCTGGTGTCCCTGAGATAGGTGCTATCACCATTCCCGTTTTACAGATGAGGGCATGGATGCCCAGAGATTAAATGCCTCTGAGGTGAATGGCCATGCTGCCTCTGTTTTAGTGTCAAACCATGACTCCGTCACAGGGCGCCTAGATGGCTCGTCGGTTAGGCGTACGACTTCGGCTCAGGTCATGATCTCACAGTTTGTGGGTTCAAGCCTCGCAATGGGCTCCACACTGGTGTGAAGCCTGCTTGGAATTCTTGCTCTCTCTTCTCTCTTGGCTCCTCTCCCACTCATGCTTGCTTTCTCTCTCTCTCTCTCTCTTTCTCTCTCTCTCTCTTTCTCAATAATCTTTTAAAAAAAAATGTGACTCAGTCTGAAACCTTCCCCTTTTTCCTGGGGCACAATGACTAGAGTTCATACATGCGCCTGTGGCCAATTGGAGCCAACTGGAGAAAGACAAGATTTTCCCTCAAACTGCTGTGTTGAAAAGTCCTTTGTTTTCTCTTTATTTCAGTTAGGAGCCCAGTTCTGCTGTCAGCCATGGTGACATCTTGTGAAGAGAGCCTGCCTGGGAGAGAAACCTGCCCAGACGAAGCAGAACTGGAAGATGAAGAGAGGTGGGGTCTGATGACATCGAGCCCGGGCATCACGCCATGCCTGAAGATTACTGTTTCCTGATCATTTTTAGTATAAAATAACGAAATAATCCCCACTCCTCTTAGTTTTGTGTTCCTTGCAATCAAAGGGATGCTGAGTCCTGAATGACACATCAGTCTCACCTACATCAAATGCAAAATCCTAAGGGAGGTCTTTTTGCCCACAATATCCATCACATTCATTTCCTTCATATCAATGGTCACGATGTAATTATTTATCTGATTACGCGTTCTTTCCAGCCTCCCTTAATAGAGAGAGCAGGAACCCTCTCTGCCTTGTTCAGTACCCTGTGTGACTGGTACACCATGGGCATGAAATCAACAATTGTTGACTGACCAAATAAAAGCACACATCACTGCACTTACTAGGGTACGCTCAAAGTATCTATGCAGACTTCTTCCCCAATGGATTATTAGTGCCTCTGAAACAGGGACTGTCTTCATCATTTTGTTTCTCTAGCGCCCACCACCCACTAGTCACCTAATACATGTTTAATGGCAGACTGAAAAAAGGATCTTAGTCAATGCATACATTCCCAGTGACCTCAGTTCCATGCTCCCCATGCTGATTACACATCAGCTTCCCAGTGAGAACTGACTACTGAAAGAATACGTGCTGTGCAGGCCCAGGCAAGTGTCTAGTCTTTGGAAGCAGCCTACTCTCTGTTATGGAATCTTGGTTTGTACATCAGTTTCCTATGTGTTTTCCTCTGTTTTGGCAGCCTTTCTGAGGCTGGAAGGCTGACAGTGCGGCTAGAAGTTCAGTAAAGCATCACCATGCTATTTTGTGAGGCTGCTTGGGAGCCCAGTCTGTCATCCTCATTCACAGCACTGTGGCCGGGCTTTCCCCTAAATTCTTTTAAAGCATGGTGGGCTTGTCTGAATACTCATCCCATCTAATATTAGTAAGAACTCATTGAAGATAGTAACTGTTTATAAAAAAAAAGAGTTATGTTGAAATGAAAATGATAAAACTAGTGGGGTTAGAATACATTTTTATGATCATGGAAAGGTAAGAGTCTTTGGGGTCACATGTGGTTCCTTCATGAATGGCTCAAGGTCATTCACCACCTCTCAAGGGATTAAGCTAGTGAGTGGCCACAACTGCACAACTCATCTCGCACTTACTGTATGTTAGCATTTCCTCCACATGCTTCTGTGGCATTTTCCATACAGCAACTCTTGTAAACTTTAAGCAATATCACACGAATGAAAGAAGTCAGGTGACTCCAGATATAAGTGATATTACAAATGAAGAGCTACAGGACTAGGAACACTAGTGTCTAAACAGAAGCTTTGCTTTTTCTTTTTTCCATTTTTCAGATAAGGACAAATGGTAAAAGCATATTTAGAGGTTATTATTCACCCCCCCATGCCCACACCTCTTCTTTGTCGCTAACAATTTGGATTCTCTGTTCCTGAGCCTGTTTCTTCCTCAGTTTCTCTCTGCCCAGTTGGCTTGGGGATTTGACCATGGCAGAGGACTCACAGCCAAGTCTGTGGAAGGCTAGCCACCTCTCTAAATTTAGGTACAAGCCAATAGGTTCCAGATGAAGGGCAAATGACACTGAAGTAGATTCACAAGTCTTTGGAATTAATCTGGTATCTGGGTAATCTGTTTCCCTGAATAGAAGATGGGGTGTTTGGACCCAAATAAGGGCAGTAACTGTCCAGCCAGCATGCTGCCACACCCCTCACACAATGACTGAGCACAGCACCAGACGGTACCCCATCCCCTGTCCAGCTTCAACTATGCAGGCCTCGGCTTCAACCTCATCAGCGCTGGGCATCTGAATGGAACTTGTCAGCTTTACATGTGAGGCTTACATAAGCACTTTGCTTTTATTAACTTGTCTAACCCTTAAGTAAAATCATGTTAAATGAAACCTTACATCTCTGAGGTTCCTTTTATGTTCTGCTCAGATTAAGGCATGAAGCTTGAGATCTGTATTCCTTGCCCTTCCTTTCTGTGCATGGATTTTCGGTGAGGTGAGTCATGTTCTGTTCCCAGACAGAGCCAAGAGATTAAAATATTAAAAAATAAAAATGTAAAAATAAAGACCAGAAAGCATCCATCTATACACAGGTGGACTTATGCACACAGTGCTTTATCCATGAGGTTCTCACCAGGGGGATTTCAGGAAGCGGCAGCTACCGACCAGTCAACTCTGCCCATTGCCCCAGGCGGTTTCCCTGGCAAACCAGAAACCCTCATATATACTGAGCTCTCTCTAAAGCGGCAAACCCCAACCCTGGAACATGGCCTATCAAGCTGGACTGTGCTTTTCATCCATTCCTGATGCCAGTGTTTGAACTACTGGCCGTGATTAAGGAAAGGCGAGCAGGAGGGGAGGAGACCAGCTTCTGGTGGCTGAGAGACAAAGTGGTATTTGGGAATAAGCCAACAACTGTCAACAGAATAATGGAGAAGACACGTATGGGAGCTCGACAGACCAGCCTGTAGGCCCCCACTCTTCTCTGGTTACACATTCACGTTTTTGTTTTGTGGAGAAAACACACTCCAAAAAGGAAGAGAGCATTAAAAAAATACTTTTAGCCCTGATATATTCATCAGATTTAGTATATGTCATCCATTTCCTCCTAGATTTTGTAAATCAGATTTTTAAGAGTCTCAGAGAAATTTATGGTCTTCAAGTGCAAAAAGGTTAAAAACTAAGATGTTTGCGGTTTGTGCTTGATGTTAAAAGTTATGTCAAGGATCCATGCGTGCACTAGCAATCAATCTGAGTGGGAACCCCAGGAACCTATTGAGAGGAGGAGAGGACTCTCTCTTGGGGCTCCAGCTCAGTTGTTTGATGCCCCCCCGACAGGTCTTATAGACTCAGAGCAAAACTGTGGCCGTGGGTGGGGAGGGAAGAGCTCATGCTTGTCACAACAGACCTCATCCAAGAACCTCGAGTGTTTCATCTAGGAATCTCACCCACAAAACACTCCTGGAAGGTGTGAGAGCATTCTAAATACAGATGGTGAAAGTCAAAGCAGGAGGTGGGGATGCCAGGAGACCAGGGTATCTGTGGAATACCGCCCCGGGCTGCTCTTTTCTTATGGTTTCCAGCATGTCCACTGGTTGTGGTCACGAGGTGGCCAACAGGATGCCACTTGGGCAAAAAAATGACAAAGGAATGCATGTACAAGAGTTATTTCAAATACTAGCTGTATTCTGCAACAATGAACTCAAACTGACCTATGTTCTCAGGGAAAAATATTCATCCCTGAATACCTGCTATTCAAGATTTCTGCTCACGATACCTGGGTGGCTCAGTCGGTGGAGCATCTGACTCTTGAATCAGGCTCAGGTCATGATCACCTGGTTCGTAAGATTGAGCCCTCTGTGGGGGTCTGTGCTAACAGTGCGGAGCCTGCTTGGGATTCTCTTTCTCTGCCCTTCCCCGCTTGTGCTCGGTCTCTCTCTCACAAAGAAAGATTTCTACCCAATAGATTCCCTCTGGATTGGCAAAAAGCCCCTTTTAGTCACTTGTACTTGCTATACATTCCCCTCATTGATATTTCAGAAAGCTATTTTTAAAAATCTTATTTTTAAACATATATTAGTACTTTTAATTTGTAGACACATACTCATACTTTCATATATCTATTGACTAGCTCTGTCCAAAATATAAAATCCACAAAAGTAACTTTCAATTTTTGAGTAGCCATATTAAAAAAGTAAAAGCAAACAAATGAAATCCACTTATATATTTTTTAATCCAATATATATCTAAGATATGATCATTTCAACATATAATATAAATGTGAAGAATGACCTATTTATCCTTAATTAAAACACAAAAGACTTGGTAAATCATATAAGTGTAAGGATTTTTTTTTTTTAACTAAGTGTCTTTGAAATCTAGTGAGTATTTCACAGCACTTCCCAATCAGACAGGTTACAATTCAAGAGCTCAAGAGCTCAAGAGCTGCATGTTGTTTGCGGCACATACTGCACAAGGGAGACAGACCGTGTGAATGTAGTGGGGTCAAGCCTCTCTTGTACTTGATGGAAGGCATTCTGAAAGCTGACGGACTCTTTCTTGGTGCCTGGTTAGTTTTTGCACTTCAGCAAAACGAAGGATGGACACACACAGTACTTTTTAAAAAAGTAATCCCATTTAGCTGGTAGGTTCGTCTCTATTTTTAATAGTTTATAAGAGTTCCGAGTAAGAGCCTGGAAAAGTCTTCAGGCCAACACACATAAGTCCTAAAGCCCATGAACACTACTTGGTTGGAGAAAAGCAGAGTCGGGCCTTCTCTTTCCCGAAAGCAACAAAACATAAACACAGCCTTAGGAGGTCCTCAGCTCACAGCTGACCAGGCCGCGCCGTCCACAAGGCCTTCTCCAGCAGGGGCTCAAGAAGCGGCAGCTCTAGGCTATGTGGACTCACGAGTTTTGCCATTTCCCAAGCAAGCCAGACTTCCTCACTCAGCTGTGCTCCTTGTAAAGTGGCAAATACCAAGGCTAGACTCTGGTCCTTCACCCTGCTCCGTCTCCCTGTCTGTCCCTGATCTCTGGGCTGGGGAGTCTGGGGGGTGGGCCGCAGGGCGGTCTACAGAAGCTCACTGCAGAAGGCCACGAAGCAGGCTGTTAGAAAGGAGAGGACTAGGCGCTTAGAAGAGATTGGGGCTAAATACTCAATGTGCTGACTCTCCCATGGCTGACAGTATTTTTATATTCTCTATTTCTCACCATGATATTTTTTCTACTAAACCCCAAAATAAGAAGTTGAAACCTAAAGGAAGGGTGAGACCCAAAGACCTGTCTACGCTGGAGCTCCCAGACATGCCTTTGTTATTCTTTTGACAATTGTTGACTTGTTCCCAAACGCCACCATTTGGCTTCTTTCCTTGCAACGATACAGCCCCTCCCCCACTAGCCTCTTGGGTTCCCTTGCCCTGCTTGTGTCTCCCATATTACTGGGGACTGTCGTCTTTGTCTTTGGCTAACGCTGATGGTGACCATCTCTTATGGGGGGGGGGCACTTTACAGGGCTGACTTTGAAACTGCCCACAGTGAGCAATGTAATACTGGCTAGATATAAAGGTTCCAAAAAGAATTAGTGACTGTGTAGCTTGAACTATTCTAAGCCCCAGTTCTTCCATCTATAAAATAGGAATTTTAATCAGACCAACACTGCCTACAGTTGTGAGGAATGAAAGAAGTAATTGTGCAAAAAGCTGATCACTGTGTCTCACTACCCATTAAGCATGAACTATTTTTTTCATTATAACTACTCTTAAGAGATGTTAGGTCAGTTTTGCAGGATTTCTAACAAATTAAAAAGGAAGGGCCCAAGTCTTGAGTTGTCTGATTTCAAAATCCAGCCAGCTTTTCCAGAGAGAGAGCGAGCCAGTGAGAGAGAGCCCAAGAGAGTGCATGCGTTAGAGTGCACGCGTGAGAAGAGAGAGAAAGCAAGAGAAAGGGTAGCTCTTTCTGCGCTCAGCATCTGTGAGGAAGTTAAAATGTATGGCAGACAGTTAGACCTGGGTTTGAAGTTCATCTGTAACAACTGGCAGCTGGGTAACCCTGGCAAACTTACCTAACCTCTCTGAACTTGTTTTGCCATCTGGAAAATAGGAACGATGCTAATAGTACATACCTCAAAGGGTCACTCGGAGGATGAAATAAGTGTTTAGCAGGTACCACGCACATGCTCAGTAAACCAAGGCTGTTATGCACACTGTACTCTGAATTGGGACTGTCCATTCTATGCTTGGTTGAAAGCCAGCAATGCAAAACCGGGTTGTGCGCCAAAAGTTTTACACAAAACACAGTTCTGTCCCAAAGAGATGTGTTTTTTTGTTTTGTTTTTTAATGTTTATTCATTTTTGAGAGAGAGACAAAGCAGGACATTAGCAGGGGAAGGGCAGAGAGAGAGGGAGACACAGAATCTGAAGCAGGCTCCAGGCTCTGAGTTGTCAGCACAGAGCCCGACTCGGGGCTCGAACACACAAACCGTGAGATCGTGACCTGAGCCAAATTCGGACGCTCAACCAACTGAGCCACCCAGGAACTCCAGAGATGGTTTTTTAAATGTTGTCACATGTGTGCTTGAGGAAAATAGAAAATCGCAGAGAAAATCACGTGAGGACCTTAAATATAAAATTACTAACAAGCATGGTCACTTCTGACCCTGGTCTTCATTGAATATTACATAGAACCATGCTAGCCAAAGAAGGAGAATCATGGAGAATCTTCCAGCAAGAAGGTTCACGGGCTTTTGCTCTGTCCAGGGTCCTGAATGGGCGGCTTCCCAGGACTAACTGAAAAAATGAGTAAGGGTATTGAGTATATATCCTGGTCCTCCTCTTGCTTCAGCTCTCCCATTCACAGGCTAAGCTGTTCTCGGATCTATTCAGATGGGAACCACGTTACGTAAGAGTCAATAATCTTTATGGTAACTCTGCAGTGAAAGTGTCATTTGTTGTAATGAACACTGATCATAAGTTAAGCCCCTAGCTACTCTCTCCGTTATTTTTCATTATACTGTTCCTTGCTCTGTTATATTTCAGGAGTACTGAGGGAATTCATCCAACTATGTTCGCTAGTCAGCTCTTCGTTACTCAGATTACATTCAGCTAAGATGCAACGAAGCAATTTGCAAACACACTGATTCTTAAGGAAATGCATCAGATGCTGGTTATATGTTCTTCTTACTGATGCCAGCGGGCGCCCGCCCCTCCCTGGTTATTTGTCCCCTTAATTTGTTATTTTCCTCTCTATTTATCTTCCACTCAATTCACAGTATGGTTCTTTGGGCCCAAATCCGAGAGTCTATTAAAGTGTTTCTGGGTAGTTTTTCCTTCGGTAATGACTCTTTGTTCAATTCCACGCCCAGAATAATGTTTCCAAAATCATCATTGCCTTTCATGTAGCCCTCACTTGCAAACACCACTCTGCTTACATGACAGTCATTCCCCCCCTCCGGCTGCTTTAAAGGGCACTAACTCCAAAAGGCACACCAGCGAGGGAAAGCTGGAAGTTTTCCATTTCTTAAAAGCCCAATATGAAAAATTCATTTTGCATGTTGTATATTAAGCTTGAGAGTGGAATTTCCATATGCCTCTGTGCTTCGTGCTCTTGGACGTGCTTACGGGTAGGCTGGGAGTCCTCAGAGAGGCCACATCACTGCCACGCCTCAGAGGTCCCCAGCACACTGGCTTGGAGACCGGGAGCGCTGGACCTTTGGCCATGACCACTTGCAGGATTCACCACTCTTACTGAGTCTCAGGCTTCAGTCCATCCCCAGCTGATACTGGGCACCTCCACTTTTCATTAGGCCATCGGGTTTGATCCTTTATGCCACGGTGCCAGAGGGTAATTTAAAATACGAAGCTTTTTAAAAAAAAAGGCATCTGCAGACACCAAAGTTCTGGGTTTGCCACCCTGGGTATCTTTTTAGGGCAGACTTGGCTGAGGACGTTCCCTTTTCAGAGAAATCTAGCTCACTGAATTGAAATGTATTCAGACAGGCAGGCTATAGTAATGCCATATTCTCTTTTACTGTATGTTTCTCCTGATACACATCAGACTAAAGCTGAGGAGAAGCTTTTATTAAAATGTCTACAGCTCTTTACAAACGTGAAAATTTTTTTTCTCCCAGACACGATACGGTGCTTCTGGGGAGTGCAGAAGGCTATCTATTGACGCATGTGAAGATAACGTGTACTGCAAACCTCTATTGAACAATCCCATGCCACGTCATACTCCTTGGGAATTTTGTAGTTGTGGCGAGGGCGGGCAGAGAATCAAGGCCATGAAATAAGAGTTCAAGATAAGGGTAAAGAGGCTAATTTCTTTAAAGTTGAGATGAGCCATAGGTACTCTAACATAAGGAACAAGAAGGACAAAATTGGTAAACAAAGTTCCCCTGTACTTAAGGGAAATAATTGTGCTCAGTAGTTAATTAGCTCAAGTCTCAATTTCGCATTAGGTGTAACACATGGAAACAGTAAACGAGCAAAAGCATCAGAAAATCTGAGCGGATATTAAATTAGGAAACAGCTAGCATTTGACAGGTACAACTATATGCAGAAGCTAAAAAGAAGGCTTCCTTAGAACAGATTTACCCCACGTTCAAGAAGAATCACTAAGGAATCTAACAGCAAACAGAACCTGTCAGAGCCTGATTTTACTCGAACTTGAAAGAGGCATTCTCTGTGCCACCTAAAACGATTAGTTATGAGGACTGGACGTCAGGTACTCAGCACCTGAATATGGTTCCCCTTGAACATTAAGGGAACAACTACTATCCAAACAGCCCACTCAAAGTGCATTCATCTGTGATCAAATACTAAGAAATTACAAGTGAAAGCATAGGTGGAAGGATGCTTACGTAAATACGTGAGGTAACACTCCTGTCGTTTAAAAAACGTTCTAGGGGCGCCTGGGTGGTTCAGTCGGCTGAGCGTCCGACTTCAGCTCAGGTCGTGATCTCGTGGTTCACGGGTTCGAGTCCCGCGTTGGGCTCTGTGCTGACAACTCAGGGCCTGGAGCCTGCTTCGGATTCTGTGTCTCCCTCCTTCTATGCCCTTCCCCTGCTCAGGCTCTGTCTCTGTCTCTCAGCAATAAATAAATGTTAAAAAGCTTTTTGAAAAACAAAAAAATGTTCTATACATTCTGCTGGCAAACAATGATCACTGTGGCTTATGTAACAGTGCCAGCCATGTTTCTACCCCATAGTCTCATCAATTTGGTTCCAGTTACTAGTCTTCTCTAGTGAAAAAGGTGATGGTGACATGGTCCATAATGAATTACCCTTCCGTGACAGTAATATGAATGGCCGCTGTCACATAGAGTGAACTAATCTAGGCATGCAGCAAGTTCCTCGCCCTTTCGTTTTGCAGGTAAGGCTGAATCTCATCCCAGAGGCATTCGTATTAAAAACCAGTCACAACAGAGGGAGCGGCCCCACCACCTGTTTTCCATCAGGATGTATTCTAGCTGTGTACCCCAAGGAAGTGGCCTGCGTGCATCCTTCAACAAAAAAGTAGCTTCCTTCGGCCTTCTGCCCCAAGGGACAGCAAATCAGCTCTGAAAGACTGCTGACCCCAGACACCGGGACACACGTACATTTATCTGTAATGTGCAGAACATGGACGTTTCTTGTCTGGAACTGTAGAGAAAAAATAACTGTGACAGTAATCTAAATTATATCTTCCTTCATTTTTAGCTTACAAATTTCATTTTTAAAAGAAACAGAAATATATTACAACCCATTTAGAAATTCAGAACAGGGATGGGGCGCCTGGGTGGCTCAGGAGTTAAGCATCCAACTTCGGCTCAGGTCATGATCTCATGGTTCATGGGTTCAGGCCTTGCGATGGGCTCTGTGCTGACAGTTCAGAGCCTGAAGCCTCCTTTGGATTCTGTGTCTTTCTCTCCCTCTGCCCCTCCCCCACTCATGCTCTGTCTCTGTCTCTCTTTCAAAAATAAATAATCATTAAAAGAAAAAAAAAGAAATTCAGAACAAGGTTAACAAGAAAACTGCCAAAAGTCTCTCACTTAAACATAATTTCTACTAGCATTCTTTGTAAATATTTTTAAAGTTTTCCTCCAGAGTATTTTTTAATAGTAATAATCATCGTTTATATTATAATTAGGTTTCTATTTACTTTTTTTTGAAGATTTTTTGAATCATCTCTACACCCAACATGGGACTTGAACTCACAACCTGAAGATCAGGAGGCACATGCTCTGCCGACTGAGTCAGCCAGGCACCCTTAGGTTTAATAATTTTAAACAGATGCTACTGCATCAGTATTTGCCACATAATCATAAACACGATTATTGACAGGCTCCCCATGAATCCATACGGTATTTCATAACTGAGGCAAACACTTCTTTGTTTTGGGGACAGACTGCTTCCACTACTGTTTTTAAAAGAATCTCATCTTTAGCAGTGTGGCTTTGGGCAAGTCATCTAACCTGGCTAAGCTTCAGTTTTCTCAGTCAAAAAAACAGGAATCAATGATATTAACCAGCATCATTAGATTGTTATTAAAGGGACCATAGCGGCGCCTGGGTAGCTCAGTTGGTTAAGCGGCCGACTTCGGCTCAGGTCATGATCTCACGGTCTGTGGGTTCGAGCTCCACGTCGGGCTCTGTGCTGATGGCTCATCAGAGCCTGGAGCCTGCTTTGGTTTCTGTATCTCCCTCTCTCTCTGCCTTTCCCCTGCTCATGCTCTGTCTCTATGTCTCTCAAAAATAAATAAACATTAAAAAAATTAAAAAAAAAGAGACCATAGGTTTAAAACAGTATCTTGCAAAGATGAAGGTCTCTGCTGATGTGAATAGTGGTACACATGAAATCATTTCTCATAACGAGGCATATCCGCATCGAAGTCAGAGACACATGAGGAGGGTGAGGAAGATCCAGTCTTTCCTCTACCAAGAAGAACTCTTTAGGAATTGACAATCACCAGGGAGAGCCAACCTGCCCTTACAGTGAACGGACTAGGTGCGCCCCAACCAGGTGTCAGGAGAGGCCAGGGCCACTTCCGTTTTGGGGGTAGGGAAATTATGGGCACAGTCAAAAAAACCCTAAACTGTGGCCTCAAAAAGTACTGTATATTTCAAATATGCATACCTAGCAAAGCAACAATTTAAGACAGCAACAACAGCATGACTCATATTGAGCACGGTGGTACTCAACCAGGCTCGATTTTGCCCTCCACCAGGGGTCTTTCTGGGAACCCCAGAAACAAACATCTTTGGTGTCATACCTGGCGGGGGGGTGGAATGTGGCTGGCATCAAGCGGTTAGAGGCCGGGGGTGCCACCAAATGTCCTATGATGCACAGCACGGTCTCCAACAACAAAGAATTAGTCAGCCCAAAAGTCAATGGTTGAGGTTGAAAAATCCTGGTGTAAACAAAACTTACAAGTAAAATTAAATTGGAGGCCCTTACTGAACATTAAAGCCAGGAAGAAGCGGGTCTCTCTCCCTAATCCCACCTCAGCCCCCTAGGACGGAACATCTCCCCCAAGCAACATCTCCCAAAGGTGTTCTTTGAGATGGTTACATGTGGAGATTCAAGTTTTAAATTTTAATTACTATGTATGTTTATTAATTGTAAGTGACGGCAATTTATCATCTAGAGTACTGCTACACCATTTCATTTAAAAATAAATGTAAGAGTGTGAACTGATTTAAACCTGACTTAAAATATTATACCGTATAACAACATAGGTGCTATCTGGCTATGGAGAAAGTCACTCTCCTAGACAACACCATTTCTGTACCCATTTTATTTTTTGTACAGATACCATTCGTATGTATAGCTCTTTAATAGATTTGAGGCTAGACAATGGCACGAGGTTAGTAAAATTCTCCAAGTTACATAATGGGAAGAACAGAAAACAGCACAGTCCTACTGTTTCCAAGGTTTCTTTCCCTCTGAAGGGAACTGTGCTTTTTGCTAATACTCAGAGATGTCAGAACCTTGCATCAGGGCAGCGTGCCAAAGACACGGGCCGTCGGGACTTTATCAAGAGCAGAGGGTAGGATTCTGGGAAATGCTCAAAGAGTTTCTTAGTTGGGAAAAGGAATGTTCTGGAAACCTGGATTTAGTGAAAAAAGGCAGTGCATAAAGTAAGGCTGGGCAGAGTTCACGCACACACAGGCAGGTGCAACCTGGATGGAAATCCGGAATCCGAAGAGATGTCGAACTGAGGAGTTCTGCGGCAGTGTGAGGAGAGAGAAGGAGCACATTCGTTCCCCTGAGAGGGGTCTAAATCTACAGAGAATAATGACCACGTCTAAGGCTCAAAGTTAAGGAATCTTGACTGAGAGCTCCCCTTGGATGCTGTGAGGGATGTGCTACCCAAGCAAGTCCGTGAGGCAGGGTGGGGACTTGCAGATTTCTGCCCCGGACCGCTGCACCCGCCACAGCGCTGGCTCAGGTGCTTTCACGGAGATGTCAGTTTACACGTTCAACTCTGCAACCTGAGTTTCTAGGCATGAAATTAAGAGAGAATTGCAAATTGGACAATTTGAGCTTGGAAAAAAAAACAAAAAAACAAACCAAACCAAAAACCCACTGTGGGAAATGAACACCCTGTCAAGCAAAATCAAAAGAAAGCCCATTACAACTTAATCTTCATATAATCCTCCTTCAATTCCTAGTGATTCAAGGAACTAGAATTTGATGGATATTACCACATCAATGTCAAAAGAGACTTGGAACACAGAAACATGGACAGAGATTCTGAGGTGCTTCCTATTAAGCCCCTCGTTCCGGGCATCATTTTATCAAGGAGCTGAGTGGTCACTCCAGGAGTAAGTAGTGCCCTGAGTTTGTGCTCCAACCACCGCCTCTGCCCTCCAGCTCAGAGTCCCAGGAGCTTGCAGGAGGCCATGTCTGAGCACACGTGTGCAGGTGTGAACAGCACCAACAGGGTCACTCTCTTTTTTTTAATTTAATTTTTTAAGTATTTATTTATTTTTGAGAGAGAGAGAGAGACATACACAGAGCGTGAGTGGGGGAAGGGCGGAGACGGAGGGAGACATAGAGTCTGAATCAGGCTCCAGGCTCTGAGCTGTCAGCACAGAGCTCAACGTGGGGCTCGAACCCACGAATCATGACATCATGACTTGAGCCAAAGTTGGATGCTCAACAGATTGTGCCACCCAGGAGCCCTAACAGGGTCACTCTTAAAACAGCTGGTGGACAGACTGGGCACTGAGGAGCTGAAGCACACATGCCAGGGTGCCGCCCATGACTTCCCTTTCTGGTCGGACTAGCTTGTCCCCTTTCCTTCCTCCCCTGGGGCTGCCCAGGGCTCCTCACCCCTTGGAAATCTCCTACTTCTCTTCCGAGTCCAGTTGTAGCCATCCCAACTATTTCTGCCTACGACTGTTGTCTGCCAGCTGGTCCTCAAACCTGTTTTGTCCACACCACTGTAACTGGGGACGTGATGCTCTCCCAGTCCTTCATCCTGGCTCGCTACTGGGCCCTGGGCTCAGGAAGGACACTGCGTAGTTTGAGAAAGCTCTCTCCCACCACACTGCCACACTCCTGTCCTGCCGCATTTTACTTCCCTGTCCTGATACAGGCTCTGTGCTGGTGTGTGCTCCTCAATTCGGTAGAGACCCTAAAGGCTACGACGTATCTTATAAATCTCTGTCCGCAATAGCCTGGTCCCGTATACACAAAGTATACTTGATACAAAACTGCTCGTGTGCTGATTGATTAAAAGAAGCTCAGATTCACTCCCTTCCTAGGTTCCTAAGAAGAAATATACCATAAAACTGAAGGATACAGCTGGCTTCCTAATTAATATTAGTCACTTGGCAGTTCTTAATTAAGAACTCTAAAATAAAGACCCACCTTTCTACCATGCCAAGCAGATCTCACCTTCATTAGTATTTAAGAGCTGTAACCACGACTTCATTTTTATGCTCTTTTCTCTGCCCTGCCAGATGGGAACATTAGCTGCATAGTATTTATCAATATAATAAACAAAGACAAGTGCAGAAGCTTGGGGGAAATTCAGGCAGAATTAGTCACTGGACTCCTTTAGCACAAGTTTTACATGGAAGTGGAAGGAAGCCTACTCTTGTCGTCCAGGAAGCGGCTCTCCGCCCAAGTCACCACCTACAAAGAGCTTCTGTGCCCTGGGGGTCTGGTGTGGGGTCCCCAGGCCTGCACCCACCTATTTTTATGATACTCTGAGGGGTTGTGATTCAAGGCTTTCCTGTCCAGACCACCTGTGCTCTTGGGAAGACAGGAATGTCAACTTTTTAAACTGGAAAAGATCTCCAAAGAGAAAAAGGTCCTATCCCTTTCAAGATGGTCACACAATCGCTGTGGGCAGCAAAGCAGAGTTCCTGGGAGAGCAGAGTCCCCAGTGTGTTCTGACCGGGAAGCGCACGACATTTTCTAGCTCTGTGTGTGGTCGTCAGTCACGGACTGATGAGTGTTCCCTTCTTCAAGCCTCTAAAAGTGGCCATCGCTGAGTGACCCACATCCGTGTCCTGGTAGAAGAGTGTCTACTTTCACTCTCACAAATGTCCTCTTTAGGCCAATCAACTATTTGGTCACCTTACTTAGGAGGTAATGACAAAGTAAAAGGACATCGAGAGGAGGGAGGTGAATGGTATCAACAGGTTATGCACACTCCCTCCTTCTAACAGCCCGGTTCTGAGGAGGAGGGGCGGGAGCTGCTCTTGGAAGCTACAATGAACACGAAACCCAGTTCTGTTTCTCAGAGGCCGAGTGACCTTGGGGAACAAGCTCACTCTCGAGCTTCCCAGTTTGTGAAAAGGCAATCGACGCGATGACATTGCGGGTTTGTTGTGAACATTAGGTCATGCATGCAAAGCACCTGGACAGAGGAGACAGCCACAGCCTGGGGTTGGGGTGGGGTTTCAATAAATCTTACAACACAATCCTGAGAAACGACACGCAAAGCCTGCATGTGTTTTCACACGGGTTAAACGCAGGGATTCTGGCATGGAACCCAACTTCACTCTTTCCTGGCTACGTGCCTTTTGGAAAATGACTGACGCCCCAGTTGCTACTCTTAAAGACAGAGATGAAACCAGGATATCCTTGCCTCACGGGGTGGCTCTGACCCCTTGCAGACCCTTTCTAGAAACTGGTGGAGGTGACTATGGTTGTCCTCATGACTGGAAAGCTATAGTGGCGTTTACTGGATGAAGGCTGGGGATGCCATGTCTTTTAATAAAGCCAGACCTGCTACATTGAGAGTGGTCTCCTGGGCCATGGGAGTTCTCAATGTCCACGGGACATTCGTGTAGGTGGAAATCCTAGAACCTCTATTTGTTTTATGGAGGAACACAAAGTATTTTCTGTCCAGCATCAATGTATAGTGAATATTTCAGCCATGCAGTGTTTGTGCAACTCGAGATGAGACCATATTTTGCTATGTTTTTGGAGCTTTGCCATGAATCCTTCGCCATCTTGGAAAATCATGTCACTGACATCGAGACATCGGTATGTGAGTAGCTGGTCTGTCCTATCTCTTTCAGCCTGCTTACAGCTGCCAGATTCGCAGATAGGACTTCTATGCACAGCTGCAAACACCTCACCACTACCACCCATCCCCAGGAGAGCCAGGAGCAAGTTTTTATATGTTCAGTGTATTCAATAATAAGCCACACTCCTTTTATTTCTCCACTATGTTACAGCTGGAAAATTAGAATGACTTTGTAGAAAACTAGTGTTGGTTATGTTATCTACAAATCAGTTTCAGGACCGCGGTGGCAGGACCCACACAATGGTCACATAAATGATGTGAGAGGTTTGGGAAACAGTGCACTTTCTCATAGAGCTGCCGGGAATACAAATGTGCTAACTGAAATCAGAGCACTGTGCAGAGAGCCTCGCGTGTAGTAACTGCTCAAGAAACCTTAGTGACTTTTAGTATCAGTAACAGTACCAGTAACCACCCTTTCCACCTCATGCTGCTTGACTAACCAATAGTATAAAATGAAATTCACCTTCTGGTTCTCTGGCTGTTCCATCCAGAGGTGAGACTGGCAATGGTGAAGGGCATTCTTTCCTGCATCAGAGGGAGACTAATAACATGGCAAGACGCCCAGAAGGGAGAGAGACTTTTCCCAATAGCTCTGACACTCGCAGAGGGTACTTCATTAGCCTGTCTATTACAAACCACTTAAGACACATATTTATTGACAGCAATCTGCCAATTGATTAAACATCTCAATATATGAAACTGACTTTACATTAATTAGCAGTTTGGAGAACATGATCCTGGAAGTTAGGATGGATAGTTTTGGAGATCCTGGCAACACTTCATTTGCTTTAACCTTTCTGTAAAATATCAACAGCACACTACAAAAACAAGGAGCTAGTAATAACCTTCCTCCATATCTCAACACATATGTACACACACGTGTTAACATATTTACGTACTCACGTTTCACAGGAGGCTCGATTTACAGTATAATCTGTTTATGTTTTTGTACACAATACTTAGATTTTTCAACATAAATCTTAAAGCTCTCATTGAACATGTACTATAACTGCCTCCAAGGAGCTAAGTCCAATTTTCACTTATTAGGCAGAATCCAGTGGCTGCAAGAAATGTTACATTTTCCGGTATGTTCTATAAAATGTTGTGCATTTAAGAAACAGCCACATGAGACAGGAAGGAAAAGCATTCGTTGCTGCATGCTGTGCATTCGTTCTTAATGACAAATATGAGTAATTATCTTACATGACACACATGATTTTTCACTTTGCAGTTGTTCTGTAAGAAATATGAACTTTGAGGGGGAAAACCTGCAATTAGCTCCAAATAATAACCTTGATAAGTGTGGCTTATCACTAAGTTTTAGCCTTCTTTTTATTAATTCTTACTTTTTACTAGTTGTACTTTACTGTTGGAGCTTCCAAGCAACCTGGGATAGTTTTCTCAAAGTAAAAACAAAAACGTAAAAGAAAAAACTGTGTTCTTTGACACCATAAAAAGCAAAGTCCATGGAAAAGGATTTTTCTTTATCCAGCTCCTCCTGCATTTGGGACCTTTGCGTTCCTTCTGAGTGTCGCGGTCTTCAGCACCATACACATATTCCTCACATTCTTCACTCCTGGCCACGAACTATTAATGTGGTTATCGTGGCGTGACACTCAACGCTGAGAAGGACAGCGTCCCTTCGGAGTCCTGCCAGATGTGCCAATTACCCAGTGGGGATCTGGGCATGTGTCAATTCTGATTCAGTGGGTCGAGGGGCCCAAGATCCTGCCATTTCTGAAACATTCCCAGGTGATGCCAATGCTGCCGGTCAGGACGCTCCACTGAGTATCAGTTCCTTATTTTAGTTAGCGAAGGTTTAAAACAAGACCCACTGGCAACAAGATGATCTCTGGACAGTGTAGCCTCAGTGCAGAGTGACACAAAATATTCAGTAACAGGAAATGCAAGGGGCTACTTGAGTACAGGTCTTCACAGAGATCACATTTCAAGCTTCCATCTTATTCCACCCACCATGCACCCACCCATAACTGGACCCCTCCTTTGTGACAGGTGGGGTGGCTAGCAAGCGGATCGGAACATTATTTGATGGTTCTCTGAGTCCTACAGAAGCTCGGGATCCCATCCCCTCCTTCACGTTCACGGATGTGTAAACCCAGACAAGTTACCTAGTCCCTCTGGGTCTCTATGTCTTCATCTGCAAATGGGGACAAAACCTACATATGCCCTAAGGGTACAAGGACACTTAACAGAACCTCCCTCTTAAGGTTGTGAAGAATGAATGAGATCACGTCTGTCAGTCTGGACACATCTAACTACTCACTAGATGGCAGGTGTTCTTAGAAACAGTGTCCCTAACCTCAGGCAGCGCAGATGATGGTATTTTTGAAATTCGACTTGTCCCAAATGGAAAACAATAATTTTGTTTGGTTTTCTTTTCCGTTCTGGTAACAACTATTAGACTAATTAAACCTTAAAATCACCTTTTTAACCGTTAAAATAAAAAAAAAGTACAGATTAGAAAAAATAAAAGATGCTGACCTAAACCCACTTTGGTTAAATGTATTGTTCTACAGATGAGAAACTGGGGTGTGGTTGGGGCAAATGAGTTGACCAAAGTGATGGGTGGTCAACGGCAGAAATGTGCTCAGAAACTCCTGGAAATCCCAGGTGAGGCCCTCGTCAGTCTGACTATCTGACCCTACCCAAAGTCACCCAAAAGGTCTCAAGCAAGTGGACAGAATCCAGAGATACCCACCTCATTAAATCGCTGTTAGTGTGTTATTACCTAATATTCAAAAACTAAGGAGTTGTCAAATGATAATTTTTGTGTCCATTTAAGAAGGAAACATGCCCAGTGGGTAATACAGCTCTTGGGCAGTATTACCTTGGCGTCTGCACGCTCTGATGACGACACACAGTTGCTGTATGCACAGCCGGGAACTGAACCCAAGGTGAGGCCCATGCTTTCTTCACGAGGACGGGCATGGCTCCCAGACACTGTGATGCTAGCAAGTTTCTGTGAAGCAGTGAGTACGTCAATGAGTGTGTGGAGTGTGTAAATAAATGAAGAGACCCATGAGCCAAGTGAAGTGTTCATGCTGTTGGCTTGGCCCCTGCCAAGTTGGTTCCCTCTTCCACCAGAACCAAAGTGCCAATCTCTACCTGTGTGGGGGTACTGTGCCACAGCACAGGTTTCCCTGGAGCAGAAGTGGGATGGATGGGAGGCTCGGAGTCTCTTTAACCACAGAGGGTTTTCCTCTCTGGCTCATGAGAGGGAGAAGTGAGGTTGTTGAGTTGCTGCCTGGTAAGAATTAAAATCATCAAGAAAAAGCTGGAAGAGGCAAAGAGTAATGAGATTTAATGAGTGTAATTCCCTTAAACTTCCTGTTCTTCTTCCCTTGTATTTATACCCTGGAAGCAAGAAAACACTTCAAGAAATTCAACCGAAAGAGTAACTGCAGGAACGCTTCAAAGCCTTTGGAATAGCCCCTTCTGACACAACTGCACCCTCAACCACACCCCATTCTGCCGGGGAACGAAGCAGTTGATCTTTATGGACCTGTCTTTGCCTCTGTCTACATTTTCTGGGCTAAGAGTAGTGCACGAGCGCGGGGACCCACTGTACGGTGGCTTCCCCAAGTAAGACCTAAAGGCAAGTTTGTTTCTGCCAGATAATCTTATCTGAGGATTACGGAGATGCAACATTAGACAAAATTTATTTTTTATATTGTCGGCCACCGAATTTAACAGGAAATTATGAGTCACTTCACTTTCCTTGAGGGAAAAAACCTATTTAAAAAATCCATGGAATCCCCCAAAAAGTATGCAGGGGTGTCCTTTATTTACTTAGTCATTAAAGATGATTCAAGCATGTGTGCTGGAACACTGCCTGTATCCTATCAAAATGCCTTACTAAAGAAAGCCAGCCCGTTCACATGCCTACTTGAAATAATTAAGATGTTTCCTGTTCTTGTTTTCTCTACTTTCCCCACTAATACTTGATTGCCTTTTTGCAGTCTCCCAACAGGTTATCATCCCCTTCCGGTGGTCAAGGGTCTGTTGGCCTCCTCCTTGCCTGTCCCCAACCAGAGCCAGTGACGGCAGCCACCATGCGTCACCCAGCTCCATGAAGTACGCACCTGCCTTCATGTCTACACCTCATTAACGTAACCGATGAGGAGAAAGAATGACATGGTACCCAAAGCCCGTATTAGCACAGGCCAACTCCCAAAACATCCTTTTGTGAGCTGGGCAGCTTTGTTCACAACATGATTCTGCGCTACAGGTGCGTTTCATGATTCTTTCTCCAGTGTTCATGATCCATTTAATTGAAAATAATTCTTCCCAGGTAGAACCTGCTAGAAATTTTTCACAAACCCGGGACACAGCATGAAGTCAAACTGGATAATCAAAATCAGACATTATGAGAACACCTTCCTAAACGCCCCCTCAAATTTAATCTATGCCCGTTTTTGGCTTTGCATTGAAATATCCAATCTGAAACCCCTCTTCACCAGAAAAGTAACAATTAACGGCTTGTTCAGTCTTTTCCCCACAAACACGGGGGGGGGCAGAAGCTGTTAGCTCAGGTCACAGTTAACTCAACCAAAGTTGCCTGGCTTGATCTGCCTTGAATTGAGTTGTTCCCCAGGCCCCCACCCCACAAAAAAGAAATCCTTTCATATTTTATGTTTTTTTCCTTTTTACCACCACAAACAAACATCAACAGACTTGGGTGCAAGGGCCCAAAGGTCCCAATCATAATTATCGTCCAACTGTCTGCCAGCAAACCATGTCTGATAATTAATCTGGCCATCACAGAGGAAACTGTCAGGTTCCACGGGGGAGGATGGGAAGACAAGCTTTTGCATGAGAGCTGCGACGCCATCATCGGCGGGGGACACTTCAGACCGTGTCTCCGGGGGGAAGAACTGAGAGCACGGAGATGATTTAAGCTGCAAACAAGCCCAGGGCATCAGGACTGGGTCCTGTCTTTAAGGCGGGGAGCGCTCACTCTTCGGGGAGGGCGCTCGCCCGGTGGCGTGCACTATCGGGACCTCAGTCGACCCTGTGTTGCCATGAGCCTCACAAAAGGAAACGGAGGAGGGTGATTTTTTTTTTTCCATGAAGAAATAGCACTATGAAAGGAGGATTTCTAGAACACCTTCAAATCCCAAATGGTCCCCACTCCTTCAACAACAGCTCACTAATTTTAGTTTTCATTTAAAGGTGACGACAGTCATTCGATGCTCATGCTTACCAGTCAGGAAAGAGAAAGAGAACTTGGGCTGGTGGGAAAACTCAGAATCCCAGAGTCGGCCTCTACTGCCAGTCACTACTACCACCGTGTTGTTTCCCTGAGTTAGACTCACTGTGGGCCCAGGGAACCCCCGCCTCCCCTGGACCCTACTTTTACGCCCTTCAAGAATGTGTGCTTCCCGTTTCCATCCTGCACCCAGGGGGAGCCCCAGCTGCGTTCATTCCCACCGTTTTCCAGTTTGGTTTTGGATGGAGTCAAAGGATTGGGGGGAGAAGAGCCTTCACTGACGCTCATGGCAAATGTGACAGGGTGTGTGCTTCTGGAAGCCGTCCAGAGAGGCACTGGAGCTAATCTAATTAGCTTTTGCCTTGACTGACAAGCTCTTCTGCGTCCTCTCTCAGCATGGGTTCTACCCCTAAAAAGGGTGGTTGGGAAATTATTCATTGCTGTGTCTGTTCTCCTGCTATTACACATCAAAACCTGCACTGGTGTTGAGTTTGCCTTCTTCTGACAATGTGAAAAACACATTCGCCTGAAATTTTTCCTTTTGTCTCCCCTACTACAAAACAGTCCCCCCACCAAACAACAAACAAGATACCAGATTTAGCAAACTATGTATACTGTGGAAAATAAACTGCTTTCTGAAATGTATGAATAAACTAGTGAAAACACAAAGCCTTTTAAATCTCTTTGATCCTGACTGCTCACTCTTCTCTTAATTAGAGATAACCTATACCTCCTTGGTTTATTAGTGATAAGTTGGATGTATCTTAAAAAACCCAAGAGGCCTTTAAAAATAAGTCTCTATTTAGGATTCAAACGTATCTGCCACTCTGAGTTAAGTTACGAATGAAATCAAGTGAACGCCAATGCCGCCAGCATCGTATTCTAACCACACGCCCCACAACTGATTCTCAATGAATTCTTTTATGGCAAACTGCTTGGCTCTGCTCTAACTCTTCTGTAAGAGCCACAAGGAATATAAGTAAATGCAGAACCTCTTCTGTTCATGAAATTAAGACTCTTGCATCTCCCTAGATACCAACAAAGTTGTGTGCCACAGCACAACCCTGTCAACTATGCTGGCTGCCAATGGAAGAGGCTAGTGGTTGGCCACAACTATTGGCTTCTTTAGCCCAGAGTTTCTCAATCCCGCTGTGAAGACATCTGGGACCAGATGATTCTTTGTTGCGCAGGATCGTCTGGTACACTGAAGGCTGTTCAGAAGCATCCCTGGCCTCTACTCATTAGGTAGACATAGTATCCTCCACACCAGATGTGGCAACAATGACGTTTCCAGTAACTGTCAAACGTCCTTTGGGGAACCAAATTGCCCTGGTTGAAAATCACTGCTTAGCATTACAAATACATGGACTTTTGAACAGCTGTGAAGAATGGAAGCCCAATGGAAGAAAGGAGTCATCTTTAGAGATCAAAGTAAAGATAAATCAGAGCCACTTAAGAGATGATGATGGTCCGTGACTGGGGAAGAGAACGCTTACTTATGCGGTTCTTCACACCACCGAGAAAGAACAAAAATAAAATGCCCACGATCTAGGCAGAGAAACAAAACCAGGGAGAGAAACAAAACCAGACAGGGCTGCCGCTCCATGCTAGTGGTGCATATGCTTTTGGTTTTAGAGTCTTTCCTCATGTTACGGAAGAAAGGTCCCACAGCACGGGCTCGGTAAGGTTGCACCCTACGAGAACGTCCTAAAGAGTACATGTGTCTTATGGTGAATGTGCTGAGGTAGTGAGTTCCAGGGCACTCCAGGTATTCAAGCAGATGCTAGATGACAATGAGGCCAGGGATGCTGTGGAAGGGACCCCTCACACGACAAGAGCTTGGCCTGACCTCTAATGTTCAAATCCAAGATCCCCTATGAATGCCTTTCAAAATTCAGGCCTTTCAGAATTCCTTCTGAGAAAGCTGGGGCAAGCAGAGGACATTCATCTGTCCCCGAATGGATGAGGATCTTGCAACCCCAGGACACCAAGAGGTGATAGGCACCAACTGGCTGCTTGCCTCCACCACCAATCACAGCTTAGTCAAGCCTCCCCAGTGGCTTGGAGCTTTCTCCCACTGGTTCTCCCCTCCCCTTCCTTAGCTCTCATTACCCTGAAAGACAAATTACAGGAATATGTGATCTCACACTGATGTTCAATCTGTCTTTTCTAGCATCCTCTATTTATCATATGGCTTCAACCATGTGAACATGGCGCCCTAGTCTTTGCCAAAATGCACCCTTCACCATGCAATGCTGAAGTATGGCAATGGACAGCTGACATGTCTCGGAGACGTGCAGCCACGTACACAGAAGTCCATGTATGGACAAGACGTACAGAAAGACGGCAATGGGGTGCTCCCTCCTGTCGCTGGATGGAAACAGAAAGAAATGTTCTCTGATCTCGGCTGGAGAGCACCCAAATGGGCAAGACACCTGTCCAGTGGTTCTGCAGTATTAACAGAGGCCAATGTTGCGTTCGTCTCATTTCCAAGCAAGCCACAGCAGTCCAAACAGTGCACGTGTAAGCAGTTTGTTCTCAAATCACCCGACTGCATCTCCCAATATGTACGTCCTAATGAAAGCAAAATGGGAGCTATTCATAGGCACACAACTTTTTAGTATAAAATTATGAGTTGAATTCGCTGTCACCTTATAATGTTTTCTTCTAAAGAGTATGTCATTTTCACATGCAACTGTGTGCTTCATATAAGCCTAATCCTTTTGCCTCTGCACCTTATGTTCTAGATTTTTCTCCCTGTGTCCTGCACATTAAACGCAACTCAACTCCCGCAGAATAAAAATGTGCAGGTACCGGGCTCTCTGTCTGTTCATGATCATGTGGCCGAATTTCAGCAACCTCACAGAACGTGGGATCTCAAAAGGGAACTTGCAGATGACCTAGTTTCTACCTTCCATGTAGCTTTTGGGGAAATTGAGTCTATAATAGTTCGGTGACTTTGCGAAGACTCAGTAATGACTAAGCCGAGACCGTGAATTTCTCCTATCTTGCATTTCCCATTTACTATATGCTTATTTTCTACCCAACAGGGTGAAGCATTCGCCTGGTTACTTTTGCAGAACAGCCACTTCAGAAAACTGGCAGTTGCTTACCAAGTTAAATATATGTCTATTCTACGACCCAGTGATTCTGTTTCTAGGAATCTACCCAGGGGAAATGAAAACGCATGTCCTTATAAAGACTTGTACAAAAATGCTCATAGCAGCTGTATTCATAACAACCCCAAACTGGAAACAATATTAATGTGCAATAAGACGTCAACTGATAAACAAATTGGGTGTATTTATAAACTGGAACGTTGGTTATTTACACAGATATTCTGGGCAAGCTCTCCTGATGCAGCGAATGGAAAGAGAAAAGTTCAATTCGCTTGGATTATCACCAGGGTCCTTTGTAGTCCTGGCCATCTTCGCTCATTTCTCCAGGACATCCTTTCTCCCTCTGCTAGCCAATTTTATACCCTCTTCTCCCAAACCTCAAATACTTTACTATTTCCTCATCCATCCTCCCTCTCAGCTGATAACCCTGCTCCCTATTTCACTGAGAAAAGTGAAACATTCCAAAGAGAAGCTTGACCCAGTCCCAAGACCAGTTCATCAACCTACCAGTACCACACATCCTGCCTCCTCTTCTTACCCTGCACAAACGGCCTGGACCCCTGGCCAGGGCCAACTCCTCTGCTTGCATTCCAGACACCCGTCCCTTCTACCTCCCTATCAGTCCCTCCCCCATGTTAACCACTCACGTTAACACAAAACACACTTTATTCTTGCCTGTCTGGACTGAACCTCCTCTTCCAGCTACTGCCCATCCCCGCCTTCCCTTGGAGCCAACTGTCCAAAGACTTATCTGTGTTTAACCCATTCCAAGCCAAGCTTCCTATTCCAACCTCTTTGTTAACAAAACGACCTCTGCACTGTTCACTCCAAAGGCAATCTCAGTCTTAACTTACCCCGCTGATAAACTTCAAAACTGATAAACTTCCACCTTCTTGACACCACTAATTCATATGGTTTCTGGAACATTATGCTCTCTTGGCTCACTTTATGACTGAGGGCTCGCTCTCAGTTCCCTATATTGTCTCCCCGCTCCCCCCTATTGCCACCCCCCGTGCTGCCTCTCAAAACACCGGGATGCTCTTTGTACTCCCTAACTGATCATCTTCAGACTCATGACTTTCAGTCCTACTTACCCAACCTGGACAGTCATGCTGGGATCTCCAGCCAGGTCCTTGTCCTGCCTCCAGACTATGACAGCCACCTGCCAAGCAGCCCCTTCAGCGCATCCAAGCTCCCCACTCTCTCGGATCCACTCCACACCCCGGATTCCATCTGGGCAGCGCCAGCTTCCTGCTTACCATCCCACATCCAACTCACCAGCAAACTCTGTCAGCCTTTCCTCTTCAATGAGCCTCTCGCACTGTGTTACCCCTCATCTATTCCATACTGGCTGCCCCACCACCACCCTGCTGCTCAGGCTACTGCACTGGCCTCCGAGTCGTGTTCTCTGCTCCCCTTTTCACCCCCCAGGACTCGTGATCCTTCTAAAAGATTAACCAGATCTTGTCACTCTTCTGCTCAAAACATATCCATGGCTTCCTGTCTCACTGAGAACAAAGGCCAACTTTTGTCACTGTCACCTCTTTGAGCTCACGGTGGCCTCACTCTTTCTTCCTGGGTAGGTGTACCTACCTGAACCACTCGTCACCTCAATTTCTGCACATCCTTCAGGTCTCAGAGGCCTTTCTTGACACTTCCCACCCTCTCTCTCTCTTGCCACCATCTAACATTTGTTCACTGATTGTCTCTCTCCACTAGAATGCAAACTTCAACAGGACAAGGATTGTATTTTATTCCCTGTTGGACACAGGGCCAGTAATAGGCACTATAAATCTTGGTTGAGTGAGTAGATGAATAACAAAAGAATACTACGCTTTGTATTGAGTGGAACATGCTCCTTCGACTTCCTGCAACCAAAGCATTATAAATAAATTACATTATCAACAAATTAGCTCACTGAGACCATCTAAGCTCTGTTCTCCAAATCGCCGTAAGAGAATCGATAGCAGCGAATCAAACCATGAAGAAATTCAGTCTTGCCTCCACATGAAATCAAAACAGCATTTATGGTATGCAAAGTTACTTATTAATTTGATAAACATTTCTGAACATGCAACTGTGAGCATAAACTAGCTGAAGAGAAAAAAATCAAGCAGTTGGAGCCAGAAGGAGGTTTTCTTGTAGTACAGACTGTCTACATTTCTGTGAACCAAGGGATCTGCCGTGACCTTCACTCCTTTTGCTCCCCTCACCCTGTGTTTAGAGTTTAAACCAACCTGGAAAAGCTGAGTGTGGGAAACGGGCAGATAATTACAGGGTTGCGTAAATACAAAGAAAAGCCTTATTAGACAGTATTAATAACTGAAAGCGAGCAGTTAGAAGACACTAGAAACACACCTAGTAAAACCACTTAAAACTAACGCTCAGATCAACCACACGCTAAAGATCATTTTTTGCAGTTAGTAATATGCACTCTCAAACAAAGAAGAGCTTTACCCAGCACACAAGAGTTGGAAAGGAAGAATAAAAGACACAGAGAACAGTGTCCAGACCACTAGAATCTTAAGAATTAAAGAATCCGGCATACCGTTTCTCTGACACTCTACTTCCAAAAAGATCGAAGCAGAAAAATAACCATAATTGGTTATATTTTTTATGGTACTTCACGGCTTGCAAATCACATGAACATACATCATTATTTCTTCCACCCTGACAAAATCTGTGTTTTGAACAGAACAGTGTAACTAATGTTTAAAACAATGACACCAACAACAAACCAAGAAAAACCACAAGCCCCAAATGGCATCACTTAGGTTAGGGCCCCGTGGCACTGAATCCAGACTTCCCACCCAACTGCAGTTTCCACCTTCTAGATATGTAGCATTTGATGAGTTAATATGGAATTTCCTGCTTAGTACTAGGAAGTTTCATTGAGAGACCCCGTCGGCTCCCCTTAGGAGGACAACTTTGCCTCGACAACGCATTCCTTGCTAATATATTCCTTTCTTCTTTTTTAAAAAAAACTCCTCTGTTTAAAAGCTTTCTTTTGTGGGTGGCTCAGTCACTTGAGCGTCCGACTTCAGCTCAGGTCAGGATCTCACGGTCCATGAGTCCAAGCCCTGTGTCGGGCTCTGTGCTGAGAGCTCGGAGCCTGAAGCCTGCTTCGAATTCTGTGTCTCCCTCTCTCTCTGCCCCTCCCCTGCTTGTACTCTGTCTCTATCTCAAGAGTAAACATTAAAAATGATTTAAAAAATACCTATAAAAGCCTTTTTGTTGAGCTCAGCGAAACTCCCCTATACTTGCTAGATGGGACGCTACCTGATTCACGAATGGTTTAATAAAGCCAGTTACATCTTTAAATTTACCTGATAGAACTTTGTTGAGCTACACTTTTTACATGTTTTATACACTTTTATTTGTAGATTTCATAGAGAAGGAAACTGAGGGTAAGACACTCTTCCAAAAAACAAACAAACAAACAAACAAAAAAACCAAAAAAACTGCTCCAGGGTCAACAGAGTTTGGGAAATGCTGCACCTGTATGCCCTACCTGGACACCGAAGGTGAACACTCGCCTATCAGCGAATAGTTTTCCCCAAAGTTTTCTAAGCTTCTTTGAACAGAACACCCTTTTGTCGGCCTATTAATATCTTTGCAACATACACGGATCACCCTAGCCTCAAGATTCTCCAAAATCACCCAGTGGCCTCAAAAGACTCTCCAGAACTGAGGCCCCAGTGGGTTTGTGGTTTAAAATAAAATCTTGACGAAAACGACAAGCACTGACTAGCCGGGGGCCTACTGTAAAGGAGTCAGTCACTGAGTGTGAGTTTCCTCGCTGCTGTGTGAGGACAGGGGCTGGATGTGTCCTCTCAGAGGCTCTTTGAGAAACAGCTTTGGATGGGATGAGACCGTGCCTTCCCTGAGATGACAGTGGATACCTAGAGGCGAGGATGCACGGAGGCTCTGCGGAGCCTGAGCTCAAGTGTGACACACGTGCCCTTAAGACACACACAGCTCAATCTAGTCTAACTGATAGCTTCTGACACGCACTGAAGCCTGGAGACACTGGGCTGGAGGGACAGTGTCGGACAAGCAAAGTGTACAATACGGCATGAATTCAATCCCTTACAGTTCTCCCAACTGCAAGGATGGATGTGGACATCACCGGGTAATCATGCTTATTAAATACGTGTGAAATTATCGTGATTCATCTTCACTCCTGTTTCTCAAATCGCTTCGTGAAAGCCACAGAAATAACGTAAGGCCGTACAAAATGATCTCATTATTAAAAGTACCTTTTAATGTAAAATGATCTTGGATAATTATTCGGTTGAGATCCTGGAGGGCTGTGCTGCTGTTTATGAGTGCTAACGTATGGGGTAAATTATGTCCCTGATATCACGCAAATAGAACTTCTGAACTCATTACGTATAAATTATTAAGTTATAAAACACGACTGCTAATAAAACTGTGGCCACAAGAAGTGTGATTAAAGTCACACGTGACTGTGACCTATTAAACAACAACGTATTAATGCGTAAAGCTGTACGCAGCTTCTCCAGTTCCTATAATTAAAATATGCTTCATTACTAATTGCCTTACCAACCCTTAAATTTCCCCGAAACTATTCACAAACGATGGCAAAACAGCAGCTCTTGCTATTACACGGCTTCTGGCATCAGTAACTAAGAAAACCCTTGTAATAAAAAAACTTTGCATCTTAATGCAATCCTACTGATTAGCCGTAGATTCACGGCTGGAAAATATTTTGGTGAAATGAATGGGTGTTTAAAGGTAGGAAAAAAATATCCAGGCACAGAAATTGAGGGGAATAACAATGTTTCACATATTTCTGCCAACATATTAACTAATACAGCAAAAAAGATCCTTGATATGTCATTTGCTGACTGATGCGTGCACAGAGCTCAGGCTCAAGCACGGAATTTTATTGCTGAAGACATTTTCATCTGCAGCCAAATCACCAGGGAAACACTTTGTCAAACAACTTCATTCTGCATGGAGACTTTGTGACAATATTGGCATCCTAAGAATTTGTTCGGGCTTTTCCTATTGCATCCACCTGTCTGTGCCTGGAAATATTTATAGCAACATTGCAATTCATGCAGACGCTTGGTTTTAGCACCCAGAAACAACCTGGCCAGGTCATGTTTTATCTCCCAGAGAGTTTAAAGTAAGTGCTCCGAAGTTATATGTTTTTAACATAAATGAGACAGTATATTTGGGGAAAAATTTATATCAACTCCCCCCATCCCCGTTTCATATTAATAGGAATCGGTCTGGCATTGGGCACTTGCAAAGTTAGAAACCAAAGTTCCTCTGCAAGCAGCTTATCTTTTGCTTGAGTTATACCAGAAAGTTAAAAAATGAAGGAAGATGGAGAGGGAGGCAGGGAGGAAACAGAGGAGGAGGAAAGAGAAAGGGGAAGAACAGGATACATGGCTTGTTGGATTCCGGTTATTTTGAAGTGTGCTTTCCTTTTAGACCCTGAATTTATTTTGTCTAAAGTTGAGAACACAGCCCAGGACACTTCATCCTCCTCCTAGGCAATCGTCACACACATGCTTCCAACTTTTCCCCCTAAATCACTTTCTCAACCTCTTCCTCACCCCTGGTCCAAGCTACAACGCCTCCCATTTAGGTCCCTGCTATGGCCCAGCAAGTCAAAAGCGATCTTTCCGAAAGCAAATCTGCTCACACTCCCGCCCTTTCGCACTTGCCAGTTTCCCTTCGCTCTGGGATAAAAATCCTCCGAACGGGCTACTGACTAGGACGAGGGGTTTCCTGCCTGGCACTGACTTCACCTGGGACCACTCTCTGTGCTACAGGCAGAGTCGACTCCTCAAATAAGCCTTGCCCTCTGCTGCCACAGGGCCTTTGCGGGTGCAGCTTTCTCTGCCAGGAATGCCCTCCTACACTTGCTGCTGGACTCCCCTTACCCTTCTCGGCCCTTCACTTGTTAGCTCCTGCTACCTCCCCCAGCTGTGCTGGGCTATCAGGTCCCCTGGTACAAGCTCTCGCAGCGTAGTGTACTTTTCCTTTTCCATACTTACTACGGTTTATAATACACATCTATATATGAGACTGATTAGGCAGTGACTTCCCCATTGCACTGTACGGTTCACACGGGCAGGGGACAGATCTATCTTCACATGAGTCCCTGTCGTGAATGGAGAACAGGCGCTCAATCAATGCAAGGGAAGCAGGGAGCTGAGCGGTGTGCCGCCTCCCCACAACATTAGGCAGAAAGCCTACTAGCCTTCTCGCCATCACCACCGTTAAAACCAGGACTCCGCAGAGCCACACAGGCAATCGCCTGCTAGGATGGCCTGTCCCCAGCAAACTGTTTATGGTATAAAGTTTTTTGCCTCAAAGTAGAGGGAAGAATTAAATAAGGCTGTTCACACACACACACACACCCCTATATATGGTATGGGCTGTTGGGGACACACCTGTACTGAGACCGTCATACAGAAGGACTCGGGTCTGTGTGGAGGTGCCCATGAATATCAGTGTGACTTGAGTCTGATTTTTCCTTCCTCTATCACCTCACACATTGCGTGGTGACAGAAAAGCACGCTGACAGTCACTCTGTAACAGAGTTACAAAAAAGCAGACAGGTGTGCGAAGGCAAGTAGGGGAGGAGGGAAAGAAGCAATCGACAAGGGAGGAGATGGTTTGGAAAACTAGTGAATAATTGGTAAGAGCCACAGAATAACCAGGCGCTGCTCTGCGGAGGCCCAGAGATCTGGACAGAAACCGGCGGAAAAGGTAGAAACTGCACCAGGACCAGCTTCTGACTTTGAACGCTGGTTGGCAACAGAAATTTCCCCCCAGCTACAGATCTGGGTCTCCAATTTTCTTCATCAGCGATTTTTTTTCACAGACTGTGCGCTGTAGGCTGAGAAAGAGCCATTTTCTTTTCTCTTAAATTTTCTGGCCATTAATTATACCCAGGGTGGCATGCTTTCATACAGTAAGTAAACAAAGAAAATCGTGGCTGGCTTTGGAGGGATGTCAGTGTTATGTAAAATGAGATTATTCTTAAAACCCATTCTGTAACATTCTTTTCCATTCATACAGACAGACAGTCTCTTCAAGGATGCTGAAGAAACAAGTGATTAGGTAAAAGCACCAACCTATTTCCAAAAGACTAACTACCTCGGAGAACAACATCCTTGTGAATTCTCCATTTTAAATTTATAGGAGATTCTTTGCTACTCTCAAGATATCAAATATTTAGGCTTTTCTTTACTTTTTAAAAGCCAGGTTTCTGGGATATAATATATGCATGGAAAAATCTCATGCTTATTCTTTAAGTAATAAGCCAAAAGACAAATTTATCAAGGTGTTAAAATTAAAATGTTAATTCTAAAAGATGAAAAGGTACAAAGTTCATTTTGGTCAACGTATGTGTTTGTTGCTTAATTTACTCAGGACACAAAACCCACCAACCAACGAACAAAAAAGAACCCCTCAACAGTATTTTCATAATGAAGGGATTTATTTACCAGGACAGATACACTACCACGAAGGATTGTTAAGGATCTGTACCGAACCACTTTTTTTAAAAATCAGAATACGGTATGCGAAGCAAGTCCAGTAACATCCTGCCATGTGAATCGCATAGATTTGTCTGGACAATATCAAACACATAGTGACGATTTGTGGAAAAGGGTAACAGATGTGACCTGTTACTGAGAAGAGAAATACCACGATTGCCTTAAAAACAATGGCTACCCTTTACCTCAGAGTGGGTTGACTGTGGACACTTAAAGATGTAAAAATAATTTTTGGTATGTGAAAAATGGTAAACTCTTGGTTACACTTTACTCCACCTCCTTCCAAGAATTAAAATGACAACTCAGGTCATAAGTCACTCCCACCCAAAAAACACATAAAAGTGATCAATATGTAAAATGATCCATTTCATTATGGAGCTGGGTACCACCTATGCTGACCGATGTAACCTCGGGAAAATCACCTAATTCCCTCTGCCTCCATTTCCAAATCTCCATGATGGAGCTCATCCTGACAGGTCTGTAGTTCAGCTGAATTAGAAAATACAAGTCCATCACCTCCTACCTCCAGCCCCGGAGCTATGCCTGGCACAGCCCAGCCCTCAATAAAGAAAAGCGTGTGTCAATAATCAACAACGTACCCACAACACACCTGGATGACGATGACTTACAGATTATACAGAGGATTCATGTTTTCAAAGTGAGTTTTCACCACAACAATCATGTTTCTGGACAGTCTAAAGGATCTGAATTTAAAAGCTGGCCTTTCCCACTAAGTACATTTTATTTTTTTTTAATTTTTTAAATTTTTTAATTTTAATTTTAATTTTTTTTAAATGTTTATTTATTTTTTAGAGAGAGAGAGAGACAGAGTGTGAGCACTGGTGAGTCAGAGAGAGAGGGAGACACAGAATCCGAAGCAGGCTCCAGGCTCTGAGCTGTCAGCACAGAGCCTGATGCGAGGCTCGAACTCACGAACCATGAGATCATAACCTGAGCCGAAGTCAGACGCTTAACCAACTGAGCCACCCAGGCGCCCCCCCACTAAGTACATTTTAACCACAGTGACGAGTATAGGTTACACAAGTGGGGTGCCCCACCGGCCAGGTGTCCTGCCCTGGGCTTGCCGGGCACGATCTCATTCACTCCTCACCACAGTCCTAGGACACAGGTACCATCTCTGATTTTACACGTTAAAAAACAGGGTATTGAGAGGTAGGTGAGGTTAAAGGACTTGCTCAAGGTCATACAACTGAAAAGTAGTGAGGCTAGATCTGAACCACACTTCGTGGATCTCCAGGGCTTTGGAACTAACTGTCACACGGAGTGCAGAGTTCCGATGTGTGCATGCTGAATGAGTCTGCAGAAAGAAGGGAAGGGGAAGGAGTATTTACGGCAACCTGGAGAGGAACATTCACAGCACAAGGCACTAGGAACGAAAGTTTTCTCATGACTATTAACAGCCATCTTAAGCAAAAATATGTAATACGATGTATGTTTCATTATATTTCAGAAAACACTAGTACCAATAACCGAGCTTCAATTATTTCACGGCATTTTTGAAAGAGCCTATTTACCCGTAAAAGCATTCCAGAAAATTCCCTGTTCGTGATCTAATTTTATCTCCAGGAAAATAAAATCCGGGAAATGGTGTGACAACATCGAACAGTTCTGAATCCTCAGCACCCTCTTTCAGGGGGGAAAAAAAGTAATGTTGGAAAGGTTCCAGAAGTTTCAAGACACAAATCTATTTCTCCGTAAGCCATCAAACATCAGAACCAATTGGCAAAAACGTGTTATATGGCTTTCTAAAATATCATGTCAGAGTTACAAATTTAGTCAACATAAATGAGGATTTGAGCTCATTGGGGAGGCTGAACGTCGCTTCTCCTGTACACCTCTGGAAGATGATCTTGGCGTGTCTTTTAGAGGCAGAAGTGAACTAGGTGAGATTTAGTACCAAAGGTGGTTTTATCGGTATGCTCCGCGGAAGCGGATCTTGTTCTCCAAAACCATTATAAATGCATCAGAAAGACAACAGAAAACAAAACACCTGAAAATAAACATTTTATGAGGGAAAAGAGTAAAATATTTTACAAAAGAAAACAATTCTTTTACACATGCCAAAGACCCAGGGAGGTCGTTTCATATTTCATCAATTTAAGATTACAAATCACATATTTTTCTAAAAGGAATTGTTTTTGTTTTTGTTTTTTTTTTGTCAGATATCAACCGGGGACTAAAAGGGATTCTTGTGTACATTAAAAATGACAAGTAACAAAAGCGGCTTCTGGACCAAATGGACACAGGTCCTGTGCGGCTGCTGAGTGATGTCCTGCCCCGTGTCAACAGATACGAGAAAGCACTTTCCCCAATCATGAAAGCTGTCATAAAGGAGAAAGACAGCAGCTCGGCAAGTGCTGTATGAAACTAGGGCCTACGACATTTTGACGGTCAAGAATCAAGATCCACAATGACCACTGGTTGTTCTTAATAGAGTCAGGAGCTGAGTCTTTTCATTCTGAGAGCCTCCCTCCTCGGTTCCACACCTGAGACAGAACTGTTCACAGTTTAACCAATACCACCTCTACCATGTTTTTTTTTTTCCCTCTTGATCAAACACCTTCTCTCCCACTGTTCTGTGCCCATGTTTCCTTCCATCATAGCTCCCCAAAGACCATTTCATGTATTTGTTAACAAATATTGTCCTTCCTTTTACCTTGTATGCCACCGAGGCAGCGCCCAAAGTTCTTGTCAGCTTCGAGGGTTAGGTACAGGCATGGCGCATGTTAGCAGATATTTCTGAGTAGAAGTTTCATCAGATACTATGGTACTGAGTATCAGTTTGTACGAAGACCAGCGAATAAGCACAGGAAAACACGCTCCACATCACAGCCATGATGGAAATGTACACTAAAACCACGGTGCCATTTCACATCCACTAGGATGGCTATGATCAGAAAGACGCAAAGCGACCTGTGATGGTCAGGACGTGGAGACGCCGGAGCCCTCACACATTGCTGGTGTGAATGAATGTAAAATGGCACGCACCCTCTGGAGAACAGTCTGGATGTGAACTCTAAGAATACACTAAAAGTCACCGAACTGTACACCCTGCACGGCTGACTTGTAGGGTCTGTGAATTATCATCTCAATAAAGCCAGTAAAGAAGCAACAATACGTGAGCTCCTCAGCACGTGACTGTTCTCTAGCACCTAAGAAAGAACTGGAACGGTGGCTAAACTAAGCGCTTGCTTCCGACTGAGGCTCTTTGAAACACGTTTTACTTCAGTCTCTCAAAGACTGATCGTTTTGGGGAAACTAAGACAGTTTAAAGACAGTTAAAACGATCAGGGTCAGCTAATCTGGGTTCTCAGATGCTCAAGGAGTCTGCTGCCTCTCCGGATATACTGCTCACTGCTATTCTCTTCTGTATCGCCTGTGAGGATAAGAGAATGCTTATTAAGAGCTTCTGACTGGAGCTACTTGGAGGAGTAGAAGCTGCTGTCTCCAATGAGTCAAGTTCATAGATTTGAGGAAGCAGGAAGGACACAATGGGGAGGGAGGCAGGTATGCAGATGGCTAAGATACACACCCAACATTCATTTTTTTCCCCTGAAATTCAACAGGAAATTCAATGATTCACTCTCGTACTTAAAAGCACTGGCTTACAGAGAATCAAATGTACCTGGATTCTACACCGATGATTTCTCACAAGAGTTTCTGTAATTGCTGGTGAAAAGCAAGATACTGTTTTCTAATTACTAGCTTTGCTTAACCTAACTATTAAAAACTAGAAACAATCGGGGATAAAAAGTGTTAAATTTGCCCAAGTCATAACGTTATGACAGATGACTTTTAGGTTTCATAGCTTTACAAGGAGGTAGTATATTCCTCTTCCTCTTTCTGCTAGGTGTCCTATAAAATGCGACTCTGTCCTGAGACTTTTAAAGAGTTAAGGGAAATCCATTTAAATTTTTTTTTTTAAAAATACTGCGAGAACTGTATGAACCTGCTACATCAAAGACATTAACAATCTCGTGTTTATTTTTAATTTATTTTTTGAACCATCAACACAGCTTTAACTTGAAAAGCGTTTTCACTCAAATTTATTCATAAGCAAGACAAACACCCTGACAAAATGTAGATTAGAAGGGGTCCTTGTGAATCACGAAGACACAATACCCAGCGTGTTTGAAAACAGAATTAAATTACTCTCCCTCTCTGAGATATGCATCTTATTCCTTCAATATCCAAACAACTGGGATAACTTAGTTATCCAAGTCAATTAACAAAATTAAAAAGAAAAAGCACATTCAAAGGGAAGAATCTTATCGGTATTTAAAAAGAAGTATGGGTACCTGAGAGAACTCAAGACAGAGCTTTGTAAACCCTAAGAGGTCCTTAAAATCAGAGCTGAGAAACAAAGACAAAGACAAACATTTTCACTTTGCTATATGGGAGAGGCACTGACAGACAGAAAACGAAATCAAAGGCTTTGTTACCACTATCTCGTAAAACACGATAGAGAAAATGCACCGAGGAGTAGAATCTCCTCTCTTCTCCTCCCTACTAAATTCTTCACGGCCAAGTGATTTCTGTAGGGGGATGGACAGAACACAACTGAATTCTTCACTGCGTTCAGTATGAAAATCCTCAGCAGGAAAAAACACAAGGGTCTCCACACATCATGAATGGCTGACTGGAATATTACTGGAAATCACTCTAATCTTGATTGCAACGGAATTTGCCAAGACGTAATGATATTTATTGGGAAAGAACAGACCCATTTACGTGCAATGATAAAATGAATTCCCAACTTGCTACCACTGAAAACTTTTTATAGTACTGAACACTACGCAGGCCTTCTGTTTAAAAAACAAACCTATTCTGCTCTGTAAAGCCCTTCCCCAACTCCACTCCCTACGAAGGGTCAACTCGGAGTAGGCGTTACTCAGCACACAGTAACACACCTGTAGAGTGCTTTGTCAAACCACACATATGCAATTATCTCATTACTTGAGACAATAATTAACTTGCTTCTTTCCCTCAGGCTCCATCTGTAATAATGGAATAACGCTAATACAAAACTAAATTAAAACATGAAGGCACGTCCACTGTGTAAAAGCAGAGACCATCTTCTTAGCTCATTATGGTTGTTTTAAAGATCCTGTATTGGCAGCCAGTCACAAGGCTGGCAAGGTAAGAGGCAGGCTCATACCAGTCATCACCTTCCCGTTATGACAGAGGTTTAAATAAAGACTAGTCTCAATAAAGACTATTCGGCAGTAGCACACGTAGAGAAGCATTAGTTTAGCAACGTTTTTCCTCCCACTCAAAATAATGACCTACAGTTGGTGTCTGTCAAACACGGCATGCAGTAGTTGCTTCATAAATGTTCGCTGCTGCTGATAACCATAATGATAAGGCTATCTTTTGACGAGAGACTCTTACAAACAGGCAGGTACAGAAAAGAAAGAGACACAATGGCAAGAACTGAATTTAAACTAACAAACTGAAAATCAGCAACAGGAAGTCCTGAAAGACTTCTTATGTTTTTGTCTAAAGCAGAGAAGGCAGTGAATTTTTGATAATATATATTTCATTCAGCTTTTTAATATTTATAACTGAGGCGTATGATTTATGAACAAAAATGTGAACTATGGAATTTATTTAGATTTGATTTACTAGGATCATCTTTATTAGATAAATTAATTTTTTATTGTCACATATCCAAGATGAGTCTCTGCACATGAATTTTTACTACGAAATAGTTTAAAAATTTAAGTGCTATATGCGTGTAAGTTTTTACTACTGAGCTATCATGTTTCTTTTTATGTTACTTATAAAGTTTATTTTTCAAGTTGATGTCAAACAAGGCATGTGCAATTGATGATCTGAAATTACCTCTTCATTCTTTTCTTTCTAGGTTAAAAGGTGCTCTATTCTCTCTAGGTGAAAAGGTATTCTGAGTTTAATGACGAAACTTATTCATTTATTTTTGCCTACTTTTCATCTAAGATTTATTCGAGGAAGAGCCAGTTCAAATTTACATCATTTGAAGGAAAAAATGCCAAATGCTCACCCTTCAAGATTATATTTTTTACCTTCCTTTAGCATAAGCAGATAAATTCTCCATGTCACTGCGGCTGAGTTTCCCTGCTATTTTTATTTTCTACTGACAGAATATTCAAAGCTGACAAATGTTGTAGAACAGACATAGTTATTAAAAGCTTCAATTTACAGCAAATAGTGACAGTTTGCTTTTGCTGCTCATAAACCAAAATCGAAGAGGTGTAAATACACAGGGAAGGTGGGACAAACATAATTTCCGATCTTTTTAAAATAGTTCCAATAAGCAATGCTCATTTGACAAATTATTCCAAAAGTATTAGTTTAGTCGCGGATTCAAAAAATAAAAACAGAACGATGGCTGGCAACTTTCCATAATACTTTAAGAACCTTACTTATGGTCATCCTTTGTGTCTAAGGAATGCTTTTAAAAAATCACAGATAATTGACTTAAAATACAAGACGGAGAGTTCTGTACTAACCAAGAGTCATCATCTATTTGCAGAAGGAAAAAACAAAACAAAATAAGGCAAATAAGTATTTCCTGGTTTGCCACTGAGGTGAATTTCCTAAAATTAACAATCACTAAGACTTTTAGTACATTTTACTAATTTCTGAGGGGGAGAAAGACTTCTGCACACAACAACTACGGAAATTCTGTGTAATGGAAGGGGTCAGATAATGCCAGAGGCAACACCAAAACGTTTCCGATATGGAACATTCCAAATCGCTACATGACCTCTGGAGGCTGAATCACAGCAGCAGTAAACCATAAAACATATTGCCAGCAGAATTTAGTAACGGGACGAGAGACCTGGTGGCGGGGGTTGTGGTGGAATGGAGACAAGAAAAATCATATAGAAAAAGCAAGCAAATTGTCTCCCATTTAAAAATCATGTCATCAGCAAAAGGCGCAAATTCAGAAAGTCTGTTTTGAGGCGTTGGAAGAGGAACAGCCAACATGAGGAGGTGACGGACATGCCCCGAAGCAAACAGATCAAGCAAGAATCTGGAGAAAATGACCATCCCCAAAAGCGGAGAAGCTTCCGCCCAACTTCCCCAGGTGATGAGAATGTTCTATATCCTGACAGGGGGTGCGTGATAGGTGGATATATTCATTTGTCAAAACTCAGGGAACTACACACTTACGGTCTACACGTTATATTACGTAACTTCGATTGAAAAAAAACACAACCTTATAAGTGTATTCAAAACATTTATTTTATTGCATTAGATGCAAAATTAAGAGTCCTCTGTTAATTTTTTTAAAAAAACTTTTTTAAAGAGAAGGAGAATATAAAAGGGAGAACTGAGAACATCTAGGGGGTAAAAATCTTTCTAAAGACTCCAACGGTGCTCGCCTGGGCGAGTGAAAAAAGGGATGGAAGGATGCCTCATGTTTCTATGACACGGCATATATTATCTACGTTTAACAAAGAAGCTTTTGTTTAATAAACTAGGCGATGAGGAACATCTCCGTTTTCAAGTCGAGGAAAGACGCAGACTAGTTCAGTGATGTGCCTAAGGATACACAATTAGGGAAGAGCCAGGACGCAAATAGCGCTCTCAGACGCCCACGCAGAACTCATCTCACAAAACAATGCTCTGTGTGCATACTGTGTGTGGTGTGTAAAACATAAAACTAAGAACCGCTGTTAGCTTCATAGAGTAGTGATAAGGCTTTCCGCCTCGCCCCCACACAGGATGGGCGAGTCTAAATGTGCTGGTAACTATGCACACGAACTAAAACAATCAAGAGTTCTTTTTCTTAAATAGTCATTCGTTTGGTGGTTTCAAAGTCTGCAACTTTATACTTGGGTATGCAAATATGTATCAACTCAATGCTTACCAGCCTTAAGAGCTCTCTGACTAGATATGTTGAGGATGATTTTATTCTCTTAGCACAGTTTTTATTATGATTTCATTAAAGTTAGTTGTACTTAATATTAGGAGGGCAGGCAGAAGAGAATGCCAGACAAGACTGCGTTTTCTGTGGATGAGTTACCGAGATGTGCTTTTTTGGGAATCTCACAGAAAGTGGGAAAGAATGGGGGTCTCAAAGGGATTACACAGAAGTTCGCTGAGGCCCAACTGTGATGCCAGAGCTAATGGGTCATTGGCTGCTCCTAGAAGCAGTGTTCTCGCTTACACCCCTTGGATTCCCCCACACACAAGATTCTGCGTTAGCGATGCCCTTCCTTTCATTTATCCTCTGGTACTTCGGCTGCCCAGCCTCAGTCACAGCATGACCTCGAAGCACAAATGATTTGCCTTATGTGGTTCACAGCATTTACTCTTAACTTTAAAAAACTTTTTTTAACGTTTATTCAATTTTGAGAGACAGAGAGAGACAGAGCGTGAGTGGGGCAGGGCCAGAGAGAGAGGGAGACAAAGAATCTGAAGCAGGCTCCACGCTGTCAGCACAGAGCCGGATGCGGGGCTCGAACTCCCGAACCATGAGATCATGACCTGAGCTGAAGTCAGATGACGACCCGACTGAGCCACCCGGGCGCCCCTTTACTCTGAACTTAAAATACACACCCCCACCCATGAAGGAAGTCGGTGTAAATTTCAAAATCGCATCAGTGAAGCAACCAACATACATCTTTCCTTCCTAAATAGAAACATACATTTTCCATTACTCTGTAAAATGTGCAAAATACAATCTACTGACTAGTCCATGGATATTTCAGAATGTAATATGGGTGCGAACCACCCATTTCGATTCAACTGTGAAGATCTTTAAAATTCATTCTCAAGTGGAGTTGGTACGTTCTTCCACAACGAGAAATGCAAGACCAGTTATGGGATGAAACGGGCAAAACCACTGCTAACATCTAATGACAACCAATAAAGAGCAACCCGGAAGTGTGGAGCTTAAGAGCACTGAGCTCTGTCACTCAGTAGCTGCACGCCTGAGGGCGAAAATCCAACCGGCCAAAGCCTCGGTTTGCTTATCTATAAAGTGGGGATGATTACATTTTATTTTGACTTCATAAATTATTCCGAGGAATCAATAAACTTATAAGAAGGGCTTAGCAATAAAACATGTGGCCTATATGCTTAATAGTTACATTTTGTAGAGGTGTATACATAACAAGGCATATGTAACAACTCTGTAACAATTATTTGAATAGTGCTATAGTAACAAAAATGTCCCAATTACACGTTTCCTGTTTTTCCTTAATACTTTTTTTAACTATGAACTTTTATTAGAACATTTATTTACATGATGTGACTGAAAATGTTAAGTTGCACGTCGTCAGAGAAAAATCAGAGTAATAGAAAGCATAAAGAAAGAACAGACACCACATACAATCCTACCACTTGAGAAAACTATAGATTTTTTTTTTTTTTTGAGAGGGAGAGACAGCGAGCGAGAGAGCACAAGCAAATGAGTGGGAGGGGCAGAGAGAATCCCAAGCAGGCTCCACTCTGTCAGTGTAGAATCCAATGGGCTCAAACTCATGAACTGTGAAATCATGACCAGAGTCAAAATCAAGAGTCAGACGCTTAACTGGCTAGCCACCAAGACGCTGCGAGAAAACTATAGATATTTAAAGTGTATCCTTCAAAGCTTTTTTTTTTAAATACAAATTTATGTGTAAGTATAGGTAGATAGCTTGCTTTTTAAATTCATAATATATTAGGAAAATTCTCCAAAGCCATTCGTTTTATACAACATTAAATTATTCTGGGGCATTCAATCATATTGCTGCATCATTATTTCCTTAATCATATGCTGTGGGCCACTCTGGTATTTCCAATCACTGCTATTATAAATGAGGTTAAGTTTTCTCTACTTGTTTATTTTTAAGAGTACTATAATCATGTACAAAATAAGGTGAAATAAAGCAAATAAAGCAAGCTAAAGAATTCCATTTAAGGCTTTAGCCAGGGACTGTCGGGTGGGGTTGTTATGAAATACAAGTGACTTCTTGGTAGCTTCAGAATTACTTTCCGTCATGCATCCTTGGCCAACCAAGCACGCATAGCATGTGCCCAATCACGTCCTTGAATTAACAGAGGTAAAACTGGAACGACTCACCTGACCTAACAGAAATGGCTCATGGTGTCCTCCCGTAAACACGTTATGTAATACACAAGAGAGTGGCTTTAACAAAAGTGAGAAATTTTACTCAGAAAAAAAAAATTGAAAATATGTCATTTAAGAAAAAAAAAAAAAACAACTCCTACTCTCTTGTACTATTTAATCAACAAAATTAGAATCAGCAGAAACAAAATGAGAGCCTAGACATTTTAGTAGTTGCCAATAATGTTTTTCAGTACCTTACAAATATTAGAATCGAAAGGATAAATAATGTTCCAAGTAAAAAACACCCTTCACTTAAATCCTGGAAACATGCAAATACAATATAGCTTCATACACTCAGGAAACTGGTTCTTTATTCTGCAGAGATTTTTCTGTCAGTGTTACAAGCTAAAAACAAAATATGAATGACAAGTGCACATACTTAGCTGATGGAAAATACGGAGCCCAACAGTAACCACATTAATCTCTCATAGAGGTTATGTGACTTCCAGGCAGAAATATTGATTCAGACCTAGTCTCCTGCCACCAAGTTTGACAAGTATTCTAATCTGAGCTGGGAAATTTCTCCCCAAAACGATAACTTCCTGTACTTCCTATAACTCATCTGGCTAACCAGGTAACTAACTTGATTATCTGGTGTAATTCATGCATTGAGAACTTTTTAATAAACAGGTGGCTAGATAATAAGAGTATGTATACACAGATCGCATTGGATGCTGAGTTATTCAAAAGCTTCCAATTGAAAGAAGCAGGCAACAGTGTCCGTGTAGTTACTCGAGGTTAGATTTTTAGCTTTGGGGGGTTTTCTCTCCATTTTTTAATATTACCACACATCTTAATCATGCTCAACAACAGGAACTATTCGGTAAACAATTCCAGAGCTTACGCTTCTCAGTTAGACTCTGGTGTGTGCCCGCACAACTGAGAGTTTGGAAAACTCTCATCCTGCCTCTCCCACAATTTCCTCCAGCAGCCAGGGTCATCCCCACAGACCGCTCTTGAACCTGTGGCCTTCAGAGTCTGCAGTCCTCCTCGGCCCACGTCACGGCACAACAGGATTCTCCACTGGACTCTATTTCTAGGGGGTCATTGGGTTCTGTGGCATGAGTGCCTTCCTCTCAAACACAAGCACTTGTAGTGGTTCATGCCTTCTCCTTTCCTCTAATCACTGTGCATCTTGTGGTTTGAATTTTCATTTTGCATGCAACTCGTTGGTCAAGTTCAACAGAAATAAACGCACAATACCTATCAGAAGACTATTCCTTAACATCTTCTTTTGAATTATCTAAACTTGGGGGATGGGATTAAAAAACCAAAAAACTGGTGTCATCTGGTATGTTGTGAATCTTTCTCAGATCTTTCTTTCTTCTTGAAAATATACATCAAGCCTGTCCCCCTGTTCAAGGTTTGACCAGAGAATACCTTGGCCTCGAAGGTAACTTGGTGCTTATTAAGAAAGCAGAGTAACTTTTTTGTTAAGTTTTCTCCTTACATGGGATACACCACAAGGAAAGTCAGACTGTGTTTGGCTGCCTGGGTCTTGGAAGGGAAGGAGATGATAAGAACATGAGAATCCCGACTATTCTCATCCTTCCCCACAAACAGTACTGTTCCAAATTTTAATCTTGCCAAACTGGTAGATATCAAAGGGTATCACTACGGTTTTAATTTCCAGTTCTCCGATTACGGAGGCTGATTGTCTTCCTTGTTCATTTGCCAGTCAAGTTTCCTTTTCTTTAAAATGTTTATTCAAACCTCTGACCTATCGTTATTTTATTCATATGATTTCTTTATCTGTTTTAGATACTAATCCATCGTCAGCTATACGTGTTGCAAGACTACTTGTCCCCACTGGGGCTTGTCTTTTCAATTTGTTCTAGATATCCTTTGGGGCCCCTGGGTGGCTCAGTCAGTTAAGCATCCGACTCTGGCTCAAGTCATGATCTCACGGTTCATGGGTTAGAGCCGCACATGAGGGACAGCTCAGAGCCTGGAGCCTGTTGGGGATTCTATGTCTCTCTCTGGCCCTCCCCCCTTCCCACTCCGTCTCTTATCTCTCACAAATAAATAAACATTGAAAAAAAGATATCCGTTTGATAAAGCAAACATTTATTTTAAATATAGTTCAATTTATCAATTATTTTCCCTGGTAGTTGGTGGTTTTTGGGTTTGGTGTAAGAAATCCTTCCCCGTTTTTTTTTTTTGTTTGTTTTGTTTTTTTTTTGCGCATTCAGTTTCTTTTATTTTATGATAAGGCTAATTTCAAATCTGCATTAAACTAAGCTGAATGCAAAGGCTTAGTGCAGGAGGCCTGGTGGTCTCGTTTACAGAAACATATGACCACTGTCCTTAGGTCTTCAGGTTTCAGGAAGGATCTTTTCAGACGGCTTTGTATTTGCATGTCTCGGTGCCGGAGCCCAGGCTGTGTCCACTCTCGGGCCTTCGTCAGCGCCCCAGCACCTCGTCTCCTCTGCACATCACCCTCCGCTACAGAGATGATGCCCACAAACTTCCCATCCCCTGGCTTTGCCTCAGGTCTTAAATTTTCAGGCTCACCTTTGCTAACAGTTCTGTCATGATGTATGTGATACAGGCAGAAAACCACGGATCCACAGATGCAGCTAGAGAGCACTTACAACATCACTTTTGTTGCCAGTTTCTTCCTGAAACTCCCAGAGAGGATCTCCTTCTCTCCTTTTTGTTTTGGTTCATTAAAACTTCCACAGTTTTGGGGCACCCGGGTGGCTCAGTCGCTTAAGCGTCTGACTTCAACTCAGGTCAAGATATTGCAGTCCGTCGGCTCGAGCCCCGCATCGGGTTCTGGGCTGACAGCTCAGAGCCTGGAGCCTGCTTCATATTCTGTCTCCCTCTCTCTCTCTGCTCCTCCCCTGCTCAAGCTCTCTCTCTCTCTCTCTCAAAAATAAACATTAAAAAAAAAAAGACAAAATTCCAGTTTTACTTTCCTTTTAAAACTTGTTCCCTGTTTTAAAGATTCATATATTTAATCTACTTGGAACGGTCTTTCTGTATATGTCACAGTCTGGTTTTATTTTTTTTTTCTCCACATGTATAATCTTGTAACTGCACTGTAAATGGAATGGTCCATCCTCTCCCCACTGATCTGCAACACGCATTCTGTCATGAAGCAAGTTTGCACGCATGCATGGTATTATGTATAGGCTTTCTGTACAGTTCCAGGGGTTTGACTACACTCATTCCCTAATTCCATAGTCTTAATTACAATAGTTTTTTTTTTTTTTTTTTTTTAATGTCTGAGAGAGCACGAGTGGGGAAGAGGCAGAGAGAGGGGGGACAGAGAATCTGAAGCAGGCTTTGTGCTGACAGCAGTGAGCCCGATACGGGGCTCGAACTCACAAACCATTAGATTATGACCTGAGCTGAAGTCAGACACTTAACCAACAGAGCCACCTAGGCCCCCCAATTACTATAGGTTTATAACAGACCTTGATCTCTGTAAGGCAAGATATCCTATCTCTCCTTTCTGGTTCTTTTTGACCCTTTGCTTTTTCAAACAATTCTAGAACTAGGCTGTGAATTTGAGCTATCTTTTCTTTCTGGTTGCTTTTAATGTCTCCTCTTTTCTCTTGGGTAGCCTGTAGTACCGCCATGATATGTCTAAATATGTATTTACGGTGCTTGGTATACAGTGTGTTCCCTGCATGAGCATTCTAAACTTTCAACATTTCTGGAAAATTCTGTCTTGATACCTTAAATAAATTACCTCCCTGCTATTGGGAAATAATTTTCCATAGGACTCATTTCTGCATGTTTTGTAAGCACAGGCACTGACAGCTTTGTTCTGGGAAAACTTTCCAAGGATATCTGTATAGTAAACAATCTTAGAAGACAGTCTCCCTCTGGAGCAGAGAGCAGAGTTGTTTACTGTCCTGGAGATAAAATAATGTCTCCCTCCTGGCCAAAGAGCAGATTTGCTTATAGTCCATTTTATTTTAATAAAAAATCTTTTTAAGTTTAGTTTTATTTATTGAGAGAGAAAGAGAGAGAGAGAAAGACAGAGACAGAGAGAGAATCCCAAGCAGGATCCATGCTGTCAGTGCAGAGCCCTAAGTAGGGCTTCCTCCCACAAACCATGAGATCATGACCTGAGCCAAAAAGTTGGATGCTTAACTGACTGAGCCACCCAGGCAACCCTCTGGTCTATTTTAAAAGACCAAGGTCTCCGGAAGTGACTCTGACTTCCCACATGCCCCACTCTGCATTGCCCCTAGGGGGCTTGGGGGGCAACAGGGAGCTGCCTTGAGCATATAGCTCATACTGCTTATTGAGCCATGAGTACTAAGGTCTTTTGCGTCTGGCCCAGGAGTCTCGCATCTTCAAATCTTTTGTGAAATTGTAGCAAGCTCATGGATTAAAATAAAGACAAAATTTTCCTTATTTATTTACTAAATTGTTACTTTGATCAAGTATCGGACCCTTTAATTCTGGACCACTCCCCCCATTTTCAAGACTTTAGCATCCGGAATTGCAAACGGCACATGTTCCATCTTTTCCTTCTATCAGCCCTCTACCTTATTCTCGATTCTTTCGCACCCCCGCCATCTCTCTGCACTTTACACGTCGGGAGATGTCCTTCCTAATCTTTGAGTCCATTCATCCTCTCTTCGGCTGTAGGTAATCTTCTACCTAACCCACTACTGAGTTTTTATTTCCAACTACTCTTTTTTTTTTTTTTTTGTAATTCTATGTGTTTCCTTATCAGATCTTTATGATTACATTTGACAGTCTCTTATTCCTTGTTCAATTTTGTTCTTATGGACTTCCTGTGTGTTGGTTTTATATTCAAAACCAGCACCCCGTGTCCCTAGGCATGGGGGATCTAACCTGTTTCTTGTTTCTGTTGACTTCTGGGAACTATGCCTTGTGTTATTCCTCATGTGGTAATTTTTGGATTGCTCTGTTGAGTGTCTGGGATTTTTTTTTATGGGTAACCTTGTATAAGCTGAATCAGTAGGACTTCTGAGGGAGCAGGACCCTTAATGTTGTCCTCCAGAGAGGACTTAAATGCTTACATTTACCAAGTGCTAGAGGGTTCTGCCAATTCAGAAACCTGTTATTTAAGTTTCTTAGGCTAGGGTTTGCATAACCTCGCAGGATTTGTAAATTTACACCCCAGACTAATCTGAAAATAAGCTTGTAGTAACAAATTCTCAGAGGAGATGATGAATACGACAGTTACTATTTTTCTTCCGCTTAGACGAACAGCAAAATAGTTTTCCTCATCCGGTCCCTTCCTTCCTGGTGAGCTAATTTTCTTCCAGCTCTCATTTTCATCTGAGGGGATAGCTTCAGTGAAGGTTCTTGCTCTGTCAGAGTGTTTCAGGTTTGGTTGTCCAACTTTATCCAGACCCCAGAACTCCCCATCTCTTTTTGCCCAAGGCAGTTAAACTGTGAGTCTCTGATACAGGCATTGCCAGTAGGGCAGTCCTGGCCTCTTCAGCATACCACTTTGGTTTCAAATTACTATCCAGACTTTTTGCCTTACAGATTTCCCTCACTCTCTTCCAAGTTCAACATAACATCTACAAAAGTAAGTTTCTGATTTTTTTCTGCGTCTTCCATGGTGAAAAGGCTTTCAGAGTATCTGCTTCCCATACACTATCATTTCCATGTTTTCTTTTTTGTCCACCCAGCCAAACCACGGTCATCTTTTCTTCTCCAAGTGCCTTTTAGGGATGCTTGAAATTAGCTGACCATGCAAGTAGGCCAGAGAGACTGAAATAACAGCTTTTCTGTCAACTACAACATTGAGACCAAAAGCATTCTGCGGCTCTCATGCAGCTGGTCTAATCTGATACTACATTCATCCCGCTGACGTTTGCATGTTCACTGGCTTACGACAAAGCATTTTCACTGACCATTTTACCCCATGTGGCCAGGGTAGCTACAGGTAGCACTTTTCTTTGAGAATTTTTTGGATGACTATCTCATGAAGCAAAAGACCGGAGATCCTTGTGATCCAGTATTTAAGAGACATCATAAACTACTACCATATACTTAAGAGAGAAGTTGCCTTAAATTTTTGTGGAATAACATAATACAGTTTAGCTACTTACGGTCCCACAGAGACTTCTCCATGCTCATTTTCCTAATAAAATTACACTGCCACTTTTTAAACCATCCTTCTCGTACACATCTCGACCTGTCTTAACTCTTAATAGATTTTTGGGTCTTAATTTTGGGCATTTTTGGTCACAACTTTAGAAATATATTTTTGGGAGGTGCCTGGGTGGCTCAGTCAGTCAAGCATCTGACTCTTTATTTCAGCTCAGGCCACGATTTCATGGTTTTTAGGTTCAAGACTCACATTGGACTCTGTGTTGATAAGCATGGAGCCTGCTTGGGATTCTGTCTTCCTTTCTCTCTGTGCCATACTCTCTTTCACAAAAATAAATAAATAACCTCAAAAAGAAAAAGAAGTATATTTTTGGTTAATGGAAACATGAAAAAAATCAGAGAATACAGAGAAGAATCAATAAACGAAAACACTCTTTGAATTCTGTGTGTGTTTAAAGCAACGATGCTTCCAGACCTCAATTAGTTAGATATTCTAATAGTTCACATGGTAATTCATGCTTATTTTAATTAAAAAAAATAATGGAGGCACTTTTTCTTGCCATTTTGAAATGAAGAGACAAAATAATCAAAGGAATCAAGGAATAGAAGACTATTCTGTGGCATTAAAGAGAAGATTGAAATTGACTATAAGGCATGACTGACTGGGGTGTTGGCTGTGGTGATAATTTGGGGGCATCTCTCAGCAGTCTTTCAAAAGCCCCTCTCGGTTTGAAAGGATGAGAGCATATTTACTTAGTATAATAACAACAAAGGAGCCAGAGATCATGACATAATGAAAAGTCCAATCATGTCCCTTGGACATGAGTCTAGTGTTGCTTTCTCTTCACGTGGCCTGTACACCCAGAGGTATCCGCCAGCCTTCTCTATGGGCCACAACTAGCTTAGCACACATGTCCACTGCCACTCCGAAACGCCTTTCTCAGGATGGTCCATCCAAAGCCATCCTGCTCTAAGCCAGGGGCACCGTGTGTTCACATATGCCAGGAGGAAGAATCATTTGTAACCGCCTCGCTTGTTCTGCCCATTTTCGTGCTCTCCGAGAGGAGAGTCTTTATCTTGGGAAGATGAAGGGATTGAAAATAAAGATGGATTACTACTCTAGGTTATAATTCGCGTATTTGGGGATCTACTTTCTTAAATGGGAAGGGCTGCAAGATGCATCAAGACTCTTTGAACGTTTCCTCCTAATGATCCTGGTAATGGGTTAAAAATATTCCTCAATTAAGCCTCAACATCGCTCTACAGAGCAAGCCTGGGACCATTAGCTCTCCTATTGTGCACTCAGAGCCGGAGGCTGGTGGGCTAGGAGAGGTGCTGACAACCAGAAAGGTCACAAAAATCGCCACTCGTGAAGCAGGAACCACTAACTGTGTCGTCAGTACGCGAAGGTCACCCATTGGTCTTTCTCAGTCTCACACATTCGCTCCATGAAAACACACAAGGACCACTCCACTTGGCACACCCCACAAGGTGGCATGATGACAATCTTGTTACTTTCACCACAAACACAGAAGTGCAGCTGAGCGGGAGGGTGAGGGCCTAACTGCATGCTGTTAAGGAGGTGAAATCACTTCTTTTCATGTTTTCCTTTGATGGAAGACTGGCCCGAGACTCAGGGCGATCAGTATCTCCAAGAAAGAGAATGCCCAGGCACGCAGTGGGGTCGTTGTGGGAGGTGGTGGGTAATGGGGCACTTTCAAAGAAGAGCAAATTCGATTAATATATGCTCCAGTAACTCCAAAAGGGACTGGGTTAAATACGCCTCCATGAATACTGTTTATGGTACAAACACTGACCTTTCCTTTATTGAGAATTTTATAGAACCCACTAAAATATAATAGCTCAGAAGCATCTAATACATCTCCTTTAGCACATGACTCTGATTTATAATGAAGAAAGGATTCATTTTAATGTTAGAAATTTATGAGATCTCCAGGGAAATTCAATACAACTTCGAGGACATTCCCTTTTCCGAGGGCTATGACTATTGTCCCATTGAAGCATTCAGCTAGAGCTGCTCACACTCACCGAGGGCATTGCTAGCTCGAGGACAGTCAATAGTTTTCTCCATGACTCTTAGGTGTACGGAAATCAGTTTCTAGAGGATTAACGACCACAAGGACACCAAATCAAGAGGAGCTAGAAATGTTACATACTGGGTAAGAAGTCATATACATAACACAGTGACACCTCAGACAGGTTCAATGAATGTTCCTGTGGATAAGTCAGCATTTTAGTAAAACAGATCGAACACTTAACTTTGAGCCCGAAGACTCGGGTTGGAGAGTCTGCTGTCCTAGCTAGGTAATCCTGGAGAGGCTGATCTTTCACAGGTGCCTTTTTCATCCACATGAAGAGAGAGGGAATTAAACTGGACTTCTCTGAACTCTAGTATAATTAATATTCTATAGCCTAAATAGGTTTTATTCTTCTTTCCTAACATTGTCTTCTGAGTTTGTACCAGTTTAGAGATGTGTTACCGGAGGTTCATATCTTTGTGTATTTTCTTGCTAAAACCATAGCCCACACTTTATGGCATTCCATGATACGCGATTATCATTAATATATTGCACCTGATATTAAGTGTTTACTACACGTCCAACACAGTTCTCATTGCTCTATCTGCATTATCTCATAGATTCTTCTGTAACAACCCTATAAGGCAGACTCTATTATCATTCAATTCTACAGATGAGATAGTCAGTGCTCAAAAAGTTAAATAAACTAAATAATAAGTGGTGGGCCCAGGATATGAAATGAAGGCATTCCAGCTTCAGAACCCACCATCACAGCTACTGTCACATTGACCACAGCAACACATGACTCAATACATAATATCTAAGGCATACACAGTTCTCCATCAAATCTACATAAAGATTACGAGCTTCTACTATTTTTCTATTATTCTGAAGAACACACATCTTGTCCAAATTTTTAGGTAATAGGACGATTTTGATACCTAAAGATTAATGATACAATAACTTTTCATATTAAATAAAGATTTTTGCCTGAAATACATTCCCTAAAGAAAAAAAACTTGTAATTTTCCTATGGAGATAGATTATTTCTTCTAAAGCTATGTAAAAGACCACATTAGGCAAAACAGAAATGATAAAATATGTATTTGGGAGATGGCGATACTGAAAATATTCCATGGATCATTCTAAAATTTAGACAAAGTTCTATTACTGTGCCATGATAAAATGGACAAGATAATATATTGAATCAAGGAACAAGAACTCAACAGTTCATCTGGGCAGCTATGCAGTTATGAATAATTTTAATAAATATGCAAAGCTGGTATTCTGCCACATAAAAAAGCTAGTCAATTGTGAATCTGAAATATATTTTTAGACTATAATGTATCTGTCCTTGGAATTAAATAATTGATTGTCACTTTCATGAATACTACTATTTTTGATTTTAGGATATCTGCATTTTGTCTTGTGCTTTCATAAGATTAATTCTAGTCTCTTCACCATTCTATCTGTGACTATTTTATAGATTAATTTTATAACTCAATTTTTATTCTACAGCTAGGTTTTTGCATACCAGAATACACTGCTGATCACTTGCCAAATGCATCTCTATACCCTAGAGATAACACTGCTGAACTAAGTTCAAGGGTATGATTTGAAATAATAAGTCCTATCTGCACCACACAAAATTTATACAAGACGACATGGAATACATGTAGAAACCCATGCATATTAAAGACCAAAGAAAGGCCAAAGAAATACTCACCTCCTGCTGTAATTGAATGAGGATATTAACAACTACACACTCGAATTACATGCTAATTTGAAAATATTTACTCTAGCCTTTTCTAATGGTCCATACCCAAGAGACTGGTTCAGATAGTTATGTTAACTACCACTGTATCATCAAGACTCTGGGTCTGTCTTGCTCTCAAGGATAAAACCAACAAGTCTTTCATCCTTAGCAAGGATGAAACTTATACTTGGCTGCCTATCTAGTTAAGAAATCAGCTCTGAAAAACAATAAATTTTCCCAGATTCAGTTTTCTAACTGTATTCAATATGGGTACCAAAAGGAAGTAGGGAATAAAGTTAAGAGCCTTTGGATACCAGGTGAGACTCTGTCTTGGGTCTTAAGCTAAGTCACCTCTAAGCCTGTTTATTATAATTAAAGCCCCTCAGTTATTGAGATCTTACCTACTGACATGAGCTAGTGTGACCAGGTGTGCATTTTCTCACAGTTCTTCTACAGTGGAATTGTACTATTGTTCCACAGGCAACTGTATGACAGTACAGTGCAAACAGAAGAATACTATAAAAATATATTCAGTGAGCCTGCTACATGTTATGCACGTAGAAGCTAAGCAAAAATGGTAAGTCAAAAGATAAAGGACCTCAGCCCTCCTGAAGGTTACAACATAGTAGGAAAAAATTATCACATAATCCCACAAATATAACATTGCAAGGGCAGTAAGTGCCAAGACAGGCACAAGGTAACTTGACAACAGAGAAGTGTGGTGAGCTGAGCTCAGCTTGAGAAAGACTAGGTTTGAATTCTGGTTCTGGCACATACAATTATATTCCTGGGCAGGTTAGTGAGTGCCCCTGTATTTCGGTTTCTCCCTCTGCAAAGTGCAGCTAAACAGTATCTACCTCACAGAGTTGTTTGGATGGTTAAATAGTAAGTGTTCAATAAACAGATACGGTTGCTTTCTGCTCCTGTAATTATCTGATCTTATCGAGGGGCGAGGACAGTGGGGTAGACTCTTCAGATAAAGGGATCCCAGACTTAAAATTTGCAGAACAGTAGGAATTAACCAGTCAGTGGGGGAGGATGGGTGCTGGGTAGGAGAAATATTTCAGACACTTGAAGAGGGTCAATGAACCCGATATGGCATGAACTAGCTAGACCATGTTAGATCATTTAATCATTTGGGAATTTGATTTAATCACCTGAAAAATAAGGAGGGAAATGAGATAATCTCTATGATTTCAGACCTTTATACTTCTGTAAAATGTGAACACAGTAAAGCAAAACACTGGAAATAGATTTTAATTGAACTCCTTTTTCTAGTTCTAAATGCAGCCAGAAAGGCCTTAGATGTAAATTTTAAGACCATTCCCACTTTATCTCTTTTCTACTCCCCTTGTTCTGGTCTCCCTCATTATTAACTTTCCTATATTTGTAAATAAAGGTAATCACACTACAGTAACCTTGTTTTCCATCTGTGAAGGTGGTTTATATTTCTCTATGTTTTATCAAAAGGACTGTTGTATATAAATACGGCTGGATGTTTAAATTTACGTTTACATTGAGCAAACTGCTGATATGACATTATATATATTTCTGACCACATCTTCCTGCTTAGTTGGCAGGCTGGTGTCCAGTTAAAGGAGGGGCCCTGGGAAGACTTAGCCAAAAGAAGGATGAACTCTATCCCCAGCCTAATTGGCTTCCTAAAATCTAGGACCTAAAATCTCATCCTTATTAGATTTCTCTCAATTTAGGGTAATCCAGGAACCTCAAATTCAGGGTATATAACACCAAACTCATCTTTCATTCCCTCTTGCCCTACCTTCTCCCTTTCTTTCTGGATCCTGTTGGTCAGCACTGGTCAGCACCATGGATAGCTCTACAATTTTAGCTCCTAATTGTGGATGAAATAAAAGAATCTTTCACAGCTTGGTGGGAAGAAATGGGTGGAAGGCATGGGATCTGAGCTATTTTTATTTTCTTCTTTAAGGTCAAATACTGTAATATGGAGCCTAACAGGCACTATCTCCAAAACAATTCTATGAGAGAGGCACTAATAATTCATTATATTTAAAATACTGTCAACTTTATTTGGAAAATTTTACCCATACTCCAAAGTTGAGAGAATAATATAAGTCCCCATGTACCCATCCATCCAGTTGCAAAAAGTATTTACACAGGGAATGTTCTATTTCATTAATTTTAACTTCTACTTCTTTCCTCCACAACTATGACCAAATCTAAAATTTCCTTACTCTCATCAAATATCCACTATCCAAATTTCCTGATTATTTAAAAAAAACTTTTTGCATTTCGTTTGAATGAGATTTTCTATAAATATGTTGAATGTGTTTTAATAAACTGTAGTTATTATTCTTACTGATATGCAAGCTGTCCCAATTTTGGCCAACGGGAACCTCTTCAACCTGGCATCTCTAATTTTTCTGACACAGTCTTTGAGAGCTTCCTTGCTTTCTAGATTGACAGGATATTACATGCTCAGTTGTATATTCTTCTGATAAAAAGACCTGGAATTAGCCTTTTTATTTTTTTTAAAGATCCCAGAGTTCTTTTAGTGAGAAGTGGTATTTAAAGACAATAATCCAGCACCTGTGTGGTTACACATCCGACTTTGGCTCAGGCCATGATCTCATGGTTCGTGAGATTGAGCTCCACATTGGGGTTTCTGCTGAGCCTCTGTCCCCCTCTCACAACCCCCTCCTCCACAACAAAAAAATAAAGCCAATAGTACAGAAGCTAAGAGTGGTATTGCTACTGCACTGGTCATTTTATTTCTAGGCCTCTTTGGTGGGCAGGAAAAAAAAAGTCTTTTTAAAGGGAAAAAAGGTTATTAGTTTTTACTGTATTTCCAATCCTAATTTATGACTATAGGATTTAACTTCTCTAATTTTTGTATCTCCTTACTCTTTTGTTGAAAATCTTAATCCTTAATTACATTGACATAATTACTCTTAGCTTTATAATAAATATGCAATCACTTCAAAAACAATAAAAACATTCCTACTAACAATATATCTGAAAAGGTATCGTTTTCTCCAGTTCTTTTTGTCATGTGAGTTTAATCTAATAGAATATAAAACCAAATCACTGTACTTTCAAGTCGTTTAAAACAGTTTTTAAACTGTTAAAATAGAAGTATTACCAATAAGTGCATAAAATATACATATATTGAACAATGCAAGTTCATTTAACAAGGATTTAAAAACGAACAATCAGGTTACCATCACCTAGAACAAGAATGAAAACAAAGTAGAGCCACTCGCCCTGACATCTTCTCTCTTTCTTCTAGAGTTAGTCAGTATCCTGACTTTTATAAGATATAAAAAAGATCCAAATAATCATGAGATGAAAACTGTAATGAGATAATTTGGGAATTTTAATTCAAAGTAATAAAAAAGATCTAAAATAACACTCAGAGAGAAAATAGGATTAAACAAATGAACAGAACATAAATTAGCTGTGGAATAATTACAAGAGGCTAAAAATGTGTAAACAGAGTCCTGAAAAGAGAGGCAAGTCTGGGATACAGGGATGGGGGGAGGGAGAATGTTTAGAAAAAGTATTTGCAAAAACAATGGCTGAAAATTTTCAGATTTGATGAAAACTATAAACCCAGAGACTCATTAAGTTCAGCAAGCCCCAACCACCAAAAAAAAAAAAAAAAAAAAAAAGTGAGGAAAACTAAACTAAGGAACATTAAAATCAAATGCTCAAAACCAGTGATATAAGGACAATCTTAAAAGCAGCAAAGGGTGGGGGAAAGCATTATATGCAAAGGAACAGAAGAAATACAGCAGATTTCTTGTCAGGAACAATTCAAGTTTGAGACAGTGGAACAAAACCTTTACAGCACTGAAAGACAATAACTGTCTATCCGAGATTCTACACCAGTGAAAATATCATTCAAAAAATAATTTGGAATAAAGAGTTTTGGAAGTATATGAAATCTGAAATAATTCATATGTGGAAGATCCACATAATAAAAAAAGCTAACAAAAGTCTTTCTAATAAAAGGAAAAATCATACTAGATAGAAATACAGACCTACACAAAAGAGTGAAGAGCACTAAACATGTATAAATATGTAAATGCATAAATACACAACAAAATGTACAAGATGCTTTACTTCTATCTAGATCTCTATGAAAGATATTTCACTGATAAAAATAATAATAATGTAATGTGGAGTTTATAATATTAGAAGTAAAATATATGACAACAAAAGCATCTGGAGGATGAGATATCCAAGTATATTATTTTAAAGTTCTCCCAACTCTACGTGAAGTGAGAACATCACTGTGAAATGTCAAAGATGTAAATGATAAACACTTAAGCACACCCTAAGATTAAAGAGATAAAAGATTACAGCTAGTAAGCCAACAAAATAATGATAAAATGAGGTCTTAAAAAAATACAATCTGAAAGGCACAAAAAAATAGAAATGGGAAAAAAGAGTTGGAAGAGGTAAAAAATATATCTTAAGGGATAGAGTCAAACCTGTCTACATCGCTAATCGCACTGTGTAAATGATTAACATAACCCCGTTAAAAGAGAATGTCATATGAGATGGAAAAATGGGTCCAAACTGTATGCTGCCCATGAGAAACTCACTTTAACATAAAGATATAAAGAAGTTAAAAAGCAAAAAAGGAAAATGATATACTATGCTTCCATTAACAAAAATAAAGATAAAAGTATGGCTACATTAATATGTGGCAAAGTCGACTTCTGGCCAAACTATGTTACTATGGCTAAATAATTTCACTTCATAATGTAAAAAGAGTCAATCAATAGGACATAAACAATCTAAATATTTATAAATCTAATTACAGAGCCTGAAACTACATGAAGCAGAAACTGACAGAACTGAGAAGAGACAGAGACAAATTCATAATTATAGTCTGAGATTTATGCCCCTCTTTCCATAACTGATAGAACAAGTAGATAGAAAATCAGAAAGGATACAGAAAACTTAATCAACCCATCTGCACCCAAATGGTGTAGAAAATACTGAATATCCATATGCAAAAATATGAACTTTGATCCACACCTCAAACCATATAAAATATTAACTCAAAATGCATCATAAACTTAAATGCAAAACCTGAAATTAAAAATCTTCTGGACTAAAACACAGGAGAAAATCTTATTAACTTGGAATAGGCAAGGAACAGACAGGACACTAAAAGTACAATTCACAAAAGAACAAAGTGATAAACCAGACTTCAACAAAATTACAAAGTTATATTCTTCAAGAGGCACTGCTAAAAGAATGAAAAGGGAAATCACAGAAAGATAGAAACTTCACAAAATATACAAGTGATAAAGGATTTGCATCTAGAACATATAAAGAATCTCAAAAGAATAACCAACTATTGAAAAATGGACAGATTTTAACAAAAATTTCACTGAAGAAGATACAGGGATGGGTAAAGCTCAATATCATTTGTCATTGGATAAATGCAAATTGAAACCATAATGGGAACCTACTAGAATACATAAAACTGAAAGAACCGGCCACAGCAAGTGTTGACAAGGATGTAGAGGAGCAACGCTTAGACACTGTCGGTTGATATATGAAATGATACCACCGTACTGAAAATGGTTTGGCAGTTACTCAAAAAGGCAAATCTATACTTACCATATGATCCATCCATTCCACTCCACATGAAAAAGGACAGCACATGTCCAATTCCAGACTTGCACACAAAAACCCATCAAAACCTTATTTGCAAGAGCCTCAAATTGGAAACAACCCCAATATCCACAAATAGGCAGCTGGGTAGATGGTGTGGTATTCCCACTCCATGGACTACTAAACCATGAACTATGGATACATGCAAGAACAACTCTCAAAATCACTATGCTGAATGAAAACAGCCGTTTAAAAAAAAAAAAGAGTACACACTATATATCTCTATATAATACTCTATAAAACACATATGTATAGTTAGGAAGTAGATGAGTGGTTACCTGGAGATGGGCTAAAACAAGTGAGGGCAAGGCAGGGTAAGGTCCACACAGGGGCACAAGCCAACTTTTGGGTATATGACAAATAAGCTCACTGTTCTGACTCTGGTGACTAATCTACAAGTGTAGACCCACATCAAAATGTATTCAATTACACACCTTATATATGTAGTTTATTGTTTAACAATGGCTCTTCAATAAAGATGTTAAATTAAGAAAAAAAAATCAAATTGGTCCAATGTCACAAAGCTAGCAAAAGGTAAGAGTGGGATTTGAACCCAGGAAGCCTGTCTCCGGAGCCAGTGCTCACACCCACTGGTCTCCTGCATGCCTCCTGGAGCTCGCTTATTCTCCAAACCCGCACAGGCTTGATGTTAGGTGACTAAGCCCTCCTCTTCCTGTGTTCCCTCCCAGGTAGTACCAAGAGACATTTCACTATTTATTTACATTTCCTTTGGAAATATTCGGAAGCCCTGTGGGTTCATGAAAATGCTCATCTAAGGTCCCAAGTTCGACTGGCACAAGTGTTGCACCTCCAGAAGCTGGCAAGGCTCTGAGCCCAGAAGTAGGCTGATACTGGCTGTGGTTCTGATGGCTGCCGTGCAGCCTCTAATTCTTTCGTAATGGAAGCAGTTACATTTATTTTCAAAAGCAGGAATTCTGGCATAATTCTAACAGAGTGGTTACGATTCTTTCAGTTGGCTCAGTTGGTTAAGCGGCCGACTTCAGCTCAGGTCATGATCTCATGGTTCATGAGTTCGAGCCCCGCGTCGGGCTCTGTGCTGACGGCTCAGAGCCTGGAGCCTGCTTCAGATTCTGTGTCTCCCTCTCTCTCTGCCCTTCCCCTGTTCATGCTCTGTCTCTAGGTCTCTCGAAAATAAATAAACGTTAAAAAAAATTTAAAAAAAAACCACATACAATGCCATCTTTCTGCCTTCAACACACAGTTAACAGTAAAAATCTGAGGAAGAGAATTTTATTTGAAATCTACAAAACTAATGAAACTTGTGAGAAAATTTAGTATCAAACTTGGAAGGAGTGCACTGGCAGGATCCTTCCGTGTGCAGACAAGCCAAACATTTCTATAAGCACACACCACTCCCCACCCTTGTTGGGAAACTCTTGAGCTCAGCAGGTCAGCCAGCAGCACATCAGTGACATGGGTGAGGGAGACGAGCAAAGGCAGGCAGCCTTACTGCACGTTATGGCTCCTCCTCAACGCAGCTGATGAGAAGTCTTCCCTTCCCCAAAGCTGAGTGACTACTGAGGGCTTCTTTATACCCTAGGGAAGGGTACACATCTAGGTTTTTATGTTCAGAGAATGGGTTCTTAGTACTTTTTCTGACCTGTCCACAAAACTTATTTTGAGGGCGGGGGCAGGAGTAGGGGTGGGGAGAACTATCTCCCATTCTCTTCCTTGCGCTCTGCTATATGTTTCTGAGCAACTGCTATAGTTCAAAACCTGCTAATTCACCTTCTACAGAGTCTCTCACACCATCAGGATGGAAGACAGCAGCCGCACCTGCACCGTGGGGTGCTCAAGCGGCCAAGAGCTAGGTCTCTCCCACCTACCCCTTACAAAGGTATCCGTTAGAGATGGAGCCTGGCTGATTTAAAAAACAGAAACAAAAACAGGCTAATGGACTGAGTCTAGGTCAAATATCCCCTTAAGGGCTCTGCTAGTTTTTTTCTTCCATATTACCCTCAAAAATTCCACGTATGGAGTTTCTTTCCAGCCTAGCTATAAAGAGCTACTAGGTTTGATGGGGAAGGGCTGGCTAGGGAAGGCTGCAGCCTTGGAAACATCACAGAAGCATTTATGGTGATGGAAGCGACACTAATAATATCACAAAATCTTAGCAACTGAGACACGAGAAGAAAAAGGGAAACACTTAAAAATGTGTAATGGATGCGCGACAGAAGGTTTTTAGAAACGTTCTGCAGCAGCCACGTTGAACCTGCAGGCAGCAATGAATACTTGAAAGAAGCACCAGTCTCATTCACCGAGGATTTCGAGAGCTGAGGAGGTGCCAGGCACTGTCTGAGGTTCCCGGCAACATACACGTGCACAGAACAAAGTCCCAGCTCTCGGAGGGAACCTCCAATCTAGACGTTACAAGCAGGGGTGCCTGGTGGGGTCTGTTTCAGATAGAGTGACACAGAAGGTGTTCTGCTGAGCTGACATCTGAGCAAATACTTGAATGGGATGGAGAACGAGCCAAACGTCACTTGGAGATTAAATCCAGGAGTAACACTCTTTGTGTCTGAAGACACATATTTATGCCCAAGAAAACAAAGAGGGAGCACATGTCAGAAGTTCAAGGTTGTACTGGTATGTCTTCCCTTCTTCTGCGTTACTGTCTTCTAACCAAATGGGAGTCTACCTAGAAATCAGGTGATCTGCACCTTAGTATTACTGAGTGGCCCACACTTTCGGTTTTTTCACTACAAAACACAGAAGGAAGTTACTATTTATTTCTCTTTTTAGATGCTCTGGGGACAGTGACGAGGTTTCCTAAACTTAACACACTTGGCAGTTAATTCTGGAACACTCGTGGCCAGGGGCAGGAAGAAAATGAAGACATGCAAATGTGGAGTCACTAGTCACATAAACACATGCATGATTTAGAATGTATAACTTGGTAAAGGGGGAAATGGATTAATGAACTCCAAACTGGGGCGCCCGAGTGACTCAGTAAGTTAAGCATTTGACTTCGGTCCTCGTCATGATCTTGCGGTTCACGAGTTCGAGCCCCGCTGTCCGGCTCTATGCTGACAGCTAGAACCTGAAGCCTGCTTTGGATTCTGTCTCCTTCTCTTTCTGCCCCTACCCTACGTGCACTCTGTCTCTCTCCCTCTTCCTCTCAAAAATAAATAAACATTAAAGTATTTTTAAAAATAAAAACAAACTCCAATAACAGAGTAAAGCCAAGACAAATTTAATGATTCGGGTCAACTGGAATGGTCCACAGGAACACACGCTCCTTTGAATATGGGTAATTTTTCTGTTTTGTCACTCAAATGGATGGCAGATCTCATGCCACTCTAGCCTTGATGCCTGTTTGGAAAATACATACTTCTGGACCTCAGTTCTTGAATTCTAATGTTATCTTTCACTTAAAAGAACCAAGACTCTTTGGAGAAAAGTCAGTTCTTTCTTGAGAATTATAACCTGGCACGGGACCGGAGTTATTAAGAAAACTAAGACACAGGGGTCCTGGGTGGCTCAGTCGGTTAAGCATCTGACTTTGACTCAGGTTGTGATCTCATGGCTTCTGAGTTCGAGCCCCGCGTCGGGCTCTGGGCTGACAGCTCAGAGCCTGGAGCCTGCTTCAGATTCTGTGTCTCCCTCTCTCTCTCTGCCTCTCCCCTGCTCATGCTCTGTTTCTTTCTCAAAAATAAATAAACATTAAAAAAAATTAAAAAAAAAAAAAAAAGAAAAGCAAGAGATGAAGAAGGGAAAACTTGGGAGAGACTGTACCAGCCAATCTGATTTCAGTCGCTGGTAGAAAATGATCTGAGAAAGACAGGAGTCCATACTCATGCCCAAAGAGATAAATAATATAAAGTAAGGTAGAGACAGGTCACGCCTTTGAATACGTATTAATGGACTAAAGTACAACTATGAAACAATATGATGTGTAGTTCGCAGATGAATACACACACCCATTAAACCAGAGGGGGCGGCTGGCAGGAAACTGGACTTGTGTTTGTTAGACCAGAAGCGCTCCCCCAGGAGGGTGTTAGATCAGAATCAGGGTAGCTGCAGGAAGAGGGGCTTTCTGGGATACTGTTTTGGAACACTGAATGTTATATCCTATGCCTTCAACCATAGGATGGGACATGGCCCTAGAGGGCACTGGGTTTTTAAATTTTTTTCAATATTTATATTTGAGACACAGAGAGAGAGAGAGAGAGAGAGAATGCATTAGTGAGGTAGGGACAGAAAGAGAGGGAGACACAGAAGCTGAAGCAGGCTCCAGGCTCTGAGCTGTCAGCACAGAGCCCGATGCAGGCCTTGAACCCACAAGCCACGAAACATGACCTGAGCTGAAATCAGATGCTCAACCGACTGGGGCTGCATTTGATTTAAGAACCGGAAAAGCTGAATGATTATGACCGCACCATTAAGCACCATACATTAACTTCCCTTTGAGAATGTCTGTATACTCTCAGCATTTCCCTTTTCTTCTTAGATATTACTCAAAAGCAACAAGTAGAATACAAGTGTTTTTTAAAACGTTAATTTTACTGAAAGAGAGAGACAGAGGGAGAGGAAGGGAGAGGAAGGGAGAGGAAGGGAGAGGAAGGGAGAGGAAGGGAGGGGAAGGGAGGGGAAGGTAGAGAGGGAGAGAGGGAGAGAGGGAGGGGGAGGGAGGGAGGGAGGGACAGAGGGAGAGAGGGAGGGGGAGGGAGGGAGGGAAAGAGGGACAGAGGGAGAGAGGGAGGGAGGGGGGAGAGAAGGAGAGGGGGAGAGAAGGAGAGGGGGAGAGGGAGAGAGAGAATCCCAAGCAGGTTCCACGCTGTCAGTGCAGAGCCCAACGTGAGACCTAATCTCATGAACTGTGAGATCATGACCTGAGCCGAAATCAAGAGTCAGATGCTTAACAGCCTGAGCTGTCTAGGCTGGCTCGACCACTTGGGTAAACCTTGGTCATTTTACTTAATCTGCAACTCTCCATTTTCTCATCTGAAAGCCAGGTGAACTAACACCTATGTCTTACGGAGTCATAAAACTGCAGGAGAGGAAGCCTGCACGGCTGTCGGGGCCTCGACCACAGCGGGAAGTCAATGAAAGTCCATTCTCTCTCCTCAGTGTAACTGAGGCAACTTCTCTCACTCATGAACCCACCTGGATGTTAGTCCATGAATAAATGAAAAGCGGAGGAAGCAGGGAGGGTAACGGACATGCGCATGTTCTGAATTTTTCTAGTGGAAGCTTGTGTCGTGTACTCACACGCTCGTCTTGAAGGAGCATTTGTTTCCTATCCCATTATGTCTTTTTCTAACCATGTTTCGGCTTAAAAATAATAAAGATAATGAATATATTTTCATTCAATCAACCTAGTAACTGCTATGTTCTTTGTGGATCCGTCTTATTAATTAAACTTATAAAAACAGTTTCAGAAAACTAGAAAAAAATACAGTTCTAAGATTTTAGGTATTTCAAAGCAAAAATCGTTATTAACAAAATTTACATTCCTGAGGAATTATCTAGAATTTAGCACCAAAATAAATTCGCTAGTTGCAAGACATAGTCTATTAAAAGATCACCACTCACGCAGTTTCTATTGAGAATGCACAAGAACAGATTAAAAAATGCTCATAATCTCACACAGTCTGAAACACACATGTCATCTCAGCTTACAGCCAAAAAAAAAATTAAATGAGAAAGAAGAATTATAAGGAAAAAAAAATCCATGTGTCTTGTATGGGGGAGCTGAAGCCTAACCTCATCATCTCATATGCAGTGAATTCTTCCAACATCCATTCTTCCTTCTTTCAAACTCTCATGACATTTCAAATACAGAAAAACTTACTTTCGACTGCTTCAACTCTTAAGGTGGGAAAATACCACTATTTAAAGAAACTCAATGCTCAAGTACATTTTGTTTTGTTTTTTTTTTTTCCTTATTCCATTGTTACATCTTTGTGAATGACCGCCTTTTCCCATTTCGCATTAGATTATGAGAGAAAAATGGATTGCTACAGATTCTTCCAAGGATACAGGAGAGCCTGATGCTATCTGTGACATAGTATAAAAAATGTAAGATTTCACAATACTAAAGCCAAGAATAAGAATGATCACTGCATTAAATGAGAAACCTTCTTTCGAGCTCTCTTTTAGAGACTCCCTTTCTAAGACTCAGTGGACTTTAAGAAGGTTTGGGTGTACCTGGTTAAAGAGAGACTGTAAGAAGGGTTCTACTCAATCGAGGCAAATGAACGGAAAAAGAGATCAGAGAAGACAAAAACCAACCAGAGGTCTGCATTCCTCAGACATAGTGAGGGTTTGGTTCCGGGCTCTACAATAAAGTAAATACTTGGTTACTTATTTCTATCAAGTAAGTCAAACGAATTTCCTGGTTTCCCAGTGCATATAACAGTTATGTTGACATTGTCCTGTAGTTTATTAAGTGTGCTATACAATTATGTCTAAGTAAAAACGCATATTATTGTTAAAAAATGCTGACCATCATGTGAGCTTTCAGTGAGTCACCATCTTTTTGCTGGTGGAGGGTCTTATCTCGATGGGGGTGGCTGCTAACTGATCAGGGCACTGGCTGCTTGATACTGGGGTGACTGTGGCAATTTCTTAAGACAGTAATGAAGTCTGCGGCCTCGACTGACCAACAATCTCTCTGTATCATGCGATGCTGTTAGAGCATGTTACCCACAGGACAACTTCTTTCAAAAATGAGGTCAATCCTCTCAAACCCTATGGCTGCTGTATCAACTAAGTTTGGGTAATTGTCAAAACCCTCTGTTGTCATTCTGAATGACCTTCAAGGCACCTTCGCCTCACTAGTAGATTCTGCCTTAGGAAACCAAGTTCTTTGCCCATCCGTAAGAAGCAACTCCTGCTCCATTCAAGTTTGACCATGAGATTGCAGCCATTCAGTCCCACCTTTAGGCTCCACTTCTAATTCCAGTACTCCCACCATTCCTACCCTCTCTCTCAGGGAAGGCGGGCTAGAGGAGCAGGAAGGGCACACGGGAACGGCCGGTCAGTGGAGCAGCAGAACACAAAACACCTATCCATTCAGTCTGTTGTCTTACATGGGCGTGATTCCAAAACAATGACTCTAGTAACATCAAAGATCACTGATCGCGATCACCATAAGAAACATACCAAATAGGGGAACCTGGGTGGCTCAGGTGGTTAAGTGTCTGACTTCAGCTTGGGTCAGGATTTCGTGGTTTGTGGGTTCAAGCCCCGCGTCGGGCTCTGTGCTGACAGCTCAGAGCCTGGAGCCTGCTTCGGAGTCTGTGTCTCCCTCTCTCTCTGACCCTCCCCCCACTCACAATCTGTCTCTGTCTCTCAAAAAAAAAAAAAAAATTAAAAAAAAGAAACATACCAAATAATGAAAAAGCCTGAAATATTGTGAGAATTACCAAAACGTCATATAGAGACAAGAAGTGAGCAAATGCTACTGGAAAAATTACACTGATAGAGGGGTTCAATACGGAGATGGTCACAAACCTTCAATATGTAAAAAAAAACCCTGCATTATCTGAGAAGCACAATAAAGCCAAGTGAGAGAAAACAAAGCATTCCTACATACAGCTACATTCTTTGTGGTTTCTTAACTTTGAGGGTCCTACAAGTCATTCTTTGTTTTTTAAACAATGTGTTAAATAGTAATATTAAGATTTAATAGTGTACAAAATGATACGTATTATATATACATGTAACATATGTATATAAAATAAACATAATATAAATTATATGTATACATTGGATACATAGATACAAAGTGATATAATATCTAATAATGGACAAAACAGAACATTCAATAGGTTCCAAAAGGGTAAAAAGTGAGATTATGTCCTGCCCTGCCTGCCTCTAGACATCCAGCTTCCCTCCCTGGAGATAACCACCTGTACCAGTTGGTACACTCTGTCTCTCTCAAAAATATTCCAAACATTTACGACACAGCCACATACTCCAGACACCATGAAACACTCCCTTGAAGGACGAACACACACAAAATGACCACAGAGTCTGCACATTCACACAGACGAAGGTCTCGCTTTCAAAACACAATTCATTTGTTTGCAAAGTTAAAACACAATTTCATTTCTAACATGGGAGTATGGTGAGGAAAAAGAGATCGATAGAAACAATGAAAGACTACTGTGAAGACGCAATTTTCACTCAATAATGGGAATGAATTTTAATGTTTTGACTATTGTTAACTGCGCTCAGCAAAAACAAAAACAAAAAAACTATGACTTGGTCCATCCCAGATGCCAGAAACGTTTTTTTGTTTTGTTTAGTTTTTTGTTTTTCTTTTTTCTTACAGGACTCGGGGTGGCCTGTCAGAGGCTCCTCTGCATGAGATAGTCATTTACAGATGACACAGAGGCCATGCCGCGAGCAAAGTCCAGGCACAAGGGAATCTTGAGTATTGCTCTCGAAAAGAATAGAGCCTCTTGAGGGAAAGAAAACATGTACTCGGTTCCCTTCGCCACGAAAAAAAGGTAGCATTCACAGAAATAAAGACTGCGTTATAAAATGATAAACAGCATTTAGCACGACGTCTGTCACATGGTAAATAAATACTCAATAACTGATCACTATTATTATTAAAATGGCAACTAAGAAAAAGAAAAGGCACTAAAGAAGAATGATAAAAGGGATTTGGAATAGATGGGCACTAGGGAAAAACTCAGAAAAAAGGTCTCGAAGGAAGCAGTATTTGATTCTTGAACACCTGGGCATTCGACAGGTAAACACGGAAGAAGGAACATTCCAGGCAGAGAAAATAGCACTTGAGGGGATGCTAGGTGGAAAGCAGGTTGTATCTTTGATGGGAAACAACCCAGCCTTGTCTTTGGGGCCCATTCCCAGTGGTTCGGTATTAAGCTCCCCAGTGCAGCTCAGCTCTTCCTTGGGGCCACTGCCGTGACCCTTCTATCCTGCACACAGTGGGAGTCTGGGCTCAGGATGGGGCTCAGGTGATGGAAAAGCTCCCCTCCAAATAGCTCATCTTACATGATGAAGATCCAAGTCTTTTATACCTTCGGAATGGTGTCAAAGACAGTGCCAACAACACAGGAGACATAAACCTATGTCTCATTTCTCAGAAGGTACACACGGAGCCTGTCCGCAAGAGTGGCCGTCTGCCTACTGCTGTTTCCCCACGCCATTCCAAAGAGCTCAAGTTCAGCGATCTCGCACCAATGGAAAGGATGGAGTGTAGTAATTCTGAACTTTGGATGACAATGGTAACAAAATTCCAAAGAAAAATGTAGATCCTATTCTAAAATAAATGCTGTGTGCGTATCAATGGAACATGATGTCTGCTACCTACTAGTTAGTATCCTCAGTCTTCAGTTAGACCCAACAGAATATTCTACTGGAGAAAAACAAAAGAGGTTTCACCTACGAAGGTAACTATCACCCTGGTGATTCTTCGCATGAAATTGTGGATAAGCTCTCCGATACCGGTTGTAAATATAACACACAACCAAGAAAAAGCACAGTCTTAAACGATCCTTTACATGCCACTTTCTCTACCCTATTAAGATGCTCGTTGTTTCTTTGATTTATCTGATAATAAATTTTTGATGACTGGTAAGTCTCATAAAATTGCTCTGGTGCTGACTGCACTGATTAATAAGTCTGAAGAATCGAAAGTGTCAGGAATTCATGTGTACGAATAAGTTACTGCCAAACATATATTAGGTATTCCATAAAATATAGAATAAAAAGGTTGATCTGGTAATTTTATCTTGTATCCATTTTCCTGTAACAATTTATATTCAGGGCCATCATCATCTTCCAATGCCTTAAAAAAAATCGAAGTAAATCCATATGGGGGGAAGCAAATTCAGGAATTAAAGTAAATTCTTAAAAAATAATGTACTAATATAGACAATAAAACATGATTCCCAGAAAAAAAAAAACGGAATTAAAAATCATTGCTGGGTAAGTTTGAGATGATCTCGTTCGAATCACTCGCCTTGAGAAGGGGAAGCTGAGAGTGAGTGTGAAGAGGCCGTTTGCCGCCCGCCAGAAGGTGGGACCAGAAGTCACCTCTAGGGCCAGGACAGCCGCTAAGAACAGACTCTTCTTTTTCCTCAGATCAGAGTACGCCTGTGTCTTCATGTCATGGTGCATCACAAGAAAATAAGCACTTTATCTCTGATGTTTCTCTCTCTCTCTCTCCCTCTGCTGGGAAAGCAAACCAGTCTTAATAATGTGAAAACAGAGCTCCCTACTCTGTTATGAGAAGCCTCATTCTTGCCTGTTAAGACTCTGGAGATCTCTGGAGATAAGGTAAGGAAAATGAAACAAAGTTACAAGAGCTCCAAATGTGGTTACCACAACCCTGAGATGAGACAGGAAACCCCTGATCCCTTCCTGAGTACATGCCAGGAGCTACCACTCAGGACCACAGAGTCCCAGGGAGAAGATTCCTTACCTATTAGCGTGGGTCCCATGCCATGAAGCAGACAGAAGGCACAAAGCCCCTCGAGAAGATTCTGTAAAAGAAACAGCATGGGGTCTGGCGGTTGATGCTCTATGTAAGCCTTCCTTCTTGAATTCTCTAGCCAAATGGGACAAAGGAAGGGGCTTTGTTAGGTGCCTTTCATTCCCAAGGGACCTTTAAATCCTGCCCAGTTTCTGTTTTAATGTGGTCCACTGTTAAAGGAAGATTAGAGTAAAAACCCTGACTCACCTGCCAGAAACAAGAGCCTATCCCATGTGTCCCTAAAATGATGCAGGAGTCAACCTGCAGGCTTTGGGAGAACAGACTCCAAAAGCCAAGCACATTAGGAGAGCCTGGGGGTGGGTGGGGGGTAGATCAAGCCTCAGAGAGTCACTGAAACATACTCACTAATAACAGAATGTGCCTACCGTGAAGCTATGGGGACGGTGAGGAAAAGAGTAAAGAAAAGGTGGTGGACAAACGGATAGAGAACTGAACGTATTTGTGGGCATCTGAGTAACAACAGTGCTATGGGCTGAACTGTACTCCTATGTGCTCCCAGACTCACCTGTTGAAGTCCTAGCCCCCAGCACCTCAGAATGTGATACGTATGTCCTTATAAAAATGGGAAATTTGGACGCAGAGACAGATAAACACACAAGGAAGATGATGTGAAGCCACACAGGGAGAAAATGGCCATCTGCCAAGGAGAAAGGCCTGGAACAGACCTTTCTCTCAGAAAAAAACCAACCCCTCTGACCCTTGGGCTCAGACTTCCAGCCTCTAGAACTGTAAGACCATAAAGTTTTGCTGAATGGCTTCAACAGCCACAAGTGGACAAAACCAGAAATCAGCAATCAACCCACTAAAACACTCCGATTTAGTTTAATAGCAGAAAGTTGCTTTCACAGGAGGGATGACTCAAAATAGGTAAACCCTATAGACCAGCAGGGTGCAGCAGGGTGAAGTTGCCTGGAACAGAGCTAATTAGCAAAAGAAAGGTGCCTTGTTTACCCTGAAGCAGCATGTTCTATCTGTCTGATCGTAGGCTAGCTAAGATAAAGGGACCCAAGGAGGAGCCTCCTGCCTACCATAAACAACCATCTGCTGGAGGTATTTGTTTTGGTATTGACCCAACCCCTAACACCCCACATCTTTGAAACCCCTATCTCTCACACCCATGACTTAAAGTTCTCTTTGTTCAAGTCCATCATGCTTGTAAGCCTTCTGACCTAAATAAAAATGCAGCAAGAACCCTTACTCCAGGCTCTTATCTCCTCCCAGACATTAGTCTCTCCTGCATTTCAATCCTGCGCCCACTCTCTTGCTGGACAAGAGAGAACTCCAGGCCCAGAGTCTACGACAAACAGTATTTCTTGACCACAAACTTTTTGTACCATGAGTCTTTTTTTAATAAGATTATTTATTTGTTTAAAGAGAGGGTGGGGGAGAGCAAGCAACTGGGGGAGGGGCGGAGGGAGAAATCCCAAGCAGGCTCTGTACTGTCAATGACTCAGGGCTTGAACTCACCAACTGTGAGATGGTGACCTGAGCTTAACCGACAGAAGCACCCAGGTGCCCTGTACCATGAGTCTTAAAAATATACATGAAATAATATACAAACACAATAGGATAAAATATGAAAAGCTGTCGCCTTAACAGTTGACAAAAATATTGGAACATCAACAAATGCCTATGAACATAACTCATAGTTGAGTTTTTTATATGATAAAGTGACTGAAACTCCTTTCTTACTGTAAACATTCTAAACCAGAATAGCTGACAGTACAGATGAACCTTGAACTGACAAAAACTTACCAAAACCCCCCCTCAAAACCCTCCAATAATTCTTGACCAGAATAGGAGACCAGACCTCAACAAAAAGCCAGCATGTAATAAAACACGGTATTACTGTGTAGAAAAGAGAAATCACAGGGTTTTTCCTTATAAGTGCAACTTATTAATTTATCTCTCAAATAAAAACTGCAAATACAGGCAATAACTCATCTTAGCTGGAGAGAAAGCATCCAGGATTGGACTTAAGACTACTGGGAAAAAGCTGTCAATATGCAAGGCTGATCAATTTCATTTCACTGAGAAGGTCAATATTCTATAGATCAATATGATTCTATCAAGTGAATACCATCTAAAAATGGAACTCAAAATAGCTCTTGAATAGGTAGTAACCTGACACATTTCCTTTTTAGAGGGCAAGCTGCGTCTAGCCTATGTTGATTTTCTTCTGTCAAGTGGAACAAATTATCTGTATTCTATTTACCTTAAATTGAAACAGTAACGAAACACGCTGTACCTAACAGTACAGCTGTACAAGGCAGGCTTAATGCAAGCTTGACAGTCAACATACAAGTGAGGAGATAAGGGCTGGGGAGGGAGGACATGAAGGTTCTGGTCTTCACAATATTACATACAAGCGTGAGGTTCAGAATAAACATCGCGCTTCTCTTTTTGATGTGGAAGTTGTGTTTTTCCCCCCATCTATTCTAAATGTATTCGACTTTTGAATAGTAAGCACACTAGTAGCTAAATAAAATGCAGAAAGACTGACACAGCTCCTGCCCATCAGTCAAACGTGACTGAAACTGTCTCCCTAGGGCTGGCAGGCCAGCACAGTGAGGCTGCAGCGTGACCACGCTGGAGGACCAGTGAACATGGGTATGGGAGGGAAGCTTTTCCGAGTGCGCAAGTATATTCAAGTCAGAGTAAATAACATTCCCAAATATGCATGAGACGGGGTTTCCCAGATGCCTTCGGGAATACCAGGTAGCCTCTTGAAGGCTGGGGTTTGTAAACCCTGGCAGGGGTCACTTTTGACCTTCCCACGTTTCGGAGATAGAGGCTCCCTCCTGCAACTCTCCCGAACTTGAGGTGCACTGGCAATATCAAGTGGGAGGCACTTTCCATTTAAAAAAGTGAACCATTTTGCACGAGCTATAAAATTACAGAAAAATAAAGCTTCAAAACTCATGTAACAACTTCATGTATTGAAAAAAATGTGAACATACACAAAGAAAATGGAAAACTACTAATTAGTATTACCTCTCAAGTATACCGGAATAATAGTGCTAAACAAGTTAAAAGCAGAAAAGCAAAAGTCCTTTTAAATGTAAATTACATTAAATAATCTAATCAAAAAACTTGGAAGAGAGAGAAAATTGTTAAGTACTCTTTTCTCACATGATCTGTTTTCTTCCTGTTACCTTAAGAGAGACGTATTAATTTACAAGAGCAATGAAGAGCTCACGGCCAGAGACAGCAACAGGTGCATGGCTATGTCAAAGGTCGCCAGCTGATACTATGTCCCAAATGACATCTATTCAGTGGAATAAACAGGTCTCAACTCCTTGTGCTGGTAACATACTGAAGAACAAGGAATGTTGTGTAATTTTACCACTGAAGGTAACATCGGATAAGGGAGACGACATAATACCAGCCAAAATACACTTTATGGATAGTTTCTCTTTTCTCTTTGCTATTTCTTAGCGATGTTAGATAAATGCAACATATTTGCATGCAAATAGATCCAGAGATGTCAAGAATTTGAATCATATTTTATATTACTGAGCAAATGTGATAATATGCTTATTAACTTAAGAAAAAAACAAAATATACATATGTAACATCAATAGAGGAAATATAAATTACCAGGAACCCAATACACAGTTGACTTTTAAAAACAAAAACAATCTTTTATGTCCAAAGCTTTGGGGGGAAAAAAGCTGGTTGTTCATTTTCTTATCTACTATAAAGAAATATTGTTTTTCTCTGGCTTAATTTGAGCTGTTTTCAGATACAGTAATGAAAGAAAGTCTACATTTTTTTTCTGCATTCCTATGTCACTATGTAGAATTCACTAACTGCTAGAAAGGTCCTGGATGTTTAACCCTCTCCTTTATCCTTCCATGATATTTATAAAACCATCTGCCGGTTCTGTGCAACCATTTATATACTTCACCAGAAAATAATAAGGTTTGGAGAATTTTGTTAAATGGGATTTCCTTCCTGAAGGGCTGTCTTAAAATGAATGGCATCACCTATTAGTTTGAAATGCTTTAGCCTTTTGGTAGACCAGATATACCGGTTATCGAAGGATCTTCTAAGTCATGGACTCAGCAGCCATTAGAGGATATGGTAGTTGTTTAATAAAGCCCATTTATGTCCATTGGAGCCTGTAACAGGCTGGCACACAGTGCAGAAAAAAGAAAACATTACTTAGTTTTAACTGTACAAGTACAATAAGTTCAGAGACAATACCCAGATGATAAAAGTATTCCTCCTCATAAGCCAAACAGGATGACTTATTTTGCTAGATTTCTAGTGAAAAGAAACTGCCGGCATTTTTCTCATCATTGCCCGAGTACTACTTTGTTAAAATGTTTCCACGAACGGGCATGAATAATACCATGGCCAGTCTTCACTTAAGATTAAAAAAGAAAATAAAAAAGTAAGGGAGTGTGGTGCCTTTCCCTAGAGACAAAAGCAAGTCACAAGACAGGAAGAATGACGGAGCAGCATCCTTTGAGTCATGCCGCCCTGGAAATGAGGCTTACGGACTGCCATGCTTTGCAAATTGCAGCCTTCACGAGGAAGCCTGTTTTCCAAATGCCTCTTTCAACCAACACATTTTCAGCCTAACACTTGTCAAACCTCTTCTTTTGTTAAGAGTTAACTCGTCAGCTTTTAAAATGGCTTGTGGTTCCTATTCACCTTCCTTGATGGAAATGTGAAAAGTGTGAGTTACTCCCTTTCACAAAGAATCTTGTCAAGGATCCTGACTCTAATCTGACTTCTCCTCCAGGAGGGGAAAAAATCTACCTTCTGGAAACTTTACAAGTGGTGACTATTCTATCATAATTCTGCTTCACAGAAATAAAAGAGGTCAAACAAGGAGAAAACCACCACCAAATAGAGCGTTACAATGTATGGTTCAACAACAGTCTGAAAAATGCTAACGTATTTGTAGGGTTTACTCCTCAATAACTCGACCGAGTGACTTTTTTTATGCAATGACACCAGCCAATATGTTCCCCTGGCTGCAAGTAGGATAAGTAACAAAGCACAGTCCCCACCTGAGCAATGAGGATGAGGCCATGATGAAAGCCCCAAGCGTACCCTCCAGGATACTACCCCGGCATGCTCCCGGCCACGCCTACCCACTTCCGTCTCCTCCTGCTCCACTGCACAAGTTCCTATCTTCCTCATGTCAAATCCTCTCGGGGCATTTTAATTCCTCCTGAACACTGATTGCAAGGTTTTGTTTCAGATGTCTGCGTCTCCTCTTGGAGTCCATTAGAGCCTGGCAATCAGATAATCCATCTTCTACACCTGTCGCTGCTCTAGACTCAGAAGGCCTCGGAGGATGTGCTTGGAACATGAAGGTCGCTGTGAAAGTCACTCACAGACGTGAATGAAAATGAGACGCGCCAGTAAGGTGTTTACCGACCTCACTTGGGGAATGGGTCAATTGGTTAGAAAAAAGGAAAACAAGGAAGGAGAGACGTTGGCAATGGATGTGCCAAAGCAAAATTAAAATATGCTTTCATGGTAGTCGTCTAAAGATTAAGACGCAAAACAAGGGACTTTTTGCTGGAAGGGGTCTATGTGGCTTACACAAAAAAGGACAAGCAAGAGTAGAAACTGCAGCTCTTAGAATATCTAAGATGAAGGTGCTGAATGTGAAATTGGCTTTTTTGAAAAAAATGTGTAATGAATAAACGGGCTCCTTCAAAGTCATCACATGCCTAGCTTTAAAAAAAATAGCCAAGAACTTGCTTAATTAGAGTAACATTTTTTCAGGTAGTTGATAAGGATGTGAAAAGTCCTCTAATTAGGAAGTAGTTGCTGAAAAAAATTAAAGAATTAAGTTGGGTTCTAGTTACATGAGGATATAGTAATGTACAGCTATTCATAAAAAAGAGGATCTTACCTTTTATTTTATTTTTTAAGTTTATTTATTTTAAGAGAGAGAGAGAGAGAAAGCACAAGTCAGGGAAGGGCAGAGAGACAAACTCCCAAACAGTATCCTCGCTATCAGCACAGAACCCGATACGGGGCTCGAACCCACAAATCGTGAGATGTGACCTGAGCTGAAACCAAGAGTCGGAAGCTTAACTGACGGCCACTCAGGTGCCCCTAAGAAGACCTTACATTTTAAAACTCGGTGAAACGTGATGGTGGCATTTTTGTGGAAGTACTGTTTTTAAAAAGACTTAAGAGCCTGACTCAGTGTCTTACTCAGTTAATAGTCCACGTGTTCGGCTAGAATGTTCAGTAAAGGAGTGAACACAGATAATACGGAGAGTGGGTGAAGGACAGAAAGCCGAAATACAGAGCGGCTAACATTTTGCTTCCTAAGGAGGAGAGAAGGAAGGGGAGGGTCTGAGGGAATTCGTCAGGGTCCCTGCCCTTAAGAAGTCACGTCACGTGTACCGTACCAGTTGAGGCACCCAGAGACGCCTCTAAAAGCAGTGAAAGGAGTACTAATTGGTCCCTCAAGAAAGGGAGCGATGACTCCATGCTTCCTTAAACATCTGGATGTTCGTGTCACTGTATAAAGGATAATGTCCTTCTCCAGGAGGAAATCAAAAAGTAAGTTAAGTGTGCAAACTGTTTACGTTACTCTGACCCTCAAAACTAGGATGCTGATGAGAGAGACGGGGCCAGAGACGACGAATATGCTACCACAAAAATGCTGTGTCATACAGTCCCTTTCAAATAGGCCACGGATGAACTCAATCAAAGCAATGAGCCTCATTCATCCAAAATTCTAACCATGTTCAAGTAGCTAGAAACAGTTTGCAACATACAACAGTTTGTGTCTAAAGGTGATTAGTTAAGGACTCTGAAGTAATACAACATCCATCAATTCAAAATGTAATCTTTTAAAATGAAAATAAAATTAGAAGTGAATGTACTCTAATACTCTGTAGATTATAAATTAGTGGACAATAAAATAAAACATGGCTATCTAGAATGAAAAACAGAATGTCTTCCCCAGTTCTGAGTTAATAAAAGCTTGTTTCTGTGTTTTTCTGTACGGTAAGATATATACAATGATTTTCTGAAAAGATACCCTACAAACCAACATCTACGGAGATGCTCATTTATTAACAAAGTATTAGACCTCTATCGAAAACTGATAGCAATTTAAGAGGATAAAATGAACAATACACTGCTCATTTGCAATTATATTTTCACACGTTTTCATAATGAACTAATTTCCAAGGCTGAACCATATTCATATTTAAGGAAACTATATATATCCTTGCACATAACTTTGTGGCTCATGAAACAATAAAACCCGTCTTATACTTCTGTTTACTCTTAAGGTAAGTCTGGAAAGGCATATTCTAAGTGTCACAGTATTATCTTAAAAGAAATCTAAATCATGCTTTAAGTGGCTTTCATATACGAGGATATGCTATCATTTCAGCAATTTTAGTCTATTTAATTTTAACGCCATTGTTCTTCCCGGCTCAACTTCTCTGTGGCTCTGCCCGATGGAAACAGCACTACAACAAGTCCTAGACGTGAGACCAGGAACACTATACACAGCAGGAGGCTCCAGGACCACACAGCTGACCATCAACCGGCAAGGATTCTGTCCTATGGGTTAATCCTGACCCACGGCCCCAGCACTGACTCCCTGAGGCCTGTGTTAAGTCGGAGGGCGTGAATGTGACCTCCAATGATTTTCACCCTCTTCTGTAGTAGCTGGGATGTTAAATTCTCAAAGGATGGGGCTGGACACAAGATCTGATTAAATCTGACTGTGGATTTTTTTTCAGGTCTTCTGTATTTGCTTAAAACTAGAAGAGACTAGATTTCACCATTAAGGATAAGGAAGCATTGGGATAAATGACCATCGCAATTTAGGGATGGGGGTGAAATGAGGGGAAGTAACATCAGAAGATGTAGGAACAACAGAGCAAGTGGGGGTGGAAGAATTCCTGCAGCCCCGTCACAATGAGGAAGAAACAGGTATGGACAGTGAGGCTCTAGGGCTGGCTCCCCAGGGTCGCCCTTGACCCAAGGTAAGGACTTAAGGGATTGTGATGCTATGGACTTAAGCTGGCTGATTCCTCCTCTTCTTCTGCCTTTTCTTTTTCTCTTAGAGAGATTATCATCTCCCTAGAGTAAGAGCTTCTAAAGAATAGAATGATGCTTTCCTAGTATCTTCTCCTGATGCTATAAATAAACTGCTTAACAATTTTGTTCATAACATTTCTTATTCTTTGCATTCAAAGGAGAAAAAAGTATGAGCTGATCTTAATGTGCCTGGTGAATTTCGTTAGTGTCATGAATATTCAACGAATTTAATGCCTTAAAATTTTTCTAAACAACTTTGGTGTAAATTCCCCTTGAAAACGTCAATTAAGAATCATCTATAAATAACAGAGACGATTACTACCTGTGGTTATTAATAAAACATTTAAAAATACTCTAAGCTAACCAGCACTGATACGACAATGTCATATGATAGTTTTTAAAAACGGCATAATTACAAATACTATAAAACGACAGTCTACTATTTTAGAGAATCACAGGCTACTTACTATTTGTATGTCTCAGAACGGATGTATTCAAACACGTGGGACACGCCAAGCTGGAACTGGTCAGCAATTGGGGTAACCCAGGGATTGTTCTCTGCTTTGAACACTTGCTTCTGACCAGTTAAATCCAAGTTTCCTGAAAAGGTGGAAGGAAAAGAGAAGAGCTGACGTTCATTTCATCCAACACAAATCAGGTCTAAGGAGTCCTGCCCAGTAACCACGGCACAACCCAAAGTATCTCTTGGAGCATTTGATTTGATTTTTTAAAAATATGCTACTTCAGGTCCTTACTGGTATGCAAGAAATGTTAGGGACAGTACCCTGGCCCAAGAAATTAACAACAGAGGAAGGAAAGAAGGAAGGAAGAAAGAGAGGGAGGGTGGAAAGGAGGGAGGGAGGGAGGGAAGGAAGGAAGGAAGGAAGGAAGGAAGGAAGGAAGGACAGGAGAGGGAGTTGGGGAAAGAAGGGAGGAAGGAAGAAAACCTGGAATGAGTGGTTGCAAATGCAGCATGTATTTTATATTTCTAGGTATTTGTTACAGAGAAGGAAATGATCCATCCAAGACTGAAAGGCACAATCCTTTTAGAACCTCCTGAAATTCTATTTGACAAGGGACATCGCTGCTTGTCCAATCTGATCTAAACCCAATCCAATTAACACCACCATTCATCAAAGTAGACCATCACGAGTGAAGGAAGAGTCACAAGTGAAGGAAGATAAGAACGTTGCCCAAGTAAAATTACTGTTGCATTACTCCCAGTACCATAAGCACATCACAGAGTCAGCACTAAGTGAATCTCATTAACATGGAAATGCTAGAAACTCACATCTGTATAGTCCTTATCAGTTGATGAATTAGCTTTAAAACCCATTTCTTCATTTGATTATCCCACAATCCCTAAGGTCAACAATTGATATCGCTTTATAGATGGAGAAATGGAAACATGGCAAAATTAAGTAATATGTCCAAGATCTGAAAATGTGAAAGTCAGAGATTTGAACCCAAGACTTCTTGACTCCAAATCCTGTATTCTTTCTACAATGTTTGGTGAAGCTTTCGGGTAACATATCCTAGATCAACCACCGATGAGTGAAGGAAGGTAGCGTAACAAAGCTCTCAAGTGCCACAATCTGAATATCATCTGTTAATAGTTGACTTTTTTTTTCCTGTTTGGTATATTCAAAAACGGAAGAAGTTACGTGTGAAAGAGCTTCCCATCACATGCTTGCCTATGCAAGAGACGGGGACAGGGCAGTTTTGGAGCAGAGATGTACTCAGGTTACTTGGCATCAGACTCCCCAAAAGCCTTTCCCTACAGGCCCTACTGAGGAAGTCCATTTTCAGACTCCCAGCCTGCAGGACAAGAGACCCAGCGATTATTCTTCATTCTTATACATTCAAAGTGACATGCCTGTCCAGTTTTGAAACTATACTTGCCAATTCTGTCGTAACTGATAACTCAGGATAAGGAAAACACATTCTGGGATGCAAGTACACCATGAAGCACATCGTTTCCTAGCTGACTGGAGCGCAAGAAGCAAACAAACGTTTTTACTGGGAAGATGATGTCAATATTTCTTCTTGAAACAAAAGAATTGATGGTTTCAATTTGTCTTCTTTTTGTTATACGAACTTGCAACTATTCAGAAAAATTTAAAAAAGGGCAATATAAAAGTAATTACAATTTAATAAAATGCTTTTCAAGAAAACAGATATTACCAAATACGATGAGTGAGCAATTCATCATCTTTCCACAGCTACTTAGAATCTGTTGGTGCGAAGTACAAAAATAAGCAGATAAGTTCCTCTCCAAGATTATCAATATTGTCAGTTTCCTCATCTTCATGGTTAAACATCATTAGTCAGATATTAAATCATTTGGCAAATTAATGGGCTTTATTCTCTAAACCACGAGTCAGAAAACTTCCTAGGGCAAACGAAGATCCCCAAGTTGTCCAAATTCTCTGCTTAGCCGGGTATCTTACTTGGGTGTTACCTGTAGGTCTTGAGCTATTTGATTTTATCCTCTCTTGGGAAGGGGTTTTAGCTTTCCAAGAATAAAAATTGGTATTATCTTGTTTAAATTCCTCTGTAATTATTATTTTCTTTTAGGATCTTGTTTGATATACTCTATGTCCTCTCTTCCATATAATTCTCTTATTACATTCTTCTTTTCCCAATTTCTTCTTTTCCTAAAAATGAATATGATGTCTGAAAAAAAAGTCTTCCATTTAAAAACAATTCTAGGGGCGCACAGGTGGCTCAGTAGGTTAAGTGGCTGACTATTAATTTCAGCTCAGGAGCCCACGGTTTGTGGGATGGAGTCCTGCATGGGGCTCCATGCCGACAGCGCAGAACCTGCTTAGGATTCTCTCCCTCCCTCTCCCCCTGCCCCTCCCCTGCTCTCTCCCTCTTGATCTAAAAATAAAAATTATTCTAAAAGAGAAAATAAAAACAATTCCATGTTAAAAAATTTTAATTTTTATTTAGAGAGAGAGAGAGAGACAGAAATAGAGACAGAGCATGAGCAGGGAAGAGACAGAAAGAGAGAGAGAGACACAGAATCCAAAGCAGGCTCCAGGCTCTGAGCTGTTAGCACAGAGCCCAACATGAGGCTTGAACTCATGAACTGTAAGATCATGACCTGAGCAGAAGTCAGACATTTAACTGACTAAGCCACGCAGGCGCACCAAGAATCCCGTATTTCTTAAGTGTCCTGTTTTAAACATACAGTGAATACATGCTTCTTAGGAAGCATGGTCAATGAGGGAAGGCCCCATAGCAGGGAGCGGTCCCCATGGTGTAGCAAATTCACTAATAAGCTGGGGGTGGAGGCACTAGAGGTGAACACCTCTCTTAAAATGTTCACCCAATAAACAAGCTATGCTTACCTATCTTCCTGCCTCTGAGGACTGCCCACTGACATAGGGATGAAATCAACTTTAAAAAAAATTAGAGACATTTGGAAAAATATACGTATTCCAAAGTGATTCCAAAGTGGCTAAGAAAAAAGGGAAGAGAAGTCACAAAAGGAATGAACTGCATAAGGAAGCAAACCAATTCCTAAGCAAGGGGATCTCCCTGTTAATGGCTACTCTGACCTAAAGATCATTCCTCCTTGCTCCCCCAAATCGTTTATCCTACTGAGAAACAGAGTTTGAATTTCTAGTGGGTATAATCTAACCTGGTGAACACCCGAGACTCCCCGGCATTCACGTATTACCATGAATTCACTCCACCAGATTGCTTTCCTCCTAACATGTGGTTCAGACGGGGATCACAGGAATACTATTCTTTATTTGCATCAGAAGACAGGGGGGACTAGGGGAGAGAACTACACCCTTGGAGCACAGAGCACTTCTCACTGTGCTGTGTTTTCAGGGCCCCCGACACGTGTGAGAAAACCGCGGACCAGGCAGAGGTTCCAGGAAAGACCTCGCAGGCAATCCTCAGCTTGGGGACAATGTCCATGGGAGAGTGAGAGAAAGAAGACTCTCTTCTCTCCTGAGCTGCACCACAAGCTCCCTCCATCAAGGTCCAAGGGTTGCCCCAAGAATCCGGAATCACAAGTATGCTATGAAAGAGGCAAACCTTAATGGATTATCTTTGAACTTGAGATACAAGCACGTATCTCTATGGGAAAGCCTGCTTTTTACCACCTACCACCTACAGACCCACTTGGGAATGTATGTGGCCTCTTGTTAACTTATTAGCAGCCTCTTACGAGGCCGGCAGCCTTTTTAGTGGTAAGCCTCTGAAAATCACGTCCTGAAGTTCTGTGCTCCCTGACTGCCACACATGGAAGTCCGAGCTAGGGGAGTAATGCCAAGAAAGGTCAGCCGTGTTCTCTGGGCCCTTTTGTCTGAAGCCTCTAACCCCCTGGAGATCTGTCAATCCGTAGCGATGTCTCTATTTAAGTACTGTCAATGGAGACAGAAGAGGCAGAGGGGACTGCTAATGACGTCTGCTAACTGGAGCGCGCAGGAGCAGGAGACGCTGGATGCGAGCTAGACACATGCCCTTCGGGGAAAAGGAGTGCGGAAGTCGAAATTCGGGCTACAACACAAAGGACCCCAGGAGGTTCATGAGCAGTCCCGTTTCTACCACTTCACACTCATCTGTGCGTTCCAGATGGGGAGGGGGCCTGGAGCACCCTCTCCTCCACCCCCATTTGCTTATTTTCCTATCAAACAAAGCGACTGAATACGATTCCGATCTTCACAGGGCAGCCAGAATTGGCAGGGCAGCAAAAAGTGCGATTCAGGTTCCCTAGGGGAGGGGCGACCCAAAACAATAGCTCTGGGATCAAAGCTGTGCTTTCCTTGTAAACAAAGAAGCAGGAAAACCGTGCTTAACGTCCACGGCAAACCCTAAAGCAGACGACTATTGCAGGTGACAGAGATGGAGATCGCACAAGCCAAATCCGGGCACTGCCTCTTTGCTTTGGAGTTATAACCTGGCTCGGCGTAATAGGATGTGCTTATTTTGTTTTTGAACTTAATGTCATCGGCGGGGAACACAATACCCACCTCTGTGTGGCTGTAATCTTCCCAGCCGGCTATTTGTCTCCCGCTTCCCCACCTAACGGTGTGCCGGCCCGGAATGCGGCAATTTCAGAAGGGGGTTAATATAATTAGAGTAAAGCTAGGCCATTATACCGTGTGAGAAGATGACACCCGTCTCATATTGGCCTAGCAACAAGTTACCCTTGCCTCAGCAAAGCTCATCTGTCAGCTGTCGGAGGTAGGTTCCCTTTTAAGTAATAACATGCAGGAAGCATCTCGCCCCCGCTGTCAGTCAGGATGCAATCCCCCTCGCTGCCGCACGCTTCAGTGCGTCTAGTTAGGCGCCCTCGCCCAGCTCCTTTATTAGAAGCCTGAGCGGCGCTCTGGTGGTGTTCTAACAAGGATCAGGCGGCAGGATTAAGCACTGTGACAAAGAGGATCTAATAAGCTAGAAAGTGGCACATCTACAGACAGGCTGGCTGGCTCCCAGACATAGATTCACTCTGCTCACTCTTCGGTGGGAAGGCCCAGGCCACAGGGGAAGCCAGCCAGCTCCGTGATTAGCGGTGACCCCCTGACCGATGCTGCTATGAAGATCATATATCACTCAGAGGCTTATTCTGCAATTGCAAATTGGATTTGCCATTTTATTACCTGCAAAAGGACCACATATGCTTCTTTCCAAAGCCGCTGGTACAGTGAGCTTTGCCGTGCGACAGTAATTTTGTAAACACTAAATCACACAAAACAATCGTTCTCCTTGCTGGTTACAAATGGGATTGAATGCAATAGGCAACTGTGGCCCCATTAATAAACACGGTCATTTTCACTTACGGAAATTGCTTATTTTCATAATCACACTGTTCGGAATTCTTCCTGTGTACTCGAAATCCTGAAACATGTGGCCGGTGAACATTATTTATCATGTATTAAGCAATCCAGAGGATCTGGGCAAATTTTTCACGCCATCAGAGTGGCAGTGCCTTCTTTCATAATTCCAAAATTCCATGGAACGTTTTTTTAAATTAATGCACTCTAAAAACCAGGCGCTCTCTCCTGGAAATCTAAGGCCATGGTCTAACAAGGTAAAGGTAGCAAACCATGGCTGATTGGGCAGTCTATCATTAGTGTACTGGGTTCGCCCAAACGCATGTAATTGATTTGCTCTGGAAGGGGTCTAGAAGGGACACTATGACAGCTGAAAGATCACCTCTGCTCCTCTGTGAATCCACACGCTGAAGCTAACCACAAATGACTCCAACACAAAGTATAAGCTGTTTAGGGCTGCTCCATACATAAAGAGATATTCCAAACATAAATCTCTCTAATTCTTGTTACTACATCCTCTGCCCCTAATCACAGAAGTACATGATTATAGATAACAACTCGATATGGAAGGCTCCTACTTTTTCCCTTCTTTAGAACACTTTACTGAGTGGAAAAGGATCATATGGCTCATAAAATAATGCTTACATTGTAACAGTAAATGTTTGTGGTAATAAAGCATACTGGAAACAAGCAGAATGTTCACCAACAGGTGAGCCCTACCGTTATGGAAAAGCTTTATTTGCATGTCCTGGCCCAGAAAGAGGTAACAAAATTTAAGAGTATTCTAAATTTGCTATTATTTAATTTTTGAAAAAAATACCAAAAAAATCCCATGTATGTGCCTGAGGAAAGGTTTACATGAAAAGAAAGAGAAGAGGACACATAAGTTAAATTGTGAATGTGGGTCGCCTCAAAGAGGAAATTAAGGCAGGACAGGGATTTGAACCAGAAGAACAAAGGATAAACTACTCACTTTCTCTTTCGAGAATCCCATGTGCTTACAAGTATGGATTATTTTTATAATCAAAGAATAAAGTGCCCTCGAAGGAAACGCCAAATGCAATTTCAAAATACATGAAGCATATTAATTAGCACAAAGCAGCCCATCTTATTTAAAATGGCATCATCCTCCTGCAGTGAACAACAAACTTCATAGGTGAGGGTCTATAAAGCCCTAACTGGACTGAGAATCTCGATCTGAAGCTGCTTCTCTCTCTGTGCGTCATCAATGCAATCAAAGGAAGCGGGGCTGTCTCCTGACAGCTCTCAAATTTATTTCGAGGGGAATTCGAGGCCACACTGTCATTCTGGCAACTGTGTGCTTAGCCTTTCTGGCCACATGTTTTTAAAACAGGCACTTTATTCATTTAATACACCCAATGACTGCACTGCTGCTTTAGGATACATACTTAAAGAGACAGATGCTCTTCTGATCTAGTTGGCGAAGAGTACGATTTAAATAAAAAAATAAAAATAATACCCCGCCAAATGGCTCCAACGAACTGGCCTCTGATTTATGTGTATGCCTGCGCACAAGGGTTCAGAAGCCCTTTTCTCCAAGGAAGAAAAATCGCATTTTACACAGGTTTCCCTCTGATGCTCCTTTGGCCATGTGAGATCTGTGTTCCAGGGTCAGACGGAAAAAGGGGGCCCTCGGTCGCTTGTGAACACGAGGACCCAACAACAGAGCCAAGCCCGCCCCAATATACACCACCACAGTTGTTTCCTCCTGCAAGTCACCTTCTGTGGATGTTAAATAAATAATTCATGTTTGAAACCTGATGCTCATGTAGGATTTCCCAACATTCTTTCAAAGGTGGGAGGTAATCTCATTTTTACTTGCCAGAGTTCCCTTTGATTGTGTAATGCTACCAAGGGTGGGCAGAAGCCTGGCAGATCTGGCCAGAAGACCTGGTTCCTGATCCCAAATAGCACACGTCAACTTTGTGACAGAGACGTCTGGGGTAAATCTTTGTGCTTTGGTTCTAAGCAGCTGCCCTGTGGGGATAACAGTACCAAATGACAGGACAAGAGACAAGAACCAAAAAGGTACAGAATGGTTCCATAAACTGGAAAGTACTATATACACTATTCTTCTAATTATTATTTCAAATGAAATCTGCAAAGGAGTGAAATGTATATTTGAAAACAATGCGCCCAAGCAGGTTCCCTGAATGAATTTATAACCTCCTGAAACAGGAGGCACCGTAAGTCACTTATTATTTATGTGGAGACATTCTTATGAGGAAGGGGTCCTGTTCATCATCTTCTCAAGGGTCTGGGATCAAAAGGAGGGGAAAGATAAAATTTAGGAACAATGATTTCATTTCCTAGAAGACTGAAAGATTTCTAAACAGCAGCAGTCGAGGCACCCTCCTGGGGTCAGTTCCCAGAGTGCACTGGGACTCTCACTGTCCTCCTCACCCTCATTCTCTCCATTCAAGCTCCCCAGTTCAGGACATCCTCCGAATGCCTGGGAAGCTGGAAATGTCAACACCAAGGGAGCTTCAGTTACCCTGGAGACTCCAGGAGAAGACACTGATTAATGCAATATAAACTAAAATAAATATATGTTCAAAGAAGAAGTTGCAGTATAATAATTTTTTTGAAGTTCATTTTGAAAGAGAAAGAGAGAGAGAGCAAGCAAGCAGGGAAGGGGCAGAGAGAGAGAGAGAGAGAGAGAGAGAATCCCAAGGAGACTGCACTGTCAGTGCAGAGCTTGATATAGGGCTTGAACTTGAACCATGAGATCACGACCCAAGCCAAAATCAAGAGTGACACTTAACGGACTGAGCCACCAAGGCGCCCTTCAGTATCATAACTTTTTATAGGATTGATAAAACATACCACAAACCAGCCTTCACCACAGCTGTTTGAGATAAACATACACGGAATGGCCGTCTTCCTAATAAAACATTTTTTCAGCCAGTGTAGCATTCACTTAATCTTGTCTCAGGTTCCTTCAACAATTCTCTCATTAGCAAGATTTAATATTGATAATAGCACTACCTAACTGATTTGTGATTTTGCAGACAGGAACGGTTTGTTGTTTTCTTCCTTGATGGCCCTCTAGTCCCTCGTCTAAAGGTACATGGGGCTCCCCATCACATCCACGTTGCCCAGTGATTTTTGTTCCTGCAACTCTCTTTCAGTGACACATAAGGAGTCTTGAAGAAGTAAGAGGCAGGCTGTACTGAGAAGAGTAAACTTTATAAATTAACATCCTTAACAACACATAAGAAACAACCCCAGACGGCATCTACTCTGCATGCTTGTGAACGTGGAAGCGTAAACAAACACGAAGACCAGAAGACACCGAGTTCTATCCTGTTCACGTGCAGTTCAAGAACATCCTCCCCTCAGACTGGAGCTCCCAGCGCTGGCCAAGGTTCGAGGATTAGACAGTTGCCTACGTGGCTGGCCAGAGTACGAAATGTCACCTCTTTACGGGAAGGTAATTTGGCAATATATATTAAGAGCTATAAAAATGTTCATACTGTTTGACCCAGTAATTCCAATCTGGTAATACATTTATGCTACGGAAATGATCACAGATATCCCTAATGATTTAAGAATACAAATTTTCAACAGAGTGTTGCGTATGTTCCTCCTCAACAAGTGTAAACAACTCAAATGTCTAAAGGGCTTGGTTAACGAATTATGAACACTCATATTATGTAGCCATATGATTAAAAATGTTTTCAGAAAAAATTTAATGACGTGTGGTAAAGGTCATGGCTTAATACTGAACTGAACACAACAGACTATAGAAGTCATATAGTATGTTATATATATGTTATATATGTTATATATATATAGTATGTTATATATATAGATTTTAAGTGGGTATTTACATATATATGTAAGGAAAAAGGCTAGAAAAAAAATACATGTAAGTACTAACACAGAAGAACAGAGAAAAGACAGGAGGGAAATATACTCAGAATCCTAACAGTGGTCATTTCTGAATGGCAGGATCAAGAAAGCTCCCCCTTTCTGTGTTTCTCAGATTTTCTAAAGCAGAGGTTCTCAAACTTGGGTGTGCATCCAAATTTCCTGGAGGCTTTATTAAACCCTGCAGAGCTTGTGAGTTAGGAAGACTTGGGTGACACCAGAAACAACAGGGGTTGGCAAAGATGTGGAGAAAAAGGAACCCTTGTGCACTGCTGGTGGGAATGCAAGCTGGTGCAGCCACCATGGAAAACAGCATGGAGGTTCCTCTAAAAGATAAAAATACAAGTACCCTATGATCTAGTAATCACACTACTGGGTATTTACCCAAAGAATACTAAAACATTAATTTGTAAAGACATATGTACCCTTATGCTTACTGTAGCATTATTAACACCCAAGATATGGAAGCAGTCCAGGTATCAACAGATGAATGAATAAAAAAGATGTGGGGAACACACACACACACACACACACACACACACACACACACAGGACTATTACTGAGCCATAAAGAAGAATGAAATCTTTCCATTTGCAGCAACACATGGAAGATCTAGAGAGTATTATGCTAAGTGAAATAAGTCAGAGAAAGACATTATCATACGATTTCACTCTTACGTGCAGTTTAAGAAACAAAACAAACGAAGAAAAAAAAAAAGGCCAACCAAAAAGCTCGAACTTATCTCTAGAGAACTGATGGTTACCAGAGAGAAGGTGGTGGGGGTGGGTGAAATATGCAAAGGGGTTTAAGAGTACACACACATCACGGTTAACACTGAATAATGTATAGAATTGTTAAAACAACTATATTGTACACCTGAAACTGAAAGAACACTGTATGTTAACTATGCTGGATTAAAATGGAAAAAAAAGTAAGTGAAGGAAATATAAAAAATAAAAAAAAAGTTTCCATTTCTAACAAGTTCTTAGGGGTAGATGACATTTCTCTTGCCGAGACCACACTTGGAAAACAGTCACTATTTATAACTGATATCTTAGCAATAATTCTATAATGTGTAGGCGTTTTAAATATACACCATTATATTTGTCAATTATTCTTCAATAAAGTTAAAAAACTTGAGCAAAGGTTTTTTAAATTTTAAATAAAGCAACAAAAAATATTAAATCTTGACTACTAAGAAATCCGAGTTTTTAGATATTATTGGTACTATTAAAGATATCACGAATCAATCACTATCATTATCATCATTTTCATCACTGTAATTACAATAGCTCTTATTCGCAGAGCGTGTACCATATGCCAGTTGTAGCTTCAGGAGGTTTGCATACACATTATTCTAAGCAGTTACTACAATCTTTCATGGAAAGTATTATCATCTCACTGAAGAAAAGCAACAACATTCAGGGAGGTTAAGACCCATATCCAAGGTCACATGAGGAAGTACAAGGCAGAGCTGGGATTCAAAGGCCAGTATATCTGGGCTCTTGGTCTTTCTAGGACAGGACACACATCTCCTCCTACTGCACAAAGGTATTGATTGAGGAAGTGTTCGAACGGTCAATAACTTGACCAGGTTTAATGAACACCAGAGAGGCATCTGTGGAAATACACCCCTTACCTCCCTCACGAGTCCAGAATTCTATCATCAGAACCATTTTCTTACAGGTTGAAAGCCTAGTTGCCTCCGTGTTTTTTTTCTTTCTTTTTAAAACACCCTGGTAGAACAATGTATTAGGCTGATACACTTTCATTAATGAGACAGAGTGAGTACTTTTAAGAGGCGGCATTATTAGAGACATGCATACACTTCCCTTATTTGTACTTTTTACCCCAAATCTGCAACTGTGCTTTGAGGTGGCTCATGTACAAATATACTAACTGTAACATCACTTAGACGGAAGCAGATCAAGATGGAGCTGTAAGTTTAACTCAGAAGCCCTTTCAGGAAGTTGGGAGGCATGGGTCTTGTGGGGGTGGAGTCTTAAACATACATAGGTTTCTATCCCACCGTATTTTCCAAATTATGTGAAAAGAGGAAATCACAGCTTAGATAACTTTATAGGACATAAAAGGCCAAAGAAATATAAACTGATTCAATTAATGTGGATACGGTCCCATCATCTTAATAATAATAATCGTGGGGAGCCTGGATGGTTGTCAGCTGAGCGTCCAACTTCGGCTCAGGTCATGATCTCCCTGTTCGTGAGTTTGAGCCCTGCATCAGGCTCACTGCTGTCAGTGCAGAGCCCACTTTGCATCCTCTGTCCTCCTCTCTCTCTCCACCCCCTGCACCTTCTCTCTAAAATAAACAAACTTTAAAAAAATAGTAAGAATCATAATGACCTCCCCCTCCAAAGGCACAACTTGTTGTTTTAAAGGCTAACCTCAAAAACAGTTACTAAAAAAGTATGGCAATTTTTCCACCAAAGGGGCCAGTACTGAAGTTTAAGTGTCATTGTAATATATTACCAGGTACTTGCTCATATGGAAGTATGAAACGAAATTAATTTTATTTTTTTATTTATATATAAATACCCCTGAATCCAACTTTATTAAAGGTTAAGTAAGGGATCAATCTACTACACAGAACCTAAACTTAAGTTATATGTAAAAATGGCTTGTTTCGGCTTTGCTCCTCACTCTGGAGCTTATATTTTTATTACTTTGGTGCCATGTGCCACGCTCTCTACAGAGGCTGTAGATGGTAGGAGTGTGGATATTATGTCACATAAAATATGTACTAAGATAATTAAGAACTGTGAGTGACACGAAGGCAAAATCTGCATGAAAAACTGCAACAACTGTAACTTAATTTCCGGTGAATTCAAAATTACTCATGCTAAAAGAAACCCCCAATGTTTTTTAGGTAATGTACTAATGACCTATTTTATTAAGTTTTGATGAACTTACTTTTGCTCATTTTCAAGTGTAACAATAATAGCTCAGAACCAAGATGTAATGGAAAGAAAACCCTGACGATCTTAAAGTGGTATTTCCATGTGTGTAAACACACACATGCAAGTCCATGCCCATACACACACTCACTCTACAGCAGGACGTGAGAAATAAAAGAAAAACAATACCACACCTGATAGCAGAGAAACCAAGTAGTTGTGAGGAGTGTGTGTGTGAGGGGGGTATCAAAAAACAGGTAAGCTTCTACTTTTACAGATACCTATATACTTTTTTTTCTTTTCTAGTATAAGTGATGCAAGGCAAATAAACATCCCAAACTAATATAAACAAGAGGACCTTACTGTCTAGTGTTAATTCAGAGTCAAGCACAGGCCCAAGATATAATCTAATGAGCATGTTCAGAAATTTAACAATAAGCCTTAAGAAACAGGAAAGCCAAATAACTACACGAGTCAAGGTAAAAGAAGTCTACCCCACTTCCCGAGGATCTCCTTAGACAACGTACCATTCCTAATATACGAAAGAAGTATTAACTATAAATAACAGAGAGAAAACGGAGATCTCCCACAATTTGGGATCTGGGTGAGGATGATCACATCATGAATTTGTTTCCAGTATTTTTGGAAAGCCAACTGTCTTGGGTTAAAAATATGAAATTCTGTCATGGGGAACAAACAACAAAAAAGGAAAGTACTATGATACGCTCCTCAAGGGAAAAAACAACCAACAGCTACAAAATAGTTTTCAACATGTGAAGGTGTTGCAGAGACTCAATTTATTTACCAAAGAGTAGAGTCTGAATTAGCCAAGTCCTGGCTTGGCTCCAGGCAGTGGCACTTTGAAACAAGTCATCTGATTGCTACTGGTTTACTTAGCGTGGTCTATCTGCAAATTCCATCTTGCTACTACCAAATGTCAGACTATCCTGATGGTCCTTAACCGTTATCATCATAAAAACTTACCAGAAAAAAAAAAGAAACAGATTTATGTATTTTCAATGACATGACTTGTTTAAAACACAAAATAACCACCTTAAGAAGTAAATAATTGATACATGACAAATTATACACTATTTGCATTTATTATTTTATTTAATCTTCACCAATTGGAGACCTAAAGAGATGTTCACAAGAGAAAAATCTCTGCTTGGTAAGAAATTTGACATCAACAAATATAAACAAATGGTATCCTAAGGCTTCATCAAGAGCCAGGTCCCGCTACTCAATAACGTAAATTTAAAATAGTAAAAGGTCAAGTCTAGGATAAATAAAGTAGGCTCCACACAGTGGTCAGAATGGTGGCTTCGACTTTTAAACAACTGTACTTCAAAAATGGTATTGTGGGGGCATGGAGATGGCTCAGTTGACTAAGAGTGTCCGACTCTTGATCTTGGCTCAGGTCATGATCTCATGGTCCATGAGTATGAGCCCTGTGTCAGTCTCTGCGATGACAGTTCAGGGCCTGCTTGGGATAGTCTGTCTTTCTTTCCCTCTCTCTATCTCTCTGTCCCTTCCCCATTTGCCTACTCTCTCTCAAAATAAATTAAAAAAAATTTTTAAAAAAATCATTCACAGGATGTACAGACTCACTTTCCATCAACAATGTGTGACTTACCTGGGATGACCATGGCCAAACAGAGCATGGCCTTTCTTGTTTCTACACCCATCTACCCGCTTTCTCCCCTGGGCCTCCTGACGAAACCTAATTGATTCCATGTCACCTCTTCAGAGAAGCCTGCCTGGACTTCTCCACGGAAATTTGATCCCTATGATTTTTGTCTATCACAGCACCTATTTGTTTGGAGTACTGATTACATTTTATAATTTTTTGGCTGGGTTGTTTTTTTCCTTTGGTCTGTTTCTCTGCCTCCGCTGTAACCTCTACGGGCACAGAAGCTCTTATAAACAGTCTTGCCCTGTGTGTTCCTGGGGCCTCTCAGAGCAGCTTTCCAAAAATACTGGAAACAAATTCATGATGTGATCATCCTCACCCAGATCCCAAATTGTGGGAGATCTCCGTTTTCTCTCTGTTATTTATAGTTAATACTTCTTTCGTACATTGGGAATGGTACGTTGTCTAAGGAGATCCTCGGGAAGTGGGGTAGACTTCTTTTACCTTGACTCGTGTAGACTGGATCTACGACCGGCTCTGTAATGTCTACACGCCCATACATCTGGATGAGAAATGGATGGAGAACAGCCAGTGTACCAAAAACTGCAAGAGAAGAGCAATGCTCTGGGCAATCCTTATCCATTTCCATTCAAATTCCAGATACCTTTAACCAAGACTCTGGACACGTCACGTATGCTCTTTGTACCTCAGCTGCATTCTCTGCAAGGTGAGGAACATACGTGTTTACCCCTCAGGGTTACTAAGGGATTAAAATGGTTCATAAATGGAAAGCTATCAGAATAATGTCTAACATACAGCAGTACAACAGAAATATACTCGATTACTACCACAGTGATGGCTACTGCTCTACTGTTAAACAAAAAAGAGGGTGAGAACTTCTGATCTAGCAAAGTGATTTGAAAAAGCCTAAGAACAGATACTCCGGCTTTTATATGGCGAACATAGAAGCGTGGTTATCACCAACTTTGACACAATTCAGGAAGAGAAGAGCATGATTTCAAACACGATGTGATGGACCCGTGGGATATCAACGTGAGACCAGTCATATGGTATAGAGCCTGCATTCTCAGGTGAGCGGAAGAAAACCTAGGTTGAGATTATGAAGGTGGAACTCGTAAGTAACACAATACACAGTAAGGTAAGTGTCTTTAAGAAACAGGCCCACCTAGCATTTACGGAAGAGCCAAACAGAAAACATTCCAGAAAGCACACACTGGGGAAAAAAAAAATCAAGCTTTCTGAAGAGCAGACTACTTGTATATAATCCAAACTGCTATATATATTTATATAAAATATATGTAATTTAATATATTAATTCACAGGGTGCCTGGGTGGCACAGCGCGTTGAGTGTCTGACTTCGGCTCAGGTCATGATCTCACGGTTCATGAGTTTGAGCCCCATGTCGAGCTCTGTGCTGACCGCTCCGAGCCAGGAGACTGGTTCAGATTCTGTGTCTCCCTCTCTCTCTGCTACTTCCCCACTTACACTCTCTTTTTCTCAAAAATAAACATTAAAAAATACATGTATATATATTAATTGACATAATTTGAGCTGTGGGAGTAAAAATCTGATTTCATTCCTCTTATTGGCATTTTTAGCTATGGATACCTTTTGATGGATCAGAAAGACAAGGAGATTGTCGGACATAAAGATTAAATTTCTAATTAGATAACATCCAGTATTTTCTCATCCATTAGATAAAAGCGCTTCCTCAAAAATGTTGCTGCCACTTTAAGTCCTTAAACTGTGTATACTCTTCAAAGAAGTGCTGCTCCTTTGTAAAAAGTCATGGCTCCGTCTTCAGGGGGCCGCCATGTTGGTACCAAATCACACAGAGCAGAACACAAGACACCTGACTACAGTTCAGTGAAGCATGGGAGCAGACACTCCGAAGGCAGTTTTCAGATGCTATTTGATGATGAATGATAATACTAAGCTCCTACTCGAAGGCAGCATACAATAATTCTCCATTCTCTGATTCTGAAAACCTGTAAAGGAACATAAAGCTAGCCTCAGACTATAATTTACCCCCCACTGGTGAAAGCACTCTTCTGAGGGAAACCGTCTCAACGAAAACAGGGCAGAAAAGAGGTCGTCAAGAGGCTGGACACAGAAGGGTGGAGGCCCAATGCCAGGTGAGTTAGGAAGAAGGCCGAAATGGCACCAGAAAGGCGCTGTTTTCCTGTAGTGGTAAATCTGCATCATCGGGCTTAGATTTTAAACGTACTTATTCAGGGGTGCCTGGGTGGCTCAGTCGGTTAAGCGGCTGACATCGGCTCAGGTCACAATTTCACTGTTTGTGAATTTGAGCTGCATGCCGGGATCTATGCTGTCAGCCCAAAACCTGTTCTGGAACCTCTGTCTCCCTGTCTCTCTCTTTTCCTCCCCTGCTTGCTCTCTCTCTCTCAAAAATAAACATTAAAAAAGATATTAAAAATTAATAAATAAATGTCCTTATTCAAATCTAAGGTAACTTAGGAGACATCCAGTTAACCAGGATGGACTAAAAAGCATTTTTCTGTATTCCCCTTCCTTAGGATCCATCAGGGGGAAAAGGAGAGAATGATCTCTTAAACCTAACAAGTAACATGTCACCACCTCTTGACACCAGCTGAATTCTGGGAAATTTGAACTAACAAGAAGGGAAACACTGGTAGATGACAGACAGCTCCTCAGAACTGAAACATGTAAGAGACGGTGCAACAGCCCTAACAGCCCCATCAAAGGACCTTGATGGTTGAAGCGCTGGTATGTAAGCGAGAGGCCCTGCTGGAGCAGTGGATATTCCCAGAGAAACCCCGTTCCACAGCAAACTACACAAGAGGAGCTGCTGAGTGAGGTGCAAACATGCATCATCACTCCCTGAGTGGGGACAGGGCAGGAACGGGGCAGAGGAGGCAGCGGTGCCTCCAATCCCCCGGTGGGCCCCAAATGGGGAAGGTCTCAAGAGTGGGAGAGATTTTGATGAGAAATAGGACAGCTACTTCCCATCGTTGTACCAGTGAGAATGAATGAAATACAGCCATATGCAACCATACAGATGAGCCCCTAAACACAGAATACATACTGAATGGTGCCCTTTATATAAAATTCGAAAACAGCAAAACTCAGTCACAGTATCAGAAGTTGAGGCAATGGTTACCTTGGGGCAGAGAAAGGCAGGCCTTGCTTGTGACCAAGAAGCCTGAGGGGGACTTCTGAGACGCTGTTGGTTTTCTGTTTCTTGACCTGTGTAGTTATTGCTTGAGTTTCCACAGGGTTGAGAATTCACTAAGCTTTAAGTGTATGCCATATGGACTTTTATCTATATGTTATGCTTTAATAAATACAGTGGAGAAAGAGGGAGAGATAAAATAAATAAGTAATCCTACCTCTATTCTAAAAGACAAAGCAAGTCACTCGGTAAGTGAAAAATCAAACTGGCCTCTGTCTGCCTAACAACTTTCAATGTCAAAAGACAATGTCTACAATGTTCTATGAAAACAAAAGGTTATTCAAGATTTTTATACCCAAATTATGTATCAAATAAAACAGGGCAGATTCTCAAGTATGAAAGAACTTAGGACATAAAACAGCCTCTCCAAAAAACAACTACCTAACAATTAAATCTAGCCAATTAAGCAACAAAATAAAAAGCCATCAATTCACTTTGAAAAGTAGTTTAAAAATATAGCTAATATATTTACAAATAAAACTTCGATATATATCTGTATCTATAGTTTGACACCCAATGTAAGACACTTCGGTGTTATCGGTAATTTTTATTTTTACTTTGCATGATATTTTAGAAATTAATACTTTGATATTCTTGGTCAAATAGTACAATTTTAGAAATATCCTCACTTGATTTTCCTTTCTTAAATTCAAATAAAATTTATCATTTTAAACAATATTTTTTACTTATAAATGTAGTTGCCTTTCTACCTCCTGACACAACCTTCTGTCCACATCAGAGACCTATCTTAAATGACAGTCGCTAAAACATAGTAATTAAGTTGCTGAGATGTTTAAAAAGATGTTTATTTGACAGAGAGAGAGAGTGTAAGTGCATGAGCAGGGGGAGGGGCAGAGACAGAGGGAGAGACCGAATCTCAAGCAAGCTCCACACTATCAGTGTAGAGCCTAAGGTGGGGCTCAAACCCACAAAATTCGAGATCATTACCTGGGCCAAAATGAAGAGTTGGACCCGAACCAACTAAGTCACCCAGGTGCCTCTTAGTTGCTGAGATTTTGAGTGAATTTTTTGACCTTTCTGAATGTTTTACCTATTTAAAATAATGAGAGAGAGGCCAACATTGTAGAGAGGTAGGGGGATCTGTACTTCCCGTGTCTCTCAAACAAAAAAGGACTGAAGCCAAAGGACTTTAAACCCCAAGAGTCTGGGAGGAAAAGAGACAGAGTCTACTAGGGAGAAAATGGGAAAACCGGCCGGCCCATTGGTGGGTGACTGCCAACTGGAGGAAATAAAAGGGGCCGAGGAGGATCTCCTTCTGCAGAGAGACAAAGGGAGGAGAGAGAGTGGCTGAGGAAGACTAAAACTCTATCCAGACAAGAGAAAAACCCTGGACTGGGACGGAGAGAGATCCCATCTCTAAATGCAGGGCCTTCTTTGGACTGATGCCGGCTGACTTGTTTGTGCACCTGGGTAGGAGGGGAACCACCTCCGGGTCGCTGTAGGTCGGGGCACAGTCTGCAGCAGAAGAAACCGGTCCACTCCCATGAGGCGCTGCGGCACAGGACAAAACTAGCAGGGGGACCACATACCGGCGGCACCGAGAGGCGCTTCACCATTAACGTGCACCAAGCGGGAGTTCACAACCCAGCTAAGTGCGGGACACAGGCGATGGCAGAGAGAGACAGTCCACCTCGGCTGCGCAGGCGGCACAGTGAGGACGCATCCAAATGAGTGATTTGGGACACCGGGTCCGGGAAGAAGGGACTGGGGTCCGCCATTTTTCTCCCCACAACCACCGGGGCGGGGCCTCACAGATGGGTCCACAGTGGAGGCGGACAGGCCTACACCAAACCACGCCCTGGTGCCGGGCAGCTGGTATCCACTGGAGCTGGATAGGCGCTGTGCAACCAGACAGTCCCATCCTCCGGACCAGCACTGCGGCATTGCCTGGATTAATTTTAGGACGATTCTTGTTATTTAGATACATTCTCCCTTTTCTTTTTCTTATCTCTTCCCTCTTCTAGGCTGGTTACTCTGGTTATTGGTTTGCTTAAACAGCCATATTTAATACATTCTCTTGACGCATGTTCTACACCTCCTCCTTTACTTTACTTCCTCTCTCTCTGGAATAATCAGGCCATACAGTTTCTCTGGATAATCTTATCTTCATTTCTTTTTCCTCACCTCCTTCCTTATTCTCCTTTCTCTCTCTCTAGATTAAGCCTTGCAGCCTTTCTGCTTAGTCAATGTTCATTTTCTTTTTCGCCGCCCCTGTCATTTCTCACTTTGTATATGCTCTTCCATCAGCACTGCCTCCACCCTGTTCTTTACTTGTAGCTGGTGTTTCCGTTTTTTTGCTTTGAGATTGTTTTTTGTACTTGTTTGCTTGTTTGTTTTGTGTTTGCGTGTTTTTGTTTCCTGTTTGTTTTCGTTTCCAAAGCTATCAAGGAACAATCAAAGCACAACTGGAGGAGAGTCCAAAACATCACTACAAGTAGGGAAATAAAATAACTGAAGTTACAACAACAGAGACCAAGTAACACTCTCCAAAACACACCTCCTGAACAGCCAGGCCAAGGACAGTGTATGATCCCCTGTTTAATACAGCAGTGCCCGAGGTGAAGAGCATGTAACAAGCTTTTAAAACTTACAAGGGGTGGAAAACTAGCCGAAATGACGAAACGGAAAAACTCTCCTCAAAAGAAATTACAGGAAGTAGTGACAGCTAAAGAATTGATCAAAATCGATATAAGCAACATAACTGAACAAGAATTTAGAATGACAGTCATAAAATTAATTACTGGGCTTGAAAAAAGCAGAGAAGACAGCAGAGACTCCATTGCTGCAGAGATCAAAGATCTTACAGTCACGACGAATGAAAAAATGCTATAAATGAGGTGCAAAATAAAATGGAAGCAGCCACAGTGTGGACTGAAGAGGCAGAGGTGAGAACATGTGAATTAGAAGATAAAAAAATGGAAAAATGGAACAACATCCATATCATAGGAATTCCAGAAGTAAACGAGAGAGAAAGGGGCTGAAGGGGTACTTGAATAAATTATAGCTGAGAACTTCCCCAACTTGGGAAAGGATACAGACATTGAAATCCAAGAGGCACAGAGAACTGCCCTCAGATGTAACTTGAATCAATCTTCTGCACAACGTATCAGTGAAACTGGCAAAATACAAGGATAAAGAGAGAATTCTGAAAGCAGCTAGAGATAAATGGGCCTTAACATACAAAGTCGGACACATAAGGGTAGTAGCGGACCTATCTACTGAAACTTGGCAGGCCAGAAAGGAATGTAGGAAATCTTCAATGTGATGAACAGGAAAAAATATTCAGCCAAGAATCCTTTATCCAGCAAAACTGTCATTCAGAATAGAAGAAGAGATAAAGTTTTTCCCAAACAAACAAAAACTGAAGGAATTCATCACCACTAAACTAGCCCTACAAGAGATCCTGAGGGGGACTCTGTGAGTGAAATGTTGCAAGGAACACAAAGTACGAGAGACATCACTACAAGCATGAAACCTACAGATAATACAATGAATTTAAACCCATATTTTTCAATAATAATGTTTAATGTAAATGGACTAAATGCTCCAATCCAAAGGCACAGAATATCAGAATGGATAAAAAAACAAGACCCATCTATTTGCTGTCTAAAAGAGACTCATTTTTAATTAAAAAACTTTAAAGGCTGTAACAATGAAGAAGGGCATTATATAATAATTACAGGGTCTATCCATCAGGAAGAGTTAAAACTTATAAATGTCTACACACTGAACTTGGAAGCACCCAAATATATAAAACAATCACAGATGTCTATAAGTAATTTTATTGATAAGAATGTGAAAAATGCAGGGGACTTTAATAGTCCACTTACAGCAATGGATACATCATCTAGACAGAGAATCAGTAAAGAAACAATGGCCCTGACGATACATTGGACAACACTGGACTTGACAGATATATTTAGAACTCTACATCCCAAAGCAGTGTAATACACTTTCTTCTCAAGTGCACATGGTACATTCTCCAAGATAAATCACATACTGGGTCACAAAACAGTCCTCAATAAATATAAAAGAACTGAGATCATACCATGCACACTTTTGGATCACAATGCTATGAAACTTGAAATCAACCACAGGAAAAAGTCTGGAAAACCTCCAAAAGTATGGAAGTTAAAGAACATCCTAAGAAAGAATGAATGAATCAACCAATTAGAGAAGAAATTAATAAATATATGGAAACAAATGAAAATGAAAATATAAAAATCCAAATTCTTTGGAAGGCAGCAAAGGCAGCCCTAACAGGAAAACACATTGAATCCAGGCCCATCTCAAAAACAAGAAAAATGTCAACAAAATCTAAGAGCACACCTAAAGGAACTAGAAGCAGAACAGCAAAGATACCCTAAATCCAGTGGAAGAAGAGAAATAATAAAGATCAGGGCAGAAATAAACAATATAAAATCCAAAAAACTGAGCAGAAACCAAGAGTTGTTTTTGGGAAAAAAAAAATAACAAAATTGATAAACGTCTAGCCAGGCTTCTCAAAAAGAAAAGAGAGAGGACCCAAAAAGATAAAATCACAAATGAAAAGGGAGTGATTACAACCAATCTCTCAGAAATACAAGCAATTATCAGGGAATACTATGAAAAATTATATGCCAACAAATTGGACAACCTGGAAGACATGAATAAATTCCTAAACACTTGCATGCTACCAAAACTCAAAGAGGAAGAAATAAAAATGTGAAGAGATCCATAACTAGTGAAAAAATTGAATCAGTTATCAAAAATCTCCCAAAAATAAGAGTCCTGGAACAGATGGCTTCCCTAGGGAATTCCTCGAGGCATTTAAAGCAGAGTTAATACCTATCCTTCTCAAGCTGTTCCAAAAAATAGAAATGGAAGGAAAACTTCCGGACTCATTTTATGAAGCCAGCATCACTTTGATTCCCAAAGCAGACAGAGACCCAGCAAAAAAAGGGAACTACAGGCCAACATCCTTGATGAATATGGATGCAAAAATTCTCAACAAGATATTAGCAAATAGACTCCAACAGCATATGAAAAGAATTATTCACCATGATCAAGTAGGATTCATCCCTGGGTTGCAGGGCTGGTTCAATATTCGCAAATCAATTAACATGATAAATCACATTAACAAAAGAAAAGATAAAAACCATATGATCCCGTCAATAGATGCAGAAAAAGCATTTGACAAAATACAGCATCCTTTCTTAAGAAAAACCCTCAAGAAAGACGGGATAGAAGGAACATACTTAAACATCATAAAAGCCATTTATGAAAGGCCCACAGCTAATATCATCCTCAATGGGGAAAAACGGAGAGCCTTCCCCCTGAGATCAGGAACATGACAGGGATGTCCATTCTCACCACTGTTGTTTAACATAGTGTAGGGAATCCTAGAATCTGCAATCAGACAACAAAATGAAATAAAAGGCATCAGAATTGCAAAGATGAAGTCAAACTTTCACTTTTAGCAGATGACATGATACTCTACATGGAAAACCTGACGGACTCCACCAAAGGTCTGCTAGAACTGATCCATGAATTCAGCAAAGTCATGGGATACAAAATCAATGTACAGAAACTGACTGCATTTTTATACACCAATAATGAAGCAAGAGAAAGAGAAATAAAGAAACTGATCCCATTCACAACTGCACCAAGAATCATGAAATACCTAGGAATAAACCTAACCAAAGATGTAAAAGATCTCTATGCTGAAAACTGTAGAAAACTTATGAAGGAAATTGAGGAAGCCACAAAGAAATGAAAAAACATCCCATGCTCATGGACTGGAAAAACAAATATTGTTAAAATGTCAATACTACCCAAAGCAATCTACACACTCAATGCAATCCCAATCGAAATTACACCAGCATTCTTCTCAAAGCTAGAGCAAACGATCCTAAACTTCGTATGGAACCACAAAAGATCTGAATAGCCAAAGTGAGACTGAAAAAGAAAACCAAAATGGGAGGCATCACAATCCTAGACTTTAGCCTCTACTACAAAGCTGTAATCATCAAGACAGTATGGTATTGGCACAAAAACAGACACACAAACGAATGGAATAGAGAACCCAGAATTGGACCCACAAATGTATGGCCAACTAATCTCTGACAAACCAGGAAAGAGTATACAATAGAAAAAAGACAATCTCTTTAACAAAGGGTCCTAGGAGAACCGGACAGCAATATGCAGAGGAATGAAACTAGACCACTTTCTTATACCATACAGAAAAATAAACTCAAAATAGATGAAGGACCTGAATGTGAGACAGGAAACCATCAAAACCCTAGAGGAGCAAGAAGGAATAGACCTTTTTGACCTTAGTCGCAGCAATTTCTTACTCAACACATTTCCAAAGGCAAGAGATTAAAAGCAAAAATGAACTTTTGGGACCTCATCACGATAAAAAGGTTCTGCACTGCAAAGGAAACAATCAACAAAACTAATAGGCAACCAACGGAATGGGAAAAGATAGTTGCAAATGACATATTGGATAAAAGGCTAGTATCCAAAATCGGTAAGGAACTCACCAAACTCCACATCTGAAAAACAAATAATCCACTGAAGAAATGGGCAGAAGACATGAACAGACACTTTTCTAAAGAAGACATCCAGATGGCCAAGAGACACATGACATGATGGTCAACGTCACTCATCATCAGAGAAATACAAATCAAAACCACACTGAGATACCACCTCACACTGGTCAGAGTGGCTAAAATGAACCAATCGGCAGATTATAGATGCTGGTGAGGATGTGGAGAAATGAGAACCCTCCTACACTGTTGGTGGGAATGCCAATTGGTGCAGCCACTCTGGAAAACAGTGTGGAGGTTCCTAAAAAATTAGAAATAGAACTACCCTATGACCCAGCAATAGCACTGCTGTGAATTTACCCAAGGGATACAGGAGTGCTGATGCATAGGGGCACATGCTGTCACAGCATGTTCTGTCAACAATAGCCAAATCATGGAAAGAGCCTAAATGTCCATCAACTGACAAATGGATAAAGAAGATGTGGTTTACATATACAATGGACTACTATTTGGCAATGAGAAAGATTGAAATCTGGCCATTTGCAGCAACGTGGATGGAACTGGAGAGTATTATGCTAAGTGAAATAAGTTAGTCAGAGAAAGATAGATACCATATGTTCTCACTCATATATGGATCCTGAGAAGTGAACAGAAGACCATGGGGGAGGGGAAGTGGAAAAAAAAAGTTACAGAGAGGGAGGGAGCAAACCATAAGAAACTCAATTACTGAGAACTGAGGCTTGATGGGCGGTGTGGGAGAGGGGAAAGTGGGTGATGGGCATTGAGGAGGGCACTTTTGGGATGAGCACTGGGTGTTGTATGGAAACCAATTTGACAATAAATTATCTTTAAAAATGAATAAATAAATAAACATTGAAAAAAATTTTAAGGGAAATTAGATTGTTCAGATTTAGATAACATTTGAGAGACTGGCTCACCATACTCTAAGAATGTCTTTGTTTCTATAGGTTTAATGTGTCTATTATAATTTTTAAGGTACAAATTCATAAATTTTACACACCAAATACTGTTTGTTTTTTTTAAATGTTTATATATTTATTTTTAAGAGAAAGAGAGAAGGGCACAGAGAGGGAGACAGAGAATCCCAAGCAAGCTCCACACTGTCCATGTAGAGCTGGATACAGGACTCAAACTTAGAAATCCACAAGGTCATGACTGAAGCCGAAACCAAGAGTTGGATGCTTGACTCAGCCATACAGGTGCCCCCCAAATACTGTTTTAAAAGGCCCAAGTGTTTTCTTCCTTGAATACTGATCTACTTTAAAAAGTTACATATTTCCATTGTAGGTCAAAGTACTGATTAAATATTCATTTAATTTCCCAACTATACCAATAACACTCTTAAATACAGTTTACTACATTAAAGAAAAAAGTTACTGTACTTCATTGGGAATATCAACTAGAGAACTGAGAATCAGTAATAGTCATAAATTATTTAGATGTGGTCATCAGAATGGTAAATTTCAAATAAACTGATATAATATCAAATTTTTGTCTACCAACCTGCAGATGTTGGCACATAATACTTTCCTACTTCCCTGATAAGTGCGGAAAACAAAGCATTGTCACTTGAGGAATTTAAAAAGATACATGAAGGAAATACTGCTGATGAGCCATATGTTGCTTTTTTAAAAACTTTCCTAACCAGTACTTTAGGACTTCCGGGTTAGACTGGGACCATTTGTACATTAAAACAGCATCAAAGAGAGGAAAGGGTAAGTTGGAGATAAACTGTATTTAAATGTCAACCTCCACCAAACATTCGAAACGTCAATGCCTTGCTGGCTGCTAGGGTCTTCCTAACAAAGTAAGTATGAGAGCGCTAATACCAGGAAATATTCCTGCCAGACAGCCTAAAAACACAAGAGAAGCTCGGGACAGACATTAGAGTAAGCTTTATTCTGTACATAAGACCAATATTTTCATTTCCTAATTGCTTCTCTGACACACAATGTACTTCTGGACTATCTTTTATTATCAAATTTATGGCCTTATGGAATGTAAAATTAATATTAGCATCAGATTAAGATGAAAATATCAGAACGAGATGAAAATACACAGCCACATACAAGGTCCATAAAAGGGTCAAATAAAAATGATTTTTGGTGGTTTGGACATTGCTTTCTTTCTTGAGTTAACTGTATTTTATAATTGACTTCTGTGATTCTATTTCTCCATTAAAGCATTACCGAGAAAAATAAAATAAAATAAAATAATGAACATAAATTACAATAGCAATATGGTGCATTTTTTTCCAAAGTGAATTATTTGGTACCAAAAATGGTGTCCCTTCATCTGATTGTTCAGCACCATCTCTACTCCCACCAAAACAAACAAACAAACAAAAAACCCAATATTTAATGTACCTAAAAACGTGACCTCAGTATCTATGATCCATACCTGTTGGACTAAGTGAACCCTGAGGTTCAAGGAAGACCCAGTGCCTTAATGACAAAATAGGATCCCACACAAGGAAAGGAACTGTATAGGATTTGACTGCTTTACAAACAAAATGACAGTGGGGATGCCTGGGTAGCTCGGTCAGTTAAGGGTCTGACTCTTGATTTCAGCTCAGATCACGATCTCACAGTTTATGAGGTTTTAAGTTCAAGCCTCATGTCGCTCCATGCTGACAGTGCACAGCATGCTTGAGATTCTCTCTCCCTCTTTCCTGCCCCTTCCCCACTCACACATGCATGCTATCTCATCGAAATAAATAAATAAACTTAAAAACGATGACATATTCTGATGATTCTGATGGCTCCACTTGCTTTCCTGTTGTCAAAACCAACACTCTGAACTCCAGAACACTTTCTCTAATAACTTACCTGGAGTTAACAAGGCAAGAGTTCCAAGCAACTAATTACTGCATATCCCTCCCAACGCAAGCTGTGAGTTGGCGGTGTCCACGGAGATGCCCACCAGAGAAGGAGCAGGGTGTCATCCTCACCCCTGTGGTGACGGCAGCCACTGACTTTAGAGGCCACTCATCTGGGAGGCAAGAGTGACGCTGTTCCGCCTGGCTGCATCTTTTGTAATAATTACATGGAGTAGATAACTAAAATGGATACGAATCCTCCCAAGGCAACCGATTCAGTTTTCACATTAAACAAAAACTCTATCTTTCCTGAGATAAATATGCATTTCTGGTAATTTCACCAACACCGTGAAGGCCAATTAAAGTTCAGACATAAGCTAGCAAGAATTTTGGAATTCCTTTTCCTTCCTCGTCCTTAAACAGAGCAGACTGCGTGCTCCACTGTGGATTACTAAGTATTACTGATCACGCAGGGTAATAACGGAGCTGGAATGTCAAAGTGCACATCTCTCAAAAGACACAGTATGTCTAACTCAGGCCACTGTTTTTAGCACAAGTTTCAGGAGACTCTTTAGGAGGACTTTTTGCATTTTTCACTCCAGATCCATACTGTGAACCAGGCCCTGAAATTTCCAGTGGTGAAATGAGTAAACATTAACAGTGAAGTGATAAAATAAGAAAAATTTAAAAACAGTATTGAAGACACCTCTAGCCAAGCTGCGTCGTGCTAATGACTTCTACTTTTAGATGACAAGTCGTGCTATTTAAACAACCAAATTCCACTGCAGACACCCTTCAGGAACAGGTACCAAGGCAACCACACTGATGCCAGGCTGTGGGGGGCTGTGGGGGGCTGCAGGGAAGCGGGGGAGTCAGAGCGCCTCGATATACTGATAACGATCCAAAACACCGCCACACACTTGAAAAATTATCTGAGGAAAAACTGAAAAACTGGATCTCATTCAACATCCATCTGGCATCCCTGAAAAAGAAATAACTTAGGACTCCCTGTCTTCAAAAACTTTGATATTTCAAAACTGCAAGTAAGGAAGATTCAAGTCTGCTGAATGAGATTATTTTAACGAGATTTTGTGGTTGACACTTTAGTGGTATTTCTGGACGTGCCGTCTTTGGCTGATTACTCAGGTACGGAATACGAAGCTAGGATCCTGTTAACTTACTCCTCTCAGAGCAGCTAAAAGCATGACAATGCTACTGTCAAAATACGTCACAAAAGACTCCTATTTCGAAAACGGTTTTGTGTTAAAAACTATTAGTCATAATACCAATATGTAGAAAGAGGGAAGAAATACAAACTTCATTTCTCTTCAATATGAATAATGAAAATCAAGTCATACACACACCTACACACTTCGTCAACCTCAGACTCAAATCCCAGAGGAATTAGGATCTTCCAGTCAATAAATACAGTACAGACCAGCCAGCTTACATGCTTCTGGAGGATGGGAGGTGGGCCCACCAAGAAATGGGGAAAAAGAAACGATTTTCACAAACGTAGCCGCATTCTGAAGCCCGTGTGTACATTACCATGTGGGATATGGCTTCATGCCCCAATCCCCAGAACCTGGGAATGGCAGCTTCTATGGTAAAAAGGATTCTGCAGATGTAATTAAGTTAAGGATCATAAAATGGCAAGATTACGTGGGTGGGCTTGATGTCATTGCAGTGGTCCTTCTATGAGGGACGAGGGAGCAATCAGTGCGGTGACCACGGACCAGAGAACGAAGCAAACACTAGAAAAGCTCAGAGAGGCAAGGAGCTTGATCCTCCCACTGAGCCTTTTGAAGAAACCACCTCTGCTGATACCCTGACTTTAGGTCTGTGCGAGTGACTTCAGCGGTCTGACCTCCAGAACCGTATGAGAATAAATTAGTATTGTTTCAAGCCACTGTTTTTGTGGCAATCAGCTACGACACCAACAGGAAACTCATATACTGTGAAAAAATATCCTGGGTGCTTAACTACATCAGCGTTTTCAGGTATTGACAACATCACCTTTTGCCAAATGCCGCAAGATGATATTCACAAAATATCTATGAAAGTTGTTGCCTCCTGTTATACAAATGAGAACAACGTAGTAACACATTTCTATCCTGACATGGAAAATCTGCACGTTAAATGAAACGTTTTCATTCTTACAGAAGCCAGAAAACAATACTAGCAATAGCATAATAACAAATATGTAACTTCGCATCAGACCCCAAAAATAGGCATTCCTCTGATAAACCTATTCACCCTCCACGCTGTTTCCATTCCGCTGGTTGCCTCCTGTGTATGTTACAAAGTTTCAGTTAAAGAGAGAGAAAAATTACGGGCACCGGAGCCCGTAGAGCATGCAACTCCTGATCTTGGGGTTGTGAGTTCAAGCCTCACACTAGTGGTAGAGAGGAATTAAAAAAAAAAAAAAAATCTTAAACAGAAAGAAATATTACTGGACCATCCCAAGCTCCTGGCTACTGACTGGGGAAGGGAGTAGTAAAGGAACAGAAGGTTGGAAAACCAGTGGAAACCTAACAGTCGTTATTGGCTTACTACCTGCCTTCCTACTCACCATGACCATGAAGGAATAAAAAAGGAGACATAAGATGTTATCAAAACAAAGACACTATGACTCTCAGAGGCTGTCAGATTAGGACTTCAAGTTAATTAGAGGTAACGGAATTCATATCCTTGCTTATGTCAAAGACGGCTTAAGACAAACAGCTGCAGTAACCCCCTCCCCAAAACTGGGCCCTTACTTCCTTTGCACACTGACCCTGGGCTTAGTCACATGACTTGCTTTGTCCAGTCTGACATTAGCAAATGGGAACCAAGCGGAGAGTTGGAAACTGCTTGGATGCCAGCCTGCCAGCCCCCAAATACGTGAGTGAGACCACCGTAAATCAGCAGCTATCAGTCAACCCCCAGCTGACACCGGATCCATGAGAAAGCCAAGTAAAACCAGGTGCGGGGGCAGTCGGCACCGAGAAATATGAGCAAATAAAATGGCTCTGTTTTAATCCCCTAGATTTGGGGACAGTCTGTTGTACAGCAAAAGCTAACTTGATATAGCTAATAAAGTTAACACAAATATTTTGTAGAAATTTTGAATTAAAAAAAAAGTAGACCAACATACAAAGATATTAGACAAAACCTTCTTGATTCATTTATTTTAATGTAGCTATCTAAACATACTCTATAATTACAATCACAATTATAATTTACAATCTGTAAATTCAACCTTAGAGTGTACTGATGTTAGCATTTCCCAAGTCACTTTAAATTTCATAACCTACCATGGTTTATTTAACCATGCTTTATCGCTGGACTTTAAGGTGGCTTCAAAATTTTCATTATAAATATTGTTGCAAAAAAATAGCATATATATATATATATATATATATATATATATATATATATATACACACACATATATGCACACATTATATATACAGAGCTCCCCAGAAAGAAACATACTACAACAAAAGGTGGGAAGATTCTAAGTTTTTTTAATGTTTTTTATTTTTGACAGAGAGAGAGAGAGAGAGCTAGCGCACAAGTGTGGAAGGGGCAGAGAGAGAGGGAGACACAGAATCTAAAGCAGGCTTCAGGCTCCCAGCTGTCAGCACAGAGCCCGATGCGAGGCTCGAACCCGCACACCATGAGATCATGAACTGAGTCAAAGTCGATGCTTAACAGACTGAGAAACCAGGTGTCCCATGGTGACGAGCTTCTATAGTGCCTGATACACACAGTTAAAATACAGTCTGGGATGACCACACTAATTTACCCCCAAACAGCAATGTACGAAAATGTTCATTTCACTAAACACTCACCATCACTTTGTATTACTATATTTTAAAGTCTTTGTTAACTGATATAATGAAAATGGCAATATGATTTAACTCGCATTTGATTGCTAATAAGGGTGACCAGTTTTTCATATGGTTGGTCACCCACTGTCTCCTGGAAAATGTGTTCTTGTTAATTTTCTATTGAGATATGAAAAGTATGTGCCATTTATATCCAATGCCTTTAAACAGTAGTTAAGGAAAGAGTATCCAATGGAAAAAAGACAGTCTCTTAAACAAACGGTGATGGAAGAACCGGACAGCAATATGCAGAAGAATGAAGCTAGACCACTTTCTTATATCATACACAAAAATAAACTCAAAATGGATGAAGGACCTGAATGTGAGACAGGAAACCATTAAAACCCTAGAGAAGAAAGCAGGAATAAACCTTTTTGACCTCAGTCGCAGCAATTTCTTACTCAACACATTTCCAAAGGCAAGGGATTAAAAGCAAAAATAAACTATTTGGACCTCATCACGATAAAAAGCTTCTGCACTGCAAAGGAAACAATCAACAAAACTAATAGGCAACCAACGGAATGGGAAGATAATTGCAAACTACATATCGGATAAAGGGCTAGTATCCAAAATCTGTAAGGAACTCACTAAACTCCACTCCCAAAAAACAAATAATCCAGTGAAGAAATGGGCAGAAGACATGAACAGACACTTTTCTAAAGAAGACATCCAGATGGCCAAGAGACACATGACATGATGGTCAACATCACTCATCATCAGAGAAATACAAATCAAAACCACACTGAGATACCACCTCACACTGGTCAGAGTGGCTAAAATGAACCAATCGGCAGATTACAGATGCTGGTGAGGATGTGGAGAAACGGGAATCCTCCTACGCTGTTGGTAGGAATGCCAATTGGTGCAGCCATTCTGGAAAACAGTGTGGAGGTTCCTCAAAAAATTAGAAATGGAACTACCCTATGACCCAGCAATAGCACTGCTGTGAATTTACCCAAGGGATACAGGAGTGCTGATGCATAGGGGCATATGTACCCCAATGTTTATTGCAGCACTGTCAACAATAGCCAAATCATGGAAAGAGCCTAAATGTCCATCAACTGACGAATGGATAAAGAAGATGTGGTTTACATATACAATGGACTACTGCTTGCCAATGAGAAAGAACGAAATCTGGCCATTTGCAGCAACGTGGATGGAACTGGAGGGTATTATGCTAAGTGAAGTAAGTCAGAGAAAGACAAACACCATATGTTTCACTCATATTTGGATCTTGAGAAACTGAACAGAAGACCGTGGGGGAGGGGAAGTGGAAAAAAAAAGTTACGGAGAGGGAGGGAACAAACCATAAAAGACTCTTAAATACTAAGATCTGAGGATTGATGGAGGGTGTGAGAGAGAGGAAAGTGGGTAATGGGCATTGAGGAGGGCACTTTTGGGATGAGCACGGGGTGTTGTATGGAAACCAATTTGACAATAAATTAAAAAAAAAAAAGAAAACCCAAATAAAATAAAATAGTCTTATATCCAGAAAAAAAGAAAAAAAAAGAAAAAAAAAAAGTAAGTTGATATTATGAGGTCAGGACAGAGGTGTTTAACCCCAGGTCCCATGGTGCTCTGTACAGAAGTTGTTTGGGTGACCTGTCATGCATTTCTGCCCAGGGCCGTACGTGCGCAGTCATGGGGGGCTTAGCTGGCTTGTGCTCTGTATCTGGCCTCGGGATCAGAAGAGGCCCTTCTGTTCTTGATGCCAAGAGGGATTAACTGGCCTCACCTCCTCGAGGTCGACCAGGCTGGCCCCCGGAATACATCAGGGAGGGAAGAGAAATACACAGACACCCAGGCTCCTGAGACTGAGAGACAGGGTAAGAGAAACAGAAAAACCAGCTCGCTCGGGACTGCACTTGGGCAAACCTCATGACTACTGGAGCTCACACACAGGTAGTATATATGCTGCCCTGGCGGGAAGAGCTAGTTGGAAGCCTCACCAGAGGGGAGGACACGCCGCCCAGGACCCTCAACCAGAACTCCAACCAGGCTGTTCACCGAGGGTCTTGCCCAGCCAGAAGGTCGGATGCGCGGGTACCTGATTTAATGCATTAACCCTTCTCTGTTCTATTCTATACTCTCTCTGTTTACTATAATTGTTTAATTCCATACATTCCTTTTCCCTTACAACAGTTTTCCTCCACAAAACATAAAGTGTGGCTATTGTGAATTACTATTATTCAGAACAAATGGTCACGTATACACATTTTTTTTTTTTTCTAGAGAGAATCCGCAGCCTTCATCAGCTTCCTTAAGTAGTGCATGGATCTCATAAGCTCTGAGAACCGACTGGCCTAAATGGTAAAGAACAGACAGCATTAACAAGTCTCACCAATGGGATGCTCAAAGTTGTCCATCCAGCTACAGAATCCGTAACTGATTGAAAGGCAGGAGTTGTGGTTAGGGATGAAGGGAGATATATGAGGAGATAGGAATGACGGCAAATCGCAGATTGAATGTGTATTTAAGTCCGAAAATATAATACATATGATGCTTTCCTTTTTTTTTCCAAAGGCCAGCTGACCTCTCACCTATATCTGCTATAGGATGACTGACTGTCCTATTATTGAAGCCCTAACCACCAATATGATGATATTTGGAAGTGAGGCCTTTGGCAAGTAATTAGGTCGTAATGGTAGATCCCTCATGAATGGGATTAGTGCCCTTATAAGAAGAGACACAAGAGAATCTCTCTCCACCATGTGAAGACATGACAAGAAGGAGTCTTTCTGCAAACCAGGAAAAGGGCCCTCACTGGAAACCAAATCGGCCAGCACCTTGATCTTGGGACTTTCCAGCCTCTAGAACTGTGAGAAATTTCTGTTAGTTTAAGCCTCTTGTTCTGTGACATTTTTGTTCTAGAGCCCAAGCTCAGGTCTGCCCAAGCTCAGGTCTTTGCAGACCATCTGATGGTCTTTGTCTGGGCTGCAATCTTCTCACAGTTATAAATGTCCCGAGTTAACATTTCCCTACTGTTCTTCACTTTCCTTAGGCCATTGGCTCCATTAAGAGAGAACTCTCTGTCTTTCACAAGGCCTGGGAAGATATTAGAACACACACTTGATAAATATTTAACTGATTCCTAACCACTGCCACGAACCATACGTTAGTGGTGGAAAACACAGAGTCTGACAGATACAGATTCTACCTGTGGGACTTTGTCAAGACAGCTCCTCGAGCCTTCCATTTCCTCACCTGTAAATGGGCAAAATGGTAACTCCCACCTCATGGGAATGCCTTATTTAGGAATAAATATCTGATTTAGAAGACGTAAGTGCTCATAAATAGTAGCTATTAGTATCATCATTGTTATCAGCAGCACACTTTCAAGGTCACGCATTTATAAAAACTGCTCAATTTAAGAGAGCAAAATGGCAACTTAAAAAAAAAAAAATCTTATCAACACAGAAACCTCCTTGTTCAAAGTCTTGTTTGCTACAGTCCATGTAGCCCCAAGGTTATGATCTGACAAAGCGAAATCTGCTAGTATGGAGTAAGAGAAAGTTGTGATAAGTGGAGGTTCAAAACATTGTTAGGAAGGATTCAAACAGACCAGGAGAGTTCTGTTAAAGAAGTAGGTGAACAGCTAGGGTAGCAAGAAAACTAAAGAAAAAAGGATACTGAGTGAGCAAAGTTCTGGAGTATCAATTAAAAGCATGCATGAAAAGAACAGGCTTGATCTTTTGATCTTCTGGTCACTGTCCTAGGAACACAGTAAGCTGAAAAATCTCCACACTGTTATAAAGTTGGGCGACTCACTTTTCTGCATTCCATTTCAGCAAATTATAGCTAGTGAAGTCTTTCAGAGAGCAATTGCTTTTCCTTTGGTCAACCGAAATGACCAAACAATGAACCTTTAACACCAACCATTGATCTTGCTAATTGCATCTGCCACTATATTTGTTTCTTTTGTTTCCAGTCAGTCCTCTTTCCAACACTATTCCAACTGTTAAATGGTCAGAACACATAAAGTGACAGATTTAGTGCTCCACCGGCAATTTATATAACTGACTGCAACGTTGTTGTTCTAGTGAATCATGATTTATCTGTCTCACATGGCAGCACATAACCTTTTTAAATGCAAGGGAAAAAAGCCAACACCTCCTTAAAGTTTATATATGACCATCTACCACTATATCCTATGAACTAGATTTGAAAGAGAACTGACCAAATGAGTGATGGATTTCTTTTCTCTTTCCGTAGCTATTATTTATGCACAAGCCATTCACGTATCCTGGGCTTAGTCAATGTTCTTCATTTGCAGGTAACTCACGGGAAGATCTGAGATATTCGTAAATGATGCCCCTAACAGCTAATAGAACCGAGAATTAAAGGGTTCAAACAAGGAATACTTGGGGTGGGAATAATCTATAGATTTAAGAGTCCATGCATGGATTTGGGGGCATCTTAAAATTCACCAAGTTATACCTAAATTTTTTTCTATGAAAATGCACATTTTAGGGAGAGGAGCTCTATAGGTTTCACTGGTTTCTCAAAGGGGTCAGTGATTCTTAAAAAGATTAAAAATGATGGCTTAAGGGAACTCAATCTATTGTTGCAAAATGGGATCGAAGGCATAAATAAGCTTATGAACAATGAAATATCCAAGGACAGCAAGTTTTACACCAAGGCTATAACTAAAGGCATGAGAGAAATGATTGGTGCTATGGGCTGAATTGTTTCTTCCCCTGTAAAATTCATCAAGTCCTAACTCCTAGTCCTTCAGGATGAGACTATATTTGAAGACAAGGTCTTAAGAGATGTGATATGGCTAAAGTGAGGTTGTCAGGATGGGGCCCTAATCCAATATGGCCACTGTCCTTACAGGAAGAGGAAATAACATTCAGAGTTAAATGTGTATGCACAGAGGAGGAACCAAGAGGACACAGAGAGAAGGTGGCCATTTACAAGCCAAGGAGAGAGGTCTGGAACAAATCCTATCCGTACAGCCCTCGGAAGGAACCAATTCTACTGATACATAATCTGGAACCTCTAGACTCCACAGCTGTGAGAAAATCTATTTCTCTGGTTGAAGTTACCCACTTGGTGGTACTTTTTATGGCAGCCTTCACAAGTTAAATACTTGGTCTTAGCTAGAACAGTGAATTAAGAGATAATTCAAAAGCAGTTAAGACCAGGGCACCAGGCTGGCTCAACTGGTAGAGCACGTGACTCTTGATCTCAGTCAGGGTCATGAGTCTGAACCCCAAGTTGGGCAGAGCATTTACTTAATTTAAAAAAAAAAAAAAAGGTAATTTAGACCAAGAGATTATTTGGGGGTTAAAAATATGGTAATACCAAGAGTGAAAGTGTAAACGGTCTTAATTGACAGTTTTAAGTAAGGTGGAAGTTGACAACCATAATCTTCCATGCCTGCTACAGTACCCAGCCAGTGAGTCCAAGGTTGAGCAGATAGACTGAGTAAAAATCACATCCTGAGAACTGTGGAAACAGGCAAGGAAGAGGCAGAAAAATATTTACATTTCATCTGTTCACACTGAAAGTTATCAAAAATCAATACAGACTTCTTCTAGCCATGATAATGTGACCGGAAAAAATGTGTAATATAATTCCTTCTAGATACTGGGCAAGAAGCAGCACCAGGCTCATCATCTCTGAGAAAAGGGAAATAAGTGTGTGGAATCCCACGATCACCCTAATTTTCCCCAGGAAGCACTTCCAGAGAGTCATGCAGGAAGTGGGAGATCAAGCAATATGGTGGCACTGCTGAGCTGAAAGGAGAGAGATCAGAGTTTGGGGCTACAGAGATATGAGGAGTGAGTGGGGCACCAAAGTAGAAACTAAGCAGCTATAAAAAAAAAAAAAAAAAAAAAAAAAACAGCTCCAGAAAACCGCACAGAGGTTGAGTCTTCAGCTGAATAACAACTGTGATGTCCAGGGCAAGGCTCCTCAAGGCTAAGAAAGAAAAATAAAACAAAACGAAAGAACAAAGGAAAAACTACAGAGGAGATAAAGCCAAATCATCACTGGAGTTAGCAGAAAGCTAGGAACATTCGTTTCCAGGTCAGCCAGAGAGGAGATAAGTCACCAAACACCCTGGTCATTTGACCAAGATCCCAGAAGCTTAGGGAAAGGACTCACCTAACCCATAAGTAAAGGTGAGTCTGGGCCAACCCTAAGCATGATTAAAGGCAGGCCTTGAAAAAAATCAAGCTGGTCACCAGGAAATTAAATGCTTCCTTAAATGTAACTCAAGTGCCCACAAAAGGAGACAATACTATCTATACATCAAAAACATACTATTCATATCTACTATGACACTGTAAGGAAAAAGCACTAAACAAGCAAAGAAACAGAAAAAGGTGATCTATCAACAAGAGAAAAATCAGTCAATAGAAACAGATTCAGAAACTACATCAGTAGACAAAAAAATGTTTAAAAACATATTTAAAATGTGCCCAAGAATTTAACAGAAAACGTGAATAATAAAGTAAATAGAACTATTAATAGAGAAGTGGAATTATAAGAAGAACTATATGGATATACTTGAACTGAAAGATACAAGATCTGAAATGAAAATTTCATTGAATATACGCTCATCAGGAGATTAGACAATGCAGAAATATCAGTTAACTTGAAGACAGCAAAAGAAACGACTGAAATGTAACTGCAAAGAGGGGCACAGGGGCTGAATAAAAAACAAAATAGAAGAAAAAGTTCTGTGTAGCTGACTTGTGACAAACATCAAGAGATCTAACCTAAGTGTAATCTGACTTCTAGGAGAGGAGGAAGAAATAGGAGCTAACTAGCTAAAGAGGTAAGAAATAGATAAATATATAAATATAGAAATAATGGCTAAAACTTATCTAATTTGGTGAATATTACAAAATTTTATCAAAGAAGTTCTATAAAAACCCTCAAGAAGAAGAAACACAGGAAACCACAGGAAGGCACACAATTAAACTGGTGAAAATCGATGAAGAGAAAAATTTTAAGGCAAAAATAAGACATATTACACATTACAGAGAACAATGGTAAAAATGACACCAGAACAATGCAAATTAGAAGACAAAAGAATTCTACCTTTAGAGAGTTGGAAGGAAAAAAATAAAACTGTCAACCTAAAATTATCTATTTCGAAAAACATTCTCCAAAATGAAGGCAAAATAAAGGTAATTCAGATAAGAAAAGCTGAGAGAATTTATGGCCAAAACAATACAACAAGAAATATAAAAGGAAATTCTTGAGGATGGAAAATAAGTCACACTGAATGGAAGCTCGTATCTGTATCAAAGGCCAAAAAGCACTAGAAATGATAAGTTTGCCCTTAAATATTCAAGATTTTTTTCTCTTTTGTTAACTTTTTTAAAAGACAGCTGACTTAAAAGAAATTACAGCACTGTTACTTGAGGTTTTAACATATCAATTAATTTGACCTGATATTTATAGAACACTTAAGGATACATAACTTTTTCATGTGCATATGGAAAATTTGTCAACACAGACATTATGCTGGGCCATAAAACAAGGCTATGAACTTTTAAAAGAAAATCATACAGGTTATGATTTGTGACCATAATTAAGGTTTAAATTAATAACGAAATGACCGCAAAATCTTTGAAAACAAATCATCTGTAAATAACCTGCATGCTAAGGAAGAAATTACAAGGGAATTGGTAAATACTTCTATTTATTTTTATTTTTGAGAGAGAGAGATACAGAGTGTAAGTAGGGGAGAGGGGCAGAAAGAAAGTGAGTGAGTGAGTGAGTGAGTGAGTGAGTGAGAAGCCTGACATGAGGCTTGATTCCACGACCCTGGAATCATTACCTGAGCCAAAACCAAGGGTCGAACACTCAACAGACTGAGCCACCGAGGCGTCCCAAAAATATTTTTAAATGAATGATAGTTAAAACACAAAATGTGTGGGATGTAGTTCAAACAATGATCAGAGAGAAATAAACTCTATATTATTAAAAATGCTTATATTAGAAAAAGAGAAAGACTGAAAAACAAAGATCTAAGCTTTCCCCTAAAGAAATTAGAAAAATCAGAGCTAACTATTCTCAAAGTGAGAAGAAATGGAAATCAATGAAAAAGAAAACAAAGAATTAAGAAATTCAAATAAATTTCTAGTGTTTTGAAAAAGGAATAAAATTGAAAAGCCTAGTCAGACCAATCAAAAGCAAAGAGAAGAAACCTAAATTACTAGTATCATAAATAAAAATGGGAATATCATTATAGATACTACAGGCCAACTTGCAAGAAGCAAAAAATTACCAATGCTAAAAGAAATAGAGAAATTGGAGGGGACTTGTATCCATGAAAATACTGAATTCATAATTCAAAACGTTTCTGCAAAGAAAACTCAAGACCCATAGGGCTTCATTTATGAATTCTTTCAAACATTTAAGAAATATCTATTATACCAACTTTATGAGGCCAGGACATTCCTGATACTGCACAAAGATATTGTTAAAAAAAAAAGTACAGACCAATATCCCTCATGAACTGAATGAAGTGGAAAAACTTTCAAGAAAATATTAGCAAATCAAATCTAGAAATACATAAAAATACAAAGACAGAAACCACATTATCATCTCGATAGATGCAGAAAATGCATTTAACAAAAGCAACACCTTTTCATGATAAAATGATTCTACAGACAAGGAATAGAGGGCACTTCCTGCATCTGACAAAGGTCATCTACAAAGAACTCACAGGGAACGTACTTAGTGGGGAAAGACTAGAAGTTTTCTGTTTAAGATCAGAAATAAGATAAAGCTGTCTGCTCTTGTCACTTATATTCAACACTGTTCTAGAGGTTGTGGCCAAAGTAATCGGGCAAGAAAATGAAATAAAAGGCATGTAGATTAGAAGGGAGGAAGTATAACTATTTCTAATTGCAGATGACATGAAGATTAGAAGGGAGGAAGTATAACTATCTCTAATTGCAGATGACATGAGCCTGTACATAGAAAATTCTAAGGATTCCACTAAAAACTAATGAAAACAAACAAGTTCAGCAACATTACAGGACATAGAGATCGACAGTTTTTATATACTAGCAATGAACAAACTGAAAATAAATTAAGAAAAGAATTTTATTTACAATAGCATCAAAATGAAAAAAATGTAAAGAAATACGTTTAACAAAGGAAGGGTAAAACATATACTCTGAAACTGACAAACTATTCTTGAAAGGAATTAAATAACATCTACAGAGAAGATATTTTATGTTCATAGATCTCAGATTTAATTTAAGACAGCAATACTCTCCAAAATTATCTACAGATTTAATGTAATCCCTATCAGAACACCAGTTGGCTTCTTGGCAGAAACTGATAAGCTGACTGATGCTAAAATTTATTTGGAAAGTCAAGGGATTCAAAATAGCCAAAATAATGGTGTGAAAGAATAACCAAGTTGGAACTAACAATTTCAGGGCTTACTAAAAAGCAACAGTATTAACGAAAGTGTAGAACTTACACAGGATAGAACTATATACATCAATGAGATGAACAAGAGTCCAGAAATGAAATTATGTATCTGTGGTCAAGTAAGAGTTAACAAGGATGACAAGACCACTCAGTGAGCAAAATATAGTCTTTTCAACAAATGGTCCTGTACAACTGGATAGCCACATGCAAAACAATGAAATTGAACTTTTATCACACCATATACAAAAATTAAAAGGGATCAAAATTCTAAACATAACTGCCAAACTATAAAAATTCTGGGGAAGGGGAGAATTGTGTAATGACAGCTATAGGGTATGGAGTTTCTTTTTAAGCTAATAAAGATGTTCTAAAACTGTGGTGATAGTGGTACAATTCTGAGCATACTAAAAATGCTGAACTGTATGCTCCAAATGTGTGAATTATATGGTATGTAAATTATGTCAATAAAGCTTTCACCTGAAAAAAAAAAAAAAGGATAAAAGAGTAATACCAACTGGGCTTTAGTATAAAAATACAAGACTGATTTAACATGTCAACAATCAATGTCATTTGCCACATTGACAAATAAAGGAGATGTATTAGTTATGCTCTACTAAAGAACAGAGTACTCCAAACCTTGAAACTTAATATAATCAACATTTATTATCTTAACACTTTCTCAGGGTAGGAATCTGACAGTGACTTATCTAAGTAGTTCTGGATCAGGGGCTTTCAGGAAACAGTGAAGTGGCCAGTTTGGGGCTCCTCTAGCTAGACTGGGGTTGTATGATCCACTTCCAAGTTCACTCAGTAAGGTTGTTCACAAGGGGACAACTAGCTTTCTCTTGAGTAAGTGATTCAAGACAGAATGAAAGAGAGAAAGGACAAGAGAGCATACCCAAGATGGAAGCCTTAGTGTCTTTTATAATTTAATCTCATGTGACATGCTGCTATTTCTGCTATATTTGTCACAGAGACCAATGGGAGCAGACTATACAAGGGTATCAACACCAGGAAAGATACAGGTATCATTAGGAGCCACCCAGGAGGATGGCTACTAGAGGAAAAAAATCATGTGATTACCTCAATAGAGGCAAAAACAAACAAACGAAAACAACTTTTAGCAATAGTTACTACCTAGTCATAAAAACTTGAAGGAAGCAAGCCATAAAAGGAAGCTTTCTCAACCTGATGAAAAAGTGTTTTCCTAAAGACATATAGCTAGTATCCATTTAACAACGAATAATAATATTTTCCTCTGGAGATGAAGATAAAGCAAGGATATTCCTTCTCACTGCTTCTATTCCACACTGTAGTGGAGGGCCTAGCCAGTGTAATAAGACAAGAAAAACAATAAAGAATAGTAACTGGAAAAAAATCAATACAATGGTCTTTTTGGGGAGACAAGATGATTAGGTATATAGAAAATCTTAGGAGATAGGCTATGCTACCCCCTGCCTACAACAACAAAGAAGCCAAATGAATAAACGAATAAAAACCGTACCAGAACTAGACTTATAAGAAAATTAAGAAAAATCGCAGGAACCAAGGTCAATTTACAAAAAGCTGTTGTATTTTTAAGTACTAGCAATAATTAAAAATGAAATTTAAAAAGTTCCACTCACAATACCATCAAAAACCTAAAATACTTAAGCATAAATTTAACAAGATATATGCAAGTAAAAACTATAACATTGCCAAGAGAAATTTTAAAAACCTAAACAAATGGAGAAATAGATCATGCTCACAGATTGGAAGGCTCTATATTGTTAAGATGCAAATTCTCTCTAAATTGATCTGTCAGTTTAGTCAAATTCCAATCAAAATCCCAGCAGGCTGATTCTAGAATATATATGCATGTACAAAGGACACAGACTAGCCAAAACAATTTTGAAAAAATAATTTCCACTATGTGATTTTAAGACTTCTTCTGAAGCTACAGTCATCAAGACAACATGGTACTGCTATAAAGGCAGAACAAGGAAACATAATATACAATCCAAAAATATATCCGCATTTATATAGTGAATTGGCTTTCGACTAAGATGAAAGCAATTCTTTAGAAAAAAGCAATTCTTTTCTACTAATGGTGCTAGAGCAATTACTTACATGGAAAAATATACATATACCATACATGAAGTTTAATTCAAGCTGATTGTAGATCCAAGTCTCCATCAGAGTAGGGATTTTTCTTTCCTCCCCCTCATCAGCCAATGGTATCTCCCAAGGGTCTCAGAACAGTGCATGACACAAAGTTGGTGCTGAATAAATATTTGTTGGGTAAAAGAATGCGCATGAGAAAAAAAAAAAAAAACAGCATGCCATAGTAAAAAATAACAGGAAGGGGCTGGTGAGACAGTGAATGGACAGGAAAGGGATCATTGAGAAAAAGTCTCATGTGAGTTGACACTTGAAGGAGGTACCACCTAAGCAACTGCTCAGGAGATGAAAATTCTGAGCGGAGAGCAAAGATCATGAAGAACTATGAAGCAGACACTGAGAGCAGCCCATGGGCAAGAGGGGCCAGAGCAACATAAAAACATGGAGGCAAGATAATCTTGGGTCTTATGACTCAACAGGGTCCCTTCACGAGTTCTAACCACAGAAGCGACGGAGCCCACTGTGTGACTTCAGAAAAGCACCCTGAGCACTGTGGGAAGAATGGATCAGATGGAGCGAGGTGGGAAGCAGGAAAACCAGTTAGAAGGCGCTTGCAGCAAACTGGTTGAGAGAAGACGGTGGCACACCATCTTCTCTTCAAGGATGTAAGTTCAAGTGTAACACGCGAGCTGGCATTCCAGCAGATTTGGGTATTCGCTGCCATTTCTGCTTGTCATTTTCAAATATTTGTCGCTTCCTTCAAAGGTTCTTTATACGGGAAGGGATCATGTCTATTTCACTTACTGCTGTGTGTCCAACACAGAAGGTCGGAGGAATACACCGTGCCAAGAGCTGCAGGCCAGAATCTGACGTGGTAAAGTAGACAGGGGCTGTCCAAGGAAGAGTCATCTACTTAAAACAGCAAATATAAAAGGCAACAGAGTACTGAAGTCTATTAAAATCACTAAACATACATTGACAATGAACACGGGCATGTAGGTGTTGGGTCTATCGCTAAATTTCTGGTGTTGCCAGCCAAAGCACGTCATCCTCCACTCCACCCCATCCCAGCCCTGACCCCCAAAGGACACTCACACATGCAATACCATTCGGGTCTAAGTTAGTATAATATTGCCTTTTTTTTTTTTAATACAGAAATAATGTAACATACAGAAGATGCTTTGAGGGAGACGCTACATAAATTTAAGATATTAAATACGTATTCAGGTGATAGGAACTATCTTTACAGATATGCCACTGGAATAAAAAAAATTAAAACTAGAATCTCGGTACTGCCGGTATTTCTCCCAGGGCAAGAATACATTTGGGGTCCTATTAAATCAAAGAATGGTCCGTTGCTAACAGTAGCATGCCTCACCAGCTGGTGTTAACACGGACTGATGCACGTGTTCAATCACACTGAACCTGACACTGGCTTCCTGAAATTTATAACATGGACTGGAAACGTTTTATGTGTTGCGACTTCCCACCCCCTTTAAGGCAGTAACTCACCAGGGAGAAATATAATTCACTTAGCATTTTTAAAATCCACACTAAAAGCATTTTCTGGGGTTAAAAATTCACTGAAATAGAATATATAAAATGGAACTTGTTAAAAAATATGTAGGAGACTGACGGGAACCATTCTTTGATTATCAACTAAGACCATGGGAATCAAAGAATAGGAAATATTTCCTGTGAAGTATGTCAAAAGAATATTAACACAGAAATAAAACGTAAGAGGATGTAATATAATTCAAACCAAAAGTCAGAGTTTGGTAACGATTTTCTACCCCCCGCGTCTTATTTTTCAAAGAATAAAATTAAGGCCTATGTTTGGAATCGCTGTAATCTGTCATCTGATGATAAATGATGTTTTTTTTTAATTGGTTCGGTACTGAAACATTTATGGATATACTATTTAGAGGAATACTTTAGTTTTTGAGGGGGAGGGTTCTTTTATAAAATTTTTTTTCTGAGTATCGCTGGCACACATTTCATCAAGTTTCAGGTGTACAACACAGCGATGTGCCATCTCTACACGCCACGCTTTGTTCGCCACAAGGGTAGCTACCATCTGTCCCCACACAGCACTATCACAGTATCGCTGACTATATTCTCTGTTCTGTGGCCTTTATCCCCGTGGCTTTTTCATCCCATAACTGGAATCCTCTATCTCCCACCCTCTACTTCACCTATTTTGCCCAGGCCTCCACCCCCTTCCCTCTGGCGACCATCAGTTTCTTCTGTGTATTTAAACGTCTGATTCTACTTGTTTGTTTTGTTTCTGAGATTCCACGTAGGACTGTAATCATACGGTATGTGTCTTTCTAGGACTTACTTCACTGAGCAGAATACCCTCTAGGTCCATCCGTGTTATAACGGACGGTATGATTTCATCTGTTTTTATGGCTAATATCCCACTGTACGTATATACCATATCTTCCTTATTAGACGAATGCTTATTTTTGAAGTCGACAGACCTGAACTAAAAATCTGACTCTGTCAGTAACAAGCCATATCAGAAACGGAGATCTGGGCATGTCACAAGGGCTCCCTATACACCTTGGTTTTGCCACCTTTAAAAAGGGGCTGAAGAACTTTCCTTGCCGACAGCATAGAACTGAGATTAAAGTCTATGGAACCATTTTGTCAATGATGACATTCTGTGTAAAAACTGAGGTTTTTATGTAATTCTATCAAGCCTAAAAATAACTTAAAAAATGTTTATGATCAACTGCCAAATTCAATTTTGTGCGAGCGGCACAGTTTATAATTCCATAAAGTACTTGCCGCTCACTGCGCTGTGAAGCCAACTTCTCATGACATCTGGCGACCATTTCACAGACTAACGATTACGTCTTGGGATGTGTGTGTCCCTGTTAGTATCTGATTCAGAGAGAGTTTCCCCCTAGAAAGTGCTGCATTTTCACATTTTACTGTGTCCTAGAACGGACAGGAAGCAAAAGCGGCAAACGGTCCTACCCCTGGTTAACTTGGGGTAGTTACCACAGACTGTGGACAGGAGTTCCACCTTCAGGGTAATCTGTGAAATTACAAGTTTGTTATTACAGGCCGCGCCTGGGCGACTCTGTCGGTTAGGCATCCGAATCTTGATCTCGGCTCAGGTCCTGATCTCACGGTTCGTGGGTTCGGGCCCCGCATCGGGCTCTGTGCTGGTGGCATGGAGCTTGCTTGGGATTCTGTCTCCCTCTATTTTTCTCTGCCCTTCTCTGCTCTTGCTCTGTATCTCTCTCAAAATAAATAAAAATAAACTTAGAAGTTTGTTATTACAATTGTGACCATGGAATTGAAAGGATGCCAGCGCCAGGACGGACCCGCACCAGGTGTCTGCCATGCGAAGCCGCTCCACGGGGCCTATACTCTCCTCTCCCTGCGGCGCCCCTGCCCGCCTCTCCCCACACCTCCTGTGCTTCTCCTTGGAGGTTTCCACACAGGAAGCTAATGCACAGCCATTCTTCCACCCACAGGATAAACCAGCCCATCACGGAGTGCCACGGGGACTCTGCTTTTTGACCTTCTCGGTCATTCTTCCTCTCTGGTGCTCCGCAGTTAAGTGCTTCTCCCTGTCAAAAGAGTGGGACTCGGGCAACTGCTATGGTTAGACTGCATGAGAGGAGTGCAGGCTTCAGAAAACCAGCCTCTAGAGAGTCAAAATTCTGTAGTATGAAATCCACCGTGTGTACACATGCACGTACATACAAAGACTCGCACACCTGTGTGCCTGTGTTCATTGATCTACTGTTTCCTGAGCAGCTGTCCTTACTCCTGGCAAGCGGCTGAGTTCTCTGTGTGGATTACTCTCTGATCCTCAGGACAGCACTAAGAGGTGAGACCACTCTTACCCCCATTCTACATGAGATGCAGAAAGTAAAGTAACTTGTCCAAAGTCACAGAGCATTGAACCTGAGCCTGGTGATGAAGAGGTAGGCATCTACATTCTACGGTACACATTAAAACATGTGTTGCTGGTGTTTTAGACCTCTGGGTTAAGATAACTGGGAAGCTACTGACAAAGTGAAAATAACACAAAAGACAATAAACAAGACACAATCTGGGACTTGACTGACGAAAAAGAAAACTGTTTCCTTCTTGCCTGCCTCAGTAAAGTATTTTTCTTTAGCTTCTCGACACCCATAAAGAAAAGGATTAAGACAGTCAACCAAAAAAAAAAAAAAAAAAAGAAGATAGTATCAACTTCAAAAAAAAAAAGAAAAGGATTAAGAGGCATAATACAAAAGAGTTTAGACTGGTGTATGCCTTCTTTCTTAATTCTGTCCATTCTACAGAATTATAATTGGAGAAAAATCCTCAATTCCTGACATCACTTACTCTTTGAATGGAATTAATATTTGTTTCCACTCTTCACAAATACACTAGAAAGAATACATATGCTTCTCCTATTTCTGTAATAAAAAATACTATTGATTCCTGGCATACAAAGTAGGATGGCACGCCAGCCAGCCCCAGGTGTATGTGGCACTGCACACATCACTCCCACAGGCTGCTTAAATTGGGGAAGACAAGGTTCCAGCATCTAAAACACTTTGCTTTGCTGCATGCCTAGCTGACCAGGGCAATTTCCTTCTCTAACGGCAATTATCTGGTGACAGGAGCAGGAGAAGAGGTCCCAGGACCGTCTAGAGGCCAAGAAACCAGAAATGACTCCAGCAAGGGCATGTAACTAACCCTGGACAACTGAGGGGAGACCATGCAAAAACATACAGGTCACATCTTCAGCTCCTCAGACAACGGGGTCCTGTAAGCGAGAGGAAACAGCAAAGTGGGGCAGAGAGCTCAGAGAGCATCCCCAGGCGGCCGTCCACCCTAGCGCTCTGTCTGTTCCGAGGACTGCTCCCAGCACCTGCCTTTCCTCCACTTAACTCGCTCATTCTTCCACTAATTAAAACAGAGTGAAACTTCATTGCTCACATCACTGCTTTTTTTTTTTTTTTTTTTTACTTTGAAGAGACTAGCTAAATAAAGTACAGGTCCTGAAGACACATTCAGATTCAGACAGGCTCAGGAGAAGATTTCAATTGTCTATTTCATGCTTTCGCTGGCAGAATGAACTGCACAAGTCAGGAGAAACATTTTGCCTCGGAAGCGTAGCATGCCCACTGCACCAGCACGAGGGAGCCACCGTGGAGCCGACCAGCAGAAGCCACAGTCCCCTGCCCAGGAGCCGGCCAGACACAAAAAGGTCCCCAGTCCTTCGGGCTTCAGCATCTAGGAACAGAGTGCTCCCAGGCTCTGTCTTCCACACTCAGGCCCACGGGTCTCGTCCACTCGTTGGCATTACACTTATGTTCATAACGCCCCAAATTATCTACTAGCCCAGACCTCTCTTCCAACTTCTGGGCCCACTACCCAGCTGCCTTCTTGATCAGACATCCAAAAAGGCATCTGATCTTAAGATACCCATGACTCGGCTGACTAGCTCCTTTCTTCCCCACGTCTCCCCCCACCCTCTTCCCATTATCTTTCCCATCCTTTTAGCTCCCCGGGTCTGAAACCTCACAGTTAACCTCCGCTCTCCCCCTCACCCAGGTCATCACCAATGCCTGTTTGATCTGTCTTTGAAACAGACCCAGAATCTGACCATTATCACCATCTGGAGGAATGCAGAAGGGCTGCATTCCTTCTGGAGACTTCAGAGGAAAATCCACTGCCTTGCTTTTTTCAGCTTCCCAAACTACCTGCATTCCCTGGCTCAAGGCCCCTTCCAGGACGCGTCGCTCCAACCTCTTGGTTCTGTCATGACATCTTCGCCTACAGACTACTGTCTCTGACCCTCCTGCCCTCGTCTTCTAAAACTCGTGTGGTTTTACTCATCTTACCCTGGTAATCCAGCCTAATCTCTGCATCTCAAGATTCTAAATCACATTGGCAAGTTCTTTTACCATGCAAGGTGACAAATGCCCAGGGACAGGGGTATCTTTGGGGGCCATTATTCAGGCTGCCACACCACCTCACTCAGAGCAAAAGCTAAAATCCTTACGATGCCCACAAATTCTCATGGGATCTAGTCCCCACTTCCTGACTGTGCTCCCCTCGGGAGTGCTAGGGACTGATGCACCTCAAGGGTATTATACCTGTCCCCACTATTCCTCAAGACACAACCCATCAGGACGTTTGCACTTCCTTCTCCCACTGCCAGCAAAGTTTCCTCCCTTGTTTAGGTCTCTCCTTAAATGAAACCAAGTTATGGGTAAGCCTTTCTCTGTTGACTCTGGCCAATAGAGTAATACTGCTCCCACCCCCATTTAGACACTCCCTTCCATGCTTAATTTTTTCACAGAGCATTTACTATCTGATATGCCATCCATCTATCCACTCATTCACCGTCCTCCATTGCAGGATCACGAGGGGTTCTGTCCCTTGTCCTATCTCCAAGAAATAAGCATGAACCAGGGGCCCAATAAACAGCTAATGAGTAAGTGAATTTGACTTTATTGGAAAGTAAGCTCTTTGGAGACAAGACCTGGCCTTAAGTAGGAACTTAATAAATGTCTGAATGGGTGAATGACAGACCTAATTTGTATCTAATTTGCTATAGGTCTATGGACCAACATGAAATCAAGTGTACTACTTTCTAGGAATCAGACACAGCAGGTAAAGTAACTTATTCAGGGATTCCCAACAAAAGGAAAGTAATACAAAGACACAGAAAAAATTCCAGGCAAACTGCTGACTTTATTTTGCTGTGCCCTGAACATTCTTAGATTTGACAAGTCGGAACTCATCTAGATTCCACTGCTCGGTTCAAAGACTCTTACCAATAAAGGCTTCAAGTCGTTCAACTCCAAATTTATTTTTATTTTCTTTAAAGTTTATTTATTTATTTTGAGAGAAACAATGTGAGTGGGAGAGGGGTAGAGAGAGAGGAAGAGAGAGAGAGAGAGAGAATCCTAACCAGGCTCCGTACCGTCAGCACAGAGCCCAATGTGAGGCTTGAACTCATGAAACCATGAGCGGTGACGTGAGCTGAAACAGAGGGTTGGACACTTAACCCACTGCGCTGCCCAGGCGCCCTACCTCCATATTTATTTTTAAAGGAAATTTCACAGAAATCTCAAAGGCATTTGCCTCGCTTATTCCGATACATAAAATATGAACATACAAGGGAGAGAGCATTATTCGCACTTTAGAGGGCACCCGGAAGCAAACCCGCAGCCAGGACATGCCGGAGGGACCGACAGAATACACCTCAAGTGCATGAGTCCCTCGCGCTGCGCATCAGCAGGCCAGGGCGACTCCAGACCATCATCTTAGCTACTGAGGTCAAGCCAAACCCAAGACATTTCCGCTGCGGCTGGATGTCTACAGAGACAGGGGCGGGGTGGAGGCGGGGGAAGGACCCCAGGAACAATGCAATTCGTAAGGGCATAGCAGAAGAGCACTGTTTCACAGAGGCCATATCACCTGCACTCTGCAACATATTACAGACCTGCTGCTTACATCCCCAACCATTACTGCGCGAATGGAAACGAGACCACCACGGCGGTTAGGAATGCTGACCTGGAGGACAGGCTGACACGGTTCAGATCAAGCCTCTGTGACTTGTTAGCTGTGCCCCTATAGACAGCGCTAAGCTTCAGTCTCCTTACCTCTAAAAACTCAGCTTACATGTCTTCAAGAACAATTACAGGAGCTAGGGCAGGAAAAGCACAGCACCCTAATACGTAGTGGCTATTACAACAGCTATTATTATATTACTAAGTATTATATTATTCTTGACTCAAAAAAAAAAAAAAAACCACTGTTCAAAAATAAAGAATACATCTGTCTTCATCTTCAGTTTCAACCTGTAACAGGAACTCCTGGGGGTTATCATTTATTTCCAGCTAAGTACCTGTTTGTCATGAGGGAACGCTGGGACGAGGCAGAGGTTGGGATTAAGCTTTCCTAGGTGTGGCTTGAAAAAATAAAGTCATTTAGTGACTATCTCTTCAACTGTACGCTTGAGTAAAAAATATAAATATATATATGATTTCTTACTGGAGAGCTTAACAGAAATGTTAGATAAAACAGGACTAGGTTTCAAACAGGATATTTAAACGGCATAAGCAATGTGAGTTAAGATTTAAAAATATGTAAGGACGTGGGTTTACTTGGGTTTATTTTTCTAACAAAGCATTACCTGATAGAAATCACCGATCAATGCCTTTACCGGCTTCTCTGCTTAAAAAATGAAATAAAATAAAATAACAAAACACACTTAAAAAAAAAAAAACAAATAATTTCTCCTAATCACACTAACCAAGAATGCACGCCAGAAGCAAGGAGGGAGCTTTTCCAAAAGGCACAAGAATTCGTCTCCTGCAAGGGATTTTGATTCAGTAGGACGGGGAAGAAGTAGCTGTGTGTATTCTGCAAAAGCCCCCCAGGTAACACTAATGCTACCACCTCTGGTTAACAGTCACCGAACAAACTCTTTCTTTTGACAAGCTTTTTGCCTTAGAAACGTTCTTCATGATCTGTTCTTGGTCCCGCAGCCTGTCCCTAAAGTGACACAGGACAACTTGTAACTCCGCGAGATTGCGCTGGGCTACCTCTCAGCCCTTCGGATCAGCGCGAATTCCTCCGGACCTTTTATAACGACAAAGTTGCCCAAGGAGATGGGGCGAGCGGGGCTGAAACTTTCCATCCGTTCCATGAAATCCTGGGGATGCTTTTCCTTTAGACCAGCGCTGATGGAGACGTTCTGCACCTGTTTTCCCACGGGTTAGCCACGAGCCATACGTGGGCACTGAGCACTGGAAACGCGGCTTGTGGCTTCCATACGGGAAGCACGGCTCTGGGCAAACGTCACTCTGCCTCCGCATGGCCCTCCCAGCACCTTGCTTTTTGAGTCATTTCATTAACTCATTCAGTACCCATTCCTTGAGCACCAACCTGAAGCCTAGCACCCGGCAGGCACGGGGAATCCAGCAGGTAGAGAAGATAAAACCCCACCCCACTCTCATGGAGCTTCCATTCTGACTGGTAACACCGGGCCTCTTTCCAACAGCCAGATTCGCTTGAGGTACTTGCTCAAAGAACTCTGGGTTAAATGTACTTTTTTTTTTTTTTAATTATGGGATTCTGGAGCAGAAAAGCAAATATTCACAGTTTGAGGAACAATGCGGTTCAATGGGTTGGAGAAGTGAGAGAACACGGAGGGTCTATACGAGAAAAGAGCAGGAAACTCATGGAAACTTTCTGGAAGGACAGAATAACATCAGCAATACAGCAACGCATCGGAACGTGATTTCCGAGGGACGTCATCGGCCCGCCCTGGGCCATGTGCATGAGCAGGTAGAGGACTCAGATGCATCTGTCACAAGAGCAGGACCAGGGAATTCTCAGCTGGGACATATTTAACAGTCCCCACTGGAAAGAGAGTCAGGCCGGAACCAAATGCAGGACTGCAGAAGGTATTTTTACTCAGCTGTAACAAATACTTTATGTGGCCAAGGTTTTCAAGGGATTAAAATTAAAAACAAAGAGATTTAAAAAAAAAAAAATAAGAGTGGTGAGTTGATTAAAAAATTGTTGGGGCACCTGGGTGGTTCAGTTAGTTAGGTGTCCGACATGGGCTCAGGTCATGATCTCGCAGTTGGTGACTTTGAGCCCTGCGCTGGGCTCTGTGCTGACAGCTCAGAGCCTGGAGCCTGCTTTGGATTCTGTGTCTCCCTCTCTTTCTGCCCCTCCCTTGATTGTGCTCTGTCTCTCTCAAAAATGAATACATGTTAAAAGAAAAAAAAAATTTTAAACAACTGTTAAGAAAATCATCAGCCAGCAAAGGAGGAGCCACAGGCAAGACTGTTACGACTAATGTGGGGCTGTTTTCCCCGACCCCGTGCAGGGGCCGAGCTGCGTTATTCTTCATCAGCAGTTTCTCAGGCCCTGAACAGAGCACACGACAGGTCAGACCCGTAACAGCCGAACCCTGGTCAAGGACAAATGCTTCTGGAAATGACCAGAAGGAGCACCTCGGAGGAGGGTGCTTGCTAAGAGGAGAGAGGGTTGCTCCGATTGCCGCACTGGGAGCACTGTTATTAATTAAACCCCGGACTGAGATCATTCATCAGCAACCTTACCTAGTTCTGGGGGCAGAACGGTCAGGCGGTTCCCCTGAATGTGGAGTTCCTTAAGCTGAGTAAGCTCCCCGATTTCTTTAGGCAGCGAGATCAGGTCGTTATCCCTAAGGCTGAGCTAAACATAAGAAAACAAGAGGATGTCAAGAACAGTTTTCACATAAAGAGGCGCTCGACAGACACTCTCGTCCTTTTCCATGCCCCCTCTTCTTGGAAGGCTCAATCCTTTCCATTTATTTACAAGTACCTGCAGATGAACAACAAACAGTATCGGGAGTGGTGGCCGATTCCTGCAAAACAAACCTCACCCCTGCTCAAATTGACTCGATTCTACTCTTACAAGGGCTGCAGAAGTGAATTGATTTTCCAAGAATTTAGATAAATTACTTACTATCTGCAACTTTGTGAGCTTCCCGATATCTGGCGGCAGGATTTCAAAATCGTTGTCACTTAGATAGAGTGCGCGCAGGGTGGCTGCGAATTAAACAGCGATATATAAACAGGGTGGCATGGAATCCAACCATTTGAGGTCTGATCAATACGAGGGAGTCAGCTTTGATTAATAACCCCGGCTCGGTGAAAAGCCTATGACACACCTACGGCTCCCAATAATAAGAAGCGGGTCAAACTTAGATTTACTAGCTTATTGTGGGGCCGGTGTATTCAGGAAAACATCTATATCCAAGAGGACTGACACAATTAACAACCCTGGGCATCGGCAGTTTTTGGCACAGGGTTTCAAGACGCTTTCAGAAAAGAGAGCGATTTTTCTTGTTATTTCCGATTCATACTTATGCTTTGCATCTGAAGTATCACAAAGAAAACCACTGTGACACTCCTATCAACGCTTCAGGCAAAAAGGCCCTGGCCCTGTCGTGTAAAGGCAACTATGTTAAAAATAAGTAACTAAAAGGCTTTCGGTGATGAAGACCATAATCACAGCTCATCGTTTCCATAATCCGGCTAATTGTTATTAATTGTTTCTCTAGTCTTAACGACAAAAATAAATGAGGACAAAGGAGCTAACATAAATGACGTAGTCTTTACAAATAGAGAAACCCTAACTCGGGCAGAATATCAGCAATCAGAAATGTGTTCACAGTATTACACAACTCCGAGCTACGGAAGGAGAAAATTCTAAGGCATCTTTTTTTATCCCTGACCAAAACGGAGAAGTATAATCAGAGGTCTGTTTTGTTTGCTTACAGGTATTCAATTACACTCAAATGTTTTAAAATTCGACAGAACTCTGTGTTAATATACACAACAAAATTTCCTTCACGGCCCAAGAAAATATTTTAGAATTGGCTTCATCATGTGCTTGGGAAAATCTGGGGGAGAGAATATGCATAAGGTTATAAATGAAGTTCTGGAGACTAGCTCAGAAAATTCAGAATCTCTGGATGCCATAAGTGTCACTATTTGAAGAAGCAGAACACTCATTTAAGGAAAGCAAATCTTTCCTAAATATTTGGTGAGTTCTCAGAAAAATCAGTTTTTCCTCATTTTTACGAGTATCTGCAACAAGAAATTTGCTTGCATAGAACACAGTCAGAAAGGCATAGTGTATTTATCTATGATAATTTCTTGATGTTTGATTGTATTCTATAGACGAAATAGACCTGAACACCATGGAGAGTATTTTTTAAGAGGCTTAAAAAAGTCTGTTAGCTTACTCATGGATATTTTTATATATAATTGGTTGAAATCTCTTTGGAGAAATAGCTTAGAAAGAGTTAACTGCAACATGGGAGAACACATATATTATTATTATTTTTTTGCATGCTCTTTAAGAAGAAAGTCCAGTTCTTTAGCTAAATGTGAGACTTGATCTCATTTAGGTACATAATCTCTATCCAGAAGTTAATATGACATTACTAAGTCCACTTGAGCGCCATGGTGTCAGCTAACTATATATCAAACACACATACTGCTGAGCTATGAAGGAATATTCAAAAGAAATGTGTGAAGAAAAAAATATATACGCCCAATAATTTCTCTTGGAGTTTGGGCCCTGGCAAATAAATTTCACTTTCAGAACGCAAAGTACCATTTTAAGGAGATTTATAGAATTAAAAGTTTCTTACTAAGGTAGAAGAAGTTTCCGGGAAGAGAATTTTCATTCAAGTTGTTGTAAGTCAAATCGAGGACCTCAAGAGCTGGGAGAGAGCCAAATCCTCGAGGCAAAGTGTTCAGCCGGTTCATGCTGTGGTTGGGGAAAAACAACAATCCAAGACATCACACGCAAAACATCTACGTTCAGACAATACATCACCTGTGTCACAGGTCTAAGGGCCGTGTAAGAGTCTGAAAACTCAGAAGAGGCCATAATTCTCCATTCACTTTATGTTCTTTTAACCAACACAGTAATTGTAGTCAGAGAATCTCTATGCTCATTAAACATTTGAAAATGTCTCATCATTTTCTGGCATGAAGCTCAGTCCCTGTGTTACACGGAAACTTCAATCATCACAAAGTATGTGTCCATCCAGAGAAAAAAATGCCTCATGAATGTGGCAATAATTCCTCAACAGATACAGATTAAGATTTCTATATGTTTCAGGTTTACAATATAGTTATTCAGCACTTGTATACATCACCCGGTGCTCATCACAACAAGTACACTCCTTAATGCCCTTCACCTAGATCATGCATCCCCCCCCACCTCCCCTCTGGTAACCATCGGTTTGTTCTCTTGAGTTACAGCTCTGTTTTTTGCCTGGTCTCTGTTTTTCTATGTTCCTTTGTTTCGTTTCTAAATTCTCTATGAGTGAAATCATATGGTATTTGTTTTTCTCTTACTTCACTTAGCATCAGACCTTCTAGATCCATTCACGTTGTTGCAAATGGCAAGACTTCATTCTTTTTTGGTGGCTGAGCAACATTCTATTGTGTGTGTGCGTGTAGATATACATACACACACCACTTCTTCATTCGTCCACCTACTGGAGGACAGCTTCTATATTTTAGCTATTGTAAATAATGCTGCTATTAACATAGGGGTGCATATATCTTTTCAAATTAATGTTTTCCTATTCTTTGGGTAGTAGTAGCGGGTACTGATACACAGTTGTGTGATTATGGGATCATATGATAGTTCTGTTTTTATTTTTTGGAGGAAACTCCACACTGTTTTCCAGAGCGGCTGTACCAGTTTGCATTCCCACCAACAGTGCATGAGAGTTCCTTTTTCTCCACATCCTCACCAGCACCTGGTGTTTCTTGTGGTTTTGATTTTAGTCGTTCTGCCAGAGGTGAGGGGATGTCACACTGTGGTCCTGATTTGCATTTCTCTGACGATGAGTGAGGATGAGCATTTTTCAGGTGTCTGTCGGCCGCTGAATGTCTTTTTTGGTGAAATGTCCGCTCATGTCTTCTGCCCATTTTTCATCTGGATTAAATGTGTTTTTTTTGGTGTTGAGTTTTTTGGTGTCTCCTGTGTGACTATTTTTATTCAGGGTGCTTATTCTAAAGAGTCCTTTAGACTTGCCTGAAACAGGGCTATGCAGGTATAATTCTTTATGCCATGTGAGAACAGAAATAATCTTTATTGAAACTCATGTTAATTCCTCTCCCAGAAAACTAAGAATTTTTGTTCAAACTTTGACAATTCCATCCATATAGCTATGTAATTAAATACAGAAAGCTTTACATGATCAATAAAACACCGAGAGCCAAAAATGCAAACAGCTCCAAAGACAGCAAAGAGGGAACCAAGATGTATTTGATTAGAAAAAGAAAACTTTTTAACTCTGTCCTAAGGTACCTCCAACCCAACCGAACAAAACCGGAGCTCACGATGTTCTTCCCACAGCTGTCCCCATCTTTATTTCTATTTCGGCTGCCCACAAAGCCCCCCAGGCATCGCGCGTACCATTAGTTGCTATCTTGTGAGTTTTAGCATCTAAGTATTTTTCACATAAAACCCCTCCCCTGACAGCACGGTCACTGCCCTAGTTCACCCTGAACCCTAATCTAGCATGCTTACAGGTGTCCTGAGCTCCGCCTTCCCCAACCTCCCCTCCACACGGCCTTTCCTAGAAAAATCCAATCTTTCCTCATGCCTCCTACTCTGCCGTCAAAGCTCCCCGTGGTCCGTAGGATAGCGCCAGAGTGCCTTCATCCGGCACACAGGGCCCTTCGTTAGCATTTGCCTCCCTGCCCAGCTGTGACGAATGCTCCCTAAAGGTTGGACGGCTACTACCTGGAACAGCTCCTGGCAGAGAGCTGGGAGCTCAGGAAACACTCAGGAACTAAACAGCAGACATTCATGCTTCTTCGTCTCACCTCTTCCCCTGCCGCTCCCTGTCGCACACTTTACACTCAGCAACACTGAATGACTCGCAATTCCTGGAACATGCAGTACTCTGGGCTTTTAATCCTTTCATTCTTGCAGCCTGGGAGGCGTTCCCTCTGCTTCTGAGTCTGAGAAATTCATTTCCATGCATCAAGTTTTGGCTCAAATAGTGCCCTCTATGGGAACCTTCAGACAACCTCACCTGCCAGCTAACCCACCTGGTGGCCTCCCCCACTGCCTTCAGACGGCCTCCCGCAGGTCAGTAACCAGGCTGTGTACCATCGCCGCTCATTTACAGCTGGCCCCATGCCCACATTCAGGCCAGAGACTGTGATTTTCACCAACGAACCCTAACACTAGCAAGGTTCCTGACACAGATGAGACACTTACACAGTCCCAAAGTAAGTAAGGAATCGAGCACTGATGATGACCACGGGGATGGTGATAGCGGACAGTAAGCTAACGTACTGCTTCCTGGGCACCAGGTACTGTGCTTCTTGCTAACATACATATTAAACATCAGGACTTAATAATTCTCCAAATAAAGATACAAATGAGGGATCCTTTCTTTTCTGTGCCACCAGATGGGTATACGGTCTCTGTACTCGTAGGGGTAAAAGCCACCTGATTTAAATGGTATTCCATTTAAGCTCTACTTCCCCTCAGACATTAGGAGAAAGAATGCTCAGGGAGCTTTCCAGGATCCCATCCTAATCAGAGTGAACATCGAATGAGTGTCTAACCAACTCCCCCTGGAAAGAATAAGCTCAACTAAAACTCATTCCATGAATAAGGTTGATTTTTTTTTTCATGATTGTTTCCTATTAAATTGATACATACCTGGCCAGCTTCTATAGCCACTCGATGGAAATCACTAACGTAACTAAAGCATTTGATGGCTATAATTTAATGAGGATATGACTTCACACAGCGGATGACGCATCTGTGGACAGCTTCATCTCACAGCGATGACAGTGAAGCCGGGATTAAGAAGCCCAAGTTCTGGTGGCATCTATGGTGTCTCACGGAGGCGGCTGGGCCCCAGATAATGGGGTCGTCTGCCCGGCTCAGTCACTAAGCTCAGGGGCAATCAGGAACGAGTCACTGAAGCTCTCGGAAAGGGCCTGACTTACACCCCACGAAATGAAGACTACTGCCCACCCGCCCTCCCTCATCATCGAAAGGGTCAAATACCGGCATGAGGACTCTGAAAACTGTAAAGCAATAGATGTACTATCATTATTCACTGCTACCTCGTTCTGCCACCTCAGCTGAATCGAACCTCCTCTCTTCACCTTTGTATAAAGACAGGATTATAACCTCTAGACTACATAAAAGAATTGTAAGAATCAATGAAGCAATGTTCAGAAATGTATCTTCCTCCCTACTTCTGTAGAAGGAAGATGCTTTGTAAACGATTTCTACTTAATACGGAGAGAAAAATCAACCACATTACAACAGATCTGAACAGTTAACGCTATGAAAATAAGTCCCTTTCCAGTCAATGCAACTGAAATAAAATTTTGTTGGAAACCAAATATAATAAAAAAACAAAAAAAAGAAAAACACTCCCTTACTGCACCAACAATTAGCTTTGCAATTACTTCTCAAAAAGATACACACTATTGCAGGCCACTGAAAAGATGTATTAAAACAATAAAACTTTTGTTAAAGCCCTACCACACGGCAAGAAACCAAAGTCAGTAACAGACGCACGCCCTCCTGTGCTCACAGCCTGCACGCGCCCTCCCCCCCTTCCTCCTCTTCCGTTCCTTTCTCCTCCAAGGATACTCACCCCAGGTTCAGGTGTTTGAGTTTCTGAAGGCTGCTGATCTGCGTGGGCAGCTCCTCAATCTGGTTATTAAAGAAGTTCAGCACTTCCAAATTCTTCAGCTCTGCTATGTTTGGCGGCACGGCTACGGAAACAAAGATGCTGCATGTGAATACAGGAACCTCACTCCGCGCTAGGAACGCCAGGAACACATTGTGTTTCTCTTGCCCAGGAAATTGAGATGAAACTTGAATAGGACCATCTGATTCACATATACATCTTACTTTTTGGAGGTTTTTCTTAGGTTCGCAACTCACCATCGAGTAGAAACGAAAACGCTTCTTTAAAGGGCAAGAGAGAACTTCAGGCTGCCATTAACAGCCCATAGGTGAATATTCCAAAGCATAAATTATTTTATAATCACCATACAATGTCTCAAAGGTACTACTGTTTTCTTCCTTTGGGTTTCCTTGCACCTCTACCTGAAGAAAGACCACAAACTCCAAATCCCTTTCTGATTAATGATACATTCATCAAGCTGTTCAATAATCTGATGTCTAAAGAGCTGTTTTCTTTTTTTAAAGTTTATTTTTATTTATTTCAAGAGAGATAAAGCATGAATCTTTTATTTATTTCAAGAGAGATGAAGTAGAATCCCAAGTCAGCCTGACACAGGGATCGAACTCATGAACCGTGAGACCATGACCTGAACTCAGATCAAGAGTTGGACACTTAACCAACTGGGCCACGCATGCGCCCCAAGAAGAGCTGTTCTCTTTACAATGCTTTAAATGACAATGTAAGTTCACCCTTAAATGATGAAATAAATATTCAACCTACCTCTTTATGATTTTGGCTTCTTGCATTTACACCTCGATAAACACACACACACACACACACACACACACACACACTCTATCTCTCTACATCAGATTAGCAACAGATCAATACACTGTTCTTACACAGAAATATGAAAAACCAACTGAGTAGCATGATATGAATACTAGCATGCAGATCGAAGGTTAAAATAAACCAGTGAGGACCTAAAAGAGTCTTCCTTCTCTAGAGTATATACTTCAAGTATCAACTTGAAGACCAAAGACATCTTTACCTCAAAAGTACTAACTGTCCATTGGTAGTAGGAAGACTTGTAACAGATGGTATCTTATCCCCATCGCTGATCCAGTCTTCCTGCAAACATCTGTCATTGGCCATTGGCTTGTCCATGGTTCATGTCAGCTCTAACACCAAGACTACCCAGGTTCCCGATACCACTGACATGGGCCTTGGGTACAGCACAACGAAGTGTCATGTCTTATGTCAGTATCTTTACTTCCCATCCCAACGACACCCTCTAGGGCATGCTCCAGTAGACTGGGAAAAATCAGTCTTAGATCCACTACAAAGGTATGTATCCCATTCCAAACAGACATCTGAAATAGTTAAGGAGGGAGCCTCTGCGAGAGCGCTGGTGCCTCACTGCCAGCGGAACACCAGTAAGGAGGACAGGCACGCTGTTCATTACAGTCCGAGACCTCAATTTCAGCTTCATAAAGTGTCTAAGGTATCGATGATCTGACTTCCGTTACAGGAAAGAAGGCTTGGTAAAGGCAGGGGAAATGCTTTCGCTGGAGGAAGGGATGGTAAGAATATGAATCAGTCTGGATTCAGACCCCTGGGAGGTGGCAGCGGTCCAGATGGAAAATGCACAAGGCGTGAACCAGTTACTCAAGTGGATGATTTGGGGAGGAGATGAAAGGACGGGTTTTCATGGGAAAACTGAGGTGGCTGGAAATTAACCTCCAGAAAGTGTACTCTGGATACCAACATGAATGCATATGAGCCCGACCTGTACAGTTTGGCCTTAAAAGTACATTTATAGGTGTGTAGTCACTGATACACTTTCCGGCGAATGAACGGTATTCACTGGGCGTAAATGATTGCAGAGAAGTTCATTCAGCTGCAACTGCTGAGTCGCTGGGTGATGTCAGCTGACTCTTCTCTCCCCAGAACATGTGGTGCATAAGCCACAGCTCTACTGATGACCGTAACCCCGCTAGTCACCCCTTCCCCGGGACCGCACCCTTCCCGCCCCCACCCGTGCACCTTCCAGCTACTGCGAAGCTTCTCTCACGGCCTTCATCTGATTAGTTGGAAGAGCAATAAAGAAAGTTAGTGCAACCAGGAGAAAATGATCATCTCAATTTAGCCACAAACCAAGAATAATGCAGCCAGAATCACTGCTGCCTTCCCCAAGTTACTCTGCCAATGCAATTAAATGCTGGTCTGAAGGTATCGCCTTTTTGACGGGATGAGACATTATTTCACTCTCCTTGCTAAATCAGTCCAATTTAAAACCACAAATTATGCTAAATGTGATTTAGGGCTTTGTTTTGTGGACACGAACAATAATCCTACATTCAATTTACTACACTTCTTCCAGCCTTTTGAATGCATGTGAACTTTGTTGTTGAGGCTCCATTTAAGCTAGAAAGGGGAAAAAATATTACACAGCTAATATTCTCTCTCAATTACAGAACTCCCCCCAGCTGGCCATAGTAAAAATCAGAAGAAATGAGCATTCGGACCTGGCCGGATTGGGATAATATCCACTCATTCAGCCAGTGTTAGAGAGTGCCTATGACGTGTGTAGAGCCACACTTTTAACACCTAGCATTTCAATACTTCTGGGATAAAGAAAGGTGAGCTATTTAAAGAAAGTAAGTTACAAAAGGAGTCTCAGAGTCAACAAAGGGAAACAGCTCATGGGCTTGGAAAACAAACTAATTCTAATGAAACCATAAAAAAATAACCAGGTAACAATATGAGGTATGCAATAACTAAATTATACACATATATGACATGAACAAATGCAGCCTTTAGGGAAAAAATGGCAGCACTATGTCACTGGTGAGAATACTTTGTGAAATTTTTTAAGAACTCTGCATGACGCATTAGCATGAAGTTTACATGAATGGTCAGCATTAATACATTTATTTTTTAAAGTTTATTTATTTTGAGAGAGAGAGAAAGAGAGAGAGAGAATCCCAAGCAGGCTCTGCACTGTCAGCATGGAGCCCAATGTGGGGCTTGAACTCACAAATGGTGAGATCATGACCTGAGCCCAAAACAAGAGTCAGATGCTTAACTGACTGAGCCACCACCCAGGTGCCCCGATGTATTTCTAATTATGCCTTTGCAACATGCCTTCTCATCCATCTGTCCAGTCTGAGACCCTGACCCCAGCTGAGCACAAAGTCCAGCGACAACAAGGAGCTGAGCACATGAGGGAACCAGAGGGGCCACGTGCTGTGTGGACACAGGAGTCCGGCTGGATTGTGACCCTTGCTAAGTTCTCTTCCACCTGGCTTTACCATTCCACGATCCTCTAAAGAGCTGGATTAAGAAAATCAACAACACGGATTTAAATAATGCAACAAATGAGGCCCTCAATTAGGAAGCTCAGTCATGTAGAACTTTGCTTATGACAGAGAACTGAGTGTCATTTTCTGTCAAAAATGGCTGCTTTGATTCCCACACTCCTGCTGTCACGCTTCAGAGAGAGGTCCTTGATCGCTCTCAAGTGTTCCCTGACTCCTAAATGACACATTCTGTTTCCTCACAGGATCAACCACCGCTGGGAACACTCTCGGGCCAGAGTTCCCGCTGTATTCTGGCACACGACTAACATGTGGTCCTGCAAACCCCAGGAGCTACATCCAGGGACTACTCTCAAGCTACCTTCTGGCGGTTACAACAATCCAGACTAACGAGCCCAGCAGGACCCTCTTCTCCTCCAAGGCCTCCTAAATCTAGAACCTGAACATTATTCTCGTTTCTTGTGAGAAGCATGTGGCAGCCAGACTTAGCAGTCGGCCCCTACAGTTTCAGGACAGCCCTACAAGAGCCAGGCCAAGTCCCTGGGCGGGCTCCCCAGTCAGGGTCAGAAGGGGGACCTGCCTCATCTCTTACATTAACACCCCAGGAAAGGCTCCCTCCGGCAGGAAGCCTCAAAAAGCAATCGCTGGACACACTGGTCAGGCTTAGAGCTCCAACTCTAAGAAAGTCAACCCAGGAGCTAGAAAGAGTCAGCTACCTCCTGCAACGGAAAACCCTGAAGAAACTACTATTAGAGCAATCGGACTTTCACCTGAGGAACACTTTGTCTGGGGATATGCAATTAACAGTTCCATAACCAGTAACTTGTTTTGAAAACAAAACAAGTTAGTTAGCAGTTAAACTGTTAGTTTATCCACACAATAATCACCATCAGGGTACACTCTGGAGCTGGGCTGTCCAAGGTGCAGTGACTACAGAAAACAGTATGGAGGTTCCTCAAATAATGAAAACTAGAATCACCATAGGATCCAGCAATTCCACTTCCAGTTATGCATCCCAAAGAAACGAAATCACTGTCTCCAGAAAACATCTGCACCCATGTTCACTGCAGCATTAGTCACAGGAACCAAGACACAGACTCAATGTTAAGTGTCCAGCAATGCATGGATGGACAAGGAAATGAGGTGTGTATACACACAGTGGAACACCAGTCATCCATAAAAGAGGAAACCCTACCATTCGTAACAACATGGATGGACCTGGAAGGCCTCATGCTAAGTGAAGTAAGTCACAGGAAGACAAAAACGGTATGATCTCACTTACGCGTGAAAACTTACAATGCGTGCGTGCACGCGCGCGCACACACACACACACACACACACACACACAGGAACTCATAGAAAAGAGATCAGAGTTATGCTTACCAGAGGTGGAAGATGGGGGAGGGGGAGGGAATTCGATGAAAGTATTAAGACGGAAATAACGAGAAAGGAAATAAACTTAAATCTGGATTAGTTGAAATTAAGTAAAATTAGTAGTTCAGTTCCCGGGTCACACAAGCCACACTATAAATGGCTAGCGGCTGCTGTTTGGACAGCACAGATAGAAAACATTCCCTTCGTGGCACAAAGTTCTACGCAGTGCTGCTCTAGGGCAGGGGGTCTGAAACTTCTGAGTACACGGGAATTACTGGAAGGCATGTGACAGCACAGACTGCAGTGGTGGGGGTGACGCATGCCCCAGAGTTCCTGATTCAGGAGATTTGGGATGGGGTCCCCGAGTCTGCATTTTCAACAAGTTTCCAGGGACGCTGGTGCTGCTGGTCCAGGGACCACACTCTGTCAGAGAGCTTTTAATTTATTTGGGACATCAAAATCATTCATCCAAAACGTATGTCCCCTCCTCTACAATATAAAGGTGGATAAGATCACCCAAAGGAAGACTTCTCTGTCGCGGCAGTAAGCTTCTGAGACTCTGAGTTGATGAAAAGTAGGGAAAAAAATACAAAAGGCACTCTAGATGGCCAGTCCACCCAACCTGGGGGCTACGACCCTGCCGTCTCCAGTCAGCGTCCGCTTCCCCAGGGAGCTACCATCCATCTCCTTAGTTCAGAGGACCAAACGAACACCAGAGGTCATACGGTGCCCAGGCACAGCTGGGCCAGGAACACACAGACCCAGGCCCAAGAGAGGGGACTTTCTGCTTACCAAAGGGACACGAAGGAAGGCACCCCACTAGCTTACACACGTCCACCTAGTTAGTTTCGGCAGGTACAGGCAGCTCACCAGCACTACACTCAACACAGAAGCACCAAACGCACCTGGAGAGGTATTTTTCAGATTCCAAGTATTTCGGGATGGAGCCGCCTTCCATGGGACCAGACGAAGTAGCACCAGAAGTAACTAAGCAGCTGTCTGTTAACATGACTTCATGGGCTTCCAATCAATAGCATCCACCTTCTCAGAAGACCCCATGGCTCAAACTGCCCCAAGCCATTAAAAATCTTCACTTGTGGGGCACCTGGGTGGTTCAGTCGGTTAAGCGCTGACTTCAGCTCAGGTCACGATCTCACGAGGTTCGTGGGTTTGAGCCCCACATCGGCTCTGTGCTGACAGCTCGGAGCCTGGAGCCTGCTTCAGATTCTGTGTTTTCTTCTCTCTCTGCCCCTCCTCGCTCACACTCTGTCTCTCTCAAAAATAAATAAACATTAAAAAAAATTTGTTTAGTTAAAAAAAAATCCTCACTTGTGAGGCGCCTGGGTGGCTCATTCGGTTAAGTTTCCGACTCTTGATTTCGGCTCCCGTCATGATCTCAGGGATCCTGGGATGACGCCCGATGTGGGGCTCTGTGCTGACAGCACGGAACCTGTTTTGGATTTTGGATTTTCTCTCTCTTCCTCTCTCTCTGCCCCTCCCCCACTCTCTTTCCTTCTCTCTCAAAATAAATGAACTTAAAAAAACCCTCACTTGTAAGCTACTGGGGAGTTCAGGACTTTGGGGCATTAGCCCCCCCCTCCCCAACTCTCTTGGGTGGCACCAGACCAATGGACTGCTGATTTGCTTTCACCACAAAAGCTTGGTGTCAGTTTCTATTGGTTTGCTGTGCCTCGAGTGGATGAACTCTTGTTTGCTTCGGCGATACCTACACCAATCTTCATGGTGAAATCAGTACCGAGGAGTATGAACAACATTCAAAGAGAAAAAGTTCTCAGTTCCTTAGTTCATCGAATTAAGCCACTTAGCAGCAACTTCATCATGACCAAGTGTGGTCCTATGAAGAGATGCCCCTTGCTACGCTTCTGGCCGTCAAAACACAGAGAATTAAACAGAGAATGCTGGGTGGTAATGACAGCACAGACAGACCAGCTGGGGTGCAGCCGATCCGGGGGCTTCTCGAACAAGAGCATCTTGTGGCCCGAGGCAAAGAAACAAAACTGCGAAGAGTGACAGGCTCTGGGAGCAGCAGGCACCCCGCGAAACATAAGGACGGGCGCTCGCCTGCACGCGGCCCACGGAAGGGCCAGCGGGTCAGGCGCTGGTCTTTAGAGCCATATGGCTGGCACCGACAGCCGGGTCCTCTTCAGCTACAGAAGGGCAGCACTAGACCGCGCACCACGTTACCACCCACGGCTGCTGGGAAGCCGGAAGCCGCTCACAACACACGGAGGTTTTCATCATAAGCACGGGCATGAAATCCGGAGTTGTGAACCCTACCCGCCACCTCCACCAAACTTCCGAGCAGTCAGAACTGCGCCGTGCCTCTTTTTTGCAGAAGCACCAGGCTGCTTTTTTGTTTTTGGGTTTTTTTTTTTTAACCTGGAGATTCCTACAAAGGAAAGGCACTAGGCTATGGCATGAAGGCGACGGGGATGCGGCCGGCATGCCTCTTGGTAAAACCGAATTCGAGGTTCAGCCACTGCCTCCACATGGGAAACCAGGGAGGGACTGCAAACTGCCCCAACTGTCCAAAGAGGGAGTCTCAGAGTGGGTACTTAGTAGGAACCACTGCCCAGCGCCAGGGTTGAGACCAGCACGTGGCCAGGGCCGGGCATGCTCCTGGCCCTGCTAAGGGCGAAACGCTATCGACTCGGGCCCATCTCCGGAGTGCCGCTGACCCACGGGCCACACGAAACCCAAAGACACCACCAGATGGATGAGGTAGAGCAAAATTAATCAGACAGCACTGCTTCCCCAAACCTGGCATGTTTCTATTAAAAAGAGGAGACTTGATTGCTGTAACAAGTGACCGTGTTTTGACACACTTCCGCTGCTTTGTAAGGATGAGGGAAGGCAGCAGGCAGTTGAAGGGGGCCAGTCATTAGAACCGTAAGATACAGTGCTGCAAGAAAGTTATTAGAAAAATTATGAAAACCACGAGAATACATCCGAAGGAGTGAGATTATTCGTTATCCATACAGCGAGGGAAGAAAGATTACATAAGAAGTGGTGAAAGCAAACATTTCTCTGCCCCAATATTTGATGAATTCAGTCCTGGGCAACAACCATCCCTCTATCTTGAATGAGGTAAGGTGGGAAGAAACCAAAAGAACAGAAACCATGTCAACTATGAGCTTGGGGCATTCCTGGTCAGAGTAAAAGCACAGCCCCTTTAATCCTCAGCTACAGGAGCCGGAGACATTAGTCTATTCCTACCACAGAGGGGATGTCTAGACTCATTATACAGACGCCAATTCTTTTAGCAAATTAAAAATTGCAGTCTTGAATGCCATCTTAATGACTACCTGTAAAGAAGAATCTCTTTAGTCTCGCATACAAATAATTACGCTCTTCAGAATTTTATAAGCGAAAAAGGTCGTTTGTATTTATAGTGATTAATGACTTTTGTTTTCTGGTCAAAAACATAAGGTGGGTAATGAGCTAATTATATCTTAGCCCCAGAATGTGAAGTTCAAAAGAATACGAATGCTAGCCCACTTTACGGATTTTATGGGATTTTCCCCCAAAGCAGCTATTAAAACAGTGGATTACAGTAGTTGCGGGTTATTTCAAAACATGAAGTTTATGAAACACTAAAGCAGATTCTCACTTAAAAGGATCCACATGTTCCTCCAGGTAAAAATAAAAGACCGAAATATCTAAACGTCCACCCAATAAAGGCCAACATCTCCCAAACCATGATTAACTTTATAAATGACAACAGTAAGGCTCTCAGTTAGTCAAGAGTATTTACTAAGCACCCACACCTAGAGGTACACACTTACTGTATCCTATCATGGGTCTCCTTAAGATTCTGCAGCTTAAGTAATTTTACTAACCAAAAATATCCTGACTTTAATTCACTGCAAAAAAAAACCACAAAAAACAGAAAACGAAAAAAAACCCACAACAAAACCTTCCTCTCTCAGCAACGCTGAGAAAAATCAATTCCACGAAAATCAGGGGAAAAAGTTACAAGCAAGCATTGAGGCAGATTTTACAGCATCAAGTCAAACATGCAAAATATATATGTCCCTGGGCTATAAAAAATGTGTACGCAAGGCCAAACAAATCTCCTAAAAAGCTGACAAGCATGGATTTCTGCTCCTCTGAGGATGCAAAGTTTACTTGATTTCTGAATCTTTTATTAACTGCCCAGAGAGAACCAAGGAATGGTCCATACAACCCTGAGGAGGACTTCCGAAGTCTGAATTCTTTCAGGAACGTGCCTTCGGAATTCACCCCGGGGCTGAGGTACTACACTGCCAGCCAGGCCGGACATCAGGGAGCAGCTGTAGGCAGGGAGCTGGGCCAGAGAAGCAGCACCGAGAGGAAAGGCAGTGGCGCTCGGTGGTCTGGGAGGGAGTGACGTGTAGAGAAGGGCAAGCAGAGGACAGAGGTTTCTCCCCGAAAAGATGCCCGAGAAGTTCCAAGAAACGGTGAGAAGGAAGAGAATGTGAAAACCACACGGAAGTCAGTCAACGCAGCAAGCAAGCTCAGTGTCCTAAAAAGAGCTGTTAAAAAAATATCCATTATGACACACACACAGACTCGATCCTCGAATATTTTTTTGAATGTTTATTTATTTTTGAGAGAGAAAGAGACAGAGACAGAGCGCGACTGGGTGGAGGGGCAGAGAGAGAGGGAGACGGAGACTTTGAAGCAGACTCCAGGCTCAAGCTGTCAGCACAGAGCCCAATGTGGGGCTCGAACCCACAAGCCGTGAGATCACGACCTGAGCCAAAGTCAGACGCTTAACCAACTGAGTCACCCAGGTGCCCCTCAATCCTCGAATATTAACATGAAGAGAGAGACAAATCAAATTCACGCACACACACAACATGCTCTGCCAATAGTGTGTGTCTTCTTTATGGTTCAGGATGACTTCAGCAAGAGACCACACAGAGTTACTTTTCTTCTTCCTTCATCTTATATTTCAACGCTGAGGAAGGGAGTAATTACACGAGGAAGAAAGGGAGTGGGGGATAAATGCCCACGGCTAGAAAAACCCACCCAATCCATACCAGTAGCTTTGGGAAGGCCCCCTCTAAGAATAACAGCCTTGCCTTTTAACTTTTGGAATTATCTCTATTTTTCCATCTGAATATGTCAAGATCCAAGGCCATGCTTCCCCCTAGGCTTCCGCGGGTGGGATATTTAAACTGCACACACTGCACGCCTCCATCACAGGAAGGGGAGCAGGGCAGTGGTGAGCACAGAAGCTTGGCGTCTGAAAAACCCTCCACCTTCCAGCTCTAGCCACTTGACCACCTCGGGCCTGTGGCTTCTATCACACACACAGCAGGACGCCAATGAACGCCAGTTCTTTGCCTCCCTTCTTTTCACGTTCAAGTCATGATGTATGTAAGGATGACCCTTCAGAGTCTAATGAACTCGAGAGGGCCTTATACTTTATTCTCCGCACAGTGCAGGTGCAGGTGGTGGGACAGGCGGACTTTGTGGGGCGAGAAGAGAATTCATCTCGATCTTCCGAAGGATGAGCAAGATTTGAAGAGGGGCAGGCCCTGCAGATAGGAATTAGGTAATCAGAAAAGCATATATACAGGGAGGAGAAAAAGGCTAAAGAACAGCCAAAAATTAGACAAGAGGGTTCATACTAAAAATATCTGAAAAGGACGTGGGTGAGTTTGTTAACTGGTGGCCAATCACATCAGAGTGGTGTCATGTCCTAGCTGGCTGACTGGCCAAGAGAAATCGAAGAAAGGCTTACCTCCTGCCCCTGGCGACAGACCAGCCAAAGAGAGACAGTCACAACTCAGCCAATGAAACACCACTATACTTCCAGCTCCCACTTTAAGTCAATGGGGTTCTTGTTTATAACAGCATCCCCAACTTCTCCCTCTCCTCCAGAGGAGCTAACCCTCTCCCTCGCTCTCCCAACTTGCCTTTGGTTTTGCCACAGCTCATTTGTCCCAAATTGCAATTTTCTGCCATTCCCAAATAAGTCCATTTTTGCTGGTAAAATAATGGGTAGTTTTCTATTTAAGGTTAACAATACATATGCATTCCACTCAAGATTACAAAATCTTATTTAACGAAATGTAAACTACAGCAGCTAAGGTAGGTGGTGCTTTTGAACCTTTTTTAAAAGGTATCAAAAGTGAATTTCACATTGTATTGAAAATCATCTTTTTGGGGCGCCTAGGTGACTCGGTCGGTTAAGCGTCCAACTTTGGCTCAGGTCGTGATCTTGCGGTTCTGTGGGTTCTAGCCCCACATCAGGCTCTGTGCTGACAGCTCAGAGCCTGGAGCCTGCTTCAGATTCTGTGTCTCCCTCTCTCTCTGCCCCTCCTCTGCTTGCACTGTCTCTTTACCAAAAACGAAAAGTTAAAAAAAATATTATAAAAGAAAATCATCTTTTTAAAGTTTTGTACAATTTTCCAGCAAACATCTCTAAGAAATAGCCCCAGTATAACCACAGTGCCAACATACTATTATCTTTCACCTACTCTAGGATTTCTAAATCTGAGTTACATACACCCCTAAAGAATTTATGGATGGTTTTTATAGGATCCACAAAACCTGTGTGCATTTTTCTAGAGACCACTGACACAGTTTCTCCCTATTAAAAAAGGTTAGTGAGTTATGAAACGTTAAGAACTTCTTTAAAAGGATGTACCAAGGAAATGTACCTCTTAGAATATCCTCTCCCACCCTTCTCCACAGTATACACGTGTACCTACGTGCGCGCACGCACGCACACACACACACACACATTATTTAGGAGAAACCGTCAACAGATAATTTAGATCTAAAATTTTGCTATTAAATCAATTGTTTGCGAGTCGCGTTGTGAACAGTAAAAAGAAACACTTTTCAAGATCGGCTTCCGCAGACAGGCTAGTTATGATTTGCAAGAGGACAGGTCCAAATTGCTCCCCCCCCATTTATTTTCTCTACAGCCTGCCACCAGTCTGAAAGTCTCATAACTAAAGTCATTCCACTTAAAAATATACCGTGGGAGAATGAATACACTACACTTCAGCTGGCTTCCTCGAAGCACTGAGCAGGACTCCAAGAAAAGAGATCCTAGAATAGGTACATACTGGTTCGTAGTGTTGGACCAGCGGGTCCCAGTCTGTGGGCTAAGGACACAGCAAGAGTCAGCTTCTCCAACTTCACCCAGTGGCCTCAGACTCTGCTGGTTCCGGACTACAGGGCCAACGGATTCTTCCCCGCGATGATCCCGCAGTCCCACTAACTAACTAACTAACTAGAACCAAAAATAACAATCAACTCCCAACCGCGGGTCAATTCTTTTATGGTAAACTAACCACTGGCATCGTCGGACAGATACTGTCTAATTAATAGCTGCCAGACCCCAAAATACTACGTATGTAGTTTTTCAAATCCAATCTTTCAAATGATGGCATAGTAACAAACTGATAAATGTGCACTAATTAAAAAAATAAGCTATTGATCAAAGCCTCTGTATTATAAATACATTTATACTCTGTTAAAATGCAAACAGCAAGCTGTTTTGACATTGTCACAAGATAAATTCATGACACACAGACGATTTATTTTGCATATCCCCCTCAGTTTAATTTCATACAAGCCGTGCACAAGAACTTCTGCATACAGCATGACAAATAATCCATGTAAGAAGAACTAACTAGAGACTTCAGAGCAGAAAGGTGTTGCACACTGCTGAAGGTCATTCTTATGAGTTAGGAGAGTTAATTTTTCTTATTCATCTCAACAATCTATGAGCTCTGTAGAAAAGGGTTTAATTTATTAGGCTTAAAAAAAAAACTGCTTCATTTTCTTCAATATAATTAGATCCGGATATTCTGAGAATTATGTCATTATTTTCATGTGGAAAATGCCACTTAATTCCCTTATAATAATATTTACAGTTACAGAGCCTATCAATATACACATCCACATAAAATTTCAAAACATTGTATTAACCTCTATGTATTTGGAACATTATCTTTTATAAATTATTGAAATAGCTAAAAAAAATCCTAGCACTTCTTGTTCATTTTAATTTCGAATTCATACATAAGCTGTAACTAACAGAAAATAGTCTGTTAAAAAAAACTAAAACACGTTTCGTCAAAACCTTAGGTTTACTGCCTGACTAGCCATTTCCGATGCATTAAATGACAAGATACGGTCACGTTAAGGTCTCAAACTGCAGGCAAAACTCCTAAAACCTCAAGAAAAGGTTTTATATGACGGTTCAAAGTTCAAAGTGTAAAACTGAACAGTTAGATCCAAAGACCTGCACTTAGAAGGGTTTACATAGTGCTGGCTTTCCAACGTTTACACACGGCAAAATGACATCCTCTGTATTTCTTGCACAAAATGATGAGTGTTTAAGCCTCAAAATGCATGAGTCGTAAAACGAAAAACACTACTGTCATATTCAAGGTGCTAGCAGTATCAGTATGTGGGTTTTGCTATAAAAATAAAATTGTTTTCATAATTAAGAAAAGTTTCACGTTAAAAAATGATGCCCAGAAATTGTTTTATCAGTGATTCAGAGTGTAATTCATTTCCTAACGCACAGTATCCTTCCTGACACGGTGGCGTTTAGCAGAAGAATTCAATTAAGTATACACAAAAGGCACATTTCCTTGAGTTTCACACGTATTTTTTTTTAATTCAGATCAAAGTCATTTTAATCAAAACTTCTATTATGGAAGAAAATATTTAAAGAACTGCGATCTCTTTTAATGTCTCAGATTAGGCAGATTTAAGAAAAACAATATAATACATGTCTAGAGTCATCTGTTCAAATGTTTGGAGATTATCAAGATTAAGGATTTATTATGTACCTTTACATTTGAAAAAAAAAAGACATGGTTATTAAAATCTGGTTACACACATACATATTTTAAACTTTCTTCCCCAGGAATAAAATCTCACATGTACCAAATACAAAATACTACAGACGGCATTAAGATTCTTCCAACGTAAAGAAGAAAACTTTCTAACTTGAGAGAGTAGCCATAATAAACACTAAAAAATGGCATGTTGTGCCTGAGTGATAATTGTAGGACCAAAACAAAATCACAGCACATATCCTTACAAGGAAAATACCTTCACTGTGGCACAGGCTGCACCACATAAATGGCAACAGCAACATGACCTACTGGACACAGAATAGCTTGCAAAAAATTTAATCTGATAACGCAAATTTGGTTTTTAATCTTTAGGCAAAAAGACCTGGGGGAAAAATATGTATTTCTACAGCGACCTCTGGCGGACAAGTCTTAAAATGACAGTCTCAAAATGAAATTCTTTAAGACTGGAAACAAGAAGGAAAAAAAGCATTTATAAAGCTAACGCTCCCAAACCACCATAAAAACCAGGTATGAGATTATGGAGCCAACTGAAAAGACTCCGCTTACACTGACGTAAAAGCAGAGTAGTCACAAAGGCAAGGACTGGAGCAGAGGCAGAAGCACAGGAAATCAGTCTTTGAAATCACTGCCATGCTCCATTCTTCCCCAACACGGAGAGCTAGCAAGCCCTTGGGTATGTCATCTGTCTGCTCTGACTTAGCACAGCTCGTCACCTGCCAATCCAGTAATCAACCAGTATTAACGGAGGGTCTAGCCGCTGTGCACCATGCTTTTGGTACTTTTCTAAGTACAGGATACAAAACGGCATCAGACAGGGGTCCTAACCTCAAGGAAATTATAATGCAATTAACTGTTTGTAGAAATGAGTCAGTAATGTGGGACCAGACACAGAAAACTGACTTTAAGTGGAGCAGTAACAGGCCCAGAAGCTGTCACATCTCTAAGAGCAAAACGAGGCTCTCTGGAGAAGTGACAGCCAAGCCCATGAGGGTCGCTGGGTGAAGGTGCACCCCTGGTTCTTCCTGACACCAGCTTTCCCTGCCTGTGGATTCATACCCGTACCTGAGGGCCTCCGTGCTGGAGCTTCTTCAACCATGAACACGATATGGACTTCAATTTCCAGGACATAAGGTAATGCTTTTTTTTTTAAGTTTATTTTGAGAGAGAAAGAGAGAGAGAGAGAACGAGCAGGGCAGGAACGGGGGGAGGGGGAGGGGGAGAGAATCCGAAGCAGGCTCCACACTGCTAGCGCAGAGCCTGATGCAGGGCTCGATCTCACCAACCGTGCGATCACAACCTGAACCAAAATCTGGAGTCAGATGCTTACCCGACTGAGCCCCCCCCCCGGTGTCCCAGATAATGCTTCTCTAGAGCACTCACAGTCCAGCACGTGTAAGAAACGGAGTGTGTGTGGTGGCCACGTCCACTCAAGTCCTTGTACCACTTAGTCCTGACGCCGTCCAGTTTGTACAGAGACTGCTTCACCTCAGACCGGCTGTTTCCTCTCAGGGCCTCCCTGTCCTCTATCCCTGCTCTCAATCATTACTGCTTTACATAGGCAATTACTGGGAAGCCGCTATGTGCTCGGAGATAGGTGTCAAATTAAAATAAGAAATGAATGGTCCCCACTTTCGAGAAAACTTCCGATCCGCTTGGAGACAGGGAATAAATATCCAGCAGAGAAGGACAACGAAGGGCCACACTGGTGTCAGGGTCTGTGAACAGGAGCTGGGGGAAGAAAGACTTCCCACTGCCCAGCGCAGTCAGGGGAGCCTCGAGCAGAGGATGAGGAGGCAAGGCCGCGCAGCGTGGAAGAGAGGAGGCAAGGTGGCACGGGTGCAGAGGCAGGGCCAGGCGGAGAGGGAGGGGTGCACCGGTCCGCAGCACCCGAGGAGGACACGCTGGCTGGAGGGGGCAGGGCCTGATCAGGGCGGGTTCTGAACATCAGGCTAACCGCATCTTCCCTCAGACGTGCGCCCTATCACAGTGCAAATGCTGTTCCAGAAGGGACAGCCTGGCGCCAGAACCTCCTCTTCACTCTGAAACCGGTCTCGCTGGGCCACGAGGAAACTGGGCTGGACTCCTAGCGAGCTCCTGCCCCGTCAGAGCAGAGGGGAAGAAGGGAAAGATTCACTCGTTGCTCTGCCTTCCTTCTGAACATGTCAGGGAGACGCTGGCATCTAGTCCAGGCAGGGCAAGTCCCTGGACTCCACCAAAAACCACGCCGCCCCAGGGCCCCCCGCTCAAATTTAAACAGTGCTGTCATCATGACGAACCTCTAATAGCGACTGGCTTGACAATTTGTAAAGATCTGTTATGAATTCAAACAGAAAACACTACACCGTCTTGGGGGAACAAAAGGATGCTCTGCCCGCCCCCAGCTTCCCGCGGCCTCACTCGGACCACGCTGATAGGACCTGTCGATGTCAAAACCACCAGCAGGGAAAGGAAGTCCACCGGGAGCCACACCGTCCCTGACGGCTCTGCAGACACAGACTCCAGCGTGTGGAGTCATACGATGTCCCCAAATCGAGGTCCCGGTTTGTGCGAGCCCCTCGCTCATTCCCTAAGTACACAGGTGGAAATGTCAAACAAGAGTGTAACTGGCAGACTCAGAGAAAAACACAACTACTCTTGCAAGATAAAAAGCAGGGCTGAGGGGTTTATCTTTTGTGTCCCACTGGCTTCAACGTAGCGATGTCAGCCAGGTCCTATTAAAAACCACAGAAAGTGAAAGACACTGATTACAATACAAAGTGACAGGAGGGTGTGCTGAGCCACTGAGATTTAATGCATATTTATATTTCCATCAAATGGACATATTTACTATAAATACTTGAAAAACCATAGCGAAGCCATTCATTTAAATGCCAGAAAAATAGTAAAAGATGCTAATTTGACCTTCGTGGGACAGACCAAGTGTCACTGATGCTACACACAATGGCTTGAAACGGAATTTACCAAGACGATTAATTAGAGTTTACTGGATTAGGTCAAGAGTGTCTCAAATGGAAAAAAGGAAAAACAAAAAACAAAAAACAGGGAAGGAAAAAATCTGAAGTTTGAATCCATTCACAGTCAATTTTTTTTAATAGATACAGTTTAACTCTGTTTTTATGCCTCTCTAAATTCGTGTCTTATATGCCTAGACAGAGAAACAGAGCCACCGATCCGAGATTTCTGTTTTTCTGGACGTGTAAAAGAAATGAACTACAACAGAAAAACATCTGAAAACACCTGAAAGGTTTCTTTTTTTTTTTTTTTTTAAGAACAGATCAATTAATGATGTAATAGGAACAAAGATTTAAATGTAAACTCTTTCTGCTCTACTGATGATGCGAATCTAGCCACGGGAACCGTGGCAGTTAGCTATCTCTAGGAACTGTGCAACAGCTTCGGGAACTTCTCACAAAAATCTTGGGGAATTCAGAGATTACACAGTCCACCTTTCAAGACAAACTGCAATACCCTCGCAACTAGGATTACGGTGTCCGTGGACAGCAGGACCATTTGCTCTGAAACCCACGAAACTGGCAGCCTAGCGGCTGTTACAAAAATGATCCCATGTGAGGCGCCTGGGGGGCTCAGTCGGTTAAGCGTCCGACTCTGGATGTCAGCTCAGGTCACAATCTCATGGTTTGTGAGTTTGAGCCCCACTCTGTGCTGACAGTGCAAAACCTGCTTGGGATTCTCCCTCTCCCTCTCCCTCTCTCTCTCTCAAAAATAAAAAGAACTTAAAAAAAAAATCATACGTGACTTGGAGTCCTCACTTTCAGCTTGGGTGACCACCGTTACTCAAATGTGACAATCTTGCCACTCTGCCTTGGCCTTACAAATATGTGCTTTTTGCTGAAAGTGAACTAACCTGCCCGTTTCCTGCACATGAGGGGCCGTAACTGCCCTCTTAATTCTCAGTAATCAGCGGCTCTGTGACATTGCCTCGAGCGGTATATAACGCACACACACACATAAATTCACAACACAAATCCCTCAACATGACATCCAGCTCAATTTCATGAGACTCCGAAAGCTCCGTAACAAATTCTCACCACATGATTAGAAAATCATTCAAGTCTGCAGGAAATATGGCAAGCACAAGGAAGTGACAGTCAATTAGGAATGAGAAAGGAGACTGGGTCCCTGTCATTAAAATCTTTAAAGTCACAGCTATAAGAATAAAATGGCCCATTATCACTCACAGGAGGTATTCTCATAAAAACAGCTATCAATTCTCCTCCACGTGAACCACGCCCTGACACCGCCCGTGCCCCCAGACAATTCCTCATGGGAACCAGACTCGAAATGTAAAAAACACGGATGCAGATTTATGTAACTTCTAGAGTTTTATAGGTTCCCCCCCCATTGATCAGAGAAGAAAAGTATCACAACAGTTAATTATTCTTCTTTTGAAGAGGAAGTGCAGAGAAAGCCAAGAACTCTTACTCTATTTTTTTTTTTTTTTAATGAAATGAATCTTCTGGCTGTTCAGGTCGCTGAAGCACTGACCACCCCTGAATGGGATCACTTCCAGAGAAGCAATGTCATTTTCTGTCTTCAGTTTACACACGTTAGGAAAGAATCCTCAGAAAAGTACAAAATACACGGGACAATGCGCTCATGTATCATAGTGTCACCAAACACGATTCTAGGTTTCCCCAAATATCATCTGTCATGAGTGTCTTCAAAGGAAACAAAAGAACCCACGGTATCACAATATTACTTCAAAGTCAGAAACTAACAAACAGTTAACTCACTTGTTAGCTTGTTGTGGCTGAGGACCAGCTGCGTGATGTGGGACAAGGAGACTGCAAAAGAAAAACAAAACAAAACAAAAAATCACAGTCAGGAAACGTACCCGGATTCTCCCCACACCCCGAGGAGGCAGAGCGTTCAATTATCTTCACAGGTTGAAAGGCTACCACTCACAAAAATGGAAGCAAGGTTTCATGGAACACTTTCTGTTCAATGTTAAGCCAAATTGAGAAAAGTTACACAATTAACACGGCAATTAGCACAGCCAGTTAGAGCTAATGAGATTAATGTCACGGGATCAAACACTGCGAGGGCCAGTTAGCTTTGCTGGGTGACCTGGTGTGCTGGCCTAGCCTGACGAAGCCATCTCGATCACGTGCGCTGTCAGAAGAAGGGTCCCCAGAGTGTGGAGAGGCACAAAGCCTCATCTGAAGTTGAACATCAAGGGCGCCTGGGTGGCTCAGTCGGTTAAGTGTGCGACTCTTGATTTCAGCTCAGGTCAAGATCTCGCAGTTCATGAGTTTGAGCCCCACATCGGGCTCTGTGCTGACAGTGCAGAGCCTGCTTGGGATTCTCTCTCTCTCTGCTCCTCCCATGCTCATGCTCTGTCTCTCAAAATAAATAAACTTAAAAAATTTTTTTACAAAACATCCTATGAAGACAGAAAGGTCCTGTCACAGTAAACAGGGAGCACATAACTTCATCTATGCCCGCTGGCAACCCAGAAATTCTTCTACATACTATCAAGTGACAAATACATAAAGAAAAAATTTCCTCTAAAAGTATTTTGGTTGATGTTTCCAAGCTCCTGCAAATCGCTCATCAGTTTCAAACAGTATCGTGAAGGTTTAAACTAAACAAGAATAGACTTTCTTAAAGAAGGTTTTTCCCACTATAAAGAAAATACACACAGATCTACCAAAAAAAAAAAAAAAAAAAAAAGGAAAAGAAAAAAAGTCTGGGAAGAAAAGTGACCTGCCTTCCGCTTTGGGTTCTAAAGCTCCTTAGGACGACCAACATACATTTTAAATACATATTACATACAATAAGTAAGCAAATTTAGACATCTTTCCAATATTATTTCTCTAAGAACATTGTTATATTAATGCAGAGTTCCTTCCCTAAGAATAAGACTTAGACTTCCCAAAACTTTTTCTCAAGAAAAGGCTTAATGTTGAGCCCAGCATGCCAGCAAGAAAATGAATAGTTCACGTCTGACCACAACTTTGGAGTATTTTTTTTAACCCTCACAAAGTTATAGGAAACACACAATGCAGCACGGAGACCTGTGTTTCTGCCCCGAATCACTGGAGACGACGCTGATGGCCTGAGCTGCGCAAACTCAGAGTATCTGTACGGCGACATCCTACAAACCACAGCACAGCCACCCAAGCCAAGAAATTCCTGTCATCCATCAGAACTGCCTGCACCTCGGCCCTCACCCGTCTCACCAAATGTCCCCATCATTTCAAGCAATCCGGTTCAGAATCCCGTTGCACACAGCTACCGGCCCTCTGAGGTCACCTGTCGCCTGCGTTTCTCCTTCCTGGACTTTCATGAGCTTGGCAATTATGATGCCCGCAGGCTGAGTTACTCTATATTATGTCCTCTGTGCAGGTCTGTCACTTGTCTGTTCTTGGTTAGATTTAGGTTAGGCATCTTTGGCAGGAACGTCGAATAAATGCTATGCTCTCCCAACCGCACCCTATCAGGGGCCACACGATTCCAGTCTGTCCTGTCACCGATGGTCTTCCCTTGATCACTCCTGTTTGCCAGGCTTCTCCACCGAGAATGTATTCTTTTCCCCTTGGTAACTAATAAGCCTTTGGGGAGAAGGGGGTTGAGGACGGGAGGGTACTTCACATAAATATCCTGTCCCACGTGTTTCATGATCCCCAACCGGGACAGCTCTTACGTTCATGGTACGTTTGGCAATGTCTGGAACACTTCTGGTCCTAAGAACTAAGGCCACTAAGAACCTAAACTTTCCTATGTGGCTCTCACTGTATCCGAATTAAGACAGCACTGGTCTAAAGCAGAGGCGCCTCGAGGGTAGGGGCCAGGGACGCTTCTGAGCATCCTACAATGCACAAGGCAGGCCACTCGCTCCTTTGCACGAATGTCCAGGGCTAAAAATAGTGCTTCTGTAAAAACAGTTGGGCAGAGCATGGTTTTAACGACTCAGAATCATCCAGTCCAAATGTCAGTAAGTATAGCTATTGAGAAATTGCAGTTTCTTTTTTATTTTTGTAGGGCTTTGTGGTTTCCTACGTCAGTCAATGGATTATTACCTATTGTTATTATTCATGGTGGTGTTCACACGGTCTGATGTGGCCAGAGGGAGGCCATCCAAGCCGGCTGCTGTCCTTCCGACAGGTCCCCATTGTTCCCTGAGCGCGTCCCTGCTTGCTGGCACAAGACGTCCAGGGTCCTCTTGTCCTTTTCCTGCCACAGCCCTGAGATCACCATCTCTCTAATGAGCTCTGGTTCCTTTTTGTGGAAAATGGTATTTATAAGACACAGTCTGAGCACCAGATGTGCTCACTGCTATTTGGGGCTCTGTATTCTCAGCTCCTCTCAGTGGACAGAGCTTGAGAACACACACGCACGCACGCGCACACACACACACACGCTATACTGATTTCACTACACTACTGAAAACCCTGAGTTCACAACAATACATACAATTCCAATACAACATCATTCAGTTCATTCTAGTCTTTTCCCTTTCCATATCTGTAATTCCCTTCTCTAACAGCGAGCACTCTGGCTTCCACTATCTCTAACCTACTTACCGTGTAACCAATAAGCCTATATGTAACAGCGTGAAACTGAGTTCTCTTACAGCTGGGCCGGGACGGCTCTACCTGTATTTGCAGGGGCACCTGGAAGTCTGGTTCTGACTCTTGGTCAAGATCAGGACAAACAGGCTTAGCTAGAGATGTGCAACGTTCAGCTTAAATTGGAAGCCCCCAGGGCCAGCTTCTTTGCACTGTTCAGGGAGATGCCGGCTGATGGCTTACCCCTGGCTCCAAGGTGCGTGACCAGCTGGGCAGAAGAGACACTGCCGGACCTTTGTGCCCAGGCTCGCCTCAAACACTGATTTCTCACACACGCCTTGATGCTTCATCGATGTGGAGCGCAATGTCCCGAGCCACTAAGAAACGACTCTGGGGAGCAAACCCAGTGAGCTCCGAGGCCCCCCATGCTCGCCAATGCTTTCTGACACCTGGTAAACCATATCCTGTGCCCGGATCAACTCCTTAGGTGAGCCGCCTCTGTGGAATCGGTGTCCTTGCAGCTATTCGACTCAAGAGCCACGTAGTAACCAATCTCCCCTGCACCCCTCCCTTCTGCGGGGGCACCTCTGCACTCTGCTCAGACTCCCCTGCTCACGTGCGCCTCCACAGAGACACCCTCCCTGACCTGCTTGGGCTGGAACCTCACAGGTCAGGCTCCCCCACCTGCACAGATACTGACCTCACCCCACTCAGGTTCCCACACCTCGTTCTAGGCCGCCAGGCCCTCCCGGCCCCGACCACCTCTCTTTTTCTGTCCCGCTTACTGGCTTTAGGACTGAACCATCAGGAAGGGGGAAGAAATAGGCAATGGGGAAGGAGAAGAGCATTTGTGTGGTTTCTCAAGAGTCACAATGGTGGTTTCTCACATGACATTTAAGATTTTAAACGGCGCAAAAAACATCTTGCACATTATAAGAGTTAAGATTCCTTGTCCAGCAACGAAGCATTCCTTGGTCTTGGAGGTATACAGTCTGATGTGGGGAAAAGGAATCTCAAACAGCTACCCGCATACCAAACCAGATGAAAAAAATTTACAGATGTACAGGTTAAGATTACGGTCACCTTCACGTGACAGCAGGCCACAGATAACAAAGAGTGCACACACCGGGAGTTGGTCTCTCACTCACACACAGGCAATTCGGTGTGTGTTGAGCAAGAAAACGTCAAGGACCTTGCTCAACCATCCCCAATACACGCTCCCACCTCACGGTTCAAGAGGGCTGCCTGAGGTGAGCCATCCAGTCTGCATCCCTCTCCGGAAGACAGAAAAAAGGCTTCCTCCTACTGGATGCTTCTAAGAAGCTGCACGTGGTACTTCCACATGCAAGCAGTTAAACTTTTGTACTACTGTGAGGCCTAGCTGCGCTGCAAGGGAGGCAGGGAATGTAGTCTACGATCCGGGCGACCATGCGGCAGCTAAAAATCAGGGGTTTTATACCAGCAGACACAGGCAGCCTCACATACCAGCAGGCCACTCCATCTGAGGGTCACAGAAATCGATCCTGATTGCAGAAGAAAATGAACAATCTCCCATCTCTTCATGTCTTAATTTTTCCTAAAACATCACAACTAATTAGAAAAAAACCTTCTTGGCTCTTTCTCCCAGCTACCACTCAACAATAAAAGCCTGAATTCAGGAAAGCAGATTCTTTTCAATTACTTCCTCGCGTCTCTTCGACAAGTGTGACGAGCGTGTAAAGTGTGACGAGCGTGTAGCAGGAGAGAAAGGGACAAAGTTTAAAAGTTCTTTTTTCTGGTCTCATAAGGAGAAATGCAGTCGTGGCTTCCCCTGGTAACACCGCGAGGATGTGGTTTTCTTTCTCACTATTGTGACAGAGCTAAAGTAGGTTCAAGAGGGGGGGAAGTTAGAGCAGTAAAGAGAAAGTTAATAAAAGGTCTTTGAGAAAATATTTAGGGCAACAAAGGCCTCCCGGCTGGGTCTGCGGGCAGGGCAGTTAAGTTGAACAGAATCGGAATCACAGAATCAATCACAAAGCCTGGAACAGGCAAAGACCGAGCTGTGACAAACGTATGTATACAGCCCGCCACTCCCCTCCCTTGGCAAAGGTGAGTTCATTGTGAGTCTTGTACAGAAACTGTGCGGTTAAAAAAGAAGGGAAAAAGGGTCTACCAAAATAGAATGGGTTGTTTAAAAAGCACAAAAGCTGCCATGGTCACACATGTTGGGGAAACGGAAGCAGGCTGTACCCACCGACCTGCCTTGCAAAGCTTCATCACCCACTAGATCTTCCACCGTGTGGTCCTGCTGGCCACAAACCGTCAAGGAAGGGCAGCACCGGAACAGAGCAAACAGGCTGTTATTAAAATTCCTCAAGCAGCATTAGGCTATGCCTTGCCTCGGCATCTTCAAAGTAGAAGGTATTTCAAAAATCAACCCAATGACTGAAGTGTGTGTTGACATATACGGTTAAAGGCTGCAGGGTCTTGGCTATCATTCTGCCTCTAGCCTTCAGAAATGGCACCTGGGTGAATACTCGTGTTCAGGACAGAAGGACCAGTGGGAGACAAAATTGCTGCGAAGGAGGTGTGAGTAGGGGAAAGAGGGACAGGGTGAGGGTGCTGGCACTGTACCCATGATTTATGACTGTTTATTCTCCAACCAGGAACATCAGCAGGAAAACACTCCAAAAGAAACTGTCCGGTTCCAGAATTTCACAAGAAAGATAACCAAGGGCTCATTCGGGCCCTTAGCACACTCAGAATGCTAACAGGCTCCACCTTGGAGATTCTCTAAGAAGCATCATCTGCTATGCATCCTGGTGAGCCTGGGGAAGTCTTGGATTATGCGGAGTCTCCCTCTCAAAACTGGCCTGGTTTAGAGTGAGAAACTACATAGTTCCTCACTTTAGGGAACACAGAACATGCACCAAAATGCTATAATGGAAGCTGTGACAGGAACATGGACACAAGATCGCAGATCAGAAAAGATGATGGCAGCTGAGAAGGAGGTGGGGTGGTGACACATCTAAAAATACTTTAGGGAAGAGGGCACACCCGCAGGACCTGGGAACAGGCAGTTATGGGAGCCGTGCCTGGCTTCCCGGAGCAAACACATGGAAAACAAGCAAAGTACAGGACTGGATGGGGCAGCCAGTATTTTAATAGAATCAATCCAGAAAACTCAAAGAATTAAATATTCCTAGAAAAAGAATCATAATTTCTAGATAACATATGGAAGGAGATGTTATTATTATTTATAATCAGTCTGGGGGCACCTGGGTGGCTCAGTTGGTTGAGCACCCGACTTCGGCTCAGGTCGTGATCTCATAGTTCGTGAGTTCGAGTCCCACATTGGGCTCTGTATTAACAGCTCAGAGCCTGGAGCCTGCTTCGGATTCTGTCTCCCTCTCTCTCTGCCCCTCCCCAACTCATGCTTGTGCTCTCTCTCTCTCAAAAATAAACAAACAGTAAAAAATATATAAAAAAATAAAATCAGCTTGGCTTGTTCCTTCTCTTCAGCATAAAGGAGGCAGCATAAGAAAAAATGGCTAGACGAGATACACAGCACCATAGGATGACATTACAGACTTGTTTTCACAATGACCTAACGTATCACAATGGTGGGGCACACTGGAAACTGTCTCTCCCGTTTTCTATTTGGCAAATGAGAAAGCAAATGGTTCCTCTGGTAGCACTTCAGAGAAGGTACAAAAGTTGTAGCTTCCAGAATGACATTTCCGTCCAGAGGGAAAAAACAAAGCCGGCGTGAACCGCGGGGAAGGAGACCTGAAAACGCGCAATAGGATACGGGACCTGACGGTTTCTGCCATCTTGCCGTAGGTCAGAATTGGCCACCTCTGGGTTCCAAATGAAAGGTGCTGTAAGTGGTGACAGAAACTGGACTGGAACTCCCACTTTACCTTACAGACTGCGTCCCAAAGGGAGGAAATCAGAGACACACTGCTGGACACTGCTGTCACCAGAGGCCAAATGGTTTACACCTTTCCGACGGTTCTCGTGGCAGGAAAGACCACCATACTTCTGGATATTCAAACAGGGCCGCCTTGTCTGGCAACTCCGGGGCATGATTCAAATTCTGTGCAGCGACAGATTAGATCACAAACAGTGCCCTCCATTAATTCAATTCCTCCCAAAGTTATAGGCCAAAAAGAAGAATTGATTTGAACTTGAAATATAGGACAGTTCAAATGGTTTTTCCACTTTGCCTCCCCAGTAGGCTACAAACAGCCACAGCCCTAAATAACCCTGATTCGGAGACTCCACGGGGATGTGGAAGCCGGCCAGATGTCAGCATCCGAAAGCAATGCTCACCAATTTGGGTCCTGCGCCTCCATGATGCATGATTAAAATGCCTGCCGGTGTCGCATGGCTGAAATTATTTCACCCCTGGTATTAAGATACAGATTCAGATCTTCTTAAATATGCAGCTTTTGCCAATATATCAGGGCGAAGGCAGAAAATAAAATGTTCAATACCGAGACATAATACAAATATCATATTCATCAACACACCCAGGATCATAAAAACATTTTTCTTTTGAGTATTGTTCATAATTTAAAATTTTAAAAAGATCACCAGGATATGAAAGCTTTCCTTGACTTCACGACTAATTATTGCAAGTGAGTTGAAAACTCTCTGGTAGCAAGGTTTTGAAGTTACCTGACTAAATTTCACTATTTGCAGATAAAGGGTCTGACAACTGTAATTAGCTGTTCTTTCATTCAACAGAAAGCAAATGAATATATGTGACCAATGGGGGGAAAAATGTGATACCTCTTTTGATACGTAAATAAGGGTAAAGAATTCACAGGTGCGGAGAACCCCCCACACCCCCACCCCCAGCTGGTCACGGATTTGGGGCTTGGTGCCCACTGGGACATTAAGTCAAAAGATACCAGACCGAGTTGCCGTGTTATTAAAAAAGTGGAGCCCACATCATTCCTGTTGGAATGCATCACCTCCCAGTCTCTCCTTCAGGAAAAAATACAAAGAAAAATTGTATTTCTGAAGATGTCTGGGAGAATCAAAGAGAAAAATATGGCAAGCCACCTAGGTCATTAACTGCTCTTGAGGTATCAAGAGGGCGGTATTAACAAATGCTCAGTGAATTGTAACTGTTTTTCAGGACTGAACTTACGCGGTGTGACAGGGACAGAATATGAGTGAGAAACACTTACCGCCCTCAACAAAATTATTCTGTAATGATAAGAAGACACAATAAAACATCAGGCCACATTGTGGAATATAAGTCCCATAAAGGAGATAAGCTGATTTGAAAGTTCCATGAAAAGAGAAAGGCTTGAAAATGTTTTTAGGATTAGTAAAATCTTCAAGGTTCGGACTCAATTTTATTCTGTATCCACCTACTTACCTACCTTCTTTTCTGTTGTTACAATCTATGCTAATTTTTCTAGCCTAAACTATGTTACTTGTGTAACAAAGATAGGAACATTTTTAGAAAGAGGTTTCAGAATCCTACAAATCAAAACGCTGAAGCCCCCCATTTTACAGATAAGCAAACTAGCGCAGAGCTGCGAAGTGCTTGTTCTGAGGTCCCACAGACCACCAGAATTGGAACTAAGACTACAAGTGAGGTTTCCAGACTCCAGCCTGAGCTGCTTCTTTCCAAGACGGTGGAAATTCCATCCCATAAACCTGAATGGAAAACGCTGTTCTATCTTGAATAAAATATGACAGTTACATAAAGTGACTCAAAGCAAAGAATACCCAAACTTAATCAGTGTGAGATCCAAACGGTAATGCCATGAGATCCTAAGAACAATCACTGGAATCTTCTAGGGTGCCGATTTTTCAGCTGGAATATGAAAGGCTGAATTAAATTATTTGACTCTGAGAAAGAAGTTAAGAGTGAAGGTAAGAATGAATTAGTATTTACGTAATAATGCTTACGATATCAAGGTGCTAGGCTGAGCACTTTCGAGCATCAAAACTGTTAAAACCAAGGAAGGTAGTAACAACAATAGCTAACGTTTGCCGAACGCTTAAGACGCGGCTAGTATGCCCTAGAAACCTTACCACCTCATCCATCCCTCGCGGTGACCCTCCATGCTAGTACTATTATCCGCCCCCTCCCTCCCAATTTTAGACCAGAAAAACGAGGCAGAGGGAGTTAGCCCTGCCATGGTTTCAAAGCTCATTGGCAGAGACAACCCTTCAAAAAGCTGTTTCCAAACCAGAAGCTGATTAACTTCACTCTGGTTTTTATTGGTTGAATAAAGCAAATTAAACATCAAGAAGAGGCCAATTGTTCGACATTTTTAAGACAACCAAAAGATTAAAAAAAAAAGAATAAGAAGCTTAATTCATAGGTTGGGTGTTTTGTTTTGTTTTGGTTTTGTTTTTTTTACCCAAAATCAAGAATGGCTAAAATCGGGGCACCTGGGTGGCTCAGTCGGTTAAGCGGCCAACCTCGGCTCAGGTCATGATCTCACCTTCTCTGAGTTCGAGCCCCGCGTCAGGCTCTGTGCTGACGGCTCAGAGCCTGGAGCCTGCTTCAGATTCTATATCTCCTTCTCTCTCTGCCCCTCCCCTGCTCACACTCTGTCTCTATGTCTCTCAAAAATAAATAAATGTTAAAAAAGATTAAAAAAAAAAGAATGGCTAAAATCAACACCACGAGACACAACAGGTGTGAGCGAGGCTGTGGAGAAAAGGGACTTTTCTTACACTGACAGTGGGAACGCAAACTGGCACAGCCGCTCTGGAGAACAGTACAGAGGTTCCTCAAAAATTAACAACGGAACGACCATACAGTGCAGCGATTGCACTACTAGGTATTTACCCAAAGAAAACAAAAATACTAATTCAAAGGGATACAAGCACCCTGCTGTTTAGAGTATTATCTACAATAGCCATGTGATGGAAACAGTCCAAGCGTCCGCTGACTGGTGAATGGACGAAGACGTGGCTCACATGTACAATGGAGTATTATTCAGCCACAGCAAAGAACATCTTGCCATTTGCAATAATATGATGGAGGTAGAGAGTATGACGCTAAGCAAATTAAGTCAGAGAAAGACAAACACCATATGATTTAACTCGCATGCAGAATTTAAGAAACAAAACAAACGAGGCAAACCAAGAAACAGACTCTTCACTAAAGAGAACGCGGTGCTGGTTCGGGGGAGCGGCGATGGACGGAACAGGTGATGGGGATTAAGGAGTGCACAGGGGATGAGCGCCAGGTGTGGTTCCGAAGTGCTGAATCCCTCTATTGCACACCTGAAACTAATACAACGTTGTGTATTAAATAACTGGAATGTAAATGAAAACTTAAAAAGAACGAAGACACGGACAGTAGCGCATGTGCGTGCTTTCTCTTTCAGACAACACGGTACATTCTCAACTTCCGCGTGTCCCCGCGGATAAACAGGCAGGCAGGGCACGAGCCGTTTTTCTCCTTTCCAGGATGTGACGGCAGACACTGCTGTTTCCTCGTTTCTCTGGTTCTCTGCTTCCACTGCCATCTTTGTCCACACTTCCTACTCCACCCCCGAAGCCCCATGTTTCCCTGTAAAGGCAAGTCCCTTCAGAAGCAGGAAGAGCTGGAATCCCACACCTGCTGCCTACACAAGAGCCACGTGGTTCTCCGAGCTCGGAGTGCTGGTCCTTCCAGCCACCAAACACTTGAGGATCCTGTGCCACCTGCTCTCACTCACACACAAGACACGATTTGGTCTCGTGCCGGGTTCATCTTATTTTCACTCCTGGCTTTCAGCCTCTCTCCCGTCGGCATTTTAGACACAGACCTCCGAGGGTTCCCTTCCCCAGTCCCTGGTAGTCAGTCTCTGGGACAGACCCTAGCTCACACCCGGGCATGTCCGCTGTGACCCCAGTCAGTCTCAGGGACGGACCCTAGCTCACACCCGGGCATGTCCCCTGAGACCCCAGTCAGTCTCAGGGACGGACCCTAGCTCACACCCGGGCATGTCCCCTGTGACCCCAGGGGGGGGTCTGTCCGCTATGACAGATTACAGCATCTCCCTAGACCTCCCCCCGCTTGTCACCTCTCCCCACACTCCTGCTCACAGTGCCCTTCTTCCACCTGCCTCCGCCCTGTCGACACACATGGATCTGGCCGGTGGATGTGTTTCAGGAGGTGCCCCCACACCTTCCCCTGTGCCATCACCCCAAACAACCATTCGCCTCTTCACTCCCAAACCTCTGGCCCCACGGGAGCTCACACAGTGAGATCCTCCCCACAGCCTGTGCCTCGGCTCACACACACACCATTTCCTGATTCCTGATGTACTCTGCCCGACACAACACAGACGCCACCTCTCATTCAAGGAACAGTGTGGGTTTCCCTCTTGGCCGACGACAAAGCTGAGTGCACAGGGACGCCGAGGGCTCTGTCTCAGGACAGGTTATTAATAAACAGCAACACTGGGATAATTAACAAAGACCATGCCTCCAAAGCCCACGTGGTGAGCCAGGACACAACACTCTCTCCTTAGAGTCACCTCAGCACGTCAAAACACACCCACACAGGAAGCACTCCAACAACGAATCTCTCTGCACAAAAGGTCTAGGACTCTACATGAAAAAGAAAAGATGGCAGACAGGGCCCGGCGTGAGAGGGTCTCTCTACCGTCCCCTTGCCCGCTGAAGCGCGTTCTCCCTGCCTGTGCGGTAATGCCTCTGGGGCAGGGTGCTGGGCTCCTGGCTGAGAAGCCACTATCCAGCCTCCCCTGCAGAGGCAAGGAACAGACCGTCCCCAAGAGCCCCCAGGAGGGAGTATGGCCTTGCCGACACCTTGACTTTTGAAATTATGGCCTCTAGAACTACGAGAAAACCAGTTTCTGCTGTCCTAAGCCGTCTAGTTTGTGATAATTCGTTACAGCAGCCCCGGGAAACCAATACACCTGAATGTAAAGGACAATAGTCTTTTCAGCATCTAGAAGAAGGACTAAGCCTTTATGGAGAAAACAGGATTATACCCGCAGGCTTGCAGAAAGCAATGCTTTTTGCACGAAGAAAACAGAATAACACATCTACAATTCTCCAGGAAAGCCACTGTGAGTCTTTCTGTCTAGTAAAATGGACTTTCAAGCCAAGCTGCATAGGCTTCTACCCATGAGCAACATGTAGGAACTCTGGTAATACATCCTCACGACCCCAACTGAGGAATCTAAGGTACAAGTTTCAGACAGACACGGACCTGAGTGCGGGTGGTGAGTAGGAAACCCACAGGTACAATTCTACGGGCTCTTCCCCAGGGCCCCTGAACGGAAGTGACGTGCACCACTCCCAGATACAGATCTTCTGGGCAATGGCTCTGCTCTCCTCCCAGGCTAAGACCTCCAAGGGCTGGCCACCCAGCTCTCAGCAAGTGCATAAGGACAATACTCTAGGTGGTACAGAGAAAAGAAAGGGACAGAATGGAGATTCTGGATGCCACAAGGAACAGGGATGCCCACTGACCGAGAAGCACGCATCTAGGACTGTGCTGTGAAAGGAAACACTTTTTCTACTCTTGGAAGCCACAGGTGGATGCTCTGTGCATGCAGCCTAGCCACCGACTCCAAATAATCACCATTTCCCCTCCAACCGGGAAAACTTCAGAAAGCCTCACAACAGCACATCTGTGTTACAGAACGAGCCGTGAGAGGCGGAGAGGCTTTGAGACTCCGCAGCTCGGGCTCCCAGAGCACAGGCAGGCAGACGCAGGAAGGGGCCCATCGCAGGAGGACAGAAAGCCTAGTGATCGAAGCCTGGAGCCTGCCAGATTTAAAAACACAGTGTGTGTTCCTGGGAGAGGGTGAGGCTTGGCAGCGCAGTTTAGGCATCTTGATCCCCACATAAGAATAGAAAACAGACAGCAATCAAAACCCAGGGATAGGAGTGCCTGGGCGGCTCAGCTGGTTAAGCCTCCAACTCTTGATTTTGGCCCAGGTCATGATCTTGTGGTTCGTGACAATGAGCCCGGAGTCCAGCTGTGCGCTGACAGCACAGAGCCTGATTGGGATTCTCCCTCTCCCTCTCTCTGCCCCCTCCCCCATTAGTGCATGTGTACGTTCAAAAAAAAAAAAATGAATAAACATTAAAAAAAAAAAATCTAAGGTCATAACTTACAACAAAACTAGAGGATGAAATAACCCCAAGACTCCCACATACAAGTGGGTCAGAGCAAATACCCCCCCCTAGACCAACATGACATCAGCATCCGTGTGGTGAAAGCAGAGACAGACAACAGGGAACCTAACCAGCCTGGGAACACGGATCCCTAAGAACTAACCAAGTTCACTAGGAAGTGCAGGACACCAATCCGAGGGGAGCAGTCAAAATTGGGGAGGGTCTGTCCACTCCAGCCTATAAGACCTGCCTGGACAGGACAAGCCCAGCCCCTGTGAGCTGGACACTGATCACCTAGCACTCCTTTCCAGGACAGGGCCTACGATCAAAACTGACCAAGTCAGGAAAAAAAGGAAACAAGTGTAATATTGTAATTTACAGTAAGTACTTATTTAGTCTTCATCCCCTTTCTGGAACAGGCCTTAAAATCCTAGTAATTTCTTAAGCTATAAAAGCTACAAAGATCTTTCGTTACGTAAATGAGGTGACTTTTGGAAAGTACCTAAGACTGGGTCTGGTTGCAGGCGGATCCAACCACGTGATTAGAGTCTCACCCCTTTGACCTCTGGGGGCAGGAGGGGACGAGAGGTTGACTCCATCACCAGTGGTCAATGATTTAATCAATCATGCCTATATCATGAAGCCTCCATTAAAACCCCAAAGGTGGGATTCAGAGAGCTTCCAAGTGGGTGGACATGTGGGTATTTGGGGGGAGTGACGCTCCTACAGAGAACATGGAAGGTCTGTACCCCTTTCATCAAAGCTTGCCCTACACGTCTCTTCCATCTGGCTCTTCCTGAGTTAAATCATTTTATAATAAACCAGTGATCTAATAAGTAAAACCTTTCTCTGAGTTCTTTGAGCTGCTCTAGTTAATTGAAATAAAAGAAGGGTTCTCTGGAAACTCTGATTGATCGCCAATTGGTCACCAGCACAGGTGACAACCTGGACGTGCGAATAGCATCTGAACCGGGAAGGGGCAGGAGGCAATCTTACAGGACTGAGCCCTTCACCTGTGGGAGCCAATACCATCCATCTCAGGTGGATACCGTCAGAATCGAGTTGAATTGCAGGACACCCAGCCGGTATTAGGAAGAATTGCTTGATGGTGCGGGAAGCCCAGCCCCATATTGTAACTGGTACATCATCATAGCTGGGGATCCAAAGTGAAGGTGACATCACTGAGAATCAGTATCAACGACAGAGGAGATTCAGATACAAGTGCAGAGGGGAACTGGGCCAGGTCGTCACCGAAAGCAAACCACTCTATTTTTAACACCGCATGGTAACAATAGGAGAGAGAGCTCTGGAATGTTAGAAAATCTACCCAGAACCACGTCTCCCTCTGAAAGATTTAAAAAAATCTCATAAAAATGAGCGGCATCATGGTACCAAGAGCAAATCCATTGAAATTAGTAGGAGAAAAAAAAAAAAGATGTAACATACCATCCATCCTTATCAATGATGAAAGCCCACCAACCAGAAAGCTATGCCCAGAAAACAGGCCAAAACTGCTACCTACTCTCTCAAAACAAGGCAAATACATTTTGAAAAATTATATGAGACAAGAAATGACACAAACCATAAATGGGAAAACTCAGGAATGAAAGATCAGAACTCAAGAAAGAACTGAAAATAAAAGAAAATATTATTCCAGAAATAACGGAATGATGGGGGTGGAGGACCAAGATGGCAGAGTAGGGGATTCTGGTCCCATCGACTCCTATGGACACAACAAGGCTACAATGACATACAGAGCAACTCTCTCTGAGAATGACATGAAGATTATCAGAACAGCCATTCCACAGCTATAGATCTAAGAAAGAAAACACAAGGGGAAGAGAGGGAGTGGCAGGGACTCGGTCTGGTTGGGACCCACACCCTTTGACACAGCAACCCACAAGCAGGAGGGATATCCCATCAACAGAGGTCCTTCCTGAGGAGCAGGAAGGTCAAGACACAGATGAGGCACCCCCTCCCTGGAGATGTGGAAGAGAAGTTCCCAGAATGTCTTGCATTGCCAATCAGGAGGACTTAACTCTGGGAGAGCTAGCAGGCTACAGGAAACCGAGACTTATTTCGTAAAGGAGCCACACACGAACTCACTCGCTCCAGGATCCAGCACAGGAGCAGCAGTGTGACAAGTACCTGAGCCAGATGTGAAGATTTATGCTTGATTTTAGGTGGTATGCTGGAGAAACAGGGATCTACAGGAATTTTCTCCAGGAATGGAAGTATTAGTGGGTACCATTTTTCTTACCCTCCTTCTGCCCACCTGGCCCAGCACTGATTTCTGATACCATCCATCGACCTTGCTAGCACACCTTACTCTGCCTCAGCATTCCCCAAAAGACCAGCCCCAGCCAGCCCACCTGCCCCTGCAGGTACCCCTTCAAATGGTTCCCAACCTGCTACACCCAGCAAGTGGCCTCAGCCTGAACCACTGCCCTACCCAAAGTGGCTGCCACTCAGGCTGGGGATCCCAACCATGCTGCCTCACAACAACCACCCTGGGACTGAACCCCTAACCAGCATGCCCATGGCAGCCATGGTCCAGACATAACAGGAGGATACACAAAACCCACACGGGCATATCCTAGGAAAGCCTGAGTCTGGTAACCGAGGGGGTTGCACGTCTGTGCCCAACATGTCATCTTCTACATAAAGCCACTTCTTCAAGACAGGGAGCCATAGGTGATTGACCAACTACAGAGAAACAATTAGAGTCAGGCACAATGAGGAGGCAGAGCAATAGTTTCCAAATGAAAGAGTAAGACAAAATCTTGGGAAAAGAACTAGACAAAAGGAAGATAAACTACCTCATAAAGAGTTCAACACAATGGTTATAAAAAAAAAAACCCATCAAACTCAGGAGAAAAATGGATAAACATAGTGAGAACTTTAAGAAAAAGACAGGAAATACAAAAAGGAACCATTCAGGGCTGAAGAATACAATCACAGAAGTGAAAAATACGACAGGAGAATAGAGGGTGCAAAAACACACATCAGTGACCTAGAAGGCAGCATAGAAGAAATCACCCACCCTGAAGAGCAAGAAGAAAAAAACAAAAATTAAAGAGAATAGTGTCAGAGACCTCTGTGCAACATCATGCACATAAAACTGCGTTTTATAAGGGTCCCAGAAGAAGTGAACAGAGAGAAGGGGAAGAAAATCTATCCGAAGAAATAACAGCTGAAAACTCCCCTAGCCTAGGAAAGCAAACAGACATCAGGACCAGGAATCACCAACAGTCCCAAACAAGATGAACCCAAAGAGATTCAGATCAAGAAACGAATTAAAATGTCTTGATTAAAGATAAAGACAAAACATTAAGAGAGCTTCAAGAGACAAGCCAGAAGTTACTTACAAGGGAAACCCTAATAGGCCATGGGGTGATTTTTCAGCAGATACTCTGCAGCCCAGAAGGAAACACCATGATAGAGTCAACGTGCTGAAATAAGAGAACCTGAAACCAAGAATATTCTACCTGACAAGGTTATCAGTCAGAATTCAAGGAGAGATAAAGAGCTTCCCAGAAAAGCAGAATTTAAAGGAGTTCAACACCACTAAACCAGTCTTACAAAAAATGTTTAAGGGATTTCATCAAGCAAAAAAGAAAAGGCATAACTAGAATGAAGAAAATTATCAAAGAAAAAAAAACCTCACTGGGAAAAGCGATGTATAATAATGGCAGTGAATCAACCATTTATAGAGCTTATGGTAAAAGACGGAAGTTGTAAAATCAACTGTATCTATAATAATTGGTTATGAGTCCATGAAATTTTGAAATATAAAATATGATATCAAAAACAAAATCTGGAGGGAGGGTTGAAAACTTACTGTTTTTGGAATGTGTTCAAACTTATACAACCATCACCTTAAAATACATGCAGCGTATACATAGGATGTTACATACAGACCCCGGAGTGACCACAAACCCAAAACCTTTACCAGGTACACAAATAAACAGAAAAGAATTCAAACGTAACACTAAAGAAAGTCATCAAATCACAAGGGAAGAGAGCAAAAGAAGAAAAAGAACTACAAAAACAACCAAAAAACAAAATGGTAATAATTACATACTTACCAGAAATTAAGTGTAAATAGACTAAATGCTCTAGTCAAAAGACAAGGTGACTGAATGGATTTAAAGAAAGAAATTAAAAAAAAAAATACCCATGATATATGCTGCCTATAAGAGACTCATTCAAGACCTAAAGACACAGAGGGAATGAAAAGAATGGGAAAAAAATAGTCCATGCAAAGGGAAATGTAAAGAAAAGCATGAGAAGCCATACTTAGGCAAAATAGACTTTTAAAACAAAGTCTGCGGCATGACACAAAGGGCATTACATAATGAGAAAGGGATGAATCCAACAAGAGATAGAACTGTAAATATCTAGGCACCTAACATAGCAGCACCTATAAAGCAAATATTGACAGACATAAAGGGAAAAACTGAGAGTAATAATAATCATAGTGGACTTTTAACACTCCACTCCACTCCACTTAATCAATGGATAGATCACCCAGGCAAAAAATTGATAAGGACACAACACATGAGATCAGCTGGACTTACCAGATATGAATAGAATAATCCATCCAATAACAGCAGAATACACATTCTTTTCAAGTGCACAAGGCACATTCTTCAGGCTTCAACAAAGCCTGAAGTTAGCAGAAGGAAGAAAATAATAAAGATCAGAGTGGAAGTAAAGGAAGCAGGGACCAAAGAAATAGAAAATATCAGTAAAACTAAGAGCTGGTTTTTGACAAGATAAACAAAAGTGGTAAAGATCACGTTTATCCTCAAAATGAGTCTTAGTAAATTTAAGAAGACTAAAATTGTATCAAGCATCTTTTCAAACCACAATAGTATAAAACTAGAAATCAATTACAAGGAAAGAACTGGAAAAACATGCTGCTAAACAAAGGGTCAACAAAGATATGAAAGAGGAAATCCAAAAATACCTCAACACAAATGAAAATGGCAACACCGCAAAATCTATGGAACATAGCAAAGGAGTTCTAAGAGGGAAGTTTATAGTAATACAGACATATCTCAAGAAACAAGAAAAATCTCAAATAAACAATCTAACCTTATATCTAAAGGAACTAGAAAAACAATAAGCCTGAAGTTAGCAGAAGGAAGAAAATAATAAAGATCAGAGTGGAAGTAAAGGAAGCAGGGACCAAAGAAATAGAAAATATCAGCAAAACTAAGAGCTGGTTTTTGACAAGATAAACAAAAGTGGTAAAGCCTTTAGCCAGAATCATCAAGGGAAAAAAAGGGGGGGGGGCCCAAATAAATAAAATCAGAAGTCAAAGAGAAAGTTACAACCAACACCAAAGAAATAAAACATGATTATAAAAGTCTACTATGAATTGATATATGTCAACAAATTTGTCAACCTGGAAGAAATGGGATAAATTCCTAGAAATACACAATCTTCAAAGACTGAATTAAAAAGAAAGAGAAAACCTGAACAGACCAATAACTAGTTACAAAATTGTACTGGTCATCGAAAAACTCCCCAAAACCAAAGTCTAGGATCAAATAACTTCACAGGTAAATTTTATCAAACATCGAAAAAGGAGTTAGTACCTATCCTTCCTAAACTATTCCAAAAAGCCAAAGAGAAGAAATTGCTTGCAAATTCATTTTACAAAGCCAGCATTACCCTAATCAAACCAGACAAAGACACTACAGCAAAAACAAAATCACTAGCCAATAACCCTGATGAACACAGAACCAAAATCCTCAACAAAGTGTTACCAAACCAAATTCAAAATACAGTAAATGGATCATACACCAAGGTCAAATGAGATTTATTCTAGGGATTCAAAGATGGTTGAATATTTGCAAATTAACTGAGATACACACTAATAAAACAAAGAATAAAAATCTTACCTCAATGCACAAAGAAAAACCATTTATCAAAATTCAACATCTATTCAGGATAAAAACTCAACATAATGGAAATAGAGGAAACATACCTCAACATAATAAAGACCGTATATGACAAACCCACAGAAAACCTATTCAATGGTGAAAATCTGAAAGCTTTTCTTATAAAATCAGGAGCAAGACGAGGATGCCCACTCTTGCCACTTTTATTTAATCCAATACTGGAATTCTTAGCCACAGTACTCATGCAAGAAAAAAAAAAGGAATACAAATCTGGTGAAGAAAAAGTCAAACTGTCACTACTTGCAGATGAGAAAATATAAATAGATAACCCTAAAGACCACACCAAAAAACCTACTACAATGAATAAACTCAGTGATGTTGTACAATACAAAATTAATATACAAAATATGTTGTATTCCTATATAGTAATAATGATCCGAAATAAATTTTAAAAACAATCCATTTATAATTGCATCAAACAAAATTCCTGGGAATAAATTTAACGGAGAAGCTGAAAGACCTGTACTCTGAAAACTGTAAGACAGGGATGAATACAAATAAATAGAAAGAGATATCATGCTCATGTCTTGGACGAATATTGTTAAAATCTCCATTCTACCCAAAGTACCCTACAGACTCAATGCAAGCTCTATGAAAACAGAATGGCGTTTTTAACAGAACTAAAACAAAGAATCCAAAAATTTGTATGGCACCAAAAAGTAGCCGTGCAGTCGTGACAAAGAAGTACAGTTCTGGAGGTATCACACTCCCAGACCTCACACTATACTACAAGGCTACCGTGATCCGAACAGTATGGTACCGGCACGGCAGCTGACACAGGGATCAACAAAACAGAACAGAAAATAAACCTATGCTTATAGGGTCAAATAATTTACAAGGCAGGACCCAAGAATATACAACGAGAAAGACAGTCTTTTCAATAAATGGTGCTGGGGAAAAAAAGTGAACCACTTTCCTGCACCACATAAAAAACAGTCGAACCTTTCTATCAAGTGGAACTTAATATACATATATATAGTGAATATACATATATACTTAAATATATATATATATTTACTATGTAAGTACACATATATATACTTTACATATATGTACATATATATTTACATACTTGGCTAAAAAGAAAATGAAATCATGCCATTTATATCAACATGGATGGATCTAGAGGGTATTATGCTAAGGGAAATCACTCCAAGAATGATAAATACCACACAAGTGCATATATGAAATCTAAAAACACAAATGAATCAACAGAACAGAAACACACTCATTATTAATACAGTGAACAAACTGGTGGTTGCCAGACATGAGGTTGGGAGATGGGCAAAATAGCTGAAGGGCAGGAAAAGGAATAAACTTCCAGTCATAAAAATAAGTCACAGGATGTAAAAGTACACCATAAATAATAGAGTCAATAAAATTGTAACTGTTTTGTATGGTGACAACTGGTAACTAGACTTACCATGGTGATCATTTTGTAATGTGTATAAATGTTGAATCACTATGTTGTACACCTGAACTAATATTGTGTATCAACTATACTTCAATCAAAATTAAATTAAAATGCAGAGCTTAAAAAAAAGACAAAATTCAAAGGCACATAAGAACAAATCAGCATGGGGTGCGTGGGTGGCTCAGTCAGTAAAGAATCCAACTCTTCATTTCGCTCAGGTTATGATTTCAGGATTTGTGATAACCAGAGCCCCACATCGGGTGAGTGCCGAGCCAGCTTGAAATTCTCTCTCTCTTTCTGCCCCTCCCCAGCTCGTGCTTTCTCTCGCTCTTAAAATAAATAAATATTTAAAAAATCAACACAAAAGAATGACTTACAAGAAATAGGAAGCAAAATGGAGATTTCTAAAACTGAAGAAAATAAAGAGATAAATAAGATTTGAGAGAAAATAATATACATTAAAGACAGGCAAGATTAACAAACATGAAAAAATGCCTAAAGAAGAAAATACAAAGGGAACTGAACCATATATGTATATACACATATGTATACTAAAATCATAATGTGAAGAAAAATTCCCTGAAATAAAAAGATTTTATCTTCCACAGTACAAATATAAAGAGCATACCACATACTTGGGAAATAATCCACAAAGTCCCCATACCAAGACATAACTAAAATCACTGGACTTAAAGGAAAAGTAAGTAATCTGCTCAGCATCTCGAAATAAGAAACTATGGTTTCTGGGTGGCTCAGTTGGTTAAGCGGCCGACATCGGCTCAGGTCATGATCTCATGGTCTGTGAGTTCAAGCCCCGCGTCGGGCTCTGTGCATACGGCTCAGAGCCTGGAGCCTGTTTCAGATTCTGTCTCCCTCTCTCTCTGCTCCTCCCCCGCTCATGCTCTGTCTCTCAAAAATTAAATAAACATCAAAAATTTAAAAAAAAAGAAACTACGGTTTATATAGGAAATAAAATGAGGCTATCAGGCTTTGGGACAGCGATGGCTTATGCTAGAAAGAAATGGTATACATTTGAATACTCTAGGTAAGACACTGTGAGTCTTTATATCCAAGAAAAGTGACCTTTAAGTGAAGAGGGTACAAATACTTCTCTATCATGAACATGCATTAAAAAAAAAAAATCCAGGAAATACCTATTTTTGGGCCCTTCCTGTGGAATCTATCAGGGTATGAAGCTCAAGCAATCAAAACAGCAAGAAAGACGACCTGAATGAAGTCTGGTGTACATATGTATACGTATAAAATATATAGGTGTCTGTAGAACTGAGATAGTTAAACAGGAGAGAGTATAACAATGGATATATGCACGAAAAGGTTAGATATGGCTCATGTATTTATTAGAAGAATTATAACAAAGCTGTATCTGGTTTCCAGGCCAGCACATCAAGAACTTGGAAGTCATTATTCCCACGATCACAAGAAAAAAGTTGATTCAACAGAACATAAACAACGCCTCTTCAATCCAGAAGAGAACCGAGGTCACAGAGCAAACCACCATATGGAAAACCGCAAAGACGGGTGACTGAGAATCACAGCTTCCCAGCAGCGGAAACAGCCAGGCCAGCCAGCAACTGGTAGCAACACTTCCGGGGCAGCTAATTTATGGAGGCTGAGTCAACCAATAGCTTCAGAGAGGAAAAACTCCTGGGGACCCAGGCCGTGGGAGCCCCACCGGGTTCTTGGGCTGAAAAATCAATGAGAAAAATCCTCCGTTGCTTCTTGCGGAGGAAGGGAGTAAATAAAAACCTTGAAGGGAGACCAAAGCATTTTGTTATCCTTTAAAAAGAAGAAACGATGTACCACACCCTAACCAACCTGGGAGAGGGAAAGACCCAAGTCCAGTCTCTTCTCACCTTCCCGTCTCGCCTAAGGAAAAAAAATGCTGAAAAGCACTTTGGAAGGTCAAGGCCCAGGAGCCCCCTCCCGACACCTCGCCAACAGGGCTCCTATACGGTAACAAGGTTATGGCTGAAAAAGTACAGTGATCAGACACTACGAAGGAGGAGTCTCTAGGGAAACCCAGAGAGAACAGGAAAGACAAAAACAAGGACACTAGAGGAAATCCTAGCCCATGAATCCTACAGCCACAGCACACAAAGCCTTACACTAAAAGCCTTTTTAACTCAGTTTTGTTTCCTTAAGGCATCATATCTGGCTTTTATCAAAATTACAAGGCATACTAAAAGACAAAAATAAAGTCTAAAGAGACAAGGCAAGCAACAGAATCAGACTCAGATAGGACAGTGACTTCAGAATTACCAGAAGGGGAGTGAATATAAAATAATTCTCATTGGGATGTGAAATACAAAATCAGCCAACATCCAAGAACATAAGAACGAATGATGTACGCAGAATGCAACCCTAAGAAACAATCAGAAGGAAATGTTAGAAATCAAAATGAAATAACAGGTATGAAAAAGGTCTTTTTTGGGCACATTGGGAGACTTAACAGTCATGTGAGCTTGAAAATAGGTCAACATACACTTGACAAACTGACGAAAAAAGAATGGAAAGAATGGAACAGAATATCCAAAAACTAGGAGACAATTCCAAAAATGTAATATACATATAATAGGAATACCAGAAGCGAGAAAAAAAAAAAAAAAGGGAGAGGGGCCCAATCGGGATGTAAGGAACAGAAGAAATATCTGAAGTACTAATGGCTGAGAACTTTCCAAAATTAATGATGGACACTAAACCACCAAACCAATATATCCTCCTTAGCTACTTACCCAAAGTTAAGGAGAAGACAATCACCTAGAAGGATAATTACCAAAATATCTACACCTAGGCATACCATATTCAACTAAAGAAAACCAAAGACAAAGAGTAAACATTTAAAAAATCCAGAGAGGAAAGAAGACAAAACACTACCTATACATGAACAAGAATAAAAACTGCCTGGGCCTTCTCTTTGGAAACCGTGCGAGGAAGGAGAGAATGGAGTGAAATACTGAAGTGCTGAACAAGCAAACCCACCAACCTCCAAGTCTACATCCAGCAAAATTATCCTGGACTTTCTCATACTAAGAAAAATTGAGAGACTGGCCTTGAAAATAAGTATTTTTAAAAGAAGTTCTTCAGAGGAAAATGATAAAGGTCAGAAACTCAAAACTACATAAAGAAAGGACGGGCATTAGAAAAGGAATAAAAGTTATATAGTTATTTTTAAATGGTCACACATACAACAGTTTATAATTACAGCAACCAACGAATTCATAGATTATTGCTTATGGATAGGTAAAATGAATGACAGCAACGTACTAAGCGACAAGAGGTAGGAATGAGGACACTATTCGCTAATTCAAAAAGATATACGTGCTCCTGTGTTTACTGCAGCATTATTTATAACAGTCAAAATATGGAAGCAGGCTCAGCGTCCATCAACAGGCGAATGGGTAAGGAAGACATGGGGTATATATACACACACACCCACATACTCACAGCGAAATATTACACAGCCCCCAAAAAGGACTGTGTTATGTCATCTGAGACAACGTGAACAGACATAAAAAGTAGTATGCTCATTGAAGTAAGACTGGGAAAGACATATACTGTATGATTCCACTCATAAGGGGAATCTAAAAAAATAATAAATGAATAAACAAAAAGCAGAATCAGACCTATAAATTCAGAGAACTGATGGTTGCTAGAGGGTAAGGGGGTGGACAGTGTGGGCAAGACGGGTGAGGGGAGAGAGAGAGATACAAGCTTCTAGCTATGACATGAATTAAGTTACAGAAATAATAGGCACACTGACTATAAAGAATTTAGTCAATGATACTGTAAGAGGAATGTATCAGGACAGATAGTATTTACCCTGTGCTGAACACAGCTTAAGATACAACTCTGTCAAATGACTACACTGTATACCCAAAACTGCTGTAACACTAAGTGTTAACTGCACTCAAAGAAACAAATAAATGATTCATTAAATGACACTGTGAAAGAAAAAAAGAAACAAAGTATACTGTTTAAGATGCCTGTAAAATGAAGTTGTATACTTGAAAGCTGATTTAGATTCACTGTAAAGTATACTGCAAACTCTTTGGCAACCACTAAAAAAGTAAAAAGAAATATAGCTGATACGCTAAGAGGTTAAAAAAAATGAAATGATCAAATTCTCCATTAAAACCAGAGAAAGCAGAAAAAGACAAAAAAGAAAGAACAAAGAATCAAGATAACAAATAGAAGTTAAAAATAAGGTCAAAATTAATCCATTTATATTGATAACTGCTTTAAATGTGAATAGTCTAAACACAAAGCAATTAAAAGATAGAGACTACCGGAGTAACCAAAAAACAAGATTCGATTATATGTTGTCTGAAATGAACCACTTTAAACACGAAGCCACTGATAGTTTAATAGTAACAGAAGAGAACAAGATATATTATACTAACATTTAAAAACAAAAGGAAAAGGCAGAGTAGGCATATTAATTTCAGATAGACTTCAAAGGAAAGATTATTATCAAGGATAAAGAGGAGATTACAGAGTGACAAGGGGGTCACTGATCCAAGAAGACATAACAGTCTTCACAGTGCACGTGCCTAACACAGTAACGTAAAAGTTAATAGACCTGCAAGGAGAAACAGGCAAATCAAATGGAAGTTGGACAATTCAACACCCCTCTATCGGTAATTGAAGGCCCAACAGAAAAACTAAGCGACATCAATCAAGCGTACCTAACTGACATTTATAGAAAACTTCCTCAGCACAGTACATCAGCAAGAGGCTCGCATGGGACATTTTTTTTTTTTTAACATTTATTTATTTTCTTGAGAGAGAGAGAGACAGACAGAGCATGAGCGAGGGAGGGACATAGACAGAAGGGGAGACACAGAATCTGAAACAAGCTCCAGGCTCTGAGTCGTCAGCACAGAGCCCGACACAGGGCTCGAACTCGGGAACGGTGAGATCATGACCTGAGCCGAAGTTGGACGCCCAACTGACTGAGCCACCCAGGCGCCCCTCGCATTGGACATTTACCAAGACAGACCACATTCTGGATCATCTAAGACACTTAAGAAACTAACAATAACAGAAATCATACAAAGTACACTCTTGGACCACAATGAAACTCAACTAGAAAACAGTAATACAAAAAATACCCAGAAAATCCCAAAACATGTGGAGATTAACAACATATCTCTAGATAATACTTGGGTCAAAAAGAAATCTCAACGGAAATTTACAATATTTTGAACTAAGTGAAAATGAACTACTACTTAGTAAAATGTGTGGAATCCACCAAAAGCAGTGCTTACTTGGGAAGTTCATAGCATGGATGCGTATACCAGAAAGAACAAACATCTCAAACGAGTAATCTAAGCTTCCATTTTAGGAAACCAGAAAAAGGAGAACAAAATTAAGCCCAAAGAAACCAGAAGAGGCAATAAATACCAGAGCAGGAATCAAGAAACTGAAAACAGGAAACCAGTAGAGAAAATCTCTGAGATCAAAAGTTAGTTCTTTGAAAGATCAATAAAATTGATAAACCTTCAGGCAAGTTAGCCAGGAAGAAAAAAAGAGGCACAAATTACTAATATCAGAAATAAAAGGAAGGTCATCACTACTGATCCCATTAATGCGAAAAAGGATAAGAAAGGATGGTGAAGAACTCTATATCCACAGATGCAATGTAATCCCAATCAAAATCATATCAGGTTTATTCTGGGGATCTCAGTAAATTAAACTTTATACATGATGTCAATAAATTAAACTTTATATGAAAAAGCCAAAGACCCAGAGTGGTCAACTGAACACTGGAGAAGAAAAACAAACTCAGAAAATTGATACTACCCAACTTCAAAATTTACTATAAAGCCACTGTAATAAAGACAGTGTGGTACTAATAAAAGAACAAATAGATCAAGGTCAGAACAGAGCCCAGAAACAGATCAGCACAAATACAGTCAACTGATCTTTGACAAAGGAGAAAGCCAATTCAGGGGAAAAAAGGTAACTTGCCAACCAGGGGAGCTCAAACACTAGACATTCACATTCAAAGAAAACACAAACAAAAAGAATCTAGACACAGAACTGATACCTTTCACAAAAATGAACACAAGATGTATCACAGACCTAAATGTAAAATGCGAAACTTTAAGAATCCTAGAATAAACACAGGAAAAAATCAGATCGAGGTGGCCCTAGATTTGGAAACGACTTTTCATTTATAACACCAAACTCTCTATCCAAAAGCAAAAAGGTGGTGAGACTTCATTAAAATTTAAAACTTCTCCTTTATGAAAAATAATGGTAAGAAAATGAAAAGAAAAGCAACAGACTATGACAAAATTTATGCAAAATAAGTATGTGGTATAGGACTACTATCTAATACACACAAGTTTTAAAACTCAACAAGAAACCCACCCAACTAAAAAGTGGGCCAAAAAACTTAACACACCTCATCAAAGATATACAAATGGCAAATTAACATGTGAAAATATTGTCTACATCGTATGCCATTAAGGAACTGGAAATTAAAACGATGAAATACTACTACACACCTATTACAATGGCTAAAATCTGGAACACTGGCATCACCAAATTCGGGCAAAAACAGAACTTTAATACATCCCTTGTAGGAACACAAAATGGTACAGCCACTTCGAAAGGCATTTTGTTGGTTTCTTCTTAAACTAAATATACTCTTACTGTATGATCTAGCAATTGTGTTCCTTGCTATTTACCCAAAGGAGTTAAAAAACTATCATCACCCAAAAATCTGTACATGAATGTTTACAGCAGCTTGGTTCATAATTGCCCAAGTTTTGCAAGCAACCTTAGATGTCCTTCTGTAGGTGAATGGATAAGTACACTGTGGTACATCCAGACACTGGAGCATTATTCAATAATAAAAAGATAGGTGAAGAAACAAATGAATAAAAAAGCAAAAGCAGATCAGACCTATAAACACAGAATAACTGATGGTTGCCAGAGGGAAGGGAAGAGGGAGATATGGGCTTCCAGTTATGGAATAAGACATGGAAATAAAATGTATAGTGCGGGGAATACACTCAGTGATACTGTGACGGTGTTGTATGCTGACAGATAAGCACATTTGTGGTGAGCGCGGCATAAGGCACACAGACACACAGGTTGAATCGCTATGTTGTACACCTGAAACTAATGTACATCGTGTGTCAACTACACTCAAAGAATTTCTAAATAAAAATAACATAGGCACTATCAAGGCAAGAAAAGACACAGAGAATCTTAAGCACGCAATGCTAAGTCAAAGGCGACTTTCTGTAAAGGTTACATGCTATATAATTCAGCTATATGACATTCTGGAAAAAACAAAACTACGGAGACATAAAATTTCAGTGGTTGCCTGGGGTTTGCAGGGAGGTTATAAAAGAAAGAGGGGAAAATAAGTAGAGCACAGGGGATATTTAGGGCAGTGAAACTGTTGTGTGTGACATTACGCATTTGTTAAAACCCACAAAGCGCTACGACACAGAGTGAACAGTAAACCATGGACTACAGTTAACTTACGGACCCTGGTCCGTCGATTTTAATATAAATCACCACACCTAGGCCACATGTTAATGACAGGCGAATGGTGGGGGTTTTAATAATAGAGGAAGCTGCTTTAAAAAATAAAGTCCAGTTTGGTTTTTTTTCTTTTTTTAAAGGGGGGAGAAGCAGGAGAGAATGGGGGAAGCATACACACAAAACGAGTGTTTTCAGCACTATCAGTGGTGACCTTAGGATGGACCATTGTGAGTAACATACCGAATAAGTGAGATATTCCAATTCTACCACTGTTTGTAGCCCTGAGAATCAGAATGCTTGGAGTAGAAGGAAACGGATGTGCAGAGTAGAAGTAACCGCAGTCCTGTATTTGAATTGGAACTCATTAGTTATTTCATCCTTAAAAACATACTTTTCTCAGCCCTGTCCATTAAAAAAGCCTAAAAGCCACCAGCACCCAGCAGTAAGATGTGCCCCGGGGAGCCCAGACTGGGCCTAAAATATTTCCCACTACAACATACCGACAAAACCAGGGTTTCTTAGAGGCTGGAAAGATTCCAGGTCTGGGGCAGGAATTTACAGACACGTCTGGAACAGCCTAGGAACCGCACATGGCAAGGAAGCTGCCAGAGACAGTCTTGCAAATGGAAAGGCCATGTCGAATGGACGGTACAGCCAATCAGAAGAGGCTCCCAGGGGGCAGAAACGAACAACAGGTGTTCGAGCAAGGACAACGGCTGCCCAGCTATGGTGCACAAGCGGGCACACACAGGTGGTTTTAAAAAGCAACAATTCTGATACTTGTTTCTACACTCAGAGCTCTCATGTAACTGGCCCCGCGAGTGGCCTATGCATTAGAAACGTTAAAGGTCGCCTAGGGGCTATTTCGCAGCCAAGTCTGCAAGCTAATGGCATAAAGGTACTGGTCAACAGACAAGGTCCTTCCTGGAGACAGGCCTGAGGTGTGGTGTGAACACGCCTTCTGGGAAGAGGGCGGCGCACTGAGCCAGCACCTCGCCTGGCCGGGGCCAGCGCGGTCTGCGAGATCTCATTACACGGTACCAACGTTCACCCTCTGCCTGTCACGGAAGTTTCCAGGATCTTCCCCATGTGGGGATTCTTGCCTTCTATTTTTACAAGGATGTAGGAGCACATTCCAGACGCAACGACTCCACTCCTGGTCCACAACCTCATGACTGTGTGTTCACCCGAAGATGTGGGTTCACAGGTTTATGGGCGCACTGCTCATGACCGCCCTCCTCTGGAAACGATCCACACGTCGGTCAACAGCAGATCGGGGGAACAAACTGGGGCAGAACTCACACACTGGATCCAAACCCAACTGCACAGCCCGAGTGACGCTCACAGGACGCTCCGCAGAGAATCAGACACTCAGAGGGCGCACATTTGCTCCTTTCTTCTCAGCTTAATTAAAAAAATTTTTTTTAATTTTTTATTTTTAACGTTTATTTATTTTTGAGAGACATAGAGACAGAGTATGAGCAGGGGAAGGGCAGAGAGAGAGGGAGACAGAGAATCCGAAACAGGCTCCAGGCTCTGAGCCATCAGCACAGAGCCCTGACGCGGGGCTCAAACTCACAGACCTGTGAGATCATGACTGAGCTGAAGTCGGCCACTTAACCAACCGAGCCACTCAGGCGCCCCATAAAAAAAAAAAAATTTTTTTTTTTGAGAGAGAGAATGTGTGAGCAGGGAAGGGAGAGAGGGAGGGAGAGAGAAAATTCCAAGCAGGCTCCACCCCCTGCATGGAGGCCAACTCGGGGCTCGATATGACAACCATGAGATCCATGACCTGAGCCAAAACCAAGAGGTGGGCACTTCACCAACTGAGCCACCCCAGGCGCCCCACGCGATCCTCTTTTACCTAACGATGTACAAAAACAGGCAGAGCTATGCCTTCAGAGTCAGGACGGTGTTTATCCTTGAGGGGATAGTGACTGAGAGGAGCAAGGCTTCCGGGCTCTCCATCATGCTGTTTCTCGGTTTAAAAACGTGTCATGCTGTCCTGTTACCTGTGCGCTGATCCAAATGGTTGCTTCAATAGTTTTTTTTTGAAGTGGATATTTTTTTAAGTATGTGTAAGTGAGGAAGAAGAAGGTTCCTGCTTCCTCGGCCCAATGAGCATGGGCGAGCCAGCATCCCTGAACGCATTCCTGCATCGATACAGAATTGTGAGCCCACAGACGGCACGTACCATGGCTGTGACCATGGAGTGACCCGACTGCTGGCGGTCACTCAGTGTACACCTGCCCACTTAGCTGTTCTGTCCTTGTACGTGCATGCGCCTGTCAAAAACATTAAGACGGCATAATTTAAGAACATGGCTTCTGAAGTCTGATGGCCTGGCTCTCCTTCGTATCAGGTGCGTGACTGGAAGCAAGTTAACTTTAGTTCCCTAAATCTGTTTCCTCAGATATAAACTGGATGATGAGGATGAAGACAACAATCATAACGAAACTGTGGGTTTAAAAGAACTCACCCATATGGAGAGCTTAGTACAATACCTGGTGCATGGTAGGCCACGTGTGTTTATGCATTTTTATTTGTGTGTGTGTGTGTGTGTGTGTGTGCACGCACGCGCAGGTTACTATGTGTAAACGGCATAGTATTTTAATTACATTATCAATCATTTTTAATCCTTCTAATAGAAAACGTTAGAAGGTACAAATATGTAATAGGTTAAACATGTACCTTCCTCATGACCTAAAGGCTTAAATATTTATAGCTCTGCAAAACCAATTTACACCTGAACATTTGCAAAACCAGTTGCATACTGAGGCTGCAAAGCATGTTAGCAGTCTCTGGTCTGAGAGGCCAAGACCCCTTCCCAATTACCTGGTGTGGTGTGTGCCTCTCAGCCTCTCATTTGACTCACTGTGGCCTTAAAATCGCAAACTATTCTGAGTCCAGAGAAATTACTAACATATACACAGGAAGATATGTTAAATGAAAAGGTGCTTTATGAAGTACAGGTAGATGATAACTGAAGTCACCACTTCATGTAATTCGGGTTTATTGTAAGAAGCAGTATTTCCCCGACACTGTCTCTCCAGCACCATACTTCATAGCGTTGTAAACCTACGTTCTGTTTGAAGACAGAAGAAACGAATCAGTATTCAACAGAAAAAGATCTCGCATTGGATCATTACATTCAGTTAAGACTTTTAAGTTTTTCAGAAAACCCTAAAGAAAGGGGGAGGGTCACAGTGACCAGATGGAAGAGTAAGTTGCTTCCAGGGGTTTCTTCGCCCATTAACGTTCTGCGACAGCGTGGTAACACTGCGTTTCCAGGCCGACAGGCGGGCCGAACGATACACGCTACTGGCCTCGAGCAGTGCTTTTAAAGAATTCTGAAACTGACGGCCTTGAGGTCAGGTCTGTGGCCCCAGTCGGCCCTGGAAATCATCAGTCCTTAACATCTGAGCCGGGCCCTCACTGGACTTCAGGGGTGCCAAACGACATGGCACAGCGTTATAGAACAGACGTGTCCAGCACGCGTAAGTGTGAACTCCGATCCCATCGCTGGGGCTTTACAGACCCTAGCTAACCTCCGCCTTGCCGTCTGCAAGAAGCTGACAATTAACACCTGCACCAGAAATGAGAGCATAAAACGGTAAGAAGCGCTCACCCCCACCATAAGCGCTTGCGCCTAGATCATTCAGAACCTCTGGTGTGGGCGTTACGAGCGCAACTGCGGCCCCTCAAAACTCGCCTGCTGAAGCCCTAACCCCCAGTGTCTCAGAATGGGGCTGTATTTGGAGACAAGACCTTTAAGGAGGTGATGAAGTCAAAATGGGGCCGTCAGGGTGAGCTGTCATCCAAGCTGAGTGGTGTCCTCTCAAGAAAAGGAAAGTGGACATGCAGACAAACACCACGCAGGTGTGCACACAGGGAGAGACCGCGTGAGGACACAGTGAGAGGGCAGCCATCTGTAGGCCATGCAGAGAGGCCTAAGCAGAAACCAACCCTACCGACACTTGGAGCCTGGACTTCCAGCCTCCACAACTGTGAGGCGGAAACGCCTGTTCTGTAACCCCCCCAGTCTGTGGGGAAAGCCCTAGCAGACTAATAAAGTAGGGAATGTTATACTATCATCTGTCTTCCTGGTTTAACCGACGCCTCCAATCTGAAATACTGTTTCACGTTGGTAGGCATCACACACTGGTGAAATCTGCCCAAAGGGAGCCGGCAGATTCCATTTCTCTCTTGTGTTTCACTGGGAGAAATCCGCTGACTGGTCAGCACCTCTCCATTCGGAAGCCTTAGGCCTCCAGCAGGCTTCAGGACGGCAAGGTAATTATGAAACATGCCGAATATTAAAGATACTGGGAATCAGACAGCACATAACAAAGGTGAGGTTGCTTTGACTGTGAAGTTCATGGAAGTATCATAAAAGGGGCTATCTCTAAAAAAGGAGGCTGCATGAGGAGAAAGGAAGCAACCCTCCAAGTAGCAGTGGATGAAGGGGCAGGAGGTGTAGTAGGTCTTGAGAAAAATACAGAGGCTCAACGGTGACCCCTGCCGGCCAGACACTTGATCTACATGGGGCAGGAAGTCCCCTGAGAAGCCCTGAGGAAAACAGAGGCTCAACAGTGACCCCTGTGGGCCAGGCACTTGATCTACACGGACTGTTTCTCAGCCATTATGCTCATGTTGCTTTAAAGAATAAAAAATAAGCCAGAGAGTGCAAACGTGCTATTCAAAGAAGCAAAGGTGATGTAAAAAAAAAATCATCTCTAGTTTTTGCTTGGTAATAGTGGATCTCATGTATCTAGATAAATTTTCTTTGAACCAGGTTCATGTAAATTTATGGAAAGAGGAGACAGTACGTAGCTCTCAATTATTATCCATATCAATTTTAGCACTGATTAGCACAATTAAGAGCTGGCTGGAATGGCAAAGCAGTGGGTGCGAACAGTTTCTGATGCCTAATATCTAACTACTTCAGATTCATTATACAGCTTACGGCTTTCTCAACATAGCAATATTAATTTATCAATGGACAACTTAAAGATTCAGTAGGTAGAAAACTCCCAAAGAGACTTGGCTGGACTGGCGCCCATCCTGATAAAGTGCTAATAAGTTCAATACACAGTTATTGGAGGATGTATGTTATTTGACTTAGCTGAAAACGGCCAACATCTTTTAATGCCGGTCATTCTCAGGAGACACAGCGCATCCTGTGAGATGCCCTGCTGCCTCCCCACCTCCCTCCCACATTGACCAAGGCTCTGGGTTTGCCACGTGAGGCCACTGTTCTTCCTCCTGACCCTCTCACACCAGACATGCCCATCTAACTTCCTGGGATTTCTCAGTCGGGTGAGGGAGGCGGCCCTGGGTGCCCAGACATCATGCAACAGAGAGATGAGCAGGCAAAGGTCACTGGAGAAGCATCGTTACTGAGCACTCTAAACGCTAAAGAGACACTGTGTTGTATATTTTTTATACAATCATAGATAAAACAGATCTTAAAACAATAGTAATAGTGAAGATCAAGACTGATACGTGCCGTGCTACTGCACGAAAGTGTGTGCCCCCAAAATTCATGTATTGAAACCTCATCCCCATCGGTGATGGTATCAGGAGGTGGGGACTTTGGGAGGTGATGAGGTGAAGCCCCCAGGCATGGGACTAGTGTTCTTATAAGACACCAGAGAGAGGCCCATACTCCATTCACCATGGGAAGACACAGTGGTCTGTGAACCAGGAAGTGAATCCTCATGGCCCTGACCTTGGACTCTAGCCTCCAAACTGTAAGAAATAAATTTCTGTTGCATATAAGCCGCCCAATTAAGGTACTGTAACTGTGGCCAAATGGACTCAGCCACGATACGCCAGATGCCACACTAGGTACTGTACAGATAAGGACTCAGAGCAAGTCTCTGAGGTGGCTACTTGACTTTCATTATTCCCATTTTATAGACGAGAAACTTGAGGCACAGAGAAGTTAAGTGACTTGCCCGAGGTTACACAGCTAGTAACAAAAAAGCTGCTTTCAAAAATTGAGGCCAAGGCTGACAGAAGCTACGTCAGTTGACTAAAAAGTAGTAAGAGCTCATTACTAAACGTTCAGGCACACCAAAGGCGTCATATTTTTTCTTTATTTCGTATCTGGACGAGACATTTTCCGCTTATACACTGTCCTAAAATTAAAACTAGAACACGTGGCAGTTCACGGCGTGTTCCTGATGGTTGTAACCAGGCTTCCCTCTGGAGAGCCAGGGAGGGGTCCACGGACGGGGGTCCTGGGACGTGTTCCCTCTCCTGTGCTAGGCTCTCTACCCTTAGCTCGAACTCTCAGCGGAAAGCAATCCTTCTTGGGTGACCTTCTCCAAGCACTGTGCCAGATCCAGAGGTAAGAGAGGTGTGCACACCAGGCCCAGAGAAGATACTGAAACCAGGCTGGACGGGATGGCAGGTTAAAAACAGCACCCGGGCTGGGGGAGCTTCTCAGAGGAGGTGACACAAGAATGGAGCCGTGCAAATGGATAAATCATTCCTTCTTTCGCCAAGCACTGACAGGGGTAGAGGAGGCTGGCTGGGGAGAAGAGGGGAAAGGGCTTCCCAGGCCAAGATACTGCAGGTCTAAAAACACCACGGTGGGGGGCGCCTGGGTGGCTCAGTCGGTTGAGCGTCTGACTTCGGCTCAGGTCATGATCTCACAGTCTGTGAGTTCGAGCCCCGCATCGGGCTCTGTGCTGACAGCTCAGAACCTGGAGCCTGCTTCGGATTCTGTGTCTCCCTCTCTCTCTGCCGCTCCCCTGCTCACGCTCTGTCTCTCAATAATAAATAAAAATGTTAAAAACAAAAAACAAAAAAACACCACGGTGGGCATATCCGTGCAACTTAGAAAAATAGCAAAGGAAAGGTCTTACTAAGGGTTATAGTTAACATGACATGGTCTTCCGGCTCCTTTATCTTTCCTCAAAGACAGCCTATATTGCTAAGAAATTCCTCATGGGGTGACCGTGTCCAGGTTTCACAGAGCTTTCGAAAAGCCCTTCTGGAAAACCCATGATTACAGCTGTCGATTATTTTGCATCGTCCTCTACAAAGACCACTGCCTCGAAAGGGAGTTACTTTTCTTTACAAATTATCTGAAAGACGTTTTAGTCTCACCTGAAGGAAAAAAAAAAAAACAAAAAAAAAAGATAAAGGTTTGACTATCCAGAGGGCAATACACTTGAAGAAGAGATTTAAAAAAAAAAGTCACAAAAGACTTAAATAAAAGAAATGAAAAAAGTCTCCCTGGCTACTAATGGGATTCTCTGCGCCCACAGAAGCTGATTACAGGGCCCTTCAAAAGCAGCTTTATCATCCAGGTGAGGAGAGCTGCGCACAGCACAGGTCTGCAGAGAAAGCTCTTCAGTAAAGAGAACGAAATTGCTACGATTACTCTTGGAAGCGTTAAGGAGAACGTGTGTGCAGATTTCATGCCACGCAGCAAAAAAAAAAAAAAAAAAAAAAAAGGAAGGAAAATAAAATGAGGGAGTAATTTCGAAGAAATAGCAACGTGAATCATTAAGAATCCCAGGCTGAAGTGCCAGATGCTCTGAATCTAGAAGCCACGACAGAAAGCATCAACATCTGACACAAATGCCTGCCCCAGCCGAATTCGCCGGGCTCTCCTCGGTCCAGAGCATCGACTACATTGGAACAGGTTACATCTGAGGCTTACGCGCTCTACCTGGATATTCCTATTAAAGTCAGCCTTCGCTACATGCTCACGCCGTGCCAGGCGCGGTGCTAAGCACCTGACATGCACCAGCACCCTGAGTCCTAATCCCGCCCTACGAAGCGGGTACTGACACTTCCATTTGATGATGAGGACTCGGAAAGGTTAAGCAGGTTCTCTGAAGTTATGCAGTGTTAACGAGAAGACGGAGGATCTGAACCCGGTCTATGCAACTCCACGGCCCCGCTGGTAAGCACTGTAGTCTCCCCGCCTCTCAGGGCAGGAGCTGGCCGCACCCAGAATCTGGCTGGATGGAAAGCAGTAGCATCTGTCTGATGTCTGTCGCTGGCCCATGAAGACTTCCCCGTGAGAAAGCTTTGGGTACCTGAACTCCTGAGAACATTTTGTAAAGGCAATTTACGGACTCAGAGAAAATAAAGTACTGCGTTTATAAGACTCAGTTCTCTCAAGCAGAGAGACGGTTCGCATGCTTCCAATTAGCACAAAACCTCCGTTCTTCTTTTCAAAACATAATTCTTATCTTTTGAGAAACTAAAAAGTAAAGGATAATGAAGGGAAAGCCTGAGACACAATGGCCGGTCTCTGCCCATGCAAATGAATTGTTCCCGGTGGTGAATCTTCATACCAAGACATCAAACCTCATGACTACAGTGAAAATTTTACAAGAAATAAGGAAACTGTTGAGCTACAGTTTATGTAACCACATCGAATACTTTAATATCTAGAATGTTAAAATATACACAGTAAGCATTATATGTACTACCAATAAATGAGTCCCCAGTCAAGAAATGGGCTTCTGGAGGCATCCCGGAACCTCCCAGACTCCGGGAGTCCAGAAGTTAGGCAGTTACGGCAGAGAGCAGCCACTCCGAGGGTCTCCACGCACCCCAGAAGCTGGAGGAGGTCGAAATCTCCAAATTTACTTCCCCCAACTCCCCCAAGAAGCAGCCTGGCTCTTCCTTAAGCTACTTCTCTGGGAGAAGAGAAGAAAGATCTTGCTCTGCACCCCTTGATATTACCCCGGAAACAGCTTTCTCAGGAAGCGAGTGGCTATCTTTTCTCCTTCAGTAAAAGCCAAGGCTTCAAAGAGATAATGCGAGTGAACTGAAATAGCTATGCGACTCTCCCTACTTATAAATATTACATCAAGAATCCTCTTCAAAGCAGGGCTATAAAGCCCCACGGCCATAAGGAGCAGAAAGCCACAGGGCCAGGCCTCCCCCTTGCGCATCCCAACCCGGATGTCAGCAGAGCCCCCGATGGTCACCATGACCCGAGCCGGGAACGGGAAGCACAAGCACACATCCAGAGCTGCAACTGCCAATTCGGTCCCAGGGACAGTGACTCTGCTGCTGGCCCTGGGACCGAATTGTGCTGTCTCGAGACACCACCACCACTTGAGAGAGGCCGACACATCTCAAGAGGCTGAGATGCTACTCAGCACAAAAGCTAAAGCTGGAGGGCAGGCATTTTTCTGAACGGTTACCAAAATCCAAGCTGCCTAGGACTTCTCATCCCCCATCCTTCTGCAGAGATGCCTCAAGAGCGCCACCCCCAGTCTGTCCTGGGCACACACCATGCATTCACAGTAAAGTTGACTGATCTCTCCAGGCCTGACAAGGAATCCATCATCTTTTAGGGTCTCCTAGACATCTCCCCTCCTTCTCCAAAGTCACATCCTGGTCTTGATCTCATCACCTCTCGGGCCTAATCCGTCAGGCTGTCCGTCATCTATCCAACAGTTCTGAGCGCCCACTGTGTGCCAGGCCCTCTAGAGAAGACAAATATGAGTACCAGACAACAATGTTGTCCCCAGTCTCCAACGTGGAGTGGCATCTAGATGAAGAATCCATCACAGTCCCGTGTAACAAGAGTCATGAAGCAAAGCATGTCCAACTTCACAGAGAGGACTGTGTTCGCGTGATGCCAACACAGAGGGCTTCACACAGGCTACGATGACTGGGCTGACTCTTGACAGATAAGTCAAAGAATGTGCGGGGAAAAGGAGAAGAAGACAACAATACTTCTAAAGCACAAAGCCCTGAAAGAGTGTGCCCTGGTTCAGGAAGGGCGATCCAGTCAGTATGGCTGGGACGACAAAATGCATGGAAAAGACAGGCACTAAGGTAGGTTATGGTCAGGTTCAGAAAGGCTCTGCATGTCACGCCAAAGAACTTGGAACATTACTGCTGGTAATAAACAACCAGAAGTGCTGACAGGAGAAAGTCTGACCTGAAGCCACGTTCCGCCTGAAGAAGGGTTTATTTCACCCATAAATTAATTTTTCAGGGGTGCCTGAAAAATAGTGGGTGGCCCAGTCAGCTAAGTGTCCGACTTCGGCTCAGGTCATGATCTCACGGTTCCCGAGTTCAAGCCCCGTGTTGGGCTCTGTGCTGACAGCTCGGAGCCTGGAGCCTGCTTCAGATTCTGTGTCTCCTTTTCTCTGTACCTCCCCTGCTCATGCTCTCTCTCTCTCTCTCTCAAAAATTAACAATAAGCATTAAAAATAATTATAAAAAAATTATTTTTCAAATTTTGCAATTGGTTGTCAACTTCTAAAAATTAGGAAATTTCATATAAAATTCTGGATTCTTGGCTTCTTAAAGAACTCTGGGAACGCTAAATCCACATCCCCAGGTGGTGACAATTGTTTGGACAGGAGTAGGAGGTGACAGCAGCCCGCTTCAGATGAGATACCTGTTACGAAGGCGTGACCACCCTCACCTGGCCCCAATAGACACCTGAGTTTGCAATCTCTGGTTTAGAGAGTTACACAGCAAGGCGTGTTGCAGAAAAAAGAATACTTGAAAACAACAGTGACTAAACCACAGGGTCAGCAAAATTGGAGGCAAGAGGGAAAGTTAGGGAGACATCACATTAGCACAAGAAAGCAGTAACAAAAGCCTCAACCAAGCAGAACAAAGAGCCAAAAAAGGGTAGAAAGTCAAGAAATGTTTAACATACTCCAGGCATAAGAATAGAGATCACGTAACTTTTGTGTGGCAATTGTTCAAGAATCAGAGACTATATTAGGAGAAAGGAAGCATGATTCAAAAATTATTATTATTTTTTAATGTTTATTTTTTGAGAGAGAGACAGAGAAGAGAGAGAGCCCTCCTGCAAACAGGGGAGGGGCAGAGAGAGAGAGGGAGAAATCCCAAGGAGCAAACTCAAGAACCTTAAGACCCTGACCTGACCAGAAACCAAGAGTCGAGTCTGACGCTTAGCTGACTAAGCCACCTAGGCGCCCCCAAAATCATTTTCAATTAAAAATAAAGTGTACACCCCGTGGGAAATCCACCCAAAGGCAAACCATTAACATACACAACGAAGAGGTACAGCTACACATGTCTGTGTGATTCTTACCCTGGACTCTCAGGTCCATCTTCCAATCGGGACGGAACATATTCTGATTGCAAACTTTCTGGGCTAAGTCGTGGACAAGCGAGGTTTACAAGCAGGGAGCGGGATATAAATCCTTACAACCTGTCATACCACGGCCGGCAGCTACTCGGAAAATTTATACACCCTCCGGCTGCTCCAAGCGGAAGGCCCTGCCCGAGAACTCACACAAGCCATTGACATCCAGCATGTTGGAGATGCCCCGGTCACTCATGTCCACTTCCGGCTGGTTCTTCTCCCGGCTCTCCTCCACCAACTTTTTCAGAGACTTGGACATGTTCTGTAGCAATGACAACAACAAGCACGTGGGCGACGGCTAGGGTAGTGCAGGGAGAGAAAAGGGGGACGCCCCGGGCTGGCACTGTCCAGTTTTCCCCTAGACTTGGAAGGTGGGCATCGGCGGGCAGGGTCCGGGTGCAGGGAGGGGGAGGGGATGGGGCGGGGCAGGAGCGTGGGAAGCGTCCAGTACTACTCCGGTGGGGCGGAGAGAAGCGAACCCAAGTGCAAAGCCACACACACTCACCGCGAAGGACAGCACCTAACAGGTTGGGCGAGGGAACCACAGGTTTCCGCAGCGCGCACCTGAGTGGCAAGAGGCGCACTCGTTCGCAGCAAAACGCGGACCGGAACGAGGAACACGCCCTGTCCCGGCGCTTGGCGCAGGCGCACACCCTGCGGCTCTCAGCTCCACGCCCCGCCCGCGCCTGACCCTTCCCAAATTAGGAGAACAGTTTACTAGACGTGGCTCTAGGGTGAGGCTCCGCCCACAATGGAATGTGTACCCCGCGGCTGGCCAATCACGTCCGTCATTTGGCCTCGAGACTCCGCCCCACTCCGAGGTTCGTAAATCCCGCGGAATGCCGCCGGGTTTGCAATCCGCGAGGATCCGACTTGGAGCCTGCGCAGTAGTGTTGGCGCAGGCTCAATTCGTGGGCCGAAGTACGGAGTACTTTGGGCGGAAGTGGGAAAGTTTGGAGAAGGATTGTGGAGTGAGGAGTTATAGTCGAGCTTGGGAGCTGGGGAGGCGAGGAGTTGCCACTGTGTGTACTTCTTCTGTAATTGTGGTTTACTGAGTCCCTTCCCCACAGTCGTGCCTCCCGCTGTGTCAGGAGCTCCGAAAATGCAAGAACTGCGTAGGGATCTGTATTCCTAGCGCCCAGCTCACGGACATCTGTATCACATGAAGGGGAATACATACAGAGGAATGACTTCTCTTTTCTTATACTACATTCCAAATTATGACATTTTGGTTTGCTTTCTATTGAACGATGAGTTTTTTAATGCAATCTTTATTTTTTTTACTACAGTTTCTAACAGCTTTTCTTTTTCTGCCTGTAAGCTTCTTTACCGTATGTCTAAGAACATGCAGCTTTTCACGCCTCTGCGTTGCTTTAAATCCAATGAATTCTTGAAGACTTTAGGAACCTATTAGCTTTCTGCTCTAACTTAGACTAATTATTTCTGCTCTTCCAGCTAAGAGGTGATCTGTGACTTCTTTCACCGAGTTCCTGAATTTAAACAGACCTTCTTCATACACATCTTGCTGGAGTACCGCTCAAGCGGACTTCTCCAAGGCGACATATAGGAGGCACTAATTTTAAGTAGCTGTATGTTTTAAAATGTTCTTATTTTGCCCAACCCTTTATAATTTGCCTAACATGGAATTCTAGATTCAATATTAGTTTCTCTTACATCTCAAAAGCCTAGTTCCACTGACCTATGCTTCCAATGTTGATGCCCAGAAATGTGTCAATCTCCTTCTCCAGTCTTTGCCGGGGAACTATTGTTTCCCCTTGGGAAGCATTTGTGATCTTTTAATTATTTATTATGTTCTGAAAAGCCACCATAATATCTGTAATTGGGGGGGTCTTTAAATTTAATCCGTTTAGCACCCATTTGGTCCTCTTCAGCTGAAGATACATTTTTCTTTTCCTCTCTGAAAATTTTTTTGTTATTTGTTTGAAATGTCTCTCCTACCATTTTCTCTTATTTTTCTCATGTTCAGGAAATCTGTCAGATGGCAGCATTTTGGGACAAATTCCTATAGTTACCTTTTTTTTCACCCCATGTATTTCATTAATTTATCTTTTTTACTTAATGTTTTGGGAAATATCTCAATGTTATCTTCCAAACCTATTAAATTTTTAAAAAGTGATTTTGGTATTAAGCAAAAATACTTCCTAAGACCTCCTCCTTGATTAAATCACACCGGACTTTTGTCTCATGTGCACACTTTTCTCAAGTATCTCCAAGGAGAACACATTTTTGTTTTTGTTTTTCAATTTTTTTAATATTTATTTATTTTTGAGAAAAAGAGAGGGAAAGGGTGAACAGGGGAGGGGCAGAGAAAGAGGGACACACAGAACCTGAAGCAGGCTGCAGGCTCTGAACTGTCAGCACAGAGCCGGATGCGGGGGCTCGACCTCACAGAGCTCCATCTCACAAACCCTGAGACTATGACCTGAGCCGAAGTCAGACGCTTAACAGCCTGAGCCACCCAAGTGCCCCTCTGAGAATAACGATTTTTAGGTTTCTCTTCTGTTGACCGAACTGTGTTTTCCTGTGCCCTTTTTATGTTACATTATCTAGTTATTTCCCATTCGTACTGCTGCAGTTCTTCCTGCCCGGTGATTGTTGGTTGTTTTTTCATTCAATCATGAAGATCTGAGTTAATTTTTCTAGATAGCCAGGGTGTGGTTTTTTTTTTTTTTTCCTTTTTTATTTGTGATGTGTATTTATTTCCCTCCTAGGTCAGCATGAATTTTCCCTGGGCTCTTGGTTAAATTTCTTCAGAGGTGGTGTCCCACTTTTATGCCTGCATGTAGTCCCAGGGCTGCCTATGCGGGAGCAGGGAGATGGTGAAATGCGCTTACCAGCTAATATGGTACTTGCACTCCGGGTCTCACCTCCTCACGCTGCACCTGCCAGCCCCCACGTCCACACAAGGCCTGGAAAGCCGATTCCCAATTCTGCTGCATATCTGTCTTGAAATAATTTGGGGCTGCAGTTTCTTTTTTTTCTGATTCACTTGTCATCATGCTTTTATTCACTTTCTCTTTTCCAGAAATTTATTTTCATTGCTTTATAATTCTCCTCTCATTCCCTTCACTTTTGCAAGTACAATTCTTTACTTTTGAGAGAGAGAGAGAGAGAGAGAGATTGAGCACATGCACATGTGTGAGTGAGTGGGGTAGGGGCAGAGAGAAAGGGAGAGAGAGAATCCCAAGTAAGCACCTTGCTGTCAGTGTGCAGCCTGATGCAGGGCTCAGCCTCACCACCGTGAGATCATGACCTGAGCCAAAATCAAGGGTTGGACACTTAACCAACTGGGCCACCCAGGCACCCCTTGCTAGTATAATTATTAATAAAATGTGTCTCTAAGTTCCAGAATTTTACAACATGGAAAAGGGGCCAGCCTCCTTGCATTTGTGACCTGTGCAGTAACACAAACTTCCACGCTTAGCTGGGCCCCATGTTTGGTTTAATGCTCTACTGTCACCATCTTGAAATGTTTAATAATTTTTGAACAAGGGGCCCTAAATTTTCCTTTTGGACTGGACCCTGCAAATTATGGAGACAGTCCTGCACGCAAAAGTTAATATTTATCAGCGCTTAAATCACATGCACGGTTTTGCCGCCAAGTGCTCTGTGCTTACATATAGTCAATGCTGCAATACTTCCTTCTCATTGGGAGAAATGTTCTACCCCCACCCCCAGCCCACAGAGTGCGCCAATCAAAGATAGATATGGAAGATGCCTGGTCCACAGGAGGCACACTAGATTGTGGCAACTATCAAATTTTCGTAAATTAGTGCGTGTATCATTAATTTTAAAAATGCCTTTTTATTCTCTAGACTTACATAACTTTATACATAGTTACCAAATTAAAATTTGAAAAACAAATTTTTCATGAAATATCCAATAGTTATCACATCATTTTTCTTCCAATAGCTTCCTCTTTAAATTGATAGCCATGGGGAGATTTGTAATCCTAATAGGTAAAAAGGTTTTTTTTCGTTAACATTATTTTTGATGCTGTTATATAATCTCTATTTAAACTAACAGCAATTACATTAAAAAATTTTAAATTTGATAGGTCTATGAGAATAGTTTATAATAATATTTTATAGTAAATAATTCACACCTAATCCTTTAGGCTGAATGGGAGGCACACTCTTGGTGGTTGCCAACATTAGAAACAAAGCTCTGTCGCTCAAGTTTTAGGTAAGTTTTCATATCTCATTTTTCTCAACTGTAAAGTGGGGGTGATCATTCTGAGAGTTCTATTTTAATGAGTGATATATAAGAATGACACCTAGCATAAGGCAAATGTTACATAGATATTAGTTCTAATTATTCTTTGTTTTTTTTTTAAAGTTCACTTATTTATTTTGGGAGAGAGAGAGTGCCTGGGAGCAAGGGAGGGGCAGAGAGAGAGAGAGAATCCCAAGCAGGCTTGGTGCTCTCAACATGGAGCCTAATGTGGGAATCAATCCCATGAACCATGAGGTCATGACCGAAGCCAAAATCAAGAGTCAGATGCTCAACTGACTAAGCCAGCCAGGCACCCCAGTTCTAATTTTTCTTAATACAATTAATATCGTTAGTACTCCCTTGGTAAATATGTGGCATATTTTTAACAAATTCCTTCCATTAAGTGGAATTGAAATGTAATAGAAAATTATGGCAAATTATGACATATCCTAGCCTCAAATTGTAACTGGCCCCAACCTTCCCCTAGGGATTCCCAAGAATATCTGGAGTGACGGAATATGCCGCTAGGTCCAGAGAGAGCCACTGGTGGTCTCTAGCAGAGCTACCTCAAGGGTGACTCTGGCCAGTAATGGCTAGACTTACCCTTGAAGACTAAAAGGCATGAGATTTGTTTTTCCTGCTTATTTGTTTGTTCCTGCTTCCTTCCAATTGTTTAGGGAGACAGAGAATCAAAGGGGAGAGAGAGCAGGTAGTAGTTGGAAGCCTGGCTCTCCCCAATCCTGGGTTCCCAGACTATGAGCAGGTATTACCAGGAGAACTGAAACTAGAATGGCCACCAGGTAGTGCTGGAACAGACTCTTAAAGCCACCTTCTACGCCAAGCACTGGCCCTGTGTTTGCTGGATCCTGGGGAGGCTGGAGGGGCGAAGTGGTATTGGAGTTTGTCCCCTGCCCCCATCCTGCTCTTCTCAAGTTCCCAATCTCACCTGGAATGGGATGGAGTCATAAGGTAAGCATGAGACTTTCAGTCCAGTATATGATCAGTTGTGAACAGTAGTAATTTCCCTTTCTTTACATCTGTCCTTGTTTGTATTCCTTCAGACCCACATGGAATGTCATGTTCCATTAACTTCCAAGTAAGACCTCCCCTCGCCCACCCCTCACCCTCATTCACTTTATGTTATAGCTTGTTGGATTCCACTTATGGCCTGAAAGTAGCATTTGGGTGTATCTCAGTATTTAACAATCAGGATACCTGCACCAATGTGAATTAGTTGATTGCCAGCTCCATGCTGGGGTGACCACTAATAATGTAGCTTTATGACCATGTAATTTGGGAAATACACTTATCGCTTAACCACTAGATCTGGGAAGCTGCCTTAATATAAGTTTCACTACATAAGGAAATTAAGAATTTTGCCTCAAGACAGGCTCAGGAAACCAGACAAGACAGAGCTAGGCAATGGGGTTTTTGAAGTAGGAAGACATCAGTTGATGGAGTTGTATGGCTGTCTTGTTCACCACTTTATCCTTGGTGTGCTTAGTAAATGTCACATAGTAAATGTTCAATAAACATGTATAAATAAGTGAATTAAATTAAAACAGAACCAGAGAAAATTAGATGCATCTTATTAATGAGAGATGATGTGATCTTATATATAAAAAAACCCTAAAGATTCTACTGAAACCAAATTGTTAGAACTAATAAATAAATTCAGTAAAGTAGCAGGATGCAAAATCAACATATAGAAATCAGTTGCAATTATTCACTAACAACAAACTATCTGAAAGAGAGAGTAAGAAAGCAATCCCAACTACAACTGCATCAAAAATAATAAGGAAAAATACTTAGGAATAAATTTAACCAAGGAGATGAAAGACCTGTACATTGAAAATTGTAAGACAATGATAAAGAGATTGAAGAAGACACAAATAAATGTAACGATACCATATGTTCATGAGTTGGAAGAATTAATATTGTGAAAACATCCATACCACCCAAAAGGATCTACGGATTCAAAGCAATCCCAAAAATATTCCAAAGGCATTTTTCATAAAAATACAAAAACAATCCCCAAATTAGTTTCAGACCAGAAAAGATCCTACATAACCAAAACAATTCTGATAAAAAAAAAAAAAAAAGACAGGGTGCCTGGGTGGCTCAGTCAGTTAAGCATCTGACTTCAGCTCAGGTCATGATCTCACAGTTTGCAAGTTCGAGCCCTCCCTTAGGCTCTCTGCTGACAGTTCAGAGTCTGGAGCCTGCTTCAGATTCTGTGCCTCCCTCTTTCTCTGAGCAGCCCCTTCCCCCCATGCCCACTCACACTGACTCTGTCTCTCAAAAATAAATAAACATTAAAAAAAAAAAAGAACAAAGTTGGAGGTATCACACTTTCTGAGTTCAAGCTATATTACAAAGTCATCATAATCAAAGCAGGATGGTATTGGCATAAGAATAAGCACACAGATCAGTGGAACAGAACAGAGAGCCCAGACATAAACCCTCATGTATATGGGCAACTGATTTTTGGCAAGCGTGCCAAAAACACACGCTGGGGAAACTACAGTTTCTTCAAAACTAATAGTTCCGGGAAAACTGGATATCCACATGCAAAAGAATAAAACTGTACCCCTCTCTTACACCACTCACGAAAATTAACTCAAAATGGATCAAAGATTTAAATGTAAGACTTGAGGGACACCTGTGTGACTCAGTCGGTTAAGCATCTGACTTCGGCTCAAGTCATGATCTCACAGTTCATGAGTTCAGACCCCACATGGGGCTCTCTGCTGTCTGCGCAGAGCCCACTTTGGATCTTCCGTCCCCCTTTCTCCCTGCCTCTCCCCTGCTTATTCTCTCTCTCTCTCAAAAATAAAATAAATAAACATTTAAAAAATAAAACTAAACGTAAGACATGAAACTGTAAAATTGCTAGAAGAAAACGTATAGGAAAAGATCCTTAACATCAATCTTGGCGATGATTTCTTGGATGGGTCACCAAAAGCACAGGCAACAAAAACTAAAATAAACAAATGGGACTACATTAAATGAAAGCAAAGGAAAACCATCAATAAATTGAAAAGACAATGTCCAGAATAGGAGAAATCACTCTCTCTCTTTTTTTTTTCCTGTTTTAAGTTTTCTGTGTTAAAATTAGATACTGGGGGGTGGGTGGGTGGCTCAGTTGGTTAAGTGTCCAACTTCAGTTCAGGTCATGATCTCATGGCCTGTGAGCTGGAGCCCTGTGTGGGGCTCTGTACTGATAGCTCAGAGCCAGGAGCCTGCTTCGGATCTTGTGTCTCCCTCTCTCTCTCTGCCCCTCTCCCATTCAAGCTCTGTCTCTCCCTCTCAAAAACAAATACACATTAAAAATATTACATAATTATATTGAGTATACTTTCTCGAAATTGGTACACACACCTCCTGGATATTCTAACGCGCCTCCTGGGAAAGCGCATCTCTCTGACTGTAAATAACTCCTGTAGAGGCTACTCCTCCAATGACTCAGCCTGAGATCAAATCCTTTTACTGTCTGACAACTGCATAAGTTCATCTCGCCTTCAGATAAAATTCCTGACATTTCACGTGTCATTGTCAAATTTCTCGAGATTCTGTACCTTTGTGATTCATTTTCAGGTAAAAGAGCAAAATGTGGTATCTCCCCCATAAAACTTCATCTTGAGGTTTTGTCCATTGCCCCGGCTCGTCAGGACCCTGTGGACTGGATGGTTCTGTTCAGTGCATTCGCTGCTCTGGCCGGTAGTGGGTCATTTGTGAAACCGATGTGTCTACCCATAATACGGAGTTCAAGGAAGCGGGAATTTTAAAGGTGAGAATGTTTTATTCATGTGGCTCTGTATTCTGTACAGAAACAATTTTTCTGGCACTCGAGTATTCGAGTGGGATGAAGTAACGCATGCCACAACTTCTTTCTTTCACTTTGCCCCCCGTTGTTATGAAGACTTGACTTAGCATGTTTAATGTAAACGCTCTTGTTTTGTCAAAGGCAACAGAAAACTTTATAAAAGCGTTGTTAGGCTCTTTATGACTTTACATACGGTGCTGTTACACTAGGAACGGATGACAGTGGGACATATGTAAATGAAAGCTCAGAGAACTTAAGGAAGCTTCAACAAGGAGGGCTAACATTCGAATGCAGGCAGCATGGTTCCGTAGGTCATATTCTGAAGGATTCGTGTACTTCATCCACAGGTAAAAATTCAACTTGAGAACTTACACCTGCTAGTGAATGACTAAGTGTTAATGGGTCAAAAATGAGCAGAGCATCATCGCATACAATTCGTTACTGTTTATTACCCCTCATTTGACATTCGCGGTGAAAATCATACTCCTATTTTATCGTTAACTTTTGACAGCTTACATGACATTTGCCATAATCATTTCCAACTCTTTAAGGAATTTTAGGAACTTTTCAGCTCAAAGCGTTAGCAGGGTGACAAGTCCAGCCAAGGCGAACGAAGCTATGTTCTATATTAAAACAAAAAAATAATGTACGGATATTGATTCCACACATATGGCTGAAAAAAAGTTCGGATTGTTCCCAGTGGCGCAGGGAGGATCCTGCATCAGGATGGCAGACTTGTGTCCCATGTCGTGTCAGAGGGCCGGTGCAGTAGCGGCAACAGGCCACATTACACAGTTAGCTTTCCCAAGTTAATCGGATGGATGATGGCTGCAGTGCATACTCCGCGTGAAATTTTATGAAGACCCGATGTGAGGAGGCCGCAAAGGGGGCTATGTCTGTGTCCTGAAATGGAAAATACATAAATAAATAAAAGTAACACATTTGACTGTGTTTTTATATGTTTCACACATTTGAGCTTTTTTTTTTTTTTTTTCCTGGAAATGTTAGCCTAGGAAGAAAGTACTACATAAAGAAACTTTGTAGAATTTATGGTAAACCTGCATATTTTTCTAGAAGGAATCTTGCTAAGAATTAACATAGATGCCTCACAAGAGAATATTGGCGGGGGCGAGGATTGAAGGGACTAACTGGTAGTGGATACAGGGTTCCTTTTTGGGGAAAGGAAATGTTCTTAAAAGTGATTGTGGTGACACCTCTGAGCACATAACTCTAAATCTACTAAAAACGATTGAATGTACACATGAAGTAGATGGATTCTATGGTATGTGAATTATCCCGCAATAAAATTGTCATAAAAGTTGAATTTCCAATCCAACTTCGTACTGAAATTTTAATTTTTCTGACGGAAACATCTGCTTATTTTTCCAACTAAAACAATCATATCACTAAAGTGTATGACTTTCCCCTGTTAACATCTATGGTTTCCTTTTAGGCTTTATTTTCATTTCCTTTCTGTCTTCAATAAATGGCGCTGTGAAAAATGGATATCCACATACAATAGAATGAAACTACACCACGCATAAAAATCAACTCCAAACGAATTAAAGACCTGAGGCCATGAAACTCCTAGAAGAACACATAAGCAGTAAGCTCCTTGGCATCAGTTTTTGACGATGATGTTTTGGATTTGATACCAAAAGCAAACACAACAAAAGCAAATATAAACAAGAGGAACTACATCAAACTAAAAACTTCTACACTGCAGAGGAAGCCATGAACAAAATAAAAAGGCAATCTAATGAATGGGAGAAAATATTGCAAATTATATATCTGATAAGGGGTTAACATTCAAAATACATAAAAAGCTAAAAAAAGAAATCAAAATATATGAAGAACTCACATGATGCAATAGCTAAAACAAACAATCTGATTAAAAAATGGGCATAGGACTGAATGGTCATTTTTCCAAAGAAGACCTACAGATGGCCACCGGGTACATGAAAAGATGCTCACAATCACTAGTCATCAGAAAATGCCAATCGAAACCACAATGAGATATCCCTCCGTATCTCTTAGAATGCCTGTTATAAAAAAGACAAGAAATAACAAGTGTTGGTGAGGACGTGGAGAAAAGGGAACAGCGCACCAGTGCACTGTTGGTGGGAATGCGCATTGGTGCGGCCGCTGTGGAAGGCAGTATGGAGATTCCTCAAAACATTGAAAACAGGACTACCATGTGACCCAGCAATTCTACTTCTGGGAATTTACCCAACTGGAAAAGATATCTGCACACCTGTGTTCGCAGCAGCATTATTTATGATAGCCAAGAGGTGGAAGCAATTTAAATGTCCGCCAGTGGACAAATGGATAACTATAGATGATCTATATTTATAATACTATACATTTATAGATTTATAATGTAATGACAATGGAGTATTATCCAGCCACAAATTGAAGGGGATCCTGCTGTTTGTGACAACAAGGAAGGTCCTTGAGGTCATTTTACTAAGTGAAATAAGTTAGAAAGAGAAAGGTAAATACTGCATGATCTCACTTATTTGTGGATCTAAAACAAAACAAAACAAAACATGAAATGGAAAACAAAAAAACAAACTCTCAGATACAGAAAACAAATTGGTGGCTGCTGGAGGCGGGAGGCGGGAGGCGGGAGATGGGCGGAAAGGATGCAGGTTGTCAAAAGGTACAAACTCCCAGTGATAAGTAAGCCCTGGGGATGTACCACAGAGCACGGAGACTGCAGTTAGCAACACTGTAGTGCATATTTGAAAGTTGCTAAGAGAGTAGATCTTCAAAGTTCTCATCACACACACACACAAAAAAACCAAATTCATGTTGTACACCCGGAACTAGTACGTTATAGATCAATTGCATCTCAATTTAGAAAACCCAAACCACTCTTCAGATCTAGCTGCTGTAGTTCCCTGTCCAATTAATCAGAAAGCCTAGAAAGTAAAGAGCGGAACAGTGAGAAACAGATATTCTCTCTATAGTGGTCACATTTCCCTTACGGAAAGCTCTGTACCTACTTTCACATAAAATGAGAAGGCGGTGAGGGCAGATGCAAGCAATATCGAGTCCCTGTCAGAATCCTATCTTGATGTTTAGGGAAGATCTATTACATCAGCACTTTACAAGAACAACTACTAGTCACGAGACCCATTTGCAATATCCCTGTTTATTTCTTCAAAGGACTCCTGCGGTTTTCAACAAGAAGTAGATGAAATGGAGCCAGCTGTCCAAACTGTCTGCAGTTGTACTCATTGAGAAAACAATATGGGTATTTGGCCCTGGGTAGTGCATTGAAATCACGTATGGAGCTTTTGAAAAACAACGTACAACAGCTCCTGTCCTAGAAACTCTGATTCACTGGATGGGCGCCGGCACTGGAAGTCTGGACCCCTACATGGCTGCACAAAGCAATTCTGACGCAGTGGAGTCTGGGCACTATTACTATTAACGCAGTGTCCACTAGGTGGCACTCGTGCTCCCCAAATAGAAAGGAAAATGCGGAAACTGCTGAAATTTGCAAAAGGCTTGTGCTTCGTACGTTGCATGTGTCTGCCTTTAAGAGTGTACAGTAAATTATTATTTAAAAATAATAAATGGGAATTTTAAAATGCTTGTTTCACTCACTGCTCCGCAATATGGTCCAGAGGACGGAGAATTAGCATCCGGTCCATTGTAGAGTATGAGATAGTTCCGGACACAGTCTCCGGGATCATCAATGCTGACAAAGTAAAAGCTGACCGTGACAGGTCTGCCAGCAGGAGCAATGATGGTCCATTCACAATGAGTGTTGTTTGGGTAAGTGCCCGGGTAGCCAGGGCTGGCGAAGGAGCCGCTGTCTCCAAAAAGTGTTCCACCACAGCCTGCAAGGAAACCAACATAGGATGTTAGATTTGACAAAGTGGAAACCATCCCCTTGTAAGATGGATGCTGTTTTCTCAAGGTGCTGAGACCCTCTGCAAGAACAGAGAGGGCAGAAAGCCGTTTCCAGATCCTTCTGTGGGCTACATCCCTTCCACTGGCTCATCATCTCCTCCCCCACCCCCACCACCATATATTCTGTTCCCTGTATATCATGAGATTGGAACCACTTCCTCCAGGACCTGTCTTTGAAAACAGTGGGTTGGAATCCAATGCAAAAACAAAGAACTTGACAAAGTAGCTGTAAGAGAGAGTAATTAAAGTTGTGTACTTTTGATGGCAGGGGGCTCTTCATATGCAGCAAGTTGACGAATTAAAAGTGAAATTCCAGGGCTGACCCCAAAGACTGTACCCATGTAGGTTTTGACAATAATTATTTAATTGCAAAATGACCTTCCCACACTTATAACTGACAGTACCAAGATTGACATGCTCAAAAACAGAGCCCTATAATTATTAGGGTTAATTTGTGAACACCGTCATTATTTAGACCAGATACCTGGGGACCCAGATATCCCACTGAACAGAAAGAAACCTCATGTTGGGATTAAATGGCACTGGGCTGGGTGTCTGACCCCGGGAGGTCTGGTCTGCTGTTGCCACAGTCTCGCTGTGCTTTCTGGAAAACTCATTAACCTCGTGATTTATTTCCTCCTCTGCAAAATCAAGGCGTCGGAGATAGTCTGTAAGCATCTTTAGCTGCCAAGATTTAAGTTATTTCTTGTCCCTCAGTATATTTAAGTGATTTTTATCATTCTTACCTGGAAAGTTTTCAGATATTTTGAAATACCTAAATGGAGCGTCTCATAAAGATATTCCTCCTCTCTTGAATTAAATGTATTGACATGATAAACAACCAACCAAACATACATGCAAGGAAACCAACACGGGACATTAGATTCAACAAAGTAGAAACGATTCCCTCGTGAGGCCGTAAAACGGCTGCTATTTTCTCAAGGTTGCGTGCAGGGAGGTGCTTCACTGCCCTGAAAAAATGCACTTAACCCCTGGGACTGCCAAAAAATGACAGGCGCTATCAAAGTCACAGATGTTTGTTTATAACCAAGTATGTGAAGTAATTTGGCTTTTGGTGCATATGTTTTTTATGTTTATTTATTTTCGAGAGACAGAGAAAAACAGAGCACAAGCAGGGGAGGGGCAGAGAGATGGAGACACAGAATCGGGAGCGGGCTCCAGGCTCCGAGCCATGTGGGGCTCAAACTCACAAGCTGCGAGATCATGACCTGAGCTGAAGTAGGACACTTAACCAACTGAGCCACCCAGGTGCCCCCACATTTTTTTTTGTAATTATCAGCGAACAACCTTGATGATCAAACCGAAAGTTAAAAATACAGCAAAATCGGAATTTATAAAGGAATTTAAAAATCTATATCATATCTATGCTTTATATGTATATATATTCATATATGAACTCTTTCTATATTTTTCATATTATGAGAAACATGTAATGTGTAGAAATGATGAGAGTAGAGGGGCGCCTGGGTGGCTCAGTCGGTTGAGCGTCCGACTTCGGCTCAGGTCATGATCTCACGGTCTGTGAGTTCGAGCCCCGCTTCGGGCTCTGTGCTGACTGCTCGGAGCCTGGAACCTGCTTCGGATTCTGTGTCTGCCCCTCCCCTGCTCATGCTCTGTCTCTCTCTGTCTCAAAAATAAACATTTGGGAAAAAAATGATGAGAGTAGAATTAAAAAGGGTATTAAAAAATCTCTCTATTTATTGGAAAACAATAAAGTATAAAGATGGTTAAGAGGCAAGGCCACTTTTAATTGACCTTTCTTATGAGATCCCCCAAGTTTTTCTGGCCTACATCAATTTCCCTTACGAAGTGCGAGTGTCTTACCAGAGGGTGAGGAGGTCCAGACAATTTCATACCCAAGACCGGAAGTTGTACCGTCGCTCTTAAACCGTAGGTATAGTTCATTGTTTTGAGAGAAGACAGGATCTGGCAGCAGGGCTCCACAGTACGTGCCCAGGAGGGGCGAACTGCCATCACTTCCGTTCCTTACCTTGAAAAATGAGCCACTAATTATTATACTTAAGCGTATTATTCTTTCTTCTCTGACTTTTCGTTGCCATGCACTGAGACATGAGACCATCTGAATGAGAACCTCTTTTGGAAAAGCTTTGTCTTTTCGTGTACTTAAGAATGAAGAGTTTTCTGAACCTAAACCCAGAAATTACGTTCTCTTGCAAAAGATAGAAACATCCAATTTGTAGATCACAAATCATTTGCATTCGAATTCAGAAATATCTGCGAAATTTCAAAAAGATTGGAGGGGGATTGCCTGCTCTGTTTCCAGGCACTTCTTATTATACTTTATAATACCGTGGGTATGTTTTTTTTTTTTTTCCCCTTTGAAAATTGCTAGGCTATGAAGGGGCTATGAAAAAAAAATCAATATAGAACGTATAATAAAGTTAAAAACCAAAGGAATTTCTGTATGGGAAAAGGACACAACTCAATAAATCTATAAAATTTGACTGTTAGGTAATTTTAAAAACGCATTCTGAAGCTGAATAGTTTTTTTGTTTGTTTGTTTGTTTTAGATTCACGGCTTGGAGGAGAAGCATATAAAAAAAGGAAATGAGTCAGTACGTGCGTATGGGTAACCACAGTGAACTCCACCACCTTCTGTCGCCAGTGCCCCTTCTGGGCATTCACAGCCGCCCGGTTCTGAGGAGGACTCTTAAGTAGTAGTGAGGAAATGTTACCCAGGCAAAGGAAAGCTGGAACCAGCAAAACACGTATGAGTGGTGTTTTATTGACACACATGTACTCAAATTCTTGCAAGTTCCTCCATTTCCTTTATAATTTCATAGTTTAACAATTGGTTCATTGCTGGCTGTCTTAAGTCATAGAGCTTCTTCAGAGGCACAGTGGTCAGTCTTGGGGTTGATCTTGAGCGACATGCTTTTTAGGTCTATGTAGCAGCCAGTGGGGAGAAAATAGTGCCTTTTCCGTGCTTTTTGGATTATGCTGCCAAATGGCCTTGTCATAGCTGGCATAGCTCGTGAATGACCGGTAGACAGAGAGGGCTGCCATATTCAAGAACGCTAGAGGGCCAGACCTGCTACAACTCTCTTCTTTATATACATATATATATATATATATATATATATATATATATATATATGTATATTTATTTATTTATTTGTTTATTTGTTTATTTATTTATTTTTGAGCGAGAGCACCAGCAGGAGAGGGGCAGAGAGATAGGGAGACAAAGGATCCAAAGTGGGCTCTGCACTGAGATTGGAGAGCCCAATGCGAGGCTCAAACTCAGGAACCATGAGAACATGACCTGAGCTGAAGTCAAACACCCAACCGACCGAGTCAGTCACCCAGGCGCCCCTACTACGCTATTCTTACCGTTGGGTCTCTTTCCTCTGGTCCCTGTTCGATAAGGCTCTGCCCTGAGGGCATAAGGGGGATCTCAATTCCCACTAGCATCCAATTCATTTATCTCTGTGTAGGGGGGATGGGACAATGAGAGCAATAGCCATCCCTGAGCCTGTAGAGGACCCTGAAAAGGGGGGGTGAAGGCACTAAAAACAAATGCAGATTCCAAATGCGATCCAGAGCTTGGCTTTTGTGTGGTAGTAACACGGTCAGAATCCTCACCAGGAAATGTCTGTTCCTGCTGTGGTTAACGTCAGTGGGAAGGTGCGGTTGGCTGGTATGGCTGCCAATGAACCCTGCCACAGGCTTCCCATCAAAAACCGGACTTGGCTACACTTTACAGCCCATACTTGCAGTTTCCTGTCCGTGCTTACTGGACAGGAAGTTTCAAACAACTTCTATGGAAGAGGAAGGGCAGCTAGGAAGAGTAGTTCCCATGCCCAGTGCTGGAGGGCTAGCCTCACGTCCCAGCAACCAGAGGAAAAGGGCAACTGCTAACCCCGGTCACTAACGGTCAGCTCAGGCTTGAGGTGGACCAAGGGTAGCTGCGCTGGGACTCTGAACTGACGGGACTGTTCTGGCCTTCTCTGTATCCCCTCCTCTGGCTTCCGCTTCACACTTCACAAAAGTGGGTGAGGCACAAAGGTCTGCGTTTAATGCCTTGTTTAACACAAATGATACTGTATTTCTCTCATTTCCTTTCTGCTACATCCATCTCCTCCTCATTTCCTACCATGACAAGTATACTTGCCATGATAAAAGCCCAGGCTTCCTTCAAGTCCTTGCTACACTGTAGATTAAGAATATTCATTAGCAAGGGGCACCTATGTGGCTCAGATGGCTGAGTTCTAACGCTTGATTTCCGCTCAGATCGTGATCCCAGGATACTGGGATTGAGCCCTGTGTCGGGCTCCGCGCTGAGAGTAGAAACCGCTTAACATTCTCTCTCTCTCTCCCTCTGCCCCTCTTCCCTGCTCTTGCTCTGACTCTCTCTCTCTCTCTCTCTCTCTCTCTCTAAGAAAAAAGAATATTCATTAACAAAAGATTTCGATTAATTCTATAGGGGAGAGCTTCTCAGGATAATAAAACTCCTTAACAGATGTAGAGGAGCAAATACACTGTTTGGAAACCTTATAGAAGACTCTTGTTTACATGAAACAAAGCCCATTTAGAGCAGCTTCAGGTAAGGTTTAGATTCAAATGCAATTCAGAGAGGAATTTGGCATTTTGTATATATGAGTCTCACTGTGCTTCACTCCCTAAGAATGAATGCATTTCTAAAAGAGTATGCAGAGAACACCCACGTGAGCTCTGGGGTTTTAATGGTAAAATATAGGCACTGCACTCCACACGCGTCTGTGCTAGTTACGGGATTATTCAGGGCATCTTCCTGTGAACATCAATGTGATAGCTCTTCTCACTTAGAGTAGGCGGTACGCTCATGGTGCTGCTGAGAATCACAAAGGTACAAGCACCCTGGGAGCGTGGTTCTGCTTCCTCCGGGTCCTCGACGGTTCTCTTTAAATGCACACATCACCTCCTCCCAGAAATTTCTCTTCCCCAAACTGCATAGGTCTGCTGACCATGCTGATTCTGTTAGTCCTTTCCAAGTTGTGAGGGAATTGACTCTTTCCTCTCTGTCTTTCCCATGGACCGTGAGCCTTGGGGTCCCTGACTATGTCTTGTTCCCTATTGGATTTCCGGTGCCTATACCTAGACGATGCTTGGTAAATATTTATGGAATGAAAAAATAATGAATAAATCATGCACAAGTAAGGGATCCACAATTAGAAGTAGCAGACAAGGAGGTGAAAAATCTTCAGTGATCCGTCTTTCTAATAGCTCATTTAGATGCTACCCAAATGGATGTTACCTCCAAGAAATCGTGTGTGCATTCACTTGAGTCCTCGATGCCAAATGAATGAAAAAAGAGGGAAATAGTGTGGTTCTGTGGGGCTTTGAGAAGAACAGTGCAATCCATGTTATTGTCATAATTATCTGGCCATCCAGGACTCTTGAGATTGCCAAATGTCCTGTTATATTCTCTGTTGCAACCTTAGAGAAAAAAAAAATTCACAATTAATGTGGGTATCCCAATTCTTAATATTCTTTCAACCTGACGGAAAGAATTCAAGATTATTAAATTTGAACGCACTTTAGAAAAAAAGCTAATTCAACCCTCTCACTTACCTTTGAGATAATTGGGGTCACAGGAAGTGAGGCAGCAGCATATAGTGCAAATGCGATGTGGTGTCTCGTTAACGTAAAACGCACCCATGGGAAATACAAAATACGAGCATTTTCCTTGGAGGATGAATTTTCTAGCATTCGCTGTACTTTTCTGATCACATTAAAGTCGAGTTGGTTGACATTTAGACATTTTTAGGCACAAAGACTCTGCAGCCATGACTGACTTTTGTATGAAGATTTTTATTTATATCTTTGAGGAGATACTTGTTCTGATAGAATCGGTAAATTGTTCGTCCTTATCATTTTGGGTAAAGCCACCAAAAGCATTTATACTTCTTTTTTGTTTGTTTTTAGGTAGGTTACCACCAAGTTTTGAGCCCAACATGGGCCTCGAACTCATGACCCTGAGATCAAGACCTGAGCTGATATCAAGGGTCAGACACTTGACCAACTGAGACACCCAGGTGCGTCCCTATATGTTTGTTTCAGTCAAAGGCAACTTTAGTTTTAATCAAGCTTGAAATGAACATCTAATAATTTTCCCTGGAAATAAACTTCTCCGTTGTTATTGTAATCAAATAGCCCTTTCAAGACTTCTTGTTTTTTTACAAAATAATTTCCTAAGATACCGTGATTTCTATTTGTGGCCAAGTGGATAATTAATAATAATAATTAAAAAACTAGTATACATTTAAATTAATTACATGAACTTTGAAGAATATGCTGGCATTCTAAACATTTTAATTAGTATTATTTTCATGTTACCTCCTCAGAAACCAGTTTTAGTCACCTGCTAAAGTGGGCCTGGCTTCCAGTTAAAATTTCGTACCTCGTTGTGGACGTGGTTTATGGTACCAGACCCCAATTTACTCACAGGACGAACGGGGAGGGTGGCAGGTTTTTTGAATCACAGATAAAGTTGAGGGCTCACCTGCAATCTGGTACGTAAAACCCACTCTAGAGTTTCCGTCGAGAACTTCGGACTTGAAAATGACAATCGCCGTACTTGTAGAAGAATAGAACGTTGGTGTGGCTGAAGCATTTCGGCCACAGAACTGAATTCCTGGATTTCCATCACTCTGAAATGAAATGGAAGCCAAACCACACTAGACTGAGTTTCAAAAGAGAATAGGCCTTAGCGGAAACTGAACTGCACATGAAAGTGTGGCTTCAATATTCAGCCACGGAAACTAGTTACCAGGTTCGAATCCCGCTGCGACCAGGCTCACGCCGGTCTTGGAATCCACAAGTGTCTCCTACTCCCCGAGGGGCGAGAGGGGGAGGCCAAGTCGCTGCTGAAACCAGGAGACAGATGCTGTCTAAGGGCAAGCCCCTTTCCCCCTCATACAGCCTCACGGCCACAGGCCTGTGTGGTTGCTCTGCACACATCCAGGCTGACTGAGCTCAACACGGTTCCCCTGGGGTTCTCCCATAGCCCCGAACTCTGTAAGCCCAACCCAGGGGCACCTGGGTGGCTCAGCCGGTCAAACATCTGACTTCCGCTGGGGTCATGATCTCACGGTTCATGGGTTTGAGCCCCAGATCGGGTTCAGAGCCTGGAGCCTGCTTCAGATTCTGTCTCTCCCTGTCTCCCTCTCAAAAAATAAATAAAAGATTAAAAAAAAAAAAATAGCAGCTCATGGATGTTTCAGTGTTTTTACCCAGCGCTTCTCCCCTTACCTGCCAGCTCACCACCCTTGAGCTCATCCAACCACACTGTGAATCCCAGGAGGCAGGCCCTGCCTGCAATGAGGTCCCTGTATGTATCCCCTTCGTAAAACCCAGGCAGCCCTCCTGGCCTCTCCAGACAGTAGGGTAACGTGGCCCAGTGCCTACCCATCCTTCCATAAAAGCCACTGGCACCAAAGTTAAGACATTTGTGGCCTCTCACTTTTGGGCACCTACCAACAGGCCCCCTTCCTCCTCCTGCTCAAAAGCTCCTGTTGCTGATGTATGTTTCTCCCCGGCACTGTCTCCTGCTGCTGGTCCCTCCCTAACCTTGCCCACTGCCTCCTCTGAACCCTTACTGCAGTGAGAGCCGCCGCCTGTATACATCCAGAGCCTTTCCACTTTGTGGCCTTGAGAGAAGCGTGGGTCCCCAGGCTTCCACCAAGAGGCTGCTGAGGCCATTCTTTTCCCATCCTCCACAGTGCCTTGAGTAGGACCAGTGGTGGGGGGTTGGGCGGGTGGGTGGGGTTCTCCAGGCTGCATCTATCTTTGTACCAAAGCCAGCTCTCCTCTGAGGGTCTCTATATCCGGCCAAAGGTTCCTCCGACCCTTCTTATCGTTGCCACTTCCCCTCTGGCGTCTTTCCCTCATAAAGACTTGCAGTGTCTCAGCTCTTGGCCGTCCTCTGTACCCCTCTTCGTTTCTCAGCTCGTGGACGTTTCAGTGTTTTTACAGACAATCCACTGAACACCCCAATCTGCATTCCTCAGTACCAGCGCCTTCATCTCCACTCTCCATGGTGGCCTCCGCCAGAGCCAGCTGGTCACCATCGGTATTGCCCCCGCCACACAATTCTTCCGTGAATGTCCAACTCTGTCTTCTCTGCCTTCTCTCGGACACGGTGAGAGTTCCAGTTTCTCCTGGTTATCCGTCAGTTTCCTATCTTTCCTCCTACTCGATCCGCATGGAACCCCTTCGTTCTTTCCTTTATTCATTCGGTCAAAGGACATCATTCATTCATGACAAATACTGGGTCTTATTTGAAGCCAGTCCAGCGCGGTTACGATCCCGAGCTGACTTGCGCATGGTCAGTAAGTAGCCTTTCTGCACCCAGGTGAGGTCCGCTCTGATCCCTACTGTCTCAGCTTCAGGAGACAATGGGAAATCGAAGGAGCTTTACCAAAGGGCCTTGTTCCTCTTGGTTCTAAGACCCTCCAGGAAGGGTACCGCCAGGGAATAGGAATCTTGTTCTGAAACCACTGCTAATGGAGTGATGAGAACCTTGCACGTTGACCACGGTGGGAGCCGAGAATGTGTCTCAGTGTCTGCTTGCTGAAAATTCAGCAACTATGGTATCTGCTCAGAAGCCAGCTCTTCTCAGATGCCTCCAATTGGAGTCAGCCAAGCTGGATTTTTCTATCTCCACCAAGATCCATATGTAAACGAGGGGGGCCCTGGATATAGAGTGAGGAGGACCCTGAAGACTCAAGAAGTGGTAGATTGGATTCTCTGGGATTGCCAGCCAATGGGGAGTTGAATATGACACTCTGGGAATGAACCGGGGTGGATTGGCTGCTCCTCAAACTGCGGAAAGACAATCCAGGTATTCCGGGGGGTCTTCCCAGGTATCTTGTCATGGCTTCTCACTTTACAGATGCTCCCTGGATTATCTCATGACTTGCATTACTTTAGCTACCAATCCATATAATGATGACACCCAAATCTCAGGCCTTCTGTTAATATTCACACATGTATGTCCAACTGTCTTCCCAGTGTCTTAGCCCATGGGCAATTCTCTCTCCCTCCCTCCCTCTCTCTCTCTTTTTAACTAAAACGGCTTTTTCTTTCTCTCTCTCTCTTATATTACTGTGAATATAGTCCCAACGGACTATATGGTGCCAAACGGCCTTGTGACTGATTTTCCTGTGTTCCGCATGGACCCCTTCAGTTTGTCGTACGCACGGATCCCACAAGGGTTTCTCTGAGAGTGGTCTTTGGAGCACTAGTGGCAGAATACCGAAGACGTTCATTAAAAATTTAGGTTCACAGGCACTGGGTGGGGAAATCACTCTCTGAGCGGGAGGCGGGGGGCCGTAGGACATGCACTTTTATCTAGACACTCAGATGTTTCTTATGCACATGGCAGTTTGAGAGCGCCTCACCTACAACATCAAGTGCAAGTTCCTTAACACCTCAATAGCGGGTTTTGTATACGGCTGAAAAACAGGTTAAACTGAAGGTAAGTTTGGGAATTTATTTAATTATGCCCTCAATACTTCAAGTGTGTTGTAAATACTAGTGAAAAGGCCACTAGATGTCACTGTCCTGCATCCTGGATTACCTCGGGTGAGTCCTGAAACTCTAAGTAGTTCTGGTCACAGTCTGGTGGGGACAGCTGCAACGCCCACACAGTGATCTTGACCTGCTGATGTGGAGGGGCTTCGAGGACCCAAGTGCACGTGGAAAACGGGATTTCTGGGTTTGACGAATTGGGTGATGAAATACTCTGGGGGGTCCAAGTTGCGTTATATGTTCCACCACAAGGCACTGTGGGGAAAAAAAAAAAAAAAGAACAACTTGTAAGACAAATTTTACTCATGTCTCCTCATACAGACAATATTTAAAATTCACTCTTCCTTATCCTTCCAGCCCAAAGAACTGTATTTACATCATTCTATAAAGTTAGGATATTCTTGACTAAGAATTGTACCAAATGTGTATGACCAATTAAACACAAAGTGATTACCACGGTGTTTACTAGTTGCCGTTGAGTTTACATAGGAATTAACACCGAGTTTAGTAATTCACATTGAGTCTGGCAATTAACATTGTGTTTAGATATAAGCGTGGCGTTATTTTTAGTACCTGAATATACATGTGTTTCATAATAGAGAAAAATGTCTGAATTTACTCACTGTCCACAATGGTATACGTAGCATTAAATCCTTCTCTTTCTAATGTTAGGTCACTGACGAATTGAACCGTCAAGAAGTTGCCAGAAGAGATAAAGGGAGCCGGTACAGTGGAACCACAAAACGTTCCAGCCAAGTTGGCATTTTCACTGTCCCCGTCATACAACTGAAAAGAAACATAGTTCATTAGTTATCCATTACTCCCAAAGAAGTTTCATATTTTACACTAAAATGGATGTGGAGTCGCAACGGGTCATGATTAAGAATCTTACCCTCATGTTGTTAGAGCTAGTTTTAGCTTAAGAACAGTTGCTAATGAACCGATGCTGTTATAATGATCTTCAGTAAAACCTTGGTATGATGCCTAGAAATATTTTCTCACTGCAAAAGTAATACCTGATTTAAAACTATGGTGTCATGAGAGCCAGCACACGCCTCACTGTCTTGCCCTGCGTGGCTCTCACTTCCACTCTGGTGCAAGATCCTGAATCTCATGCCTGGGTTCTCACTGTGGCTTCCCCAGGGGGGGGTGTCTCTGGTTCCACTCTTGTCCCCCCCCTTGCATGCCCTCAATATATGAGCCAGAGGTTTCAGGTATGTAGTATGTATGTATGTATGTATGTATATTTTTAAAACTTGCTTATTCATTTAAGTAATCTCTACACCCAATGTGGGGCTCCAACTCACAACCCTAAGATCAAGAATCACACGGATCAAGAGTCCGACTGAGCCAGCCAGGCATCCCCAGAGGACACAGTTAAAATATTAAGTCAGCCCAGGTCACTGCTAAAACCCTCTAGCTGCTGCTTCCCAGCCACTCACTATAAAAGCCAAAGCCAAAGCCAAAATGGTGACCTTCGAGGCCCGAGAGAATCTGCTTTCCACACCACTCCTGATCCCTTACTGTCCCCACGTCATTCTCTCTGCAGCACTCTGCTGCTTCATGGCTGTTGAGTCTGTTGTTCCCTCTGCTGAAACATTCTTCTCCTATACACCCATACGGTGGGCTCTCCTTCATTCCTTCACGTCTTTACTCGAGTATCACTGAGTCACTAAGGCCTTCCCTGACCACCCTACTTAAAAGCCAACTCTCCCCAAATTCCCTTTCTCCCTTCCTGCTTCATTCTTTCTTTAGAGCCCGCATTATCTTTCCATACTACATATTGCACTTACGTTGTTGTCTTCCGCTCTGAGGACAAGCAGGTACACGGAAGCACAGGTTACTGTCTGTTCTGTGCACTGCCATGTCCCTAGTTTTTAAAGTTTATTTGATTTATTTTGAGAGAGAGAGAGAGAGTGTGTGTGAGGCAGTGGGGGAGGGCCAGAGAGGGAGGGGGACAGAGGACTGAAACTCACTAACTGTAAGATCATGACCTGAGCCGAAGTCGGATACTTAACCGACTGAGCCACCCAGGCGCCCCTGTCCCTAGCTTTTAGAAGTGTCCGGCACATAAAAGGCACCCAGTAAATGTCTAATAAATGAGTAGTGCTTTGGTCCTCTCTCCCACCACACGCCCCTCCCAAACCTAGTCTCCCCAAGTCTTCTTGATATCACTAATCTGCTCAGGCCTAAGACTTTAGTCCTCCTTGATGCCTCTCTCTCTCCCTACCTACCCCACATCCCTTCCAATCTACCTTCAAACTCTACCCCAGAGGCTCCTCCCCGTTATGACCATCATCGTCCTCCGCCTTGGTTATTGTAGCCTCTTCCTAAGAGATCTGTCTCCACCGAGCAGCTGCAGTACTGTCTGCAGAGCTAACGGCCTGAGTGTTTATAGACTTAAGCCAGATTATATTCCTGCTCAGCCTCGAATGCTCCAATGGACCCATTGCACCTGACGTGAAACCCGAAGTCTTTCTGGGGGTCTGCAAGCACCTACCCGGCGTGGCCCGTTGCCTGTTCCTGGGCCCCTCCCCCTGCCCTCTTCCCATACCTCCTCTTTCCAGGAGGGTCTCTGTAAGGCCCCTCACTTCGTGCACCTCCTGTGGGGAGCAATTTCTCTCTCCTAAGCTCTGGAATGGGGCACGCCCCCTTGTCATATGGTCTCAGCTCAAATGTCACCTCCTCGGAGGCCCCCGGCCCATCTAATGTTGCCTAGCCTCATCAAAAGGCATCTTACTTGTTGTTTATTTACTTTTCCTGGTCTCTCTCCTAATAAGAAAGAACATTAAGTCCCATGGGTGGGAAGACTGATCACACCCTGTGGTGTCGTCAGCAGTCAGAACAAATCCCAGCCCTACGGAACCTTCAGCAGACACCTGTCCAAATAGCGGATGCCTGAATTTCCTTCAAGTGTATTACCAGAAAACCGATTTCTCCAGCTGAATAATCGTCGCAGTATTTCCAAAACAAGCATGTGCGTGTAGATCCAAACACTGAATTTGTAACACAACTATGATGTGTTATAAACTTCAGAAGAGCCATGACCACTGACATTATTTGAAAACGCTAGGAATATATACAATAGAAATAATTTAAAAAATAAACAGAAAATAAATTGACCACTAGGTGGCACTGTTTCTCTCACATATATGAGAATTTAGTAACTTTAGAGCCAGCAGAGACTCCAGAGATGGATATTCTGATCCCTCTCATTTTAGAGAAGAGCAGATTTGCCAAGTTTTAGGTAATATACCTTTTCTGGTAAACAAGTTAAAATGTTATTATAATGGCTGCCACATTTATTATCACATAGGTACCAGCAAGCATTTTTATTCTACGTTACCGTGGGCCAGCTCTCTGTGCCAGATCCTGTGTATACAAGGATGTATAAGGCACTTTCCATACATTCGAGATACTGACTGACGCTCACTAATTAGACAGAGAGACCCATGCACTGAATATACATATATATTTGTGCCATTTATGTATAAAATAAGGAAAAATGAATCCACAGAGAGGGAGGGAGATATAACATAAGAGACTCTCAAAGACTAAGAACAAATTGAGGGTAAGGATCAGGGAGGGGGGAGACGGGGTGACGGGCATTAGAGAGGGCACGTGTTGGGATGAACACTGGGTGTTAGATGTAAACCAATTTGAAAATAAACTATTAAAAACATTTAAAAAAATTTTTAAAAAATGAATCCTACAATAAAGGATGTTAATGTAATAAGAACCCAGATGATGGGGCCAAGGAAGTACCTCAGAAAGACATTTGAACCGGTGTTTAAAAGTAGGAAGAGACCTCCTGGGCCGAAAGTAGAAGAGGGGCATTCCGTCCGGAAGGACCATGGGGTAGAGGGCCACAGAAGACGTGAGGGGCAAGCCATGTCTCAACAATTCGCTCAGGGCACGTGGGACTGAGCAGGCACGCCGGGACACGACTGTGACAGTTCCATTCGTCGCACGAGGAAGAGTTTGCGGCCTCTCCTGTCGGAGTTCTCAGATCTGATTTGGGCTCCGAGTAGATAACCAGTAAATGTGATGGACAGAAATTGCACAGTGCCCGGCCCCGAGCTGCGGTCACTGCTACAGCACGATCTCTCGTAACTGAGTTGAAATAGACAGTTGTGGCTTCCAGACAACTGACACGGGCTCCTGCACTCGGTGCAGCCAAAGCCAATGTTGTCTCCACCGGCTCCCCTGTTTCCTGATAACGCTAGATCTCCACAGCAGACTTCCACAGGGTAGCTCCAGAGTGTGTTGGAGGGGGCGTGCCGTGCCATGCTGGAGATGGGGAATTGTATGGACTAGGATGTAAATGGTGCCTTGAGGACCATGCCCAGAGGGCCTGCACGAACACATGCCGCTGTAAATTGCATTCTGGGGGTAGGAGAGGACCCGCCAACTGGCATTACTCCTATAGACCTGGAGCTTGAATTAGGCTCCAAGTTTTATAGATGTAGGTAAGCGCTAAGAAGGATTTTGTGTTTTCTCAGCTGTTTAAACTCTGATAGTGGAGCATAGTTGAATCTACTTAAGACCCTGAAGGAATTGCTCCCGTAATTGGTGGAAGATAACCTCTGACTACAATTATTGCCAGGTCCTGCACTTCATCCAGCTGGTAATTTGAGCAGTAGGAGAAAGTGGGGAAGGAAACTTTGGATTTTAATTTCTGTGAACTTTTAATGCAACAGGGCAATAAGACAAGAAGGGCAAGAGAGGACTTTAATTCTTTTCAAATGTAATGTCTTCATAATTTTAGACACTGACTTCCTTAGGACTTTATCCTTTAATATTTCCTCGAGAATTTGACTGCAAGAGGGTTTGTATATTTTTATTTGGAGCATCCCTCTACTGACATCTGAGAGTATCTTCATGAATTCTTTGACTTCACTGAGAAACCTCCGTTAGAGTCTGCTGGACAACATGTCTGGGCATAATTTGGGATGGGAAGAGAACAGAGAGGAATTTTTCAGACTTGGGTTGGAACACTGATTCATTTCAAAACCTTATGGGGGAAAATGTTACATTTGTCCCAGGGGTCTCGGGAAGAGCCACAAGAAGCAGTCATTAGAATCAGCTATGTAAATATAGGAATTTTTATATCACTATTATTATTATTATTATTAATTTTAACTCACTGTTTTTTCCAGCCCTTACAGCAGTGTCTGGAATATAGTAGGTCCTCAAATAAACATTTATTGAGTGAATGAAGGAAGAATAAACGGTACGTACTACCTCAAAAGGATAGGAACCTAATTCCCTGTTAGAGTACAGACCTCCCCACACTGACTACAGACTGAATGGTTATGCCCTGTACGTTAAGGCAGAGGTTGTCCGGGAGGTCTGTCTCATCTCCCAGAGAGCGTTTTTGCACAAATGTCGTGTTTTGGGATCATCACAATAATTTGGGGGCTATGACGGGCATTCAGTGTCTAGAAGCCACCTTGTAGAATCCCATGCTGCAACTCACAGGACGGCTTTGGAAAGCGAAGATCGACTGTGTCCCATATAACTTTCGAATGTCCTGCCAGACATTTCTGTAATAAAATTGTTCCTTACTGTGTGACCCTGGCACCTAACTCCATTCTCCATATAAACACAAAAACGTTTTGCATAATGCAATTACTGCTGTCAGCGGAAGGAAGACTCTACTTTGTGTTCTTTAGAACTAGTTTTTTAAGGTTTTCCACTTTCTTGGAAGTTCATATTGTAGATGGTGATGTTAGCGGCACTTAAGTGGCAAATACAACGCTGCCATGTTGGTTTAAATTTATGCTTTTGCGTTTGCCATGATGCCACATAGAAGAATCTGACGACTTTATCATGTGACACAAGGTAGTTGTATCAGCATTTACATATGTAAGTCTGCCCTGTTTTGTATACTTTCCTTTCATTCCTCCTTTTTCATTGCATTCAGTACATTATATTTTCTGAAGCTATGGATATGGGTAGGCTATAGCATACACGACCTCCACTTTGGATGGTCAAGGAAGCACTATAAAGTACTGGCTACTCAAATGGACAGATTAGGTTGGGAGGATGTTGGGCAATGTTTGGAAGAAGCAATGGCCTTTCCGTTAGTTCCATTTTTCCTGACAGAGGAATGTCAGTTAGGGTCACAGTCCTGAGCCCTTTCTGTCATTTCTCCCACTGCTCATCACAGGAGAGGTGGCTTAGGTGCTAGAAGGAAGTTGGGCTCACACTCTGTAGCTGCAAGTCTGAGCTTCCCTGTTTCTCTCTGGTGGTCCCCCAACAGGAAGTACTCTTCTGTGATATTCCTCCAAAACTCAGCTCAGCCATCCCACGGATGAAACCTTTCCCAAACCTCAAATGACGTCAATCATACCTTCTTCCCTACTTTTGTCGTGGTTCGTATTTATTGTTTTGTCACGTTGGACAATAATTTATAAGCTTACGTGCCAGTCTCCTCCACTTTGCTGACAGCGCCTCGGGGAACTCTATCTTTAACCCTCTGTAACCATTGTCTGGGCTGCCTCACACGGTATCGTGCCACGTGACTCTTTATGGAATGGATGTGATGTTAATTTCACCAGCCATGTTCAGTGAAACGCACAATTACAATGTACTGAAGCTATCTTAATAACTTCCCAAGTCAACCCTCTCAAAAGCAATAGTGATGGGGGCGCCTGGGCATCTCGGTCGGTTGGGCATCCGACTTTGGCTCAGGTCGTGATCTCGTAGTTCATGAGTTCAAACCCTGCGTCAGGCTCTGTGCTGATAGCTCAGAGCCTGGAGCCTGCTTTAGATTCTGTCTTTCCCTCTCTCTCTGCCCCTCCCCCACTTGTGCTCTCTCTCTCTCTCTCTCTCTCTCTCTCTCAAAAATAAATAAACATTAAAATATTTTTTGAGAAAAAAGTAATAATGATATAATTATGAATGAATGATAGAATTGCCACATTTTCACTTGTATATCTACCCACAGAATTGAATTAAATTAGCTTTTCTAAAAAGTGATTTATTATAACATCTAAGAAACATTCTGCAAGGAATCCAATGCCCCATTTATCACGGAGAGTCGCTTTAATAAAGGTACCTCTAGGCTCCACATTCCAACGAACGTTCTTTGATCTGCCAGTTTAGTAAAAACTGGAAAAGTTGCCGGAACAGGGAAATTGCTTTCCCAAGAAGGAAAGTGAGAGTAGACCTGACCAGAATTTCTTTAAAAAAAGTAGGGAGAGGAGAGGACGTGTTATATTTGAACTATATAGTAACTCCTTGTTTTTGATTTTGCTATTTTTGTGCCAAATAACTTGAAGACATTCAGAAAATTGCTAGTTGCTTTAATAACAGTATTGAATCACACTCAGAAACTGATGAGAAGATCAATCAACCCTCCTCCTAGCAGGACCACACCCAAAACATTCTCCTTGAATTTACATTTATAATAATTTATATGTAAACCGACTATTTTTAATATTTTAATAAAAGGTGATTCCATAGCCAGCATGCCCATCTGGAATTACACAAGCTTGGGGCAGGGGAACACATTTGTTTTTAAGTTGCATTTCAGACACAGTGCTGAAAACTCGGGCATACGTTATCCTTATCTTCAAAATAGCCTTGCAAAATAGGTACGATTATGTGATTTTCTTCATTTTTTAAAAATGCTTATTTATTTATTTATTTTGGGGGGAAGGGAGGAGGGGCAGAGAGAGAGGAGAGAGAGCATCTCAAGCAGGCTCCAAGCTCAGTGAGGGGTCCCACGATCCTGGGATCATGACCTGAGCTGAAATCGAGAGTCGGACACTTAACCAACTGAGCCCCCCAGGAGCCCCTTCACTTGTTTTTAAATGGATGAGGTGATAAAGAATTGGGGAGGTGAGGAAATCTGTCCTTACTACCCGTCTCTAGAGCTTACTGTTTTCCTGTAACATTAGGGCAGCTCTCCAAGTCTTGAATATCAGCCTTGCTGCTGCTCTGACCATCTGGTGTCATTTGAGAAAAGAATTCAACCTGAACCGACATCCCTTCTTGTCTCCAATCTTTCACCAACTCCCTCTGATCTGACTTCTGTGCCAACGTTTCAGTTAAATGGCTGTCTGTCAATCAGAGGAGGGGTTCACCTTTCTTGGCCCCTCATTTATAATTTAATGGTATTGACCACCATCCTCGGTGAAAGACTCTTCTCCCTTGACTTCAGCGATCCTCCACTATTCCGGGCTTTTACATTGTTTTCCATGACTTGTGTGTTTCTCGTCCTGCCTCTTTTGTCCTCTCTGACTGCCTCGCTTGTGTACCTTTCTCAGAGTGGAGCGGAAGCCCAGTGGTCTAACTCCATGCCGCCTTCCTGGAAAGAAGACAGCGGTTCTTCTGCCTGCAGAAGTGCTCCTTTGCGGTCTACTCTCTGTGTGGGCTGCTCTCCTCGCGCTGGAGCCCTGTTCCATCCTCTGCTCACCTGTCTGCCCTGCTGTCACCCATGTTACAACGCATGGTCTCCTCCTAATAGTAGTGACATTCTTCTGGTCTCCTGAGCTCGGAGCTTCACACCGTGAAATAGGACAGTGTATGATTAAGTGCTCAATGTGTACTCCAACTATGGCTCTTCCTTCCCCCCTTTTAGAGAAAATGATTTCTTTAAAATTTAAGGCAATTTTTCAACTTAAAAGTTCCTCTTGCACCAGCTTGTTATTGCCATCTCCGTACCCTCCTCCCCTAACGGCAACCTCTCTCTGGGGTCCTAGTCCAGACTCTCTGCTCACCATCCACCTGCAATGCTGATTCCGGATTCATCTTCCATGAATACTGCTCTCATCAGACCACTCACTGGAAAGCCATCGGTCCTTCCTTCCTTTCAACTGCATAAAATCTGAAGTCATTCATTCGACTTTTCAAGAGTCTTTGTGATCTGGGTATTTCTCCACTTAGGCGATCTTATTTCTTGCTCCTTTTTCACAATATTACGCTCCAGAAAACAGGCAGTCTCCGCACTCCTTCAACAACATGCATATGCCAACTTCTCTACTCCCATTCTTTTTTTTTTTAATGTTTATTTATTTTTGAGAGAGAGAGAGAGACAGAGCACAAGAGGGGTAGGCGAAGAGAGAGATGGAGTCACAGAATCTGAAGTAGGCTACGGGCTCTGAGCTGTCAGCACAGAGCCCGATGTGGGGCTCGAACTCATGAGCCATGAGATCATGACCTGAGCCGAAGTCAGCTGCTCAACCGACTGAGCCACCCAGGCGACCCTATACTCCCATTCTTTTTATGTGCACCTTGCCTGGAATGCCTTCTCTCCTGAGATTGTTTTCTGACACTCTGTGAAGCCTTTCTTGTCAAGCCAGATCATCCTGAGCCTTCCTCCTTTTGAAACTCGTGCATTGCTTCGAGCCTCTATCCAATGCATTAGTTGGAGCTTCCATATTGACTGTCCTGAACTGTTGACTGTAGATTTGCATGCGTCACCCACTACTTCTACAATCAGATTTAAGTTCCCCGTAGGCACAAATCTTGCCACAGGTGTTGTCTTCCCCCCTAAAAGTGTTGTGTACACTGGCTGATACTACTTACAAGGTTTAATCTGAAGTCATACCTCCTGATAGGGACAATAATTTAACATTAACAAATCATCAAAAAATAGAACAGAAAAGTCTCTTGACTTCTTTTTAATGGGATTTCAGAACCAAGTTATTTTCTACATCTACAGGTAATATGGAAAGATATAAACTCTCTTGTAGGCTTTGCCAAAGGTCTTTTGAGTGTCTCTTTCCATACAACCCATCTTTCCACGGATTATCTCTTCACAAGAATGAACAGGGAATCTTAGAGCTAATGTTATAAGCCACATGAAATTTCTGGCTCATCCATATTAAAGATTAACTTGATATGAAGATAGAGCATCTGTAATAATAAATGTCATATCCTTGACGAATATGTCATTTTAAACATTAGCAGTACTCAACATTTTCATGACTTTCTGAATAGTATAAACTAGCATATGTCACACTGAAGACTGGGTTAGAAGACTGTTAAGAAATACAATAGCCTTACCTTTACATAATCATATATGCATCTTTGTGCAGCGCTCTGTGCCTCCAGAGAAAATGTTTTGAAGGTGAGTTTAATCACTTTGTTTATAGGTGCAACTATGAACCACACGCAGTTTAAATTCTTGTCATATCTTCCATTGGAGTCAGAATCAGGAGAGACAAAGGTGCCACTTGAACCGGTTAGATAACCACCACATCCTTGCCGAGGCCCTGTGTTAAAAACAAAGACACGTCACTACGCAGACCAAAGAGAACAGAGCTTAAATTTTACATGGAGGGTTTTAGAAATCATATAGTTTCTAGTTCAGTCACACGTGCATGGACATTATCAGATGATTCCCGGAGCTTCAGTGGGCTTATGTGGGTATTGTTCCCAGCTATATTAGTTTTTTGGTTACATGTTTCCTTTCTGCTCCTATCATGGATGCTTTACTCCCCCTTCGAGTCACCTAGAAAAGTGGAGAATCGTATTTAGTTTTATGTGCATTTTTAGAGCCATGGATGGGATTTATTGAACATTTTTCTATCCTTGAAAAAATCCAATTTTACAGAAAACAAAGTATTTTGCATAACGAAACTTCTGGAAAGTGTGACCATATTTTACTTTTATCTTCTGCTTTTATGAACACTATCAGTCGGAAACTGAATTTATGGAGAATTTACCCCACACTCCAAGAAAATTGGCTCCCAAGAAACTTTTTATTTAAATAATCTGTTAGAAAGACGCTGAGGGGCATCTAACACTACACACAATTAACACTAAGGTCCAGTTTATATTAAAACACACTATATAATTGATTTTTATTCCAAAAAGAAAGGGAAGCCGAAAAGGAACTTAATTGGGGGAAAAAAGTCTACTGTGAAATTTATAATAAAAATACAAAAGATAAAAGAATACTCTCAAGATGACAGAATGTTCTACTACAAAAATTATAGAACAAAATTATCAGAACATAGGACTTAGTTTTGTCCATTTCACAGTCCAAGGCAATTACTTCAGAAGTGACCTGAGAAGAGACTAAAAGGAAGACAAAGTTATTGACAATTTTGAAACTGTGAGCATGAGCTAAGTTCGAAATAGCCCTAATAGGAATCGGGATTAAGTAAGTGGTCAAAGTAACGATCACAAAGCTTACATTCTGCACAAATACGGATCATTATTAGTTCCAAAGTTAAATCTCATTGACTCTGGCCTTTCATTTACTAGTCTCATTATATTTATCTCTTAACAGGGAAAGGATTGCTTTCGACATTAGGGGGCGCTAATATTTTGGACTTGGAGCTCGACAGGAAGTGGAAACCGAAGCCCTTCTGAAATGCGGAGGGTATCAGTTGTGCAGAGTGTTTCTCAGTATAAGTGCATTATTTAGTAGGACAGGCTGCCCTGTCCAGAGCTTCTAAGTCAGGTAAAATGATAGATTATTTGCACGGTCAGATGTTTCCTAGAGTTGAAGTGCATCCAAAGGCTCAGTCCCTGATAAACCCGTAGACGGTATCTCGGGCAAAATTATTCTGAAAACAAAGCAATGCCCAGTGCTGAACTGCATATTGCAAATGATTCTGCTCACATGAAACAGGCCCGCAAACTGAAGAAAGAGCTGGAATTTGCACAGCTTTTATATCCAATGCAAACTGTTACTTAAGAAAACCACTTAACCTGGGCGCTCGCATGACACAGTCAGGTAAGCGTCTGGCTTGGCTCAGGTGATGACCTCACAGTTGGTGAGTTTGAGCCCCACGTTGGGCTCTGTGCTGACAGCTCAGAGCCTGGAGCTGCTTCAGGTTCTTTGTCTCCCTCTCTCTCTCTGCCCCTCCCCTGCTCGTGCTCCATCTCTCTCTCTCTCTCTCAAAAATAAGTAAACATTAAAAAAGGAAAAAGAAAACCACTTAAGCTGACTGACATACAGAACAGGGGAGAACAATGACTTAGAGTATTAATGAACTGACAAGTATATTTATTTATTAAATATTGTTTTAATAGTCAAAGAAACATATTTAGTATTGAGGTGGGAAAAGATAAACAGTAGTCCAACGGCAGTGACAAGACAGATAAATGATGCAAATACAATTTAGAAAATAACATGTGCCATATAAGAGGCAGGAAAGTCTTGTGAGTTTTGCAGGAAGGGAGAGATTACTTCAGGCTATGAGGATGTAGAATGTCCAGGGAAGAGGAGACCTTTGATCTGGGTCTTGAAGGATACACGGGACAAGACCGTGTAGAAATGGGATTGGGTATTGGCACTTCTAGGCTGAAGGAACCTCACGACCAATGGTGAAGTGGACAAGGATTTCAATTATGTGAATATGAAACCATAATTCTGTTATAAAAACTATAGAGTCCATGACGAAGAATAACAAGACTGGGACGTAGGACGGGCTATTCTGGAGAGGGCCTCAACCGTCAAGATCATAGAATGTGACCTTGAGACTTTATTCTGTGGATAATGGGGAACCGCTCGACAGGTTTTGAGCGGTAGGGTCTGAATGGACTTTCTCATCAGGTCTGATCTAAAAGTGTATCTGGTAGTAGCATTACATGCAAGGGGGCGGGACTGGGGGAGATAAGACCAGGAGAGAGGACATGGCAATGGTGGGGGCGGGGGGGCAACAAGAGGCGTAAGAGTTGGAGGTTTATATGTCGACATATATTTCTGGGCTTTATTCTATTCATGCATCAACTTTAAAAATTAAGTGTTATTTTTTTTAAAAGCTCAAACTACCTTATTACCACTTGTTTATTAATTGTTACCAATAAATTAACGACAAAACGATGACTGTACTTGGGCACGGTGGGTGCTCTTATACACACTGGTCACTCAGTAGTGCTAGCACCACTACTACTGAAGCCATAAGACAGACATACCCTCCCTCCAGGGAACCCAAAAGCAAGAACACAAAAATCCTTGCTGTGTGCTGTCACAGACTGACTGATAGACTGGATGATTCTTAACCCTTCGGTCTCTCTCTTTGCAGTTCATTAGAATGGACAGAGTATACTTTTCTATACTCTGATGAGAGGCTTGGCCAAGTGACTTAAGAATATTAATGGTCTTGGGGGCGCCTGAGTGGCTCTGTCGGTTAAGCATCTGACTTCAGCTCAGGTCATGATCTCACGGTTCGTGCCCTGCATTGGGCTCTGTGCTGACAGCTCAGAGCCTGGAGCCTACTTCTGATTCTGTGTCTCCCTCTCTTTCTCTGTCCCTCTCCCACTCACACTATGTCTCTCTCTCTCTCTCTCAGAAATAAATAAACATTAAAATATATATATTAATGGTCTTGAAGTAGGAGGAGGTCTGAAGTGGGCTTTGTGGTTTTTGGTTTGTGCTCTTGTGCTCCATCCAGCAGGAGCTCCCGTCCTAGGTAGCTACTGGTAACGAGAAAGTGAGTTCACATAGAGCAGACCTGAACACAGCCAGAGCTGTAAAGCCAAGTGGCATCCTTCTGCGGCCAAGAACAGGCAGACAAACCAGTCTGCCGAGCCACAAGTGATAACAATAAATGCCATAGGGATAAGCACTGAATTTTGGATGATTTGTTACACAGCACTGCTGTGGCAATAGCTGACCAAAACACAAATAGGCTGTCGGAGTTATTAAACTATAATAGAGCGCATTGCTTAATTCACAGAATATACACACAGAATTTTAAAAAAGGTAATTAACACAGCCTTCAGACAATCCTGGCCAAAATATTCAAATAACCGAAGTAAGCATAACATTATGTGAATGAATTACAGAATTCATATTATACTTGAATAATATTATATGCTCAAATATAGCATATTTGAGCAATATATTAATACGAGTGAATATAACTGACGTTAAGTATAATATTGTACGAGTAAACACCACTTGGTGTTTGTTTGGTGCAAGAAATGGTTCTAATTGCTCTAATTCCTCTACTTTAATACTTAAACTTAGTACAACTGCTCTCTGCGCTTCTGCTCTTCCTACAGCGAATGGAACCATAAATGTTTGTATTTGGGGAAATGTAGAGATAAATATTAACCAAGAAGGATCCTTTCCCAAGAAATTGCTTTGCCACACTACCAGTTCTGTTCTTCTATAGGTTAACAAAAACAGGTTATAACACAAAGAGCTCTGTGACTATGAAATAGTTTCATACACAAGAAATTAATTTTTGTTTACTATATTCCTATTTTTAAATCTCCCCCTGCCCTTTATAACTAGTATCAACCCTTAACCTTGACATGTTGTTTAGACCATAAATCCATCATCTTCCTTGTCACTACACACATTCTACCATCTAGCAAACTCCCATCCATCAGCACCCACTTCATCAGTCATGCCTGTCAGAAGAGCTCTCTAATGATACTCCCCGTGCCCGAGAACAAATGTCACTCTCACCGTCTTCCCCAAATTGGAAACACTTCCTACAAAAAAGCTGCTTCTTTAGAGAAAGACAATGTTTGGCTAAAGAAATGGTGGAAATATAAACCCATAGTGAGCAATGAAATGTGGGTTGAGCCCTACTTAATTAAAAATCAGTAACCTAATCCTAAATTATTTCCCTCCAAGAAATGAAACGTCAGAATGAAGCTCAAGCCAGGATAAATCCGACTAAGCAAAATAGTTATATTATCGAAGACAAAACATCTTGAAGCCTTTCCTGGGGACAGATACATTTCTAAATAGTTATCGTGAGGGCTGACATTTTTGTGGCTGACATTACATTGAGGTTGACGTGTTTTGTAGGTCTTCTGGATAGGATCTCTGTCTGCCTCTGGACAGCTACCACTTGGATACATGGAGAATGGGAAGCCATATTTACAGATAAAGACTGGCCTGACTTCAGGCGCTTTCCTGTTCCCCAGTGAGCCAGCTGGGGCTTTAGCCGGTAGTCGTAGGAAGCAGTCAGAAGCACAGGAAACAGAACACAAACACATTAAAATGCTTTAGGGAAATGGGGGTTCACCAGATTAGCTTCCCTTCAACTACACAGGACACAGGCTAGAGCTCCATAATCCTTTCTTTGAATCAATCTCACCGTGACTTTCGAAGCTGCATTATTCAATTGCCCTAAAGCAGTGCATTCATTTTTAAAAATTCAACTAGGCTCCAGATGAACGTGTTTGTCTTTTTCTCTAAAAGCAGATTAGATTTATTTTTTACCTCCTAACTTCGACAGGCATGACCTTTCAGGTATTATATTTATGTTATACTAGAAACACAATTTAGTCGTGTTTGTAACATGAATTGTGTTTTCGTTTTCATGTGTCTGTGTTTGGTGATGTGACCCCATGGGACTCATTTTAAAAATCCTAATTTGAGACCCAGCCTAATTTAACTTAGAATGTACTTAGTCTGGTAATATTTGGGAAGCATAAAACTAAAATACTAAGAGAAAGGTAATTCCAGTAACTAATCAGTAGCTACCGTCACTAGGAAAAGCGCATTACAATGTATAAAAAACTTAGGAGAATTTTATCATTATCTTTCTACTAATTTTGCATTATTTAGGTATTACTGAAAACACTTTATGTATCCATCATCATTCCCAGTGCATTTCATGAGAATTATTCTAACTTTGAAGTTTTAAAAATGATTTGCTAAATCGAATATGTTTATCCTTTTATCTTGTCAACTGATGCAGGAAACGATTTAATAAGGTCCGACTTCCTTTCATGATAAAAACACTCACCAAACTAGGACTGGGAAGGAATTGGCTCAACTCGATAGAGAGTATCTACAAAAATCTACAACTAACATGCTATTCAATGGTGAAAAACTACATGCTTTCCTCTTAAGATCAGGAACAAGGCAAGGATATTTTGTGTTTACCTCTCATATGCAGCATCGTTTTGGAATTCTTGACAGTTAATAGGCAAGAAAAAATATACAGATAGACTGGAGAGGAAGAAATAAAATTGCCACTATTTTCAGATGTAGAAAAATCCCAAGGAATCTACGTAAAAATTTGTAAAACTAGTGAGTTCAGCAAGAACTCAAAATATAAGAACAATACACAAAAGTCAGTCATGTTTCTATATACGAATAAGAAACATATGGAAACTGAAATTAAAAATACAATTGCTTCTAAAGAAAACAAAATCCTTAGGTAGATATTTCATGGAACATACACAGGGTCTGTGTGCCGCAAATGACAAATGATGAAAGAAATCAGAGGAGACCTAACTAAATGGAGAGACATACATGTTCATAGATTGGAAGACACAGCGTAGTAAAAATGCCAATTATTCCTACGCTGATGCATAGGTTTAGTGCAATTCTTATCAAACCTCCAGCAAGATCCTTATTTCAATTAAAAAATGCTCACTTAAAAAAAATGCTCGCTTCAAAATTTAAATGGAAAAGCATAGGTCCTTGAATATTTATATGTGCTTTTCCTTCTTTAGAGAATGTTTTCCCAATGAATGCCTTTTCATCCTTCCAAGCTAATACTATTTAAAGCTGAAATTTATTACTGCTAAATGAGCGGCAGGGAATTTTTTTAGTCTAACCTTAACCACAACCTTATCAGGTAGTTACTATTAGTGTGCCCATTTCACAGATGAGATCGTCAGGATGTAGAGAGGAAAAGTGTCCAAGGCCTACTTGTTGGGAAGTACAAGAACTGAGTTTGCACCTAGGAAGTCTTACTCCAGAGCTTATACTTTTTTTTTAAACGTTTACTCTGTTTTAAGAGACAGAGAGAAACAGAGCGCAAGTGGGGCTGGGGCAGAGAGAGAGGGAGACACAGAATCCGAAGCAGGTTCCAGGCTCTGAGCTGTCCAGAGCAGCAGGTCCAGAGCCTGACCCGGGGCTCAAACCCAAGGACCGTGAGTGAGATCATGACCTGAGCTGAAGTCGATGCTTTACCGATTGAGCCACCAGGCACCCCCTAACTCCTCTACTTTAAAAACAAACAAACAAGCAAACAAATAAAAAAACGTTTATTTATTGAGAGAGAAAGAGAGAGAGAACTTCTGTGTGCACAAACAGGGGAGGGGCAGAAAGAGAGGGAGAGAGAGAATTCCAAGCAGGCTCCATGTTGTCAGCACAAAGCCTGATGCAGGGTTCGATCCAACGTACCATGAAATCATGACCTAAGGCAAAATCAAGAGTTGGATACTTAACTGACTGAGTCACCCAGGCACCTCCTAACTTGAATCGACCTTTCAAGAATAGGGACCTTGTTCAGTTCATCTTTGTATTCCCAAGAGAAGTTCATTGCCTGCACAGCAAGTAGCTGGTGAATATTGTTGAGTAAACAATGAAGGAATGAATAGAAAATGTAAATAGTTATTAGATGACTCTTCACATCTAGCCTAAGTTTACAAGGGGAGTTCTTGGGATTAAACATATTTCTTGATTTACAAAGTTATTAGTACATTATAAACACATATTGAATGTATACAAAACAACATTTTTGTTCTAGGTATTAACCTGTTTTTAAAGTTAACTTAGTTGATTTTTACGGCATATCTGATTGCCAAGAAACAATTAGCAGGATAACCATAAAAATATCACTAAGAGATTTAAAACACTGCCTGAGCGGTGGAAAATGCTTCTGTAGCTAAAAATTTGCAAGGCTAAATCATGTTAGGTCTTTTACTTAAGAAAATTTAATCTCCAAGTATTAGGTTTCAGCAAGCAGAACAAATTTAATCATTTGTAAAACCCAGGATACATGAATGTGCAACTATACTATATAAAAGAGGTAGGACTGACACCGAAAGAATGGCTATTAGCAAAAAGACAAGAAAAAATACAGTGTTGGCGAGGATATAGAGAAAAAAGAAGCTTCTTGCACTGTTGGTGGGAAAGTAAATTGGTGCAGCCACTGTGAAAAACGGTATGGAGTTTCCTCCAAAAATTAAAAACAGAGCTACCCTACAATCCACCAATTCCAGTTCTAGGTATTTATGTGAAGGGAATGAAAACACTGATTTGAAAAGACATAGGCACTCCCATGTTCACTGCAACATTATTTACAGCAGCCAAGGTATGGAATCAAAGGAAATGTCCATGGATTGATGAATGGATAAAGATGAGTAACACACACACACACACACACACACACACACACACACACACACACGACTATTATTCAGTCATAAAAAAATGAAATCTTGCCATTTGCATCAACACAGATGGACCTAGAAGGTATTACACTAAGTGAAATAAGCCCAGACAGAGGACAAATACCATATGACTTCATTTATATGTTGAATCTAAAAATCAAAATAAATGTGGGGTGCCTGGGTGGCTCAGTTGATTAAGCCTCTGACTTTGGCTCAGGTCATGATCTCACAGTCCGTGAGTTCCAGCCCCACATCGGGCTCTGTGCTGACAGCTCAGAGCCTGGAGCCTGCTTTGAATTGTGTGTCTCCCTTTCTGTGTTCCTCCCCCGCTTGTGCTCTCTCTCTCTCTCTGTCTCTCAAAAATGAACAACTGTTAAAAAAATTAAAAAATCAAAATAAATGAACAGGTGAAACAAAATAAACAGACTCACAGATCCAGAGGACATATAAATGGTTGCAGGAGTGAGCGGATTGGACAAAATAGGTGAAAGGGACTAAGAGGTAAAATCTTTCAGTTACACAAAAAAAGTAAGACATTGGGATGTGAAGCACAGCATAGGGAATATAGTCAAAAATATTTTAACAACTTTGTATGGTGACAGATGGTAACTAAGCTTATCGTGGTTGACCATTTTGTAATGTATATAAATAATGAAACACTATGTTCTACACCTGGAACTAATGCAATACTGTATGTCAATTATTCTTCAATAAAATAATAATAGAAGTATGGCTTTATTTACTTAACATTGACAAGTATAAAATCAAAAGTTAGAAAAAATCTTTAAATGTTCTGTTTAGAGAGAGCAGGCTTAAGAGCAATGCACAACTTAGCAGTCATAAAATAGATTGTAATATAAAAGAGGTGGAATTCATAAACCCAGACATTTCCCAAAGCTTTAAAAAAAATCACTTAAAAAGGGACACGGAACCATTTGGTTGTTCTTGTCAATATATTAGCTTGTGCACTGTGCTGTGGATATTTCAACTTTTATTACTCTGGTGGAGACAAAGTGGAGACAAGGTTTACTTTCCCACTTCTGCTCAAGACTTTCTAAGTGACCTTGGCAAGTTATGTAATGTCTTTGTGACCCAGTTCCCAATTCATAAACTAATCTTTATAAGGGTACCAATCAGGGCTAAATCATAAAATACGTGTCCAAATCACTTCATTTTGTCAGAATCCTGTGGTAAGGAATTTTACTAAATTGGAAGCCATAATTTTGGGCTAGAGGTTTTATTTGTTACAAGGAGTTTTGTTACCCTTACATTCCAGTGCAATTATATTCCACATGACTGTGCTAATTCTTCATCAATATGCCATGGAAAGTCAATAAAAGAGATGTGACATTATCTGTCAACATCAGAAAGACGATGTTATTTTATTGCATATATTATGTGATATTGTAGCATTATATTAATATATTATAATATGTATTGTGACCTATAATATACACAAATTATATGTATACTACATATACATATATTATATATTCATCCATAATATTCATGTAAATATAAATATTTACATATTATGTAATTATTCATATATTTACATATTATGTAATTACATAATATTATGTAATTATATATTTATTATATATTATAATACAAATAGAAGAATATAATAGTGACTGCTGCAGTTATACACAATATTTATGTAGTATAGTATATGAGCAAATGTACTGTTTGGGTCTAGGTACAAATTGGAATCCTGTTTTAGGAAGCAGGTAGCATCACGAAGGTGAAAGTGGAGAAAAGTAAGCTCAGTCTACCCTAAACAGGAATTAAAGAAATGACCTGCCTTTCAGAAGACTCACCCCAGAATCCCTCTTCCTCCGTGGCTCTGTTGATTGACGGCCACAGAGGTGATGCGGGCTGATTAGGAAAATGGTAAGTCTGGGAAACAACCACACTTGCTTCAAAGCTTGGCTTTGCCTCTTGCAACACTTTGACCACAGACAAATCGCTTAATCTCTTAACTTCCTATCTGTTCCTTTGTAAAATGAAATCATCCTTGTGTCATGGGCAGTCATGTATATTACCTGAGACTCTCTAGGGAAAGCCCCTGGCTCCATGTGGCGCATAATGGAAGCTTAGGGTCAGGTGGTCACTGTCATCATGCCTTGGGAGTTTGTGATGTCTTCGCTTGGGAGTGAGTGGAACACACAGCTACCGCACAACATTAATAGATTTGTTTGTACATCACGACGATAAGAAGAATACAGTCCTGTGGTCCTAATGATGTTTTGTTTCTAAACGACTGATTTACAATCAAAGAATTTTTTTAAGTGTTTATCACTGACCAGAGACAGTTGGCTTTTATGCTCCCCCAAACACTACATCAAAGTCAAGCTGATCTGAGTACAGATAATAATTAATACAGGGAATCTGTGGTTACGAATAAATTAACTCAGAACACCTGGTTTTGAGAACGTCTGAGACAAGGCTGGATTCCATTCTGAGAAGGGCTGGTGTGGTTTAGGTTATGAGGAATAATTGCTTTCCAGCTCTTTTTCATCTGAATGTTTTCCAGTGTTATCTTACGGTTTACCACTAACTCAATTTTGTCACTCAGCTTGGTCTCCACAGCAGCCACTGGCTTTATTTCCCCAGTGACAGCCCTACTCTTCAAGACCAGGCACAGTGATCTGGTCATTCCGGGGTGGGGGGTGGTGGGAGCATAGATTCTGATGCTGGAATCTATTTTTATAAAAATCTTTCCTTTCCTTTTACTGATCTGGAATCTTACTCCTGTCTCCTTCCTTTCATAAGGTTTTAGTGAACCAAGCATTGTTGTGTTCTCTGAAGCTCCGCATTCTCAGCTCAGCACAAAACCCTTCTCAGTAAAACCCACCAAGAAGAAACTGCAGATAACCTTGGCTTTGATATCCTCTCTCAAGGGAAGTCCAATCACCAGTGAAAGGTAGAAGGCTTAAAAAGGGCGGAAATAAGCTGAGTCTAATTTTCTACAAATGGGGGTACAATTTCATCTCATCTCGTTCTCAGACTTCATCAGAGGGAGAAAATGACATTAAAAGAACAGACAAACAGCATTGCTTTCGAGTAATACCATCATTATTGCTGAACCGAGAGTTATTTGAGCAGTGATTTATAAAATTATTCAAGTTATAACTCAATTCTCTTATTGCACTTGTACTTTTAAAAATAATATGCTTTGGCAGCTCTTATCAGGCTGTTAGGAAGCACACGGAAACATACACATATCAATATTCAGAGTTACTGGATGTTCTTAAGTTTATTTTTTTTTTATTATTTAGCTACAGATTTTTAGAATGCCTCTCAAAGTCCAAACATAACACCAAAACGGTGAAACTGAGAAATAACTAGAAACCAGAGTCTGATTTTGACATGTTGTTACATTTTTCTCCATCTGTTTTGACCATATTTTCTGTCTTTGGGGCCGCCGTATCTCATTGCCTTTGTCAGTCTCCCTTTCCTTCTTTTCCTGTCCCCTCTTACAAACGAAGTCAAGTTCGACTCCCTTGGCTTCCTCCCACTACTCCTGGTGCCTTCCTTTAGCGTGTTAGAAAGACGTTTTCCACATGTTATGGCAGTGGGCAAAAATCCAGAGACCAGACACACGTGACCCAAAGGTCGAGTGTGATCCGGCAGTACTAACTCTCTGAGTAGGAAAGTGATCCAAGTTCCTACCCTGAATCACAGCTGAACTGTATGAACCACGATTGGGAAGGAAGCACATCTAGACACAATAGGATGTATAGCATATCGTTTATACTACCTATAAAGTAATTGCTAAGTAGGTGCAATGTATACACTTATTCTTTAATTCATTCACACGGCCAATACGAAGGAGTATCAGCTATGCCCTGGGCCTCTGCCAGGATTTCGAATTTAATGACGATTTAGTTTCTGATTTCAGATTTGGTTGTAAAACAAACCGTAGAGTTTGCAAAGTGAGTAAGAACAAACGAAAAACTCATTGGTGCCACGGAGAGGTCCCGTTGATGATAATGACCCCGCGTAAACACACACCTGTTCCCCACCTGGGAAATAGGGTGGGGCGGCCACGCGACCTTTCAGACACCCGAGACCTCAACATTACTTTCTGATGACATAACAGCCTCTCTCTTTAGCATCTGAGGAACTTTGTACAGGAATTAGCTACTTTCTCCCTATCGCATTCTTCAGAGAAAGAAAGTGATAATGTTTCAAACTGATCTTTTCTCAGGGGATAAAAATAGAGCTCAAAAACATTACAGGACGTTTCTAAAGCACCTGACAAGACAATGACGTCATGGAGCATTTAGGTCATGGCCACCTGCTCTCTGGTCTACGGATCTTCCCGTCTGGGCACGATCCCTTCTTCGTGGAACACGATTCATTTCGTCCTTGTGAAACGTGCACTTTGGTATGTTTGCCTTTGTCTCACAGCAAGGTCTGGGAATCCGGTGGTATTGCCGCCCGACTGGCTCTCCATATGGTGGATACCCCAGCTTGCAACAGGTAGCAGCCCTCCTCCTCAGCACATGGACTGTGGGTAACAGGGGGCTGGGAGCTTTAGTCATACGTCCAGCGTTTACAGTCTTAGGTGAAGAGAACCTCTTGTCCTCGATACTGTCATCTTCCCCAGGATGATGTCCTTGTCTTTCTAGGACATGTCATCCTGTCCTTCTAGGACATGTCACTGTTTACTCTCTCCTTGGCTACTCGCTGATCGAAATGCCTACAACCTCACACCTAATTAGGCCAGGTTCAGTTTTTGACCCTGACATTTTGCTAACGTGTTATAGAAGACACTGCTTTAAAACACACCTGAAAGTACCATGGCACTGCACAAACAAATGTACTTCACATCCTCGATCTAATCAAGTATCTAGAAGCCTGGCATCTAATGTGTGAGCGCTCTGGCGCGAGACCAGGGCGGCAAAAGGCAACAGGGGCCTTGGTGGTTTAAAAACACATTTGCAAGCCTGAAATGCTTCACAAGACATACATGTGAGCACAGTCATGGCCAAAGCAGCCCCTGGTGGTCAAGGAGGGACAAACACTCAACGGGTAGAAGTTAACAGACTAATGCGTGCTTAAAAATGTCACATATAGCATTATATATAGCTACATATAGCATTCCTGTTTCAGCGAAATCCACACGACTGATGGTCTTGAAACTTGATAAGATCATGGATACCACTGACAATCCGAGGAAAGCAATGCGGGCTCTTGAGAAAAACACTCAGAGTTTCACAGATCCCTAAAGCCCAGGGGGATCCCTTTGCTGGTTGTCTACCTACAGGATGAGTTATTCATGGAATGCTGGAGTGCAGGGGGAGAGAGAGGAGGGCAGATTTGTGTCACAGTTAGATGTGAGCCCCCGTGAAGGATCTGCCCTCCTTTCCTTTCATCTTCTACCCCATGCATCACAGGCCTGGAATACAGAAGAAAACTCCGTTTCCCTACACTTTTAGTAATTAACACAACCTATGGGATATTTCCCCCAAATCCATTCTGACCCATCAGCAATACAAACAAAGGTGTTCGCCTTATGATCATAGTTATATGAAAGGGTCTCTTTACGGACCTCTCAAAAGCTGAAGCAGGTGTATGTATTGTCAAGTGTATAATGTAAATAGCGAATTTGCAAAACTCTAGTGTGTTAGTCAAGATGAACTAAACTGGGATGTCACAGGCTAAACCCGTCTCCTCTTCACAGCAATTATTTACTCTGTGAAAATACTGTTTTCCCCAAACATTATCCATCGAAAATACAGTCGACGGTTGAAAATTCACTGTCGGGTCCACACAGGCTCTTTCCCCTATTTATGGAAAAGTGGGGTGACTTCGAATGGTGCAGCTTACTGGCCAAATCTAAGTTGTTTTTTTTTTAAATCCAGATCTGTTATTAAAAGGTTCTATAAGCCCTAGAATTCAATCCACTGTTACTGTTCTTCTCCCCACTTCCTTACCACAAACAAAGAAACGAACAAAAAATAAAATTAAAAAGTTACGCAGACCAGCAAACTCACATGTATGGTCTCGAAAGCTTTGTGAGACCAAAGCAGTACAAAACGGCAACACCTAGGTTTTCAGTAAAAAAAAAATACTATCAAAAATTACCTAAAATCACTTTTTAGATATTTCCAAGGGGCCAACAGCAATTACGCAGATGACAAAGAGGTAAAAGTCATCATCGTGAAAAGCGGTGGTCACACAAGTCTGGCGACTAAGGACAGGCCGCTTTTTGTACCCTGCACTTGAACCCTTCCTATAACTGTGGCCAGAGGAAAGGCATCATAGACCGAAAGAGCCAAGGGCTCGTACGCGAACAGTGCCTCTGACAATGTAAGATTTTTCCTTCTGTGCTGCTTCACGCCCAGAAAATCACAAGTCCACCGGTGCCTTCTTTGTAGCTCAGAAAAAACAACACAGTAATTAACGAGGCTGGGGAACACTGACTAACTTGGGAAGCTTCACAGATGACAACGGTGTGGAGGGTTTGAAGATCATTTCGACAGTCACGTGAGAATATATTAAGAAAAAGAAAAACAACTTGAAAGTGGGTAGCAAGAGCAAATGCAAATATATGTCCTTTGATTCTAAAGTCTGTGCTAAAGGCAAGAATGTACGAATTCTTTTGTGAAAAAAACAATCTCCGAAGGCAAATGAATTTTTCTTTCAAAATAGCGTCGGTGTTTTGCACGCCATTTCACTTAGGCAAGTCTATTGAGGCAACACGCCCTGTCTGCCCGTGAGACTTGCTTTCAAGTTATTGTTGATCGAGCTAAGTAGGATAGGTGGCAAAGCGGTTTTCTGGTGCAATTTGTCATGATGTCTGCATTTTATTAGGAAGCCCTCACGGCACAAACGTCTAATTGCTTCCCTCAAGAAATGCACGAAAAAGTAACACATCAAGTGTAAAGAAAGCTTAAGGTAAGCTTTGCTCTGTATCAGAGGGATGAAGATTATCCACAGCTTAGGGTAAAGAGAAAGAAAGAGGTTGAACAGTGACTCCGAAAGCTTCTCGCAGGAAGCGTCTCAGGTCTCTCTGAGTCTTCACAGAGAGTGTGATTCGTCTGGCGAGCTGTTCATTTTCAGAGCATGAATGACATCTGGATCCAAATGGGGGAATCAAAGCACTTTCCAGAGTCAAATGTAAGTTTTGTTAGACTGTGCCATCGATGCTATGAATATAGGTAAACCGGGAATGGATGAACTCACTTAGATTTTAAATGATTCAAAGCTCTGAGTCGGTTTTATACAATTACTTCTCCCACGCAGTGGGAATAAACGGTCTTCAATTTAACCTCATGTCTAGCTTTTCCTTTCACCTCGAGAAGACTTCCAGATCATTCTCTCCAGCCCAAATTGCTTCTTGAGCATCAACTTCCTCCTATCTTTCTCCATTTAGGTATCTTAGACGCCTCCAACCACAAATGCTCCAAACTAAATATAATATTTCTTCCCTAAATCTTAGCCTCCTAAGGTGCCACTATCCAGGAATCACCCTCAAGTTCTTTCCGCCTGTAATATGTCACCGGCTTCCACAATGTGCTCCCCCTGCGTTCTACCTTCTCAGTTTCTCTGAATTCTTACTTTCCTTTGTTTTCCATTCCCACTGTGTCAGTTTGAGCCTTCGACCTTTTCCATCCAGAATTCTGTAATGAGCCTCTTTTTCTCAGGTATCGGTTCCCCCCACACCAGGCTTCCTCCACCCTGCTACCACTATCATCTTTCCAGAAAGAAGTCAAGTCTGGCCATGCAGTTTTTACTTAAAATCCTCCCAAGGCTCTTCATCGTTTTAAAGTCAAAGGCAACACAGGTCATGAGGCCTTCTGTTCTTGATGGGGCCCTTGCCTGCTTTTAAGTCAAAATTTTTTAATTAAAATTTTTTTTTTTTAACATTTATTTATTTTTGAGAGACACAGAGACAGAACGTGAGCAGGGGAAGGGCAGAGAGAGAGAGAGACACAGAATCCAAAGCAGGCTCCAGGCTCTGAGCCATCAGCACAGAGCCCGACGCGGGGCCTGAACTCATAGACTGTGAGATCATGACCTGAGCTGAAGTCGGCTGCTTAACTGACTGAGCCACCCAGGCGCCCCGAAATTTTTTAATTTTAAATTATAAATTGTTATAAATAAATCATTATTTATTATTAATAACTATAAATGATTTATTATAAATTTTTATAAATTATTTTATACAAATAATTATATTTGTTATAAATTATGAACAAATAATTAATTATTAATTAATAATAATTATAAATTATATTTATAATTAAATTTTATAAATTAAATTTTATATTTTTAATCAAAATATAGCATATGTAGTTTTTAAAAGCAAAACTTTATATGACGGATTCCTTGAAATTGAAATGAAAAGCAACTTTAATCGGGTGAAAAATAAAGGCAGAAAGGTAACAGTCACTAAAAATAGACTTATATATCCAAAATTCTTACCCAGTGTCTGCCGGAAAGATACTTTCCAACCTCTTGCTGTTTGAGACGAATCTGTCTTGAATACCAGAAGCATACTGTTATTGCTGCTCTTAATATTGGGTGGAAGCATGGACCCACAGAATTTGCCAAGAAGGGGATCGCTGACGTGAGAACCGTCATAAACTGCCAGGTAGTCTTGGGAGCAGAAGGTGGAGGGAACCACATCAAAATCACTAAACCTGTGGAATGGACCTTGTTAATACCGATGTTCTCCGTTTGGATTTCCATTACATTATACCTTTAGTTCTTGTAAAAGAACAAAAAGAACCAAAAAAACAAAACAATTAAAAAATTAAAAAAATAAATAAGACAAAGGCTAGAAGCAGAACATCCATGCTTTACTTGATAGAAAATACTAGAAACAATATGCTGTGTTACTGATTTGACTGCTATGGGCAAAAGTTGACATTTAAGGTCACTGTGGTTGTTAACAGGAATGGCACCACACATCCCCAGCTCTCTGCCTTCCTGATGTTTGGGGCAATTGCCCATCTGTGCACACTCTGAGGTTCAACATGGCGCCCAGCCTTGCTCTGGCCACAGAGATAGCAGCAGGAGTGATATGTATTACTTTTTGGAAGATGTTTTTAAAAGTTACTCTTCAGCTTGTCATACTGTCTTCCCACTGAAGTGATGGACCATGGATTCGATTGTAGAAATGAAGCTTCAGTTAGGCGAGCTGCTGAGTGACCAGGCCACACTGGACGTACTCATACGGGTGAGGGTGAGAAATAAGTTTGTGAAGCCACTGTGCTTTGGGCTTGCTAGTTACCACTTACATTCCTATCCTGACGGATACATCCCTAACTTTACTTTTATGGCCCAAGACAGTATTTGGATCTAAGGCCCATGCTCATTTCAACTAACTATTCCCAGACTTCCCAAACAAGCAAGGCTTTCGACATGGTTCATCTTTAGGATTTTAGAGTGTGTTTATTATAACGTGTTTTTTCTTAAACCTGTTTAAATTATCTGATATCCTTCCCTCATTTTTTTGGGAGGTTCTTTTGCTTTCTCGGTCTTTTTTCTTTTAGCTAGCAGCTACAATAAATAACACATCAGACAGAATAATTTGAAAATATCTAATTTGAAAATTTCTTTTAAGAGCCCTAAGGAAAAAAAAAGATTGATAAATTCTTCTAAAAAGCTTTTTGTTAGTTCAATTTTTTTTCAAGCTGATGATTAAGAACAAGATGCAAAATTCTTTATTTTCTTTAACCGCATGTAATATGTAATGTCCTGATGATGATGATGGTGAGGGCAGAGCCATAGCCAGGTAATTTCTAAAACGACTACATTTATTTTTATCCTCCTTGGATGACACATTTATTTTCCACAATGTGAATTCACAAAGAAAGAGAAAGATGCGAGTTTCCAAGAAGTCTCAAAGTCGGTTTGGCTTTTTATGTTGTATCATTTTTCCCCAAGCACAGAAAGTTTCTGGAAAGTCCCAGTGATAGAAAAGCTTATGTCGCCAGCATACTTTTGGGAGGCATGGTAGAGGATTCCTGTTGTGTTAATGTCTACAACCTCTGTGATGCCTGAGGTAGTATCAGTTTCATAGAATCTAGGTTCTTAGAAAGAGTATAAATACATAATTTTCCAAACATACTGACATGGACTTTCACTCTGATGAGCCCAGGGCCCAAGCTGGGAAACAGAAATATACATTATCGACATATATAATATATATATATCAACTATAATCCTACACATGTAGGAAGAAAACACTGTAGCATCATGGCAAATGAAAAGAGTGACTCCTTACACTTCGTTCTAGAAGGTGTTCCCTTCATAGGCCTCCTGCTCCGGACCATTTGACAGTTTTGGTTTATTCTTTTGTTCCTAGGACTTAAAGGGCTTTCCACCCTTTGGGCAAAGCTTCCTTACAATTAAGATCTGTGGCTTTCTTCGAGGTCCAGTCTAGAGACCACTTACTGGTATGGGAACCCAGTTGGGCTGGATGAGACTTGTTTTATACCCAAAGACCTATTTGATATATGAGGTCCCTGGAGGCAAATTGCAGAAAGGATAACATTTTTAGGAATGAAAGTGATCACAAACATTTAGTGGGGGTGGGGGAAGAACCCAGGGGAGAACCTAGACCATCAACCTTCTATAAAAATTTCTAGATTGCTGTGAACTACACCCACTTTCAGAGTTTTCTGCCAAAAGCTGTATATCACTGAAATACGAGATTTACAAATACGTCATCTCATATGAATGTGATTTTGAACGTTATCATTGAGGTCACATTCCCTTCATCAGTCCTGTGGGGAGTAGGTAGAATTAGGGGAGTGTTTCACTGATGATATAAGCGATATGGAATAGCACCAGTTTAGAGGTGTTCTGATACATGGATAAAAATACATTTCTTAAGTAAGGCAGGAAATATTTTCCCTTCAAGAGATAGCACAGGGAAATATTAAGGACATGGCTTTGGGAGAAAATATGATGCGAATTCAGAGTTTGAGTCTTCATTTAACAGCATATCACATTGAGAAAATTTATTTGACCCTTCAAAGCCTCAGTTTTCTCATCAGTAAACTAAGTTCGATAATAAATACCTCATTTGACTGTTTTAAAAATGAAAGAAGGGAATTAAAGAAAGTGTCAATTAAAGTCCCTTGTGTATAATAAGTGCCCAACAAATGGATACTGCGTTCTCTTGCTGTTCCCAAGACAGGTTTATAATTTTACAACCCATTATATGAGGCTCCTTTGAAATTGCTGGAAAATTATAACACTCATTCTCATGGGTGGAGTGCCTGCTTTTCCCCCAATCACTACTGGCTTGCAGTGGGGGGAAGGACACCCATTTCCTGGATTTATGCTACCACACAAAAACTTCACTCTCCCTTTCTCGACGTTCCCTTATATACCTCCAATATACACCTTCTTTATCGTAAAGGACTGTCTTTTCTGTAAATAGAGCTGAACCTATTTTAAAGAAGGTACATCTGTCTTACGTACTTGAGCTGAATCACTCTGTCCTCTCTACCGATGATGGTGTACACACAGTGCATATTGTTGGGGTAGTCTGAATGAGTGTAGGCAGGGCTCCTGATGACTCCCATGGAGAGGTTGAACACACCACCGCAGGCTGCGATAGAAAACAGGGAACAATTATTACTCATAGCATGAAAGAATACTTTTGAAAGGCCCTTTTTATTGTACCTTTTTCCCTAAGAGAGATAACAATCATTTGTCTTAAAGAACTAAACCCTCCCCCTTCATTATTGTTTACAAATAATACTGAGTTTTCCACTGGGCTCAGAGAAAGATACAGAAAAAGAACAGAAGCAAGGAAGAATATTTTAAGGCACATCTTGGAATAGAATGAGTCTGAGTCAAATTAATGACCAGAGTGAAAATAATGACAAAGAACATTTCATGTGGTTGGGGTATAACTATCCTTTCCCTATATTTTTTATTTTAATTTTTTAATGTTTATTTATTGTTGCTAGAGAGAGAGACAGAGCACAAGCAGGAGAGAGGCAGAGAGGGAGGGACACACAGAATCCAAAACAGGCTCCAGGTTCTGAGCAGTCAGCACAGAGCCTAACACGGGGTTCGAACTCACGAACCAGAAGATCATGACCTGAGCCCAAGTCAGACACTTAACCGACTGAGCCACCCAGGTGCCCCTTCCTTATGTTTAATTGACAGATTGAGAGGGATGACAGAGATAACTGGAAACTTAGGAAAGGCATGCCGACATGTTGTGAGCATCTGAACCCCAGAAGGTTTGCGATCGGGAAATCTTTAATATAGATTAAACATCTTAAACATAGAGTCTCCTCTGTCACCTTATAAGGCGAAGTCTTATAAGGAAATAGTCTTTGGAACTTTCAAGTTTAGTTCCCTTCATGGGTTCAAATGCATAGCTTTTGGGTCCTTTGTATTTCCATTTAGTTGCGAGATTGGTAAGGACCGTATTTGCCCAAGTTTCGAGTAACAGTCTTTAACAAGCATGAAGAGGCTAGTTCTACTCCCCACCCTAACTCCAACAATCAACAGCCCAGAGCCCTCAATTATTTCTATTAGTCAAAAAACAACAGCCATAAAGAGAGAATAAATCCCCATTATTTAAAATATTAAATTATGATTTTTGCTTGGCCTTACTCGGATTATGCCACACAGTGGTGAAAAGTACCCCACTCATTACAGTGAGAAAGGCTTATGTTTATTTTACTTTATGATTCCAAAATTATAATGTGAGTATATGTTGATGATGTTTCTATGGTTTACATAGTGTCAATATTCCATTTACATCTCTTATAAATGATAAACAAATTATGGCTGCCACTTAAGGTTATTAAAGTTATTTGTTGGTTGGTTGGTTGGTTGGTAGGTTGGTTAGTTTATATTCCCTCAGGTAAGCCCACCTTTCGAGGAAGACTATTCTGTATATGTCCATAAGTATTCAGACCTCTGGAGACAACTGTAGTGAATTAATTGTCAGATATGCGTAGCCATTATTCTCTTTCAGCTCATACACAATTATTCGGTCTCAGAAAATTTCTCAATGTCCCCAAACCCCCAAATTTGTACCTTGTCAGAATTTGAAATCTTAACGTCAACACTCTGTAAATGACACTCTTATCATGGATATGGTAAAGCTTACCTACAGTATTTTGGGGAAAAGGAGAGATTAAAGAATAGAAGAACATAAAGCAGCATGTAAGTCTCCAAAACACCAGTGATCCCACAAGAATAAAACCACCTGATGCTCCTCTTCATTCAACAAGACAACAGGGGGAGGAATGCTCACTGTACCCACATCCATTCTCTTTGTGCCCATGGACCTACCGAACCACACATGATCACACTTCACAAATGGAGTTAGGACTCAGGTCACAGCTAATGTGAACGAACTGTAGAAGCCTCTTTTGTGAGTGAGTTTCCAGTCTTCTCTGTGGATGGGAGAAGTGATTTATTTGAAAGAAAAATGATTTAACTTTAGCAATGACTTGGGTCAAGAGAAAACAAAGCAAGCTTTTGCCAGCTTTGTGTGCCCATGTTACTGAAACTGGGATTGTGTGGTATGAATGGCCAGTGACCAGACCAAGTTTATTGCAGGAGAGGAAAACGTTATTGAAAACAGGGAAATAAAAAATTACGATTTTCAACTACATGATAAAATCATCTATAGAGAATGAAGAGTCCGGTAGCTACCAAGGTCCTTTGCTCAATCCATGACCTTGCCTTTCATTTTTGCCTTTGAAATAAAGAAGTACAAATTATAACAGGTTGAATACATCAATCTTTTGTTTTCCATTAGACCTTATGCTTTTTGTATATTATTTAAAAAATCCTTTCTCACCAGAAGATCATAACGATATTCTGTATTTTTTTTCTAAATTTATTAAATACTGCTTTTCACATTAGCAAAGTGATTTGGAGAAAGGAAACAGGTATCTGATAGTCTAGGCCAAAAAGCACCTTTACATAATACATAAACAACTGTAGACAGCAGGAACATTTATTCTAACTTAAATTACCAAAATATAATCCCAATCTTTCATCTGATTTTCAAAGAGTTGTTCTACCCCAAGTTCATGAAAAAGTTCCCCTCCCCCCCTTTTTTTAATTTTTGTGGGGTTTTTTTTTGTGTTTATTTTTTGAAGAAAATGCCTGAATATTTTTGGAGCAGGCGTCTATTTGATAATTTTCCCCCTTAACCTCTCTGAGTCTTCAAGGTGGTGATCTATGAATCACTATGAAAACTTCTTATGTGGAATGACTCAAGAAAGAAGAAAATTCCAGATGATATCATAATGGCTACTCACGGGTTATCTTATAGTCAAGCTTGAATCCCAAGGCAGTGGTATACGCATCTGAGTAGAAGTTGAGCAGCACCGGGCCTAGGATGGTGACAGGAGGCAGGATCTCATCACCACACACGGTGGCAAAAGGCGCAGAAGAGAAGTTGGAGCCTCTGATAATGTGAAGGCCATCACTGTCACAGCTACCCGTCACCACGGAGCGAGCTGCACGGAGCAGAACAAGCAGCGTTAGAATCAGAAGCAACAGAGTTGATCAGTGCTATCAATGTTCAGAAAAAAGTGTAATGAAGATTCATGCAATTTACATAGAAATTAAAAGAAGAGTCAAGAGCTATTTCGGTAAGTTGCTATTTAACTTGGTGTCCTGATGAAACCGTGTTTACCCTAGTTGTAAAGCAAGCACAGGTATGAGAAAACAGGTAGAACACCACAAGAGATAAATCTCA